>QYAK01000014.1:0-600000 GCA_003988795.1 Proliferodiscus dingleyae | reverse complement strand
CTGCGGGAGTTTGGAGCGGATTTAAATCCTTTGGATAATGAAGGCAATACTCCACTAGATCTAGCGAGACTATCGGGAAGGGCAGCGATGGTGAGGCTTATTAATGAGTGGGAACAATCTATTTGATGGGTCTTTTGAAGTTTCAAATGCTGAGGATAGGCATGAGACTATTAGTACTACGTGACCTGGAGGTACAGTCTCAATGTTTAAACCAAGGTCTTATTGATTGAAACGCCTATCCTAGCGGCTACAGCACGGATTTGCTTCTTCCTCTCTTGAAAAGGATTTTTCTTTGGTCACTTACGCTCGTTAGCTAGCCAGTTAAGTCTTCTTACCCCGTACAAGAAGGTATAAGAGCGAGAATACTGGTAAGGAGAAGCAGAATATGCCAGCCCGTGATCAGAACGGTCAGCAGATGAGCAAGACGATACGTAAGAAAGCAGAGAGAACGTTCGAATCCAATCTTGTGTGTTGCCATCTTCGGCGAAGTTATTGGACTTCTATGCAGAGAATCTTACACTCCTGATCTAATTCTAAAATAGAGCGCATCACCCTCCATTCTAAGCGACTTGGAAGTCAAAAGTCTAAAACGGTAATTCAGGTGCAATAACAATATCCCCAATTCGTTAATCGATCAGTCCAGACCACTTAAACCCTGATTCTCTGGCCGAATAACAGTATGGATCACCCTCTTTCTAGATGCAACATCGCATTCTAGGGTTTCACTCATCGTTGAATAACCCAATAATGGCTATCACGTGGTCGCAGTATCATTCAGGGTCACAACGCGTCCGACGGCTTGCAGATAGGGGTCCATACAACGTGCTCTGAAAGCTTGACAGGTCCAATAGCAGATATATACTGAGGGATAGAAGCAAAGTGAGAATGGCTGCCTGCTCAGGATATCGAACCACCCAAGTAGCATTGCATCCGGTATCACACCGAAGCGACATTAAAGAATATTGGTTCGAGGCAGAAGATGAGAGCCAGTTGGTTGATACCGAAGCCAGCTCCAGGAGATAAATTTAACTGAAAGCAATATTGAAACAAAACCAGACCCAGACAAGTATAAAAGGATACTCGATATCCCGCCAATGCCTAAGTTTTGTTTCCAAGAGCATCGCTAGATGTCAAATATTACATATCGCCTCGAGCGAATATATACCCTCTAGCTTGAGAAAATCAGACAGAACCATGCAATTCCTCATCCTCGCTGCATCTCTCTTTGGTGTCAGTCTTGCTGTACTGGCCGAAAGTCTTGGGCGAGATGCACTTCTCGAGAAAAAGGATACCATCATCACCTGGACTGGGACGTGCAATCGCAACACCAATGTCTGCACTTCTAGCTCTAGCAAGTTGATGTACAACTGCGTGAGTGAACATCATTCTTTTCATCTCTTGCTGCTGGGAAATGCTATAATCAAATTGCATTTAAGCTGAGACATGAAAGCCTACCGGCCAGACCTGCATTACGGCGTGTAACGGCGAGGAGGACGTCACCACTGGGGTCATCGAATTTGTAGCTTGCCATTGAGGGATGTATGAATGGCCTTGAGGATAGAGAGTCGCACCCATGCAGTAGTGTTCCGGGAAAATAAGTGTAGTTGTCAGAGTACTGTACTTTGAATTCTAGCTTCTTTTGCTGTGGTTTCCAAATGTGCCCTGAAGCGTCTTTAAGACTCTTGTGTATTGTTTCAAAGTTTTGAGACAGTGATCAACGGCATAGCAATAATTTTCAAACCCTGAAGACAATGCCTACTCACCTGCGTTAAAGGACGCTTCGTATCTGCCACAAGTACTTCCCGTGAGAGCATATCTCGTGGTGGATAGAAGAGCAGCGCTGTTTTGAAGACCTCCATAATTCCATGGTCGACTTGAAATTGAACTTGCATGGTATTAGGTGGTAGTTACTCTGTCTGGTATAAGGGTTTCTTGAGAGAGGTGCTTGGTCGTCAAATTCTTTTTGAAGACGTTGGTTCCTGCACCCTTCACTGCCCGTATCAAACCTCTCCCCGCTTCCCAACCACTCTCCTCAGCGATTATGTCCATCACTACCTCGCACCACTCCTTCTCTTTCGACCCATCTTCAAAGGTTTGCCACGCCATACGAAGTGGAAATAATGCGCAGAATGCGCCCTCATCGTTTCCAAATCTGAGGTGATACTCCACACTTCTGCAAATCTCTGTCGCGATTGCCAAAACACTAGGAGCCGTGCCAGGAGGATGTAATGGGCCTGGTTTAGATGGTAGATAGTCTTGTGGCAAAGCAGGAGATTGAAATGATGGTCCGATAATTTCACTCCCTAACCTGAGTAGAAGCAAAAGAATGGAGTTATACATTGCTATATCATATGCTCGCTGGAGGCTTGAGTAGTATAGAACGATTGGGAATATAGGTTCTGTTCGCTCTTCCAGACTTGAGAATCGTGAATGTGGTCCCAGTGAAAGAGCTTCGTAACACGATTCCGGATATATTTGCTCCCAATCAGACCGCCATGCGAATAGCTGCTGTAAGTGTAGTATGATACTGTCTGTCAGAGCATGGAGAAGAGCAAGGTGCTGGTCCAGCTGCTGTACAAGCTGTAAATTTTCCGCATCTTCCATGAGACCTGGCAAATCACAGAGTATATCCTGTAGATAAAGTGAACTTGATTTCGATTCGGGATCAAGCGCCCATGGAACCGTCTTCCATTCTTCACTCTCCAGGAAGCATCTTCTGCGTTGAACCAGACAGCCGAGTGCAATCGTTACCCGGTTTCCTTCAAGCATTTCTCTCTCCTCACGAATTTGGTGCCGTTCTGGACCGCGAAGTTCTATAAGTCCTCCAGCACCGCCTGCATGTTTCAACCAGCCAGATGAAGAACTGAAGGCAATGAACTGCTCACAATTATCAGCATTTTGTATATGAGAGTTGACTATAGAAGAATTACCTCATAAAGTTCTAATGTTACGGTACTTCGTAAGATGGAAATCGACAGGGTCCGTTCTTTATCTTGATGTAACAGGTCCTTGGTGAGGCCACTCAATGCCTGGCTATATTGTTGGGCGCCCTCACGCACGCAATTCGGCATGCGATGTCGACGACCGAAGTAGACAGCTGCTAATGCCCGAATGCTGGGTTGTGTGGAGGCGGAAGAATGATCTATCGCCAGTTGATCCAGCCAGGACTGGCCAGAGAAAAGATGAGATAGGAGAAAAGGAAGCTGAACATTATAGTCAAGTATGACTCGCAATGGCTGCCCCAAGTTTGGAGGCCACACACAAGTCTTCTTCTCGAACGAGGATTCGAGGATTCCGGATCTTTCAACCTTGGAAGTGTAGTTGGTCAAACTTGAAGCATCACTCGAAGGTACGGGATTTGCATGATCACAGAGGTACTTGCTCTTGTGCTCGACTCTTGTTGGTGGCCCCACGATCTTTTTAGTTTCGTCTATGAAGCGATGGTTTGGTCCATAACCCTCACACGGAATGCATGATTTCTCGCATCTCTCACACAATGGGTGGCGTTCATCACACCTGATCCTCCGACGCCGGCAAGTGCGACACCCTACCTGAAAATTAGCTTCGAGGCCACTGGAGCGATCCCACAGTCGAACCTTTCGATGCGCCCATACCAAATGTTCGACCCATGTCTATGCTTACGCTGGCCGGCTTATCAAATCTTTCGAAAAGTGGTATGTCGGTACATATCTGGAATTAACTGCATTTGTCTGAGGCAAAAGAGTATCGTTTTGCGAGGGGACGTAGTCCGAATTCATACGTCACGGCCCTTACGTGAAGTCCGCTAGGACATAAGCCCTCAATCACTGGCGCTACTCTCAATACAGAAGGGTTTTGCGACCCTGTCAATCTGGCGACCAATCCAATGCCATAGATCTACAATAAGCACCAGCATACTTCGTGCAATCCCGACTATGCCCAATTAGTATGCTATCATAACTGTCTTTTATATGACTGTACAGAGTAAGGTCCAAGCATTTCATTCACACTCTACTGTCGGTTTTCTTTATATATATAGCAGTCTGGATCTCCCGCCATTTCCGGAGACACTTACCTGTGTTTGGAGTTTGGTCGTTTTCTCTTCTGCACACCTTTGACCGAATGTCCACGATGTCCTATCACCCACCAAATCAATCGCCCGCTTTCACTCCTGAGCAAATCCGATGGTTGAACGAAAACGTGACACCCAATTCCGGACCACCATCACAGCCCTACCATTCAAATTCACGACCATCATTTGCCTCATACGCAGACACTTCCAGAGCGCAATATGAGAACGATTGGTCTACACAGCAGTCAAATCCCATTTACTCGCCTCCACCAACTGGGCAATTCCGAGGGGGGGATTTCTACGGAAACACACGGCTAAATTATGTAGCGCAAAGTCACGCTAGGCCTCAAGACCACAGAATATCTCAACACCCTAGCTTGGTACCTATGGATTCAGACTCATCAGTTGGGGGTCCCGTCTCCCCAGAAACAGAAGAGGCAAACGCCCAGCTACTTTCGGAGACTCTTAAGTTCATGGAGACGCTACCACCAGCTCCTTCGCATCCTCCATCAATTTCACGCCCTATTCTCATTCCTCAAACTCGGGATACCAGATTTCGGGCAGCGTTAGGAAATCCTTTCGTTCGTGCATATGCGCCTTGTCTTCAGGCGAGCAATCTCTCGCCTGAGAATTTTCTCACGTTCATCGACACCCTAAATGTGATTTCATCCCCTACGCCGCCGTTACAAGTTTTGAATCAAGTTGCCGGCCTTGTAGGCTTCGTGCCATCTCACATAGCTCAACTTACAGCGGCAGGGATACAAGTGGGGGCACAAGTTGGAAGCGCGGCTGTGAGCAAGACTCGGACAAACGCTTTCCTTAAAAAAGTCAACGAAAGACTGTTTGGACCACGACGGTTGCGAGTGAGGATCATAGCAGCACATGAAGTCCCTCGTGTGCTAAAGTTGACAGAGTCACAAGTGGCTATAAACGATAGTTGGGATGACACCCTGCAAGTGAAAGTGCTTAAATCTATACAACCATTCTCGGCGCAACTGATTCTACAAGACCTGCCGGTCCAAGATGGCCAGGTAGGACTTTTGAATAAATGGACGGCATGGTCCGCACAGAGACAGGAGGCCAAGAGCTTAAGGAAGGACGAGAAGCGACGGGACAAGCAGAAGGAAAAAGACGAGAAGAGGATGAGGAAGGATGCTAAGAAGCTGCATAAGGAAGAGCGTAAGCGTGAAAAGAGAGGTAAACATAGAGTGAGTTCCAGTGACCACGACTCATCCTCCAGCTCAGACAGTGAACGAGATATCAGACCCATTGGATCAAGGGGCAAGACTGGTAAATCAAGGGAGAAAGAGTTAAAGGCCGCGAGGAGACTGCTATGGGTCTTGATCGAAAATGTTTAATGTGGAAAATCAAATAATGCCAGGACCGTACTAAAGCCTCATTCAAATTTGGCGTATCAAGTTAGGACCCTAGATCTGCGTTGAAATTATAGAATAATAGAGTAGTCACAGAAAAGTCAAAGAATTATAATGCTCTGTCAATCAGCGTCAAGAAAGCTTCAACACGTGAGTTCCTTGTGGAAGTTAGGGCACATGTCTCAGCTTAAAATAGGTGACTTGTGAACTACAGTTCCAGGCATACTTAAGAGAGCAGGCTCATCACGGAAAAATCGTGATATTTTAGTCACAGATTGAGCCATGCTTACATTCACCGGTGAACATTAGACACGTTCACCGCCTCCCACGAAGTTTCCCTAATATCAAGATAAATATCTCAATTCAGCAAAGTATGGCTCAATGGTTCTCAGGTGCTCGAATGTCCTCGAATATGCTGGACGGTTCGAAAGTTTGGATGGACAGATTTAGTCCTCATAGCGTTGAAGCGGGCGACTGTGCGGCTTTGAGAAGCTTCGCATCGTATTCCGAGACACGCCAGATTGCCGTATACTCTTCATGATGAAAAATGCATCAATCCTGATGGATCATGCTAGCTAAAATGCCTTTGTAAGAAGTTTCCAGGCGTCCACTTTTGGTGCGAATGAGGCTGTAGACAAGTGTTAGACATCGAGAGCGGTGGCCAATAATCTTGGATAGTGGTTGCACATGCATTCAGGTTTAGCCTCGCGGCGAGATCTTCAAAGCTTCTGCCGTGGTTCTAGGCTGAAGCTGGGAAGCCGCAGCAATATTTTGGTTGTCTAATGTTTGGACTCATCTTGCAAGGCGTTGTTCTTTGGCAGACTCCGGCAGGCGATGCCCGTGCGTGAATCGGCCGAGCGTGGCGCTTCACACAGCCTCGTTCCACAACAGGCAGACATCATAACTCCCCCCACAATTTTATTGAGCTTTCTTTGGTGTTTTTAAGAGTTTATAGCTATTTGCTGTGGATTCCATTAGCAAATGACCGCTCAGTAGTGTTTGCTAGGTCATCTTTAGCTGAAGTTGGCTGTAGACTTGTCTTCACCGGAATGGGGCTAAGCATTAGAAGGCTATCATTCAACGTCCGCGTGAGTATAGAGCCGTGCGGCTTATACCTCAATAGTACTTGGTGATGGATCTTTTGCTGGCTTGTGCCTTGTATATACAAGACGGTTCTAGAATGAGCAATTTTGCTCGAATCTCTGCTCTTGCAATACTCCTTGAAACGTCTTATCCACACCATATCTGTTAGTTCATTGAGGAACAATAATGCTTGCCACTATTCCAAGTCACTCTAATCAGAATGGAAGACACGAAATATACTTGGCGGACGATATCGACAATGCTCTACTAGTATCAACCCTAACAATGAACCCTCCTCAGAACCAAGCCAGCAGACATCATTGCTCATCCAATAGGCAAGACGAGCTTCTATTTTTGACCGAGCAAGAAAGTGAAATCAACTCGTCCTATTTAGTGTTTGAGCCCGTTGTTTCTAGTGTTACCGACAAGGAACCAATGGATTGGAGGAGATATGATCCTCCTGCAGAACTTTTGACGAGTCAGGATGACACATCTGATGAGATGAAGAGTGTCGTCAAATCTTCCGTGGAAATTCTTCGTACAAGAGCTGCAGAAGAGATCATTGGTCAAGCGACGGCAGCTCGGCGGGCGGAAATGCCTCTTACTCGGGGACGGAGAGTCTCTGTCAGACCTCATAGAAACGTGGGTCTATTCACCGAAGACACACTGAGAGCTAGCTAATTTGCAGCAGATATCTGGAAAGTCTCGCGAATCTTCTAGTCCTCCGAATGATACTCGTTTTAGTCACACCAGTCACTCATCGGGGTCTTCATTTGATTCGGGATATGCCTCAACGTCACCAGGTATTGGCATCTCCTCATCAGCCAGCCCTAGAGCCGGAGAACGGTCACATTTTGGACTCAGCTCAATTTTCAAGCTCAGACGTAGAGAAAAAGACCAAGATCAATCCAGTTCAACCGAAAACAGGACCAGTCTGCTGATACCGCCGACAAGAACATCTCCTTCGCCATCAGCAAGAGATAATGGAACTTCAAGTAACATATCCGATACAGGGTGAGATGAAAGCTCGCTAACACTGCGCTTTTGCTAACGAAGAAAGGGAATGCGTATCATGTCTTGATGACTTTTCTAATTCAGAGCTTGTCAAATTACGATGTCACAACTACTGTGCAGACTGCTTCCAGAGACTTATCAGGTAAAGCAACATTTTTACCCGTTGCGGAAGAGCAAATACTGATCCTGCCTAGTACTGCCTTACAATCTGAAACCCATTGGCCTGTAAAATGCTGCCTCAACACTATACCTTCCTCGAGCATCCTCCCTCGTCTTGATACTCAGATGAGGAAGAAATATAATCAACGCGAGGCGGAATGGTCTATTCCTGCTGGCGATCGTGTCTACTGTTCTCAGCCTGTATGCAGCACTTGGATAACAATCAAGAGCATTAATTCCCAAAAAAAATCGGCCAAATGTCCCAAATGTTCTAAGCAAACATGCACGATATGTCGAGGAACGTTTCATAACGGGAATGATTGCCCCCAGGATCCGAGTATCCGGGCCACGATCGACCTTGCAGAGTTGGAGGGCTGGAAAAGATGCTACAGCTGCCAAGCTCTTGTGGAACATAACATGGGCTGTCGACATATGACTTGTCGGTGCAAAGCACAGTTCTGTTATATATGTGGACTAAAATGGAGAACCTGTCTATGCACGGATGCACAACTGGCTGAGATCCAACAAACTGCAAACAATCGCCGTATTCAGCAAACTACCAGGGATGCTCGTGCTGCTGCAGAGGTTGAGGATGAACTCATTGCTATAGAGGAAGTAGCAATTTTCATACGTGCCGAGGAGGAACGTGAAGCATGGGAGCTAGAGGCGCGAAGGAGAACGGAGGAACTCGAGCGCCAGCGCCGCGAAGAAGAACGTGTCACTGCTATCAGCCTTCGATTTCATCGACTGACAAATGAGCTGGAATTGTTACAAGATATTCAGCGTGTCTCTATATCTGAGCGATACGACTTGGAAGAGGGAACAATTAAGAGAGACCGCCAAAGTATCCTAGATATACTGTCTATTCGACATCAGCAAGAAGTACAGTCTCTATCCACAGAGTCTCGAGAAATAGTCGCAAACGCAGAACAGAAGTTTGACGCAGAATACCAAGCTAGGCTTACGGAGGAAAGACGCATCGAGGATGACTATGTGGCCCAACTACGCGAGTACTGGAACGATAATACGGAAGCAGAGTACAAGGTTCGCGAGGCTAGGGACGAGTTGAGGAAGGAACAATACAAAGAGTACAAATTTTGGAATGCATATAGAAGAGAACAGCTTCTTGCCGTCTCTGAGCGGGAAGGACGACGGATGGAAATTTTGGTTGTGAAACATCAAAGTGAATTCAAGGCTGTCGACGGAAGGTCCAACATTGATCAGGTCGAGTGGGAGCGCAAGAAGTGGGCTGAGGGTAAATGGGTAGAGGAGGTAGCAAGAGAGCGTATAGCGATGCTCCAAGCCCGAGAGCAGGCAGAGTACGCTGGCACAGATTGAGCTTAAGATGTGATCAGTGACTTGATCAGAGACTAGTGAACAGCGCCGTTAGATAAATAGACTGGAGACAATTTGTACAATATGTATTGGCTACCTTAACCAAGATTTCCCCCATAGATCGACGCCTGTGAGGCTACATATTACCGCTTCGCCTTCAAGTGTTTCCCTCTTTTTCACAGACGACCTGATAACCATCAAGGGCTGAAAATGCATGTATCATATATAAGGTTAGCCACCATCGGACGAGTTCGCCGTCACAAAGCCGACACTCGAAACTAGATGCCCCCACTCCTGCCTACCTCCATCCTCCGCAGCGTCCCAACGCTGAATAACATCTCCCAAAATTTATAACCGTTTCTCATAGAACCTTGTATTTGGATAGACAATTTTTTCATTTTGTCGAGTCTAGCTGGATTGTATCTTATCCATCATTCCAAGATGGGGTCCGTATCCGCTCCGTTGCGAGTCGCAATTCTGATGAACAGCTCTTCAACATTTGCATCTGACGTTGCCGACTCGTTCGTCTCGATATTTTCAAGAACAGCACCTCAATCAGATATAAAATTCTATGACCCCATAGTCAAGCAGGAATATCCAGATGTAACCAAATATGATCTCGTCATCCTCAGTGGTGGAACCACGGATCCGATGTCGAATGAGCCATGGGTACTTAAGATGATGCAGTTCATAAGACAGACCGGAATGGCTCAGGAGATTGATAGAAATGGCACTGCTAAATTGTTGGGGGTTTGCTGGGGTCATCAGGCAATCTGCGTTGCCTTCGGAGGAGTGGTAGAAACAATGAATCGAAAGCCAGCTGTAAGAAACCCGTTGCTCCATCAAATTGAACGTACTAATTGCCCGAGCAGCTAGGACCACAACACATCACCTTGACGGAAGAAGGCAAAAAATTGTTCACCTTTGCCGCAGCTGAAGGATCTTACGTAAGTGATGCGTTAGACAAGTATGTGCTCGACTTCCTTCCTTACTGACACGCGAATTTAGACAGCTATGGAGTTCCACCGCAGGGCTATTGTCAAGCCTGCATCTAGTTTTGTGGCGCTAGCTGAAGACAATGAGGTGTATCAGAGTAGTTCAAACATGATTCTATCAACACAAGCGCATCCTGAAATGAAGGGTCCGCTGGCTATGAGCATGCTGAAAGTTGCGCCTGCGTATGCAGCAGACAGAGGAGAGACGGAACTAAAAAGCATGGAGAATTTCATAATGAGTCATGAAGATGGTGATGCTCTCTTTAGCTGTATAGTTGAATGGGTCTCCGAGCGATAATAATTTCTCGCACGGAACTGAATGAATTTTGAAGCATCGATATACCCCATAGGCTTTCCAAGACCTCTACACTTTTGGCTCGAATATTGTATTTTTTCTTTGAATTTGTAAAATTATAATTAGTTATTAGGAAAATAAGAATACAACTGACTAATTGAATTAAGTAGAAAGTATGGCGAGATCCAAAAGCCCCTGTCGTTAAAGTATAGAGAAATCCAGCCGTTACAATAAGAAAATTAGTAGAGAATTTCAATCTGAGCTTCTATAAAGCTATATGTAGTCTGTACAGAGACATTGACGAGGCAACGAAGGTGCCTCAGGATCTTCCTATCAGTTCTCATCGGAGATCTGTTATAGAAGTGCTACATAATATCTTGCTTCATCTCTCACTTTTTATCAAACCGAAGATTTCTAGCTAGCCAACAGCCGATAGTAACACCACTTACATTACCACTGTCATCACGACGCACAACCACCGTCCAGTCACCTGGAGGTTGAGAGTCCATGGCTCGATTGCATGAAAGAGCCCAGACGTCTTCCCCAAGTGACCGGATTAGATGTACAGGCCCCTGGCCCAGGAACCCATCGAACGAGCCATAAAGCATGCCGCCAGAGCCGCTACAGTGGAATGTGGAATCTATTTCAGCGCAGTAGTAGTCTCCTGGTATATTAGAGGAATTTGCGGCAAGCTTGGTTTTAGCAACGCGTTGGGCATGGATAACTCGATTGTCTTTCGGAACGTGGACGTGAAGTAGATCTCCCTCCAGCGTTGCGACCATATCGTCAGATTGAGCTCGGAACGGTTCAACCACACGCATCTTGTCTGCTTTCCGATGGTATTTCACGAGGAGCTCTCCCGCAACACCTGCGTCCACAGTGAGGGCTAGCTGGGTGTCTGGGTCGAGATATGTTCCAGCCCAATCCTGGCTGGGTTGGACAACCTCATGCTTGACCTGAGGAACCGCTAGCGCTCGCTTCAAGATATAATCGCTAATCACTCCTGGCTCTCCGTGTTCTTGGTTTAGCAAAGCCACGATAGAAATCCGTGGTTCCGGTGCATAGAGCCGAGAAAGTCGATATCCACGAAGGGCCCCTCCGTGCCTCACAGTAGTAACCCCTCCAACTTGTTGGCGGGCTAGACCATATCCATAATCAGCTGGCGCGCCATCCTTGAATTGCTGCTGCTCGGAATTGGATTGATACCAGCCTTGCGGATCGGTTCGGCTGCTGTCCAGAAACTGCTCGAAGGCAGTCATGTCGGCCAGGGAAGCCACGATGCCTGCATCTCCAGCCCATTCTATGCAATTCACACCCGGATAAAAGCCCTGCGTCTCGTCTCCTTCGTAGCCAATGCATGGGGCTGGATGCTCTGCGGTGTGTGCGCAAAGTCTTGCTGTCGCCATCCCGGCAGGCGCGAAGATTCGTTCCTCCAGCAATTCTGCCAGCGGCTGCTGGGTGACCTTCTCAATCACCCGAGCCAGAACGAAGAAGTTTGTATTAGAGTACGAATACTCTGTTCCGGGTTGGAAATGAAAAGAATTGATCCGGTTCATCACTTTGGGGCCGTGATCAGCTATCGAAAAATGCCCCTCCGGCTTTGCACCCCAGAGGACCGTCAAAGCCCAGTAGTCGCGGATTCCCGATTGCATGTTGCCGAGATGGCGAATAGTCAAGCCCGTGTCTTCTAGCATTTTGGGATTCAGTACTTGGCTGAGCTGGTCTGACAGCTGCTTCGCTGGCTCTTCGCCGCGAGCCTTCATTGCGGGCGTGGGATTGCGCTCCAGGTCCGTTAACAGCCCGCACGTCATCTGCTTCGAAATGGAACAGATGGGCAGTACCGTGTCAGCCGTCATGGGAATTCGTCGCTCGAGATCGGCAAATCCCCAGACGCTCTGGCCGACGAGCTCGCCATTTTTTAACACAGCGACGGCACCGCCTGGCCCTCGATAAAGAGCCGGTACTTCCTCGAGGATCTTGGAGATTGAATCGGAAGATGTAGTCATCTTGGAATATGAGGCTTGATAGATAGACAAGGTTGCTTTTAGGTTCGTGACTGATGCTTCTCATTGAAGTAAGCGAGCTGGTTCATCTCAGATTTTCCAAGTAGGTCACAGCCTTAAACTGTTTACCCCACGTTTGACCTAGTTACACGTATACTCTGTCAGTCGTACTTAACTTTATAATTTAGCGTACCGCACTGCACTGCGCTGCATATTATTATTATTATGAAGGGTTAATAGTTAAAGCTATTAATTGCGTAGCGGAATGTTAAAATTAAATATTAAAAACTACGTTGATTATTGGAAAGTACAAGGCGAGAAAGGGAGCGAGAGAATAAATGCACCAGGGGGTGCAGGAATTCATGTCCCTCCAAAGTGGTCCGTGCGCGCATCAAAATGTATATTATTCAACGAATTCTACCACAAATCGCTCTTAATTGGGCCTCCATATGTTCTAACAAGCTGTCTACACCTCCTTAGCATCTCCTTAATAAGGGCCTGTATTTCCTCCTGTGAAATCCGGCTCCATTCGTCTTGCAGAACCTCCAGCATGCCTCAATTGGGTTCAAATCAGGGGATTGTGGAGGATGGACCAAGAGCTCTATCTACTGACCTGAGCTCGGCCACTATCACTATTAAGCCCTGGACTCCACAGACTTAGCCGAGTCAGAGACTATGCTGACTAAGCTACTCGTGGTTATTGAAATGGCAGTGGGAACATTCCGATGCTCACCTACCAGTAGTTGCCAAGACTTTGCTGTTGCATTCTGTTGGAAACACTAAGTTGAAACAAAGCATCTGTTTTGGAGGAGAGCGAAGACATTCATATGTCCAAACTTGGTGAAAACTTCAGGAAAACTAAGAAAAAAGTATTCTCTAAATAGCGTCATATATGGTCCTTCTGTAAAGGTCACTATAATAATTTTAAAACACCCTTCAGCTGAGGAGAGTCATAAAGAAATCAACCTGGCAAGTGAATAAACTCTTCAGGCATGTACAATTAGATATTCTTCGTAAATCAAGTATACAATTCGTCGGAATTCTTAAGAAGGACCATGACCGTGACGTTTTCACAGACACTGAGAATAATACTGGCTTGAGACGGTACACGTAAAGCCAGGGGAACATTCAGTTGGCCCGTTATAGCCCTCACCGCCACACTGCCCGTACTGGGCAACAGTGCCCCCAGAACCAGAACCAGAGCCAGTACTAGAGGCGCTCGCTGAAGAGGTAGTAGGAGATGCCGCTCCTGAACTCCATGTTGAGACAGATGAGGGACCTGTCGGCGTCTCATTGATGGCATCGTTTGCTCTGACACAACCAGACTTCGCCGTGATTGCTGCGGGGCACGCGACTTGCTCGAAAGTGACTCCAGGATTATCAGAGCCACCGAACCAGTCAAAGCGCCAGTAGCAACCATTTTTGAGGGCGGCTGGGAAGGCATCACATTGTGAGCGCGATGAGATGCCGCCGTATTGCTGACCCCAGCCGGTGGAAGGTGTTCCCCATTCTGCAGTGCAACCGTTGAATATGCCAAAACCACCGCCGGGAATCTGACTAAAATCAGCTCAAGTGCTGATAGAGAAAGCTGGATTGTATAGTAACTTACCGCAATATCAAATTGGTTGGACGACAGATCACCGCCGGTGTTCGTCGCCTGCACTATCATCTTCTTGCCACTGACTGCACCGGAAGTGAAGGTTAGTTCATAACAAGCACAGCACCATGATGCTTCCGTCCCACCAGCGATAGTGGTTGCTGCGAAACCGTAACTCAAGGTTTCCGAAACAGCCCAGGGGCTCTGGTTTGAGCACATGTAAGTATTTCCGCCGTTGGTGCATCCGGAGACTGCATTGTAGTTGCTGATGGGCTGGTCCTGGGCATTACAAGAGGTGACAGGATTGGAGCCGCTTGCAAGTGAGGCCTTTCCTGTCCACCCGCAAGATCCTTTGCAACAATCCCAGTATCTCGTCGTCGTCCCAGTGCCTGATGCCTGACTATTCACTTGCATAAACAGCGGCAGCAGGCTTAACAGCACGGTCTTTGGACGGATCATCTTCATAGAAATATCGACAGCGTCTGTTTGTAAAAAGAATCTTATAATTTGAAAACAGTCTACAAATATTGAAATGTAAGTCGTTCTACAATCAAGGGAGCCCATTGCTCTTTAGTCTTATTCAAGACTCCAGAGTATTTTGTCAGGCATCCCTTTAGGGCAGATCACCCACATCCAAGGGGGAGGAACAGGTACGTCGGGCCGGAATATGTTATGTGCCCCTCGTGATATTTGTGTTTATCCAAATTAACCTAGACCGTCAATTGGTTTCGGTTCTTACCGGCCTTCCTTGCTTGCCCCTTACCGATCTACCTTGCTTCCTCCCTAATCTGCTTTGTGGAGAAGCATCTAATATATCTAGTTCTGACCCGCCTGACATATTCGGATACCATTTTATCCTATCGGCAGTGGTATGTCGGCCAATAAATCCGGAGAAAGTCCCCAGCAGACAATTCGTGACAAACACGTGGCACAGAATGCATTAGAGAATCGACCAGCCCAGATAATAGTGATGACAACTTAAAGTTAGATGATACATGAGCCGCGAATGAGAGCTTGGTGTCATCAAAAAAGGTGAGGGAGGTTGTTATTTCAAGGAGTAACAAAGGATTTTGAGACATTGGAAAGTACGCCTGTACTACAAGAGAGAACTTTTTATTTATATGAGACTATTGCCCTGGGATGATGAATTTAGATCTGTTGCGACGATAAAGATGATATAATATGTTTCCCATTCTGTTGCTGAAGCGCCATGTTCAACACAAGCGAAATGAACATCGCCGTGATTCCTGACCTCCCTAAATACCTAAATTAGTTCTTTTAAACTTGTCTAACATACTCGTCCTCCGTTTTATACCATCTAGGTAATAATGCATCAAGTCTTCGACAGCCTGACGAGGCGTTGAAGTGAGAAGAAAATTTACGGCTTCGAAAGCCTTGGCCGGCACATAGAGCCGAGCAAGCGAGGAACACACGCCAGCGGTCATCGCTTCTCAACCGCAATTGGAGCCCGTATCAGCTAATGCCAATACTTTTAGAAGCCTGGGCAAAACATGCGAAGTGCAACAAAGAAAATTCTCTCAGAAATTTCCATATAACGTGTACTATAGATACCTCGTATCGGATTGTTCACAATCAGCTGAGTGCTAGATAGATGAAAATTTAGTCCTCTGGCCAATCTCCGAAATTTAAAAATTCCTCTAAGCAATCTTGTGATTCCACTGTTTTACCTTCACCGCTAGATTTATAATTGGCCAGGTTGAGGGACGAGTTCCATTCTGAAGTGATTGAGTCAGAAAATGGTGGTTCGTCTGGAGGGCTCCTCGAAGAGGCGCTTAGGCTTGGCGGTGTGATATCGAGGCCTTCATTCGACTGTCTTTGGTATGAAGTCACGTTGTCGATGGGTACGAGTTGCCCATAAACTGGTGCCAATGATTGTTGGTAGGAGCTAAAAATGTTTGGAGTGGTGTCAGATGATTGGGTCTGTTGTCCATAACCTTGCTGATAAAAGTTCTCAGGATGTCTAAGGTCTCCTTGGTGGTTCACATATAGACCACTTGCTTGCTGAAAAGTAGCGTTTCGATGGAATTCATCGTGTGCGAATGTTGATATAGCTGCTGGATTGAAGAGGGCGCTGGAGGGTGCTGAGATCTGCTGGCCGAAGGATTGGAAGTTGAGTTGTTGTAGTTGCTGAGAAGCATTGTTCTGCTGGGATAAGATCGATGGGCTGGACATGACATGGC
The DNA here is from genome assembly GCA_003988795.1 of Proliferodiscus dingleyae. Taxonomy (NCBI): domain Eukaryota; kingdom Fungi; phylum Ascomycota; class Leotiomycetes; order Helotiales; family Lachnaceae; genus Proliferodiscus; species Proliferodiscus dingleyae. Next base: position 583,894 of record QYAK01000014.1, on the reverse strand, counting down.
GCGATGATCGACGAGATTTCCGAGTAGTATTACCACGGCAGCGAGCCTGTTGGCCCTGCGGGGAGATTCGACTTGGTCGATGTGCTCTCGAGCTTGGCTCAGTAGCAACAGACTGTGTTTCGTGTAAGAGATCTACATTCGACGTGGAAGTACTTCTTGTTCTAGAACGCTCACCTCTTGGTGAGGGTATTGGGGCACCAGTCTGAAGTTGCTGACCTGTCTGTAATCCTTGAGGCTGTCGAGTGCGACGAGGGGCAGTTGTCTCAAGGCCAGTAGTCAAGTCATAGGGCCGATTCTCTCCTGGAACCGGGTTGCGAGCAGGAAATACGTTTAGGGGCTCTTGTTCTTCTTTCGGCAAAAATTCGATAAGTTCAAAAGGTTTGGGTTCCTGAGAAGCATCGTTGTCGTTCAATTAATCGTGGTGCTTCTGCGCGGAGGTCGCCCTCAAGCCTTTGTTTGCATCTTCGGCTAAGATTGATGCACGAAGAGCTTGAGCAAATTCTCCAAACATTGCTGGTGGAATTGCCTTTTCCTCGTGATCAGAGTTACCATGTGTTCCAAGTGACGGTCCTGTAATCAGAATTACCGGGGAACTTTTTGTGATGGGGTGGCTTTTAAAATTCCGATGAGTTTTTCTGTCTGGTGAGCCTTTCCGAATCGCGAAACTCTTCGATGACTAGCTTAGCTGCCGTTTGATTTTCCTCCCTGAACACTTTGGTAAGACTTTCTATTCTGGAAGCCATATTATCTCGATGGGGATCTATTGATTTTTGGGTAAGACGTGGGTGGTCTAGCTGGGATTGCTGAGCTTGTGGAGATGCCATTGATATTGTCCAGCCAGAGGTCGACTTCGATTACCTATTTAGGCGATCGAAGAAACTCTGGTGTATGGTGGCTTTTCAACGACATGGGTTTGATTGGCCAACATGTCAGCATACTTGTCACATTTCAAAACAGATGGCTTCTCCTATCAAAAATCTTGGGCAAGGGAGCGTCCCTTAACAATCGAGCAATCGAGCAACGGAAGCAACGGAGGCATTAGAACATCTCTTAGCCAAAATGCCCCTACCAGACTCCGCGGGAAAAAAAGAATAAGTAATGCAATAAGATTGCAAACAGCAACAGATCATGTAGGCTATTTATGACTTGAAAAATGCGCTGAAGAAGACGTCGATAGTGCATTAGAGCTGGAGGTAGAGATTTGTTATAGGACTTTGAGAAACTGGCTACTAGACGCGCGGAGAAGAAACAACAGTGTGCTGTTGGCTTGCGTGCAGGTATCCGCAGCGTGATGTGGTCGAACAGCACCACAGCCGCTGCAGATCTTGAGATGCGGAAAGAGATCATATAGTAGATTGATATTACCAATAGCACGCATACATAGTTCGGTCTTAACGGACGCACAAAAGATGTTCGAGAGAATCGTGGAGCGGAACAAACATTAGCTGCCACGCGACGCTACTGTAAGCACGCGCCCCGCCCCGCCTTGGTTCAAATGCCTGCACAGACAGGGACAAATCAGCGCGCATTCCTGCCAGCACTTCAGCAACTGCATGTCTTGGAATTCCAACAGACAATTGCTACATTACCATTGTAGCTCAGACTCTTTGACAAATCAACCCTCTAAAAATCTTGATAGGGCTCACATGCGAGGCATCTTCGGAAAGGCAAAAGTGCGCCTTTCCCCTTTTCAAAACTCACAGGCGAGGGAACTCGAATTGTACGTATTGGTGGGGGTACCTCAGTTAATGATAATTACCAAGTTTCAATCGTCCAACAACGATCAAGATTTGGAAGTCAACCTTACAGTCCACTACTGTTCATTGACTTCCGCCAATCCTTTTTACTTTATTTCACTTCACTGGATACTACTACTCAGACGTATGAACATTCCTGTAATACAGTACACAGAGTCTTATATTAAAGACTCACTCCAGGCAAACAAATAACAAAAATGCCGCCAGAAACATACCCCGTCTACAAAATCCAGGAAAGGCTCGGTATGCAAGACCCCTTAATACCAGGCCCCACTCGATACCACACATCCATCTTCGTCGCAACCGATCATCAGGATGGCGGAGGAGGGTTCACCCACCAGGTCACCGGCGACATCGCCTCAATCCACGGAATGACTTATGAGTGCAAGAAGCAGGGCCTTCCACCCGAGAAGTGGGAAACATTTCATCAGAAATATTATCTAGGACAAGTTAAAGCTTCGGACTATCCTGCTGAATTCGAACGAGTGCTACAGTCGCTTCCGGTACCGCCTCGTCAGAGGATATTCGATGTTGTGAGCATGGCATATGTGCAGTGCAAGCCGGATGGGTCTCGCTATAGGGAAGATGAGACGCTGCCACCGTATATGAAATGCACGGAGTGGACGGAGCAGAAGGCTATACCTGCTTTGCAGCAACACGGGTTATTAATCAGCTTGGATGGTGGCGGATCGAGCTCTCAAGGAGGTGGTTCCAGCCCGTAAGATAGCAAGTCAAAGGCCTCGGAATCTTGTAACGTCTGTCCCTGCGTAACGAGACGTATCCTGTAACGAGATAAATCCTAGGTATTTTGAGTCCCAATGATTTTAAATTTGCGAATATGTTAATATTTCTATTTATTTCTATTTAATCATATTCTGTATTTCTCGACGTGTTTTCCTAGGACCCTCCAAGAAAGAGAGTATTTTTGCAAGATCATGCAGCATAAAGCTTCGCTCTATTTTACGGTGAAAGAATGAAATCCTGCCAGATAAATGTCATACTATTTGACAGTACTCTTGTTCCAGTAACTGAATTACTTTCTCGTTATTTGGAGCAAGAGTCAGAGACAGTTTGCTTGCTTTCAGGCGAGAAGCTACAAGCGTGGCCGAGTCAGAGTGGCCCTCGCGTGTTTGCAGTCCGAAGGTATAGATATATATTTTTCATTCATAATGTCATCTAGATATTTCTTGCTCTGCCTGCCATTTACGTAATGTTGCAAGAGAAGATACCGTATCAGGGTGGTCTATGCCAAGTACTTTCTCCTGCAAACGGACACATGTAACCATTAGTCCAAGACTCTTGTCATGCTGGTCTTGACTTTTCCAGGTGCAAGCAAGATTTGCCATCCTCGTTAGCGTATCAGGATGCTCCTGGCCTAATACTTGCTTACTCGTTTCTAATACTTGTACTTCCAAATCTTCCGCTTCCTTCCAATAGCCCTGGTTCCAGTACGTCGAGGCTAAGTTAGCTATGCTCGAAAGCGTATCAGGATGCTCCTGGCCTAATACTTGCTTACTCGTTTCTACTACTTGCACTTCCAAGTCCTCCGCTTCCTTCCAACGGCCTTGGCCCTGGTACGTCAAGGCCAAGTTAGCTATGCTCGTAAGCGTATTAGGATGCTCCTGGCCTAATACTTGCTTCCTCATTTCTACTACTTGCACTTCCAAGTCCTCCGCTTCCTTCCAACGGCCCTGATTCCTGTACGTCGAGGCCAAGTTAGCCATGCTCAAAAGCGTATTAGGATGCTCCTGGCCTAATATTCGTTTACTCGTTTCTACTACTTGCACTTCCAAGTCTTCCGCTTCCTTCCAACGGCCCTGATTCCTGTATGTCGAGGCCAAGTTAGCCATGCTCAAAAGCGTATTAGGATGCTCCTGGCCTAATATTCGTTTACTTGTTTCTACTACTTGCACTTCCAAGTCCTCTGCTTCCTTCCAACGGCCCTGATTCCAGTACGTCGAGGCCAAGTTAGCCATGCTCAAAAGCGTAAGAGGATGCTCCTGGCCTAATACTTGCTTCCTCATTTCTACTACTTGCACTTTCAAGTCCTCCGCTTCCTTCCAGCGGCCCTGATTCCAGTACGTCAAGGCCAAGTTAGCCATGCTCGTGAGCGTGTCGGGATGCTCCTGGCCCAGCACCCTCTTGTCCGTATCATAGGCCTCGACAAACTGCTTTTCAGCCTTATCATACCATCCATCCTGTAGAAGACACATCCCAAATCTCCGTGCTAGTTTGCCTCTACTCTCCAGATCTTTACAAACATCAGGTTCTAGCACAGATTGTACATGCGGAAGATATATTCTCCATATACTTCGGTTCTGGTGGTCATCGTCGGGGAAGACTTCTTCTAATCGCGTAATAGCCTTTTCGGTCCATTGAGTAATTAGCTCTTGCTTTCGAAGCCAGTTCCGTGTCGCGAGATGGACTAGCCGATGAAGATCAAGAGCCTGGTCTGCCGAGCGCTTGGTGATAAAAGAGTATGCATCGAGAGTCCCAATTGCATCGACTTCCTTCTTCCTGGATAGACCTGCGGGAAATAGAGATTGTGGGATGTCCCTTGAATCTATACAAGCCATAAATGACAGATAATCGGCCGCAAGAGGATCGCGCTGCCGGATCTGCTCAAATGAGATCAGCCACGTAGTAGCTACTGGATTTTTTATACTGTGATATCTCCCGTCATCCTCAAATTCTTCGCTAAGCAGATCGATCACGTCTTCTTCTTGCTCTGCTAGGAGGGATAGATAGTCAGAAAGGGCTATTCCATTCTCGTTGATATATGCCACTGCCTGAACAATAGCTAATGGAAGGTAAGTAAGCTCTATAAGTAAAGCTTCCGTATCTGGTCGATTTTTGACCAGGTCTGGATTCACTAAACTTTTTTGCAGTAATTGTGTAGCCACAGTTTCTTCCATCTCAGGTATTTTAAAGATATCATTCTTTGCGAGCTTGACAGCTGCCTTGCGATCTCGTGTTGTGAACACGACACATCCATGCTCACTTTTTGGCAAGTATTCGATCAAACGACTGGAGTGACCAATCCACATGTTAATATCGTCAGCGTTGTCAAACACAAGAAGCCACTGCCTGGTATTTTCTTTGCTCAGGTACTCTTGCACAAGCCGTTTTACATCCGCCTTCTTGTCTTCCCAACCGGGTATACGAAGCTTTTGGGCCACGTCCAGATATGCTTGGTGGAGACTTTCCATATTCGTTGCCGGTATCCAGATAATTGAGCGACTCTTATGCTTATCTCTGACTCGGTAGACAAGCTCGAGTAGCAATTGTGTTTTGCCCACACCGCCAAGCCCGGTAATAGCCAGTCGTGTAGTTTGGCCTTGTTTAGAGAGCTCCTTTTCAAGTTTTGCAAGCTGGAGCTCACGACCCGTGAAGTTGGGATTTCTCTCAAATGGCACAATGAAAGGAGTTTTACTGTCTATATAACAGGACTTAGTATAGATCGGGGCATATGAGATCTAGCATACCTGTCAAATTTCTCTGCTCGCTACTGTTCGAGAATCCCCTCACTGTCATTTGGAACCGCTTCAGTGCGGCCTCCTTTCCCTCACCATAGATGGCTGGCATAGACACCTCGCAGAGACCTAAAAGACAGTACACTAAATCTTCTTCTTCTGTTGTCTGGCGTTGTGCTGCCCATCCTTTCCGTTCATCTATACTGAAATCGGAAGCGGAATATCCTTGTAAGGCCTTGGTTGGAATTCCGGTAATTTCGTGGATAGGCTTTTCTAGTGACAGTCTGTCACCTAGTCGATTGCCTTCTTTTGAGAAAAATCCCACTATTGCTGGAGCAACTAGTTCTTGAAGTGTCCAGCCTCTGGTAAACCATCTGCTTCTCCGAAAAGCCCCTTCCCATGTGCTTTGGTTGGCCTGAGTATCTATTTCATCACCCGGAGTAGATACATCTGCAAGATATACATAGCATTTCTTCGCATTGCGATACCAGCGGAACATAGAGTTGATTGCTATTGAAATCTCCTGAGGATCCGACTTATCAATGCAACAACTGTCTACCCAAAAATATAGGAAGCCATCCTTGGTAGCCTGCTCTCCACAAAATTTGATCTTTTCAAAACCACTCTTACTTCTTCCACTGCCAGTTATAAGATCTTCGTAAGTGACCTCCTGACCCGATGTCCAAGTGTGCGAGAGTATGGCATAGGGAAGGTCATTGTGGGTAGGAACTTGGACCAGTCTGAAGTCGTCCGGCCCAACGAGCTTTAGCAGACGCATAATGGAAAGTTATCTGATCGAGGAGCACTGAGAAGACTAAGAATGCAAGTACAGCAGATACGTCATGCAAGGTAGTCAATAGATCATAGGGCATGAAGATGACAGCTTCAGATGAAAGGACGAGGCTGAGTAACAATCACGTGCGACAGATCATGTGCAAAGATTCGGTCTGGTGGTCATTTAAACATGGCTTAGTCAGTGAGTTCAAGAATAGCTATACTTAGATAATAAGAAAACTAAACGCCTTGTGCCTTGTAAGCCGTGCTCCATCACTTGGATTTGCATAGGCCTCTAAAATCACGTGATATTTATATGACTTCAACAAACCAAAAATAAAGTATTAAGAAGGCCTGCCAGGAGGCGTACGAGAGTAAGGCTAGGCTTGCTACGTAATAGCAAGACTGGCCAAACTCGAGAACGCCAAAGGCTCAGGCGGGTGCGCGTAACGCGCCCTCTCCCCAGTCAAGGAACCTGACTTACGCCACACGTATAACCATTTTATGTTATATACGTGATCAGTTAGATAAAATAAAACGTATTAATAAAATAATCTTCATAATTCCCCCCCCCCCCCCCCCCAAAAACAACCCATTGAACGAATATAACAAGCTATATCCCGGAAATTTCCCCCGCGTGATGCGTAATGCAAGTATCAGCTCATTCGAAACAGAAACAGAAAAGAAAAGAAAGCAGATTATCGTTCCAATTTAGAACCTTACTTCATTCCCCATTTAAGTGCAGCTAATAGAAGAAGAAGCCTATATGCGCATGAAATGTGAAACTACTGTATATATATCTCATATATCCGGGAAGTCTATTGTGCTGTACTGTACAATAATACCCAGAATTCTTTTCCTAAATAGTCCATCATCCCTATCACGAACTCCAAAATCCCCAAAATCCCCCCAAAAAACGCCGCCTACCGTAATCCCGAGAAAAAATAACCCTCCAAAGCTTATTCTGTTTGCAAACCCAACTATACAAATGTTCCCGCTTCCTTCCTTACGTATCCCCATCTGTATCCCCATTTGTATCTGTATTTGTATACGGAACGCCAAACATCCATCGATAGCTCTCTCTCGTCTGCTCACACACCCCGATCTTCTCATCCTCGTCACCCGTCGACTTATCGCCCCAGTCTCTAAATTGTATACTCTCGTCACACGCCATCTCGACCATCAGCCCCCAGACATGCCTCTCCAGGTCCTCGCCAAACAGCTTCGCGTTCTGTTCCTCCGCGCCCCACTGCCTCTGCTTGCGGAAGTTGTGCATGGGGTTCAGCTTCGGCGGCCAAGAGGCATGCACGAACATGGGCGTGTCCTTGTTCTTCTGTCCTTCTTCCGATGATGCCTGCTGCTCTGGCGGCGCAAACTGTAGCACGGCAGCGCCTTCGTTCCTGATACCCATCGGCTGCGGAAGCCGGTCGATGGTGTGGAATGGCGCGCCGAGGACGAGGGCGGCGGCAGCGTACGTCTCCTTGTCGCCTTCTCCCGGCCCGCCTTGGGTGAGGAGGCGGTAGAAGTACTCCTTCCCATAGGCGTTGTAGTATCCCGTCAGACCCAGCGTGCTGGCATGCCGCTTCTTATCCACTATCACCTGACCGGCCTCGATGGTCGGGCGGTACATCAGCAGGTCTTCCTCCAGTCCTGCGACGGCGTTGAAGAAGGGCGAGGCTGTGCAGGTCCAGTAGTCTGGCCAGAGCACGAGTCCAGTCTCGACGTAGGGCGTGGAGGAGAAGAGCTGCTCGGGGTCCGCGACGGGGAAGTTATCCGCGTCCATGAAGAGGACTTCTTCGAAGGACGAGAAGAGCATGGCGAAGGCTTTGAGCTGGTAGTGCTCGAAGTGGAATCTGGTCTTGGAAGAAGAAGCACCGCCCACTAGCTCAGATAAGACGACACACTTGGCGCCCAGATCGTTGAACAGATGGCTGCAGGCCAGCTCCTCGTACTCTTCTCTATCCTTCAAGAAGATCTCTACAGGAAGTGTAGACCCCGTCCGCCGCAGCATCTGCAAGCTGACGAGCAGGACAGGGAAGTACTTGCCACCCGCAGAGGTCACGATGCCCTTTGTCCCGGGTTCGTACTGTAGTTGCGGTGGATGCTCTCTGATCTGTGCAACGAGCCACTCGTGCGTCTCTTTCATGCTCCGAATATCTGTATCACTCCACTCCAGATGATTGATGGGAGTCAAGACATCATTACCTATATTCTCTTTCAACCCCGCTCTAGCTGCCTGAGTGAGGACAGGAGGATCGACGCGCGGGGCTGCTCCCGCGAGGAGAGAAGCGTACTGCGACCAGAAATCGAGGTCAGGGTCGTAGGTGTAATCGTCTGCGAGAGGCGTCTTTGGAGTATAATCTGGATTGAGCGGGTTCTTGAAAGAAGGCAGCAGTGACTGAGCCTGGGGGAAGAAGTATTGGTAGTGCCATTCGAAGAGGAGCGCGAGTATGGTCAGGACGGCGAGTAGTGTCAGGATGCGAATGCGCGGAGACGCCATCCTCAACATCTTCCCGGACGGCACCGGTACATATATAGCGGACGGCCGTTCGAGCGCTAGGAGAATTCAAAACGTCGCGGTTCTTGGTGAGCTAATACAGTATTCAGAATTATGCGGCCATATAAAGCAAGGACTAAATGAAGCTATGTATCTGGAGTTGGGACAAATGATGCTCTTCGGTGGATATCGTGAAAAACACAATTACATCGGGGTATATAAATAGACAAAGTCCTAATTGACGTACTTTTTTCTTTCTTAATTAAAAGGTGGGAGGGGATTCGTGCTGAACCGCAAATATCCACCAGAATCAAAGGATTTCAAGTCTTGAATCAGCAGCCATTTTCCGGGCGTGCCGATGGAAAGAAAAGAAAAAAAAGGAGGTAAGTTTAATGATGTGGCGAATTGATAGGCAACAGAGGAGCCAAATATAAAAAGTGTGAAGATAAAAAATCAATGTAATAAAAGAGTTGAAGGGGAGCAGCAACGATATAGGGAGAAGCGAGAGAGAGAGAAGGAAAAGAAGGAGTCAAGAGTCAAGAGTCAGCAAATACGAATGTGGGGGAAAGACGTGACGACAAAACGCGAATGCAGCTTGCGTGTTAATCTAGATCCTGGGTAAGATCCCGGGCTGGGCTGGGCTGCCTCTTGCCTTGCTCTGGCTGGTCCAATACGTTTACGTTTTCCGTTTCCACTCTCGCTTACCATGCAGGTCCGGCGGCGGGAGAGGCTGCGGGTGGAACAGAAAAAAAAGGGGTTCAGGGGTTAGAGAACCAAGAGGCTGATGCTGATCTAATGCAGGTCGCATAATCCACCGATCAAGAGGGGGGAGGGGGAGGGGTTTCGTGCTAATTAATCCAATGAATGACACGATTTATATATTTTACTTTGATCCCGCCAAAAATACATTTCCGAGTTGTATCAATCCATCGATTCGACTAGTATATTTATTTATTTTGATTCTGTTTCCGTTTTTTTTTGGAATCGCAGGAGTATGTACTGTACTATATACAAAAGTTCATTCCCACAGCGCAGCTATATCTATCTATTTATATAGAGAGAGCCTACACAGTACTGTACAGTGGTATTGCTCTAGCCGCTCGCTTTCCTTCCCTGATCTATAGTACCATTGAAGCATGGCGTATAGGGATCAATATATATCTCCCCAAGAAAAAAAGAAAATCTCGAAGGGGGATTGATCATAAATAACCAAAGAAGAAGGAAATAAATAAAAAAAACAGGTGGGTATCAAAATCAAAGCAGAAAAAAAAAGCTTCCCCCCCCCCCCCTTCCTCTTCTCCCCGCGTCTTCGCCCGCTCGCAAATTTTTTTTTCAAACCTCGTAGTAGTAATCCTCATCCAAGCCCTCCCGGCTGGGTACCGAGCCAGCTCCAGCTCCATCTCTATCCCTGAGACCGCCGCCGCCATCGTCGAGCCTGACGTTGAGCAGGCGGATCTTCAAGCCGTACTCGCTCACCAGGCCGACGAGCTTGTTGGTCTCGGCCGTGATGGGCGCCTGGTTGAGGAGCATGAGCAGGCCGTCCAGCCACTCGCTCGCGAGGCTGTGGGTGACGGGCATGAGCGTGAGGATGGGACGCTCGGTGGGAGTAGAGCTGCTGGACGAGCTGGCGAAGGAGTTGATGGTGATCTTGGTGGTGGAGGCGGTGGTGCGGTTTGGTTTTGTTATCGTCGAGGTGGAGGTGGAGGATAGCGACGAGCCGTCGTCGGTGGCGCCAGCACTTACATTGCTGACCACGGAGCTGATGGTGCCCAGGTCGATCTTCTCGTGCAGTTCGTCCAGCGAGGGGTCGTGGCTCGTCTGGGCTTCGAAGTCTGCGTAGTGGAGGTACCTTCTGTTGTGCGATAGCTTCACGAAGCGCCAGGGCATGCCAGATGGTCTCCTGGACTCTGCGGCGCGAGGGAACCAGGTCCCGGAGAGCAGAGAGCGGATGCGCTGTTCCTTGACGAATTGCAGAGCCTCGTGCTTGAGCTCGTCGCGGACTTGGTGCAGATGCTGGCCCCACTCATCCTCGAAAGTCAGCTCTAGTATCTCCATCTGGAGCTCGCGGAGGCGAGAGTATTCGAACTCGGCCAGCTCTTCCTCGACCTCCTCGACGGACGCGGTGCGCGAGGCCTGGCCAACCACTTGCTCGACCAGTATTCGGACGAGCTCCGCTACCTTGTCAAAGTCGGCTTGTTCTGCCCCCGTCGCTTTCCATAGCCTGAAGAAGGCTTGTAGACTCGACGTGTGCAGCCTTGACCATTGTAGTAGCAGTGGCCTGAATATCTTGTCGTAGTTCTTCATACCATCCAACACCAGATAGCCCTTCGCATCTTCCACGTCGGACTTGTCCACTTCGAAGTGCTCGTACAAGATGAGCGTGACGGCCAGGCTTGCTCTGGCAATTGGACATCGCTCATGCATAGGCCGCGAACTCTGTTCCAAGAGCAGCTTCTGGAATCCGTCCTCATGCTTCCGCACGTAGTCCGTCAGGTCCATCATTCCCAAGAACCCCGTAGGATCAAACTCCCAAGCCGGACTCTCGGTCTCAAAACCCAGCCTTCTCCACTTCTCCGGATTGTGCCTTCTGCTCCCCTTTGTCCTGCTCTTCTCGCTCTCGCTCGCCATCTCCTCCACTCTCGCTGCCCCATTTCCATTACTGCTCACACTTCCGCCGCCACTTCCATTCTCCTTCTTCTCCGGCGCGCTCGCCAGATGCAGGCCCTTGAGCGCCCTCCTGTGCTCCGGCCTCTCCAGATCGACCTTGACATCCATCCACTTCCGCAACAACACCTTCGACAGAGCCTGGAAATCCTGCAGCGGCAGCGCCAGGTCCTGCAGCGCCGAGCTCTGCATCAGCACGTACGCCGCCTTGATGACGCCTAGATCCTGCAGGCGCTTGATGAACTTCGGCCACTCCTCTCCCGTCCCCGTGCTCTTCCCCCCGCCCCCGTCCTTGATCGCGTCGCGCATGAGCGCATTCAGCAGCATCAGCGCATTCGCACACAGCGCGTGATCCGCCGAGTGCAGCTGCGACACCACCATCTCGAAGAACTGCGGGTACACCGCGACGGCCGGCTTGAGCGCGCGGAAGCCAAAGGCGCCCGGCGCGCTGGCCTTGACCTTGGCCTTGGCCATGCTCTGCGGGTGCGCGACGACCGCGACGAGGATGCTCATGGCGCCGCGCAGGATGTTGACGAGCGGGTGCGTGACGATGAGCTCGACGACGCGCTCGACGAGCTCGCCGCTGCCGGGCGACTCGAAGATCTCCCAGCCCATGTCGACCTCGAGGAGCCGGCTCAGGCTCTGCAGCGAGTAGGCGAGCGTGTTGCCGCCGGTCGTCATGATCAGGCGGCGCAGGATGGTGAGGCCGCCGGAGGAGATGAAGAGATCTGCGAAGGAGGGATCGTTGATGGAGGATTGTAGCTTGAAGACGGCCATCTTGCGCAGGGCGTCCTCGTCGCTCGAGAGCCGCGCGAGGAGGGAGGGGATGTCTGCTGCGTCCATGATGTCTTGTTCGTGGGGGTCGATCTCAGGCTCGACGTCAATTGGCTTGCTGGGCTCTTTGGAAGCTGTACATGAGGGAGAGGAGATGATCGACTCCGAGGGATTCGGATTCGGTCTGTGTTTGGGTTTGGGTTTGGGTCTGCGAATTCGAGGAAGAGTCGAGGGCGCGGGTGGTGGTGCGTGGAAGTAGTTGTCGCTTGGCATGTCGACTTCAGGGGGAAACTGCCGATTGCAGTCTGTGCGTAGAGCAGGGTAGGGGGTGGGAGAGTTCCAGGACGAGACAGCAAGACTGAGAACACGATTTGGTTGTAGAAAGTACAGATGCGCATGATAGTCTTGGAGGAGGAATTTGAGTTGTAGAAGAAGATTGTAGTTTGTATTCATCTCTGGCACATCTTGGTAGCGCAGAAAGCAGTCTGGGAAAGCAGCTGGTGAATGCTTCTATGACCGTTCTAGACGAAGAAAGACGAAGAAAGCCAAAAGTGGATTGAGCGAACAAATTATAGAACTCCTATATGCCGTGCATTACAACCTCTCTATCTATCTATCCGTCTATGTCATTATACCTTCCCCAGTCTATCCCGCCTCTAATTGATCTTCTGATCAGAACGCCCGCTAAATTCAATCCCACGATGCACCCTCCACTATTTACTTTACTTTGGATGTTTGGTCTGTTCCGTCATAGCCCTCTTCGGCCCAGTCCACGGCAGACTGCCTCCCTCGAGCTCATCATCCCTTGCCATAGCCATTGTGCTCACAAAGCCTGTACGAGGATCAATGTGTCCCTCCCCAACCGTTGAGCCTCTACTTCGGGCATGTCCTCCCATCAGCCCGTGCGTCTCGTGCGCCCAATTCACTGAGCTTGCACCAGAAGCTTCGGGAATGTCAGGCATGTGGCTTGGTGTAACCCCTCTGGTCCCGGCTTCCAGATCATCAAGATCGGTGCCTTCTTCAGCGGTGCCTAGCTTGCTTCGTCCGCGGCCAAAGAAGCGATTCCGGCGATTGCTGCTGCCGCCGCTATTGATCTTTGCCATCTGACTGTCGCGGCTAGTGGTCTTTGCCAGAGATGAGCCGTCTTCGCTATCCCTGCCAGTATCCCTTGACGCTCTCCCTGGTGCCGGAGAAGGTGAGGTCGTCGTGATCTTGGGAAGTTGTGGCTTTGGATCGTCAAATACATCACCGAAGTCCGCGCCAGACGAAATGGCTGACATGCCCAGAGAAAAGTCAACCCGTTTGCCCATCGCCGAAATTGATTCACCCCGCGCGCGGCTGGCAGTATCGGCCCTGTTGCGCAGAATGGACGGTCGGTGACCAAGTGGAAGCGTGCTCACGCTTTGCATGCTTGGAGACTTGGGCGGAACAAAAGGCGCTTCTCGGTCCCGTGCCAGAGAACCCTCTCGCGGACCCGGGCCTCCCGGAGGCTGATTATCGTTGGTGGGTAGGGAATTGGGATAGGCACCATGCAAATGCACCGGGAAGTCTGGTTGAGCACCAGCCAGGCGCATGCGTGGTCCCTCCATTCCAAGCTCGTTCATACTGATCATCAAGGCACATATAAATTTGTTGCGACGTTGGAGACGCAGAAGCTCGTTCTGCCAGTTCGACTTGTAGAAAAAGACAACATTCAACGTGATGGAATGGGCCTCGTAGATAGTGGTCAGCTCCGTGAGGATGTTCTTCTGATACTCGCGATTTTCCGAGGAAACAAACTCCAAGAGACGATTACGAAGCATCTCAATTTGTTCAAGGGTTGTGCCAAACTTGACGGTGACAGGAACAGCTTCCGCCAGCCCTCCTGACCGGCGTTGATTCAGGATAAAGAGCGTATTCAGATAGGTGTTTGGAGCTTGAACGACATGGCCTTCCATCTTCTTAAACTCCGTATAGAGAAGCGAGATCTCTTTGACAAAGTAGTCATCGCCCTTGAGGGAAGATCCAGTATTGCCGTAGATCGTAACACGATCGCCGACGTCGAAAGGATGCTTGACGAAAACGAAGATGCAGGATTGCAAAAATTCCTGGGCAGTCGCAGAGAACAACCAGGATAGAGCCAGTAGAGAGGATCCCAGAGATGTCAACACGCCTGAAGCAGATGTCGAGATGAGTGAGACAAAGACGATGAGTGTAACCGCAAACACGAGGAACAGGAAAACTTGGTCTAGCTTAGATACCACCGAGTCGAGATCCTTAAGGGAGGCGGTGATGGCTTTCCGCTCTCGGCCAATCTCAACACAGACAGCTTCGAGTTCCTCCATAGATATATCTCCGTTCAAGTCCTTGTCAAACATGCTGAATGCGGCATCGGCTTCTTCATCGTTGTCAAAAGCTGCTTTAAGATCTTCAGAAAACACGGTCTCAGAATCCTCGTGCACGAAGGTACGATAAAGTCGACGGGCCAAGACTTGGGAGCCACCGGTACTACCCAGAAGCTGCAGGATACTGACAGATACGTAAGCCATTGTTTACAGGACATTTAGAATATGATCTTACACTTGATGTGGATGTGTGCTACCAACGACCTGCTTTCCGGTGAAATCGCCAGCAACCTTCCCAGCAGCATCACCGACTTTGTTGAAAACATGGCGTGCATTCTTCTGAGCCTCCTTCACTATCGCCATAGGGGTTCGAGCTCCGGAAGAAGGGCCAGTCTTATCGTTAAGCTCGAACTCGGAGTCATCCATAGCAATCTTGTCCTTGGAGTACTTGTAGAGCTTCACTAAACTCTGAATCTGAAATTTATTGATGTCGATGCGGTCTGCGTAGGTCCTGAGATGGAAGCTTATCGCGATCAGTTGAATAATGATCTTCTCCACAAAGTTGAGAATCGCACCGACGAAGAGGGCGACGATGATTTTGTTGACGGTGGTCTCCCACTTTCTGACATTCTTCCCGCCATCCATGTGGTGGTTTGTCATGGTGGGCAGAAAAGATATCTCCACGGCCAATAGCCAGAAAAAGATGGTTGCGGGAACTTCGAGTGCCTTTCCGAGATCTCTCCACTTCTTGCTGTTATTGGTGAGGATGCTTGAGAATAAGCCCATAGGCCACGGAATGCACTTTGCTACGATCTAGAGCTTATTAGTCAAGCCACAAACACAAATTCGGCGATGAGGACATACTCGTCCCGCCCATAGAGTCAGCCAGACAATTTCAAGCCAGATGCCAAACCAAGCGAGCCTGACCCCACCAACATTGGCCGTCCTATACAGAAGAAAGCCAAGTAGTACTGGAACCAGTAGAAGTATTGTGGGTGGTGTTATGTAAATGAAGTACCGAACAAGAAAGCTAGAATTATGGATCTTCTTGAATATCTTTGCGAAGTTTGTCGATGGGTGCTCGGGTGGCTGATAGACCTTCGTCTTCTCGTGGAGAGGAGTCGTGCCAATATCAAAGTCGTCGACCGGCTCTGGAGCTGATCGAGACTTTGATCGATGCATTGATTTGCCCCTGCTCACCTGAGAGGTCGTAGCATTGGAGACCACCCGCTCGGCACGGAGCATTTCAAGGTCATCTTCCAATCGCCGTGATGCCTCTCTCTGTGCAGTTGCGGACATGGGAGAGAATTCCTGTTCGAGCTTCTCGATATTATCCGGCCCATCAGCGTAGCTGGTCATAATTCGTAAACGGCTGTGGTCGTCCCCATCGTCGAGAAGGCCATCTTCCTCATTCCGCAAGGTGCCATCTTCATCGGAGGATCGGCGCTGGCGGCTCTCTGCCTGTTGATTCGGAGGGAAGGCAGGGAAGGAGTATTGGTCTCTCCCATCATCTGGAGTCGCTGCTGGAGTTGCCATTGTGCTGGTATGTAGGAAGAGAAGGGGTACGATTATTCGGAAGATATCTCGTGTGCGGATGAAGCGGACAAAGGAGCAAGGAGAAGAGTTCGGATTGCTGAACAAAGAAATTGGCCGTCCAGCAGTCCTTTGGAGGGGTAACGACGGTTCTTGGTGACACGATGTGCCTACCCAATTGTGATGGTTGTTCCGTTCAATAGAAAGCTGAAGCCGTGAGACAGCTCAGCGGAGCAAAGAGAGCCAACAGAGCGCGTCGTGGTATTTAGAGAAAGCGAGTGTGGTGTCGGCCGACGAGGTAGAGAGGAGGAAGCGTGGGATATGACGAAGATCGCAGTCGACGAGACGGGGGTTGGAAGTGGAGTCAAGACTGGAGAAGAAGAAGCCTTAACTCCATTCCCAGTTCAATCGATCGTCGATGAGGGTTAGTCATGGGAGTGGTGGTTGGTGGTTGGTGGTGGTGGTGGTGGAGAAAAGTTGTGCAAAAGCTGTGCACATGTCAAAGGACGTGTGTTTGGACCTTGACTTGAGTGAGTGAGTGAGTCTCTTGCTCTCTCTTGCTTAGACTCTTAGACTCCACCCAAGGGGAAAAAGGGCGAGCAAAACCACGAACGCGCCCAGTTCCAATCACAGCACGAGACGAGCGCAATTGGTTCTCTTCTCTGCTTGGAATCAAAGAATCAAAACTAACAAAAACTGGATGCGGAAGAGCGAAGATGGGTCTCGGTGGTGGGTTTTCGGTGGGTTTTGGCGGATCCCGCCCAAATCCTCGTCCTCATCCTCGTCCTCATCCTCGTCCTCGTCGTCCCAACTTCTCCCGACGTACGTCATCCAGCACGAAAAAGCCGTATCAAGCCAGACAACAAACTTTTCTCTTCCCCTTTTTTTTAATGTGGAAAAAAAAAAATGTTCTCATGCGTCGCAAGCTTCTATTATTATCACACTTGAATTGTTCTACAAGTTCTAGACCTCTTGCACTCGTATCCCTTCCGTTGCATCCCCTTTTTTGTTTTTTGCACGTGTTCTTTCTATATATTTCTATATTTTTTATATATCATGTACGGAGAATAAAATGGAGAAGCTCAAGGAAGCTGCGGAAATGAGGGCCAAGAATCCTCTTCGCTCTCAGAGCACCCCTTCTCCTGTCTCACTTGTTCGTATTCTCTTATCTCTCCCGGCCCCTGAATCTTGTTTCTTGCTCATCCTCTTCCCCTGGCACAGATCCGCCGATAAGGAAGCGCCACCATCCCTTCCCAATGATCGGCTCAGGGCAGTTGTTGGCGCGCGCAGGCCCCCTTGCTTTGTTTCGGCCCCCCACTGCCGCTGCCCGGGACACTTCAGTAGGACGTCGCGGGTTGGGGGTCGGATCTCTTTGGCACTGGTGCTGGCTGGTGTAGCGCGAAGGACGCCATGGTCTCGTTCGTTATCTAGGGGTCGGAGAGAGTTTTGTGTATATAAATATAGAAACATAGCAAGACCACTTGAAGAATTGTTCATCGACACAAAAGGCCCAGACACGGTTTCCGGGCACGGACGTGTTCCGTGAGGGAGGGGGGCAGAAATGTCGTGCTTGAAATCCACATGTTACGCTGTCTGACATGTACTGTACTCGCAGCGACAAGGCTTACTAGACGCGTCTCTTACCTCACGTGTGTCTGTTCACAAAGGTTTTGACTGTCTATAAAGCATCAGTGTTCAACAACACCTGCCTCAGACTTCTAGCTCCATGCATCACCGGAAGCTCCGAGTGCACTTTACGAGTGTAATGTAGAACCTACAGTGACTTGGTTTCGCACTGTGTATTCCAGCTCCCTCGATAATCAGATCTAAAAGATAGTCAATCCAAGCTCTGCCTTCGTATTTACGACATCGTACTATGCTATACAACATCATCACACAAATGATCAAACGTTCTGTGCGAATAGCATCGATTCACGAGCTGACGTTGTATGACGAGATGTCATAATGTTTTCAAGTCACCATATCAATCATGATCGACTTTCTGTTACATTGTCGTGACTATCGCCGTGGACGCTTCTATTTGGCATATCGTCCTATGCGCTCCTCAGAAAATTAGGAATTTCTCTCCATTTAGTCGAATTCAGCTCGAATGTCCTTGCGCAAGTAGGAATATTCTCGGTTCTAATGCCTTTTCGCGAAATCGGTGCGCCACAGAGAAGCTTCCTAGCTGAGGCCAAGAGAACGTGCTTAAGCGCCAGCCTTGTGCACTAAGGTCTGATGAGGCTGCTTCAGACCTTGCGACTCTCGGAGTCAAAACCTGCAATATCTAGAACCCGAAAGGTAGCTTCGACTGAGGCAGTGAGAGAAGGCCGGATAGTTCCAGTGCGGCAAGATGGATTCTGCCTCACAGGTGAGCCAGAAGGTTACGAGATGCCTGAGACCTGCTAATCACTATCACAGACAAGCGAAGCGGAGAAAGAGCTCGAGCGACGAAGAAGACTAATTATCAACGATCTTCGAAATGCTTTGCGACACCATCGATTAGTCATTATTGTTGGAGCCGGCGTCACGTTGGGAGCTACCAGAGGGCCAGACGGCTCGCCAGCTCGGTTGACTTGGGCTGGTTTGATCAGGAATGGATTGGACTATTTGGTCAACGATGTTTATAATGGCGAACAAGATGGCAGGATCCGGCACGCATACAGTGCACTCGAATCAAGAAGCGCGGAGGAATTATCAGATGCCGCAATGATAATGAAGAATAGGCTCGAGCAGAAGAAGCGCTATCCGACATGGCTTACATCGGTCTTTCGAGACGTGTCTGACGAAATACGGGACTACAGAGTCCTCGATGCATTAAAAATGCTGCATGAAAAGGGAGCAATGCTATTAACCACCAATTACGACGATATCCTGGAGAAACATTGCGGCTTGCAACGCGTTGGGCGATCCAATCTGGAAGATATGCTGAAGTTTAAGAGTGGAGACAAAGACGGCGTCTTTCATCTTCATGGTAGTTATGAGGACCCACAGGAAGTCGTCTTAGATGTGGTTGATTATTCTACGATTACTCATGCTGATGAAGTTCAAAATCTTCTCAGAACGTGCATGGACGAGAAAACGATTTTGTTCGTGGGGTGCGGGTCCGGTCTGGAAGATCCAAACTTTGGGCCGCTTCTGAAATGGTTCCAGGAACGACATAGAAACATTTCAGATCGGCATTGCCTCCTACTTAGGGATGATGACCCCCTTGACGTATCGCCACTCAGAAGAGTCAAAGTTGGCCCAGCGTATGAGAAACTGGATTCTTTTCTTTCCGAATTAGTAGATCTTCCACTGCAAGTAGCCGCGCCAGGTACTGGAACTAGTATGTAGCAGTATTTATTGTTGTTCAAGAATAATCGCTTGACTTACCATCGCCCCAGTGAACTTCGGACACCTCTCTCCGACCGGGACTCCCATCAACGAGACGCTCTTGTCCCCTGAGAAGAATACAGAGAAGGAAGCTGCAAGGGCACGAGAGCTCATCAGACTCAAAGCGGAGGAAGAACGGCGACGGAAGATCCGCGCGCGCCAACTTCGAGAATGCCTAGCGTCGCTAAGTTTTCCTGAGATGACCCAGCGAAGGAAGTCTGCCAACCGTGCATTCCCTGGTACTTGTAGCTGGATCCAGTCCCATGAACTCTACCAAGAATGGCTTGAATTACAATGCGGCTTGCTCTGGATCAAAGGAAATCCCGGCTGCGGGAAATCCACAATCATGGCATTTCTCTTTGAAGAGATGATAAAAGCTTCTGAACAAAGGGGTCAGTGCTGTAAACACACAACCCAAACTCCTTGATAAGCAGATCATGACTAAACAGCCCTGTAGAACCGCTACTCAAGCAAAGTCCTCCGGCAAATGACAGATCCATACTAGTTCTTAGCTTCTTTTTCCATGGTCGAGGGTCTTCGCTAGAGAAGACTCAGGTTGGCATGTTTCGGTCTCTTCTACATCAGATATTAACCCCACTTATAGTGGGAGATCCAGTAGAACCGATCTGCAACCAAATACTGAAAGCGTTCCTCGAAAATAGCGCTGGCGGGAGTGGCTGGGAGTGGCAGCTTGAAGAAGTTAGATCCCTGTTTTCCAGTTTGGTCATGAATATGGCAAATCGACGGAGAATCAGAATTATTGTGGACGCTCTAGACGAAGCGGGTGTCGAAGCAGCTAATGAGCTTCTAACATTCTTTCATAGGCTGATCCATAGCTTACTAGAATTTGAAGTGGATGTAAGAATATGCATCGCATGTCGGCACTATCCAGTCATGGAAGTCGATATCCCAGGATATACCATTGTCGTGGATACACAGAACCGCCTGGATATAGTAAAATATGTCCAACAGATGATCAATTCAAACATTCCAGTGGAAAACAGCCGCGACGAAATAACCCGTAACGAGATCATACGAATGATAAGTTCCAGAGCCGGTTCCTTGTTCCAATGGGCTTGTCTGATTGCCCCAATGGCCATCCGCTATCACCGCAACGGTGAATCACTAGACTGGATTCAGGAGCGACTTGCAAAAGTACCACCAGGGTTGAGTGCGGTATATCAACACATCTTTACTGTCGTCATCGATGAAGAAAACATGACACCTAAGAGATCATTGCTTCTGATGCAATGGATCAGCTTAGCGCAAAGGCGACTGTCTCTCTCAGAGTTACAGTTTGCCATGTCCTCTGAGGATGAAACA
The DNA here is from genome assembly GCA_003988795.1 of Proliferodiscus dingleyae. Lineage (NCBI taxonomy): Eukaryota > Fungi > Ascomycota > Leotiomycetes > Helotiales > Lachnaceae > Proliferodiscus > Proliferodiscus dingleyae. The sequence continues at coordinate 563,400 of QYAK01000014.1, read as the reverse complement.
GACCAGTTGCCACTTCCACAAAACGATGGCGCTCGCACTGCAAATTACAATCTTACAAAGGAACGCGTGACAAGCTGGTCTGGGGGACTAGCTGAAGTTGTGTATACAGATCCCTCAGATCCCTCAAGAGACATTCATCAACCGTCCCGGCATCTAGTACGTCTACAACGTAAAATGCGCGGGGGCCGACTATACGACAGACATCAACTACGCAAACATATAGAAGACCTCGTGGCTAAAGAAACAAGCTCTGGTTATGTCCAGTTCATCCATCAATCCGTAAACGATTACTTGGTCTCTGAAGGCTTGTCTCTTCTGTTAAATCTGTCCAATGGTTATTCTGGTCCGAACCCGGAAAAAGTTCCCATTTCAGCAGCCACTTCCGTCCTACGACATCACGATCGCCTGACCAATATTTGTCTAAATTATTTACAACGAAAGGAACTAGAGGTCGATATAGTCCGGGAAGTTGTCACATCTGAACTGAAACGGGTAGAGACTATGGCATATACGTTGTCGCATACAGAGAAGAGTCTCAGCAGTCATCGCTCTAAGAAGTTTGAAAAAGCATATAAAACTTTCCTTGAAGATTCGACTATCCGAAGCATTATCATTAACGGCTTGTTTCCATTTCTCTCTTATGTCATTGAATTTTGGTCCGTCCATGTAGGATATGTTGCTAGTCAATATCTCCCGGACCTTGTCAAGAGACTTTCATCAGGAGTTTTTGAGCATTTAACAGCGATCGGGCATGTCCAGCGAGATACAATTTCCGATGGTCAGAAGTTGATACACTTTGCCAGCAGTCGTTCGGACATGAAGATGATTGTTCAACTACTCGTAGATGATGGACAGGTCAGTGTTAAAGATGCTATGAGTCGAGAGGCATTGCATTATGCGATTCAATATGGCCAAGAAGAAGCGGTAGGCATGCTTCTGCTGGGCAGGCCGGACGTTGAAGCCGGGGTGGAACGTCTTTCAGCTTCGGCCTGGTTCGATATGGAGGCTAGCATGGCGCCTCTTTCAGCTTCCGCACCCTTAGCCACTACACCTCTACAACTGGCAGCTTTACATGGTTATGTGAGAATCATGGAATTACTTCTTAAACATGGTGTCAACCGGGACTCAGTTAGCCTCAAATTCGCCATCCTACGTACGGATTATGAGATGGTAAATCTTTTGCTGGAGCATCAGTGGGAAGTCACGAACGAGCACCTATATGACGCATTAGTATCCAGCTCATTTGAAATGTTTGAACAACTTTTCGAGGTTGGCAAATGTCATTTGGACATCAACTTTCGAGCCACGAATGAGCCCGACTCGACAATGCTACATTCTGCAGTGCTTTTGGGCAATACGAAAGCGGTTAGGTTGCTACTTGATAATGGAGCAAAGGTCCTAATTCCGTACATTTCGGGCGAGACCATGCAAGAGTACGCCGAGTTTCGATGTCATTATTTTCAAGATCGAGATGATTCACAGGACTTCATGGAAATTGAAAGACTGTTTCTACAACATCGTGCTGACCTTAGAACTGATGCCGAGGAGATTGTCTCATGGACCTCATGGAAGAAAGACGATGTTCTCCGATTTCTGCGTACGAAAGGACCTGCTCACACGCCTCTGGACTTATTTAAGAGTCGAACACCGCTTCATTGGGCATCAGAGAGAATGTTCACATGGGCCCTTAGAATCGATATCGAGGAATTCGTCCAGGTATTGAATGCATGCGAGCGTGACATGCATGTACATGATCGAGATGGAATGACCCCATTACATATTGCCGCAACCCATGGTCACTTGGATATAGTGGAGGAGCTGGTCAAGAAGGGCTCAAAAATACTTGCTGAAACGCGGGATTGCCGTACGCCCCTGGATTGTGCACGGAACCATTCACAGACAAATGTTATTGCCTATCTTGGATCTGTGATTCAGGAATAGGATTCGACATAGTTGTGTAAGCTCACCTGACAAGGAGCGTAATAAGACGCTTGGCTTCAACACCAACATACTGTGTACCCAAGAAGTAGATGAACCAGCAAACCCGCATCAGGAAACTAGAGCTACCGTTTCGTGGAGGTCTACGGCGTCGGGTCATCCATCGCTCGCTCCTTTCCCCTTTAACAGACAACAACCCTTCCTCTCGGGATATTTTTTGCTATTTTTGCCATTACCAAACCTACTTTGTCTCCAGCCACTCCGCCTATATGCACCCTGGGCTCACCTCATTATCGGCCGTGACGCGGCTTTGAACTATGCAGCGAGCAGGATTTGAAACATTTGTTGTATATCTATGATCAATGGTAAAGCGATATATATGTATCTAAATAAGGGAGAAATAGACGCTAATGATATCCCGCAGAGCCCGCAATTCTTGTGTGATCGCAAACAAGCGCGCTTGAAAAGCTGCAGTAAATTACAATAGATTGCAATGTTATAGAACTTCTGCAAATCGCAAGACCTAGTCCAGTCCAAGACTCATTAACTTGACCGGGGCTACCCGTTGTAAAAGTTAGCTGCGTTCATGTAAGAACTCGGTTTAGACAACGACTATGGAAGAATATAGTAGCTACTATAAATTGGTAAGTGTAATTAATAGAGTTATATACATATAGAAGCATGGGCTTCGGATCTCGAGTGATCGTGCCCTATCTGCGAGAATGACGATTAGTCTCTATTACCCATTTGCTCGCCTCGTTGTTGTTCTTATATAAGTTTTGATCTGTTGTTGGAGTACTTTTGACCGCATTCGCATGCGGCTCCGCGTCGCTATTCGTAGCTTCACCGGTGGGTTCGCCAATCGTCATCACGCCAGTGTTGACATTGTCGCCTTCATCCCTAGGCTCATTCTCCCCTCCTGGGTGAGCCTCAACAACATTTGTTTTACTTTTCACCTCATGTCGACTCTGTATCGGCGTTCTCCTCTGGAATTCCTGAAACATGTTGTGGCAATGGTAACTCTTGCTCCCTTACGTATTGGCCATACTCGATTCTATCTTCACTTACAGTTGGGAGTGAAAAGGCTTTCTCTGGCATTTGTTACTAGGTCGTCTTGGAGCAGCCTTTCCAAGCCTTCATTGTACCCAGAACCCCATAGCGCCATCCTCAATAGCTGCAAATTATCACCCGCAATCCGCACAATCCCGCCGCCGTGATGCTCTGGACTCACAGCCGCACGTCATCCAAAAAATCCGAGCAATGGCTCGATACGCCCTCCCCCCACCTGAAATTGGGCCACCATTATACACCAAAAACGCGATTTCGGCCTATCTGTATCACAACGATTTATTAATAGAAGTTAATAAGATTTGAAACATAAATTCTTCATATGATATTTACTAAATATACCAAATTTAGAATCTTCGATTACGGAAAAACCATATTTGGGTTTCTCGACAAAAATTGAATAATATTCAGTGAATCACGTAAACAAACAAAAACAAACAAAAACCGAAATTAAATTAAACTTGAGTCAGGCCGAGCAAAAGCGGCGATAAACCATATGAGCTGACTTGCCGGGAGGCATCTAAACTCCGGTAGTATAATATCTATTTGCTCTGGATTCTCAAGATTTCATCAGTCCAAGAACCAAGAACGTCTTTTCCATTTGAAATGATCACAGCAACAGTCATCATTTTTAATATTCAGGATAGTATCTTATTCGCGTAGTTCGACTCTGAAGCCAACATTTTCTCAAAAAGCGGAACGTTTAGTTTGGCAAACCACACACTACCATTGGATAAACGGCCTCTTCCCTTGAGCCCGTCTCAACGCATGGGATCACCCCCTCTGTAGTTTTATCAGAATGGTCTGGATCCTCCGTACAATCTGAAGTTGGCTTCCCGGGACAAGTAAGCACACCCGCGTTTGACCCATCCGATGAGTAGACGCAACCCTGCCCATCATCAGGTTCATTCGGGAACGTATAGTTGGCCGAGGGCCACCAGGGATTTGATGCGGGAAGCACATCCACCCAAGTGATCTTATTGTCTTGGAAAAAGCCGATACTGTTTGATGGGTCGCAGTACCAACCGGGATTGGATCCCGCATTTGGAAGCTTCTGAGTCTCGTTGACGTATACATTCCACCAATTTGCCGACGGTTTTCCGTTGTTGACTTGATGGTAAAAGTAGATCTTGGCTGTCAACGGCGTATCAGGAGCTGGCAAAGGCGTAGTACTTGTAGAGGCGATTGAGCTTGATGAGGGAGGTATATAGGATGCGCTGGCGGAAGAGGTATACGAACTAAGTGCTCGCGAGGAGCTCAAAATGCTTGTTGTGAAGGAAGTAGCCGAGATGGAAGACAAAGCAGGACTGAACGATATTGTGCCGGGGAGGACGCTCAAATTGGCACTCACAGAAAACGGTGAGGTAACGTTAGAGGCATTCACACTAGGGAAGCCCCACTCCAGACTTGAATATATACTGATGGTTAAAGGAGGGGTCGGGCTTGGTGGAGTAGGCCAGAAGGAGCTAATGGAAACCGTTGAATAATTTATAATGCCCAAACTCGGAGTGCAGCCTGCAGTGGGTATGGGCAGAGTGAAGGTTGTCATACAAGCTAGCCATTGTTCAAGGGCACTCAACTCCACGGCTATTGAGCTCACAACTGTAGCATTGTCATTGCCGAGAGAATCCAGCACTATACTTTCTTCTGGGTACCAACTTTGGGAAGTGGTTGCAGTGGCCGTGGTTCCCGTTCCGGTGCAGCCAGCGATAGTAGTTGTTGAACAAGTGGTTTGGGTGATTGTGGCAACCGTAAAGTTGTTTGTATTTGTTTCTCCAGATGTGAGCGATGTTGATAAGGAAACGGTTTCTGTGCAGATCGGAATTGCTGTGCTGGCTGTACACGATGAGGATGAGGATGCCGACGACGATGAAGAGGAGGAGGAGTGCGAAGAAGAAGATGAGCTCTCAGATGTGCTAATCGACGTTGCTTTCGAAGAAGGTTCATTTTCCTTCTCTTCATCCTCTAAGTCCGGGCCAATGAGTTCTGATAGAGTATCGGTCAGATCCTCGACCTCACTGAGAACGGGATCTGGGACTTTCCCATCAACGCCATTGACTATATCGCTTAAATTCTGTACTATATCACTAGCACACTTAAGAAGTGACACAACATCGTGAGCGATGCTTTTGACTGCATTGCCAATATCCGATATGATACCCCTATCACGAAGCAAGGCTCTGAGTTGTCTCTGTGCGTGAGGATTCCTCTTTCTTTTTGTGCTGTGGCAATCCGGAATATCAGGTGGCTGAACTTTCACAGCATTAAGCAAACTAGACACCTCATCCTGTACCTTTTTAATATTATCCTGGTATTGAGACCTTAGATTATCATCTGTAATCCAGTGTCGCGTATCCCGGAGGGCAATGAACAAGCTTCCAAGAAATGCTGCTTCTGAAGTCACTGCTGGAGAATCGGACTCAATTGTACCTGTGGGAACATAAAACCACTCGAAGGATACAGATGATGGAGTTGATTCGTCGCTCCATGTGCCAATCCAGGTATAAGGGACTGCTAAAGTTCTCGAGAATGAAGACGAGGAAATCGTTGAGGTTGGAAAGGGCAATATGCCGCTCCCAGGTATAAGTATAGATGAGGTTGATGGACTGGTGCTAGTAGACCTGGATCTGCTGGATCCTGTCATGGTAGCTGAAGCTGAGTTATTGGAGCTGATTGCATCTATCTGACTCGAAGTAGAGATGTATGATCCATTAGTGAAAGAATCAAAGCCGACTGAACTCACCCGACCAGAGCCAGAAGTGAATGGTCCGGTTGCAGTTGAGTTAGAGCCGAATGGACCTGTCTGGTTTGTTTTAGAGGCAGCCGTTCCGGCTGCAGTTCCAAGACTGACTAAGGATGCAGTAGGAAAGATGTCGGAAGTAAAATTTGGGAAGGCAAACGGAGGTATCAAGACAACGTTTGAGAGGGAGGTTGAAATAGCACTTGAAGAACTTGTTCCAGCAGTCCAGTCACTCAAGGCCCTAGTAAATACCCCGTGTAATAAAGTCAAGATCAAATGGCCAGAAATTGCTTCAAAATTGAGCATATTGACAGAGAGACGAATTTATGATGAAAAACAGAGGCACGAGAGATAACAAACGAGTTGGAGAATGGGACAAACGTCCTAAATGATGAGACGGAAAAGGGACGTATGAAAAGTTGTATATGGCCAGACAATCTTTTACCGAGACAAGATATCTATTCATAGCAGCTCTATCTGTATCACTAAGTTCGTCATCTTATTATGACTAAAACACCAAGGGTTGGGTCACTTGCCGTCCAGCACTCCTACAGGATTGACCAACCAACACATTGTCAAACAAAATGTTGGCACTGTTCACCACTAGAAATTCATATCTCGAGTCACAGGTCGAGAGATTAGATAAGAAAGCCTTAGAACAGGCAAGATTAGAATGCACAATTACGAAGTTCATCCAAACATTTTGAACGCCCACCACACCTAGCTTACAAAAGCAATCAGATCATAACACTATAATGTTTCAATTAGACATTCATCTTAGGAACTAAGGAACATAAATAGTAGGAAGTATAACAATTCGCTCACAATCTCGATAAGCTAGGATCATATAGTTGTTGGTTATGTGACCACTATTCGCAAAAATGTTTTCAAAAACAGGTCCATGGGAAGGAGCAACATCTATGAATCAGACCTTGCCGCAAGGAACGTGGTAGATTTTATTCTTGGAAACCCTTCTTCATATGATGTGTACCCATGCAGATATAACTTAAGGTATAACTTTACCCTTATAATTTCACTTTCGCTGTTGGTCCCTGCTCGGGTTATATCTCTGTCTGAACTGGTTTATTGCCATCACTCCTTCCTATCATAAAAATCAACCACTTTTATCATGGAAAAGTATAGCACTTTCTGTCTTTTATCTCTGATCTTACTGGGCTCGATTTCTGCTACTATTACGTTTGATCAACCATCATGTGGACGGAATGCACAAACTTGGGGTACTGAATTGATTGAGGAGATCAGAACGATGGCTAGCACAGCTTGGCAGGCCATGGAAGACCACGAGCATGAGAGACATCCTCCCTGGGAACGTTATACAATTGACGCCATGTATCATGCTCTTTTTGACAGCACGCATCCACAAGGGCCTAATCGATGGAATAGAGTGAAAAGTTGGTAGTTGTCATACAACCCAGCGAGACCTGCTGCTGATATTCATTTTAGCAAACTTGGACACAATCGGTAGAATCGCTACTAATCCCCGGAATATCTATGTGGCATGTGATGATGCGCGGTTTTGGCAAAGGACAGGACCCAACAGGGACACCTTTTGTAGGTGACACTACACTAAAATACAGCTTTTCTCAGATTGACATCTTTCAAGTCAACCCAGTCACACGTCGTGAAAATATTTATCGATCTAACCCTACTCATCCTCGCACGCCCCTGTGTAGGGAATCGAGTAAGGACGGGTATTTCTTCCTGGACCAGGACATACACTTCATCTTTCTTTGCACAAGGCAATATCCACAGATGCAGTCCCTTTTCAGCCAGATACCTATACTCGAGAACACGCGTGTCAGCCAGCTATGGACGTGGTCCTTCGTTTTATTTCATGAGCTAACGCATGCTTTACTCGATGAAAGTAAAGAATCCCAAAACAGTCTACCTATCATCTGGTTGTGTTAATACTAATTGTTTTGCAGTGAGAGATACAACCGAGCGATATGGCTGGGACGGTGCCTTTTCACTACGATCAACCTATGCCGATGAGAACCCTGACTCCTTAGTCATTTTTGCTGAAACCCTGTATCTAAACACCTATGTGTGGTCGTCAGGGTATGCACAGGCTTATTCCACGGTCTGGGAAGGGTTGCAGAATGATGAGGAAGGAAGAATGACGATTCAATCGCGTATGCTTTATGATCCTGCACCTGCACGTGTATCTCAGCTGGCTATCAAATGAAGAAAGTATCTATCTTATGAATGCTACGAGTTCATCTATATGTAAGTCTGAGTTAGCAGGGCAATCTCACGCTATCGGAATCTAGAGTCATTTCAGAACTACCCTACGATGAGATCCTATTACTTCCGTTTTGAATGTCTTTATAGAAGTTTGAGAACATAGGTGAAGGTACGTGGGCGTGGGTGCGTTTGGGTATATATACAGAATAAGTAGATCGAGACCCTCTAAAATATTGCTCCAAGAGTGAACTCTCACTATCATTCTCTCTATCGTAACATTTGGCTCCAATCTTACGAATAACCGCACGAGGAATTGCCTCATCAGTCGAATTTCAATCTCCAAGGCAAGGACTCTATATGCTAGAGTAGGATTCCGTCAGACAAACAGCGTGAGACAGCCATGTTGTGCGCAGAAACTAGGATTGAAGAAATCCACAGTTAGACTTCCAACACTGATGAGTGTCTCAATATACGCTCCCGATCACGCCATAATCCGGCCACTCTCCCTTTGAAATATCTAAATTCCTGAATAACAGAAATAAGGAGCTCAGAATATTTATCTAGCTTGACCGATCATTGAATACATCGTGAATAGACATCCCTCTAACGATCCAAAATTTGAATTATGCGGGGTGTTTTTCGATCTCATCGATATTTCCAAGGTTCAGTGGCCTATCCTTTCGTGTAGTAGTCACTGAGTCTAGCCAACCATTTTCGAAACAATACATATTCGCAAACTCAACATCCATACCGTTAGTCGCAAGTCCCTTTAGTCCTAACAGGCCGTAATCTGACGGAAAACTCACTTCCACATCAGAGAGATACTGCTTCATAGCCGGTATATTGGCATATCGGACCACGCCACAGAAGGACATATCATCAACCGCCCAGCCACCACATATTCCACTGTATAAACTGCCCTCACTTCTCCGAACATCATGAGAGAATTGGTCCCATGCCATACCCCATTCCCTGCTCGAAGAATCAAAACTTGACGGAAAGTGGAATGTAAAAATCGTAGACACGATATCTTCATACCAAGATTTGGAAAATGCATGTCGGCGAGCGGGGACGTAATTAGGAAGAATATAGAACGTGGTCTCGACCGACTCTTCCGTAAGAAATTTCCACGAGTCTTTGAGCTCTGTCAAATGAGGAGATTGCTCGAAATTCCGCTGTTGTTCTGAGGTGTTCCAGTCTAGTAGGCCATTATTGAACGAAACTGAAACAAGGTAAAGGGTCGAGTTATACCAACAACCAATTTCACTACTTGTGGTGACTCGAGCAAGCGACCCCACCAAACTATTCCTGTCCCAGGGTCTTGGATATATGTGCGGACTGTGTTTGCCCATATCTCCCCTTCTCTAGTTCTATCATTTTCGAGATCTGATTGTTCAGAGATAGAGAATGTCTTGATTTCAGTAAATGCATATTCAGATGGTGTTTGCGGTGGCAGTAGTAGTCCAGCTCTAGCAGCAGCAACACGATCCGACATGCTAGAATTGTAGAGGACGGATACTCTTCAATACGTTTATAGGGCTAAAATAGCGAGTTCAAGAAGTATTTTGACATTAACCTCGAATAAAGCAATATTTTAAGACTGTGCTTAGCGGAAATAGTTGATTTTGCAACTCAGGTGCACGTGGTGAGAGAATGTTGCTGCATCGGGAAAGGGTAATTGAGGAGAATGTTGCGTCGCAATCCTTCTAATCCTTCCGCGGCCAAAATAACAAGAAGGAGCACGAGGATGAAGGTGTTTTGTATTGTTGTCTCGATGTCTCATATGATGTTGGTTGTTGTTGGAAGTGGCAAATGTGGATAATTTCGAGCACGTGGACACGGGCGAAGAGCCAATTGTATAATAGATTTTGCCTACCTTCCAACCATCGATCAAAATAGAATCTCTCATTGTGGTGACCGACCATCCATCCCGGGTGCCACAGCAGCAAGGCTTTAGCAGTGTCGCAGCACCGGTTGCGACTGCCTCGTCAGCGAGACAGTAGGTTCTATTTCTGTCTTGAGCCTGTTGGAATGAGGCTTTTTATTCAATAAAAAGCTCAGTTCGGTAACATTACCTTTGCTTATAGCATAGTAGAGGGTGGTTCATCCTGTTGGTGAGGTCTGCCGCAGCGTCAGCTGCAGCGCCATCGCGGCGCGGACACTGTTCCTATTTGATTTTCAAGCGTGTTTTTTTCAGCGCTATTATATGGAAAGGTTAGTCTCCGAAAGAATCAAAAAAGACTGTGTGATCTTGCATTCCATCAGAGCTAAACTCAGCAACAGGTTACTATGAGTTTTATATCTTTTTCTTGGTCACATAAGGTATAACTCAGATATATAAAGCCGAAGTTCACGATTTTATGTACAATAACACTCGCATATTCAAAGTCTAAAATTTTTCTGAATATACAAAATATTGAGACTGTCATCAACCATTCTTTGACTTTTATAGCATAGATGTAAATCTTAGTTGACATACCACCAGCATACGAGAATTCCAACTACTGTAACTTTACACAAGCTCATTATCAATTGCTATACGTAAACCCGAATTATAAGCATCACATCCAATGGAGAATCAATCGATGATATGAAGATGACCTGAAGCCAGTGACTCCTTCGAAGTGTCTGTCTGCTTTCCACTAGCCCACTCATGCATTCTTCCAAAGCCTCTACAAGTATGTAACGTATCCATTTTGAGAAGTAGCTTATCGCCTCTTCTCTCCCAAACCATAGGCGTGAGATCCGCGTGGCATTGAAGGGATTGTCGAATGTGGTCGATACAGTGATCTAAAGGTTTCATGAGTACTCGAAGAACAGATACTAATTCATGCTCAACTCACTCAGGTGAATTGTCAGTGAAGGATGTGTCGGATCTGAAAATAGATAGCTGTAGTATTCTGGATCAAAAGCCTGGCGTATCCGGTTCTGATATTACATTAGCATCTCTGAAATGCTCTGCAAAAGATATTTGGCCTACAAGGCATTGCAAAGAATGAAATACGTCTACTCTACAGAGAATTAGTCCAGTGTCAGTCTTTCAATAGACAAGGAATACCCAGTGAAGAAAAGGCTGTCATCTTGCCACTGGAAGGTCTCTGAACGAGCCTTCCCTATTTCTTGGCTTGTCAAGTCCATGTTTAAATCTTCTAATAAATCCCACCATGCCTCATCCAGTTCAGAGCTTGGTGGCCCGACATACTGAGTGTTAGAATCGTCATCGACTCGGAAGAAAGTTCCATTTTCATCCATTTCGACGCCTCCGGTGAAAGTAATTTGTTCCAATTCAATATGTGGTTTCGCAGCATCTAGTGAGAAGATTCAGCCTTCTGAAATCCCAGAGGAAAAAAGCCGAACTCGAACTAACGGAGATCAGATGGGAATCCACGCTCATATGATGCTGTGCATCCCGTTAAAGAAGCATCTATCAAACGCTCTTCCTCTCCCGAGTACTTTGTGATCATGATTAGGAATAGTAACAGAAGATTAATCGATAGGCACTAGCCACATGAGAGCAATACTCTGGAACACCAAGAACGTTTATGTGAAAGATGAACTGTCAGCATTGCGCGCTCAATTTCATCAAAATGGTCCTGATCTCGATCCATGTAGTAAAAGTTGAGCCCGAGTTGGCCTTTGAAAAATACTTGTTTTTGGAAGTAGTGGAAAAAAGAAAAGAGGCCAGTGATTCAGGTAGCATGGGTACTAGAAACAGCAGATATGTGGGCAGAGTTGCGAGATCTGACAAAAACGTCCAAGGTTATCGTATTTTACTTCTAGCAAATCAAAAAGCATGACGCTGAAACTTGCTAGCATTTCCAGTCTTGACTCTTTTTTTCATGATCGGAGCCAATAAAATCATACCCCGCCTCGAAGGCGTGTCTATTCAGAGAATAAGCTTCTCGCCTCGCGTTGTAAGGTGGGGTCGTGCCTGCCAAAGGAAATCAAACGCGAGGCGAGCCCAGGGTCGTGGCTATGAGAATAGATTAAGAGCGGGTATACACCGGCCTACCTACATGATAGCGAAAGCAGGAGTAGGGTCATTAAAGAGGTCTGAGGTGGTATCGCGTCCTAGACTCCTCAGTACTTGCTTCTCTTTTACGGAGATTTGTTTGGAGAATATATCAGACCGTGAACAATCATGAGCTTTATCGTGAGCTATATCATGGTTTTTAATAATTATTGACGAGACTCTTTCGCCTCGAAGTAACATATGAAAGAGAATTCATGAAATCCTATAGGCTTTCGTACAGCAGATAGAAATATATATTCCTTCTCGACTCCAGAGCGGAACGGTATTACATGTTTGTCTAGCATGCTCTAATTTTTGATCTTTCTAATCGTAGGGGGGCTAAGTAGATAACCAATTGAGTAATGTACATTCAGGTATGTTATTTCTTCGTGTTTAGCATACCCGTTTCGGGTATAATATTATATTAGATTATATTATTATTATCGTAATTATATCTTTGTCTAACGTAAACTAACAATATGATATACCATCTCGCCAAAATTTAGAACGTGATATTTTTATAGCTTCCGAAAACACGAGAAAAAATTAGATTTGAACGGCCCTTATAGTCCGTATTGCCCTTCTCGGGAGAGTTACGTGATGATTAGAGCTAGGACATATTAGGTGGATGTTGTCCTCGAAGCTTTTCATTTGCAGTACGATTAATTTGATCGTCAGGTGCGGTATTACTGTCATGAGCAAATGCAGATTCTTCGATCGCCGACTCGAACACTATGCCAGAAGACTTAATGTCAGGTATAGAAGTAAGTGACTGAGGATCTAGCGTTACCCCACGAAAATAAGATGTTTTACATTTATATTATATACTTTTCTTGAGGTACCGCGCATATGGCATGGTGCCGAAACAATGATATTTCCTCCTGCGAGCATGTCAGCAACAGTACGATTATTACTTAATAATCGAGCCCTATGATTTACAAGCATCGCACGCTCCTTTTATATCAGTGCGATTATCTTGCCTTGTTTTCGATGAACGTTTCCATTTTTGACCTGCTGAAGATGCCGGTGTGCGAGAATTCCGCGAGGGGACAGTCTGGCCTGACTGCATTTCAGTTGTTCCCATCCCATCACATAGATGGTATAGAAATGGCAGACTTTGTTAAGCAGGGAGCTCCGTATATTCGGAAATGTGTGCAATATAATTGAAGTGGGTTTAACAAGACGTTTGTCATGCTAGCATATTTTTTGCCAGAGGGTTTCCGAGCAGAGCCTGTATTACCGCTACATTTCCGATGCAATGGTAGGCAGGGCTAACCGTCTTACACTGAATTCTGCAAGAATCCTGGTCATTATCGCCTAGCGTAGTCAGCATGCACTACTATCACCCCCCCTTAGCAAAGGTTACTGGTGATCTGTCTTCGTCAAGAGAGGTTGAAGGCTGGGTGGCAGCTCTCGTGATAGGCTGGTACCCGAGGAGTGCTTTTCCGAGCGGATTTCCGAGAGGCGGAGATGTTTCCTCCTAGCATTTGACCAGAAATCATTCACCACAGCTGCATAATACGGTATTCATAGACAAGAAAGCCTGTGCTTGGAGCTATTGAGCGGAGAAACTATAGGTTCTGGGATGGAGGCGCGGTTTTCGGCAGTTGTCCTTGATGGACAAGGATCGTCGTCTCCGCATTATGCTAAGATGTTAAAACATGGGGTAGAGTGATGTTTGGACAGAACAAAATTGCGTGTTTATAATTAACTCATTACTTCTTTCTTGCTCACTTGAGGTCTTGATGCACTTCTTTCACATCACCTCACATCTCACAACTTGGGCCACCAAAGACTGGTCCTCCGTGACCATGGAAGCAATCGAAGAAAAGACAAACATTCAGCTGGTTGAGGATACACGGGATAATAATGTTAACGAATACGACTCCTTTGAGGGAATAAGCGTGGAAGATTTGAAGAAGCTTGAGAAGAAACGTTAAGACTTACTTTTTGTAGTGTTGTCATCCTAAACGACTTGACTGACTTATATGTTTAGTAGTCCGAAAAATCGATCTACACCTTATCTTGGCGCTATTTGGCCTGTTTATCTTCAACATCCTCGATAGATCCAATATCGCTAGCGCTCGTCTTGGGGGAATGCAGAAAGATTTGAAACTAAGTGATACACAATACCAGACTGCAGTCTCAATTCTGGTAGACTCGCTTCTCCCTCGATCTAGATATTCTTAGCTAAAAACTTGGCATCTAGTTTGTCGGATATCTTTTTGGTCAAATCCCAAGCAATATATTTATGACGCGAGTCCGGCCATCGATCTACCTCCCGATCGCAATCTTAATATGGGGTACTATCTCAACCATGTCTGCTGTCACTCAAGGCTACAGAGGTATAATAATTGTAAGAATACTTCTGGGCTTCGCTGAGTCGCCGTTCTTTCCCGCTGCGACGTGAGTTTCGACGCGTTCAGCAGGCGTATCAGCTGACAAGATGTAGTCTTCTGGTCAGTTCATGGTACAAGCCAAGTGAGATCGCGCCCAGAATTGCGGTCATGTATTGTGGTAACACGATTGCAAACGGGTTTGGTGGCATTATTGCAGCAGGGGTTCTTAGTGGTTTGAAAGATGCTCGCGGTATTGCCGGCTGGAGGTTTGTTCTCTACATCCCTAGGATCAACAGCGCTGATAACATAATTAGATGGCTATTTATCATTGAAGGAGTTGGAACAATACTTTCTGGGCTCCTTGCATTTTGGCTTCTTCCAGATTTCCCCAGTAGCAAGCAATGTCGTTGGCTCACAGCACAAGAGCAACGTTTTGCAGCTTGGCGGGTCGCTAATGCCGTCAACTCGGAAGCCGATGAAAATGGAAGCATCAAAGCCGCTATCAAAGACACCTTGACGGACATCAAGGTCTGGGGCCTTGTCCTCGTGCAAGTCTGTATCCTTTCATCCCAGACCTGGACATACTTCTTTCCCTCAATCGTAAAGACCCTGGGTTACGACAACACCGTCTCCTTGCTACTTACAGCCCCTGTCTACATTTTTGGCTTCATTACTTCTCTCAGCAACGCACTTGTAGCCGAACGAACAGGTCATCGCGCTTTGCTCATCATGTGGCCCTTGGCTGTCGACATCATCGGCAACATCATGGCGATTAGCTCGCGCACTACTGCTGTCCGCTACATCGGTATGTTTCTGATGTGTGCAGGGTCGTTCTCCGCATTCAATGTGCTCGAAGCCTGGGTTGGAGCAACAATACCTCGTACACGCACGAAGCGTGCTCTTACCTATGCCGTTGTCAACGTAATTGGTAATACGGCAAACATTTATGGGGCTTACTTCTTCCCTTCGCATGATGCACCACAATATGTACGAGGTGGTATTACTCTATCTAGCTTCGCGGCTTGCGGAATTGTGGCTGCTGCGACTCTAGGTTGGTATTTGCGATATTTGAATCGAAAGGCGTCGGAGGCGGAGAACTCAGATGGAATCATAAGATACAAATTCTTAGTGTAAATTACCAGAAGTACGTGCAGGATTTCTATACGATACATCTTGAGAATTAGAGACGCGAAAAGAAAACATGACTCGGTCGTCACAGGACTACCTTGTCTGGTATTTGAGTTCTCGCTGGTGTTTCCATATTACCATTTCCGGTTTGATAGCCCACAGCACCTTCTCAGCTGCCTTAAATCGGTGCTCTCAGCATCCTTGAATCATCATCCCACCTTTTAACGTGGACACATCAGGGGACTCACCTGTTGCAAGCATTCGGTTCACGTAAGTCGTATAAATATGCTTGTCCTCTACAGTCATGGTAGGTGGGCCTTTCTTGTATGACTACTATCCTTTAAAAATGGTATAGAGAACAGATACGAGGCTGAAGATGGCCAATATTGGCGTTGACTCCGACGGCATGTGAGGATCGAAGAAAGATTCATCGAGTAGGTAGTGGAGATTGACCCCAGATCATTGCATACTCGATCAACCAAAATCGCAAAGCCAAAGGTCCAGCGAAGAAAAAGTTTTGTTATTGTCATTCTCTTTGCCAACCCTAGATTTATGCGTCAAAAGAGCTCAACGGTCGTAGTCATGGGGTTAGCCTCATCCCACATCTTCCTAGTCATATGTATTGTCCCGAATCGGCGTGCGCTGCACTGTCTCCGGTCTATGCCTAGGCAAGATACACGACGAGCTGGCAATGGCTCGCCCCCTGTATCTCCTTCTAGCATCGTAACATCCGATATGTTAATTAAATCTAGACCATCGCGTAGGAGCCAGGTGATAGTTGATCCTTTGAGTGGGCTGGGTAAAGAAATCCGGATCTGAGGCCAGGGCCGATATCCACGCGGCAAAGGCCCAGAGTTTCGGAGAATCAGACGATTGCGCACATGATATTCTTTTTCTGCATCCCAGGATCCTGTTCGACATGTCGAGGTGGTGGTATCGAATCCTTGAGAGAAACCTTCATCTTTCTGGTCACCTATTTCCACACTTGTCTCAGAAGCAATTATATCAAAATTAAAATGTGCGACCTCCGACAAAATTCGAACGGCAGCATTTTTTGTGTGAACTTGGAGTGAAGCCAGTCGCTGCAGACACCGGTTAGACTGAGCAGGGCTCTCGATACCGTTAATGAAAGAGCCGCCTAGTTCGATATACTTGGAAGGAGGCGCTTGATATTCAAAAACTCCTGGATTCTTGCCTTCGACTAGAACTCCAGAATTTGCCTTACGTGGATAGACCCAGTGCGTCTGTTGCATCGAGTGCCAGCCAGCCCATGACCAACTTGGAAAACCGTTTCGCGGTTGGTCGTGTTCTCCTGTCCAAAGCAGCGCATAGTGAAAGTCGATGGAGGGAAGGCCGTGGATGAAGGTTAATCCTTGCCTGCGTGCGATAGTGTTGAGGCATCCTGAAATCGCATTCAGTTTATCCGACTCAAATGATAGTTGCCGACCAGTGTAAGCGAGAAGAATGGACACATACTTCGAGAAGTCCCACTTCACCTCTCGCAGCCAATCGTTAGCGGCTAGAATTCGATAACCACTTGAGAGAACGTCAATCTGTGGCATCTCGGCATCATGACCATATTGTCCACAGTGCTGGCTCTCGCGCCAAGTCCCAGCGCCGCACATGAAAGTAATGTCATGGTGACTGAACAAAGCAACTCGCTTAGATAAGTTGCCTTCTTGATATGTCCATGAACGATGTGACCATTCTGCGGCACTGATACGATGCTTCGTTCCAGGTAATGATGTAATGTACTTCCGGTTGCGTATAGTCTCCATTCGTTGCACACTAGAATTGTTACCCGTCATGTCTTCTGGTAATAGGCTTTTTTCCCCGTCTTTAGAATCCTTCATATGTCCATCGATAAAGGTAATCTGCGCTTGTCGATATATGGACCCCATCGCGTCTATCTCTGCAGCCTTCCTTTGTGGATTATGCTGATCGATACAATATGAATCCATCCACAGGTATGGGATTGACAAAACAGTGCAAACATAAAGTGCATCCTCGACGAGCTTAGGGATACTGGGCGGTAAAATAAGCGGCGCAGCACTAGAGCTAACAGGCTGTTGAACTTTCTTATTGTCTCCCCAAACATAACTGAGAGCTGCATACTCGGTTCCCGCAATAGCACGCTCTAAGATTGAGCGGCTCTTTACATCAATGACTCGAATCGTGCTCATATCAACTATTGTACCAGGACTCGGTAAATCCTGAATGTGACAGATATCCTTGTGGGTATCTCGACAAGTCTGAAACCAGTGCGAAAGTAATAAGAGGCTCTTCTCCATCGTGGTGATTGGATAGCCGTTCATCAAAGGGCGTGCGGGGTCGACAGAGTCCGGCGACAATAATTGAAATCCATCAAGTCCATATGAGGCCTGAGAGATAAAATTTGCTTCTTCGTCAGAGCAGTCCGACGTCCCGTGAAGTCGAATTTGCATTGTTGTCGATATAAGATCTCTAGTCTTGGAGTTCTTGTAATGTATCTCTTCACCGAAGTCCGAACGTCTGGGCCAGAGACTACATTGCACCTTTGCAGCATCCGGTTGTCTGTCTTCGGGGTCCAAACTCCAGGGATGGTACAGAGGCTTATCTGCAGAGCCGTAGAGACTGTGCTTGATAAGGCGGCAAAGGGGACACCTTGTATTCGCCTTAATGTCTTTCAGCGTGGCAACCTTCCGATGTACATAGTGTCTTCCATCGATGTGATGGGGGAAATACCTTGGCCCCGTGAATAGAGAGAACAGATCAACTTCAGCGCAGAAAGGACACAGTTCATCAATTTCCGACATTCTCATAGACATAAATTTAGGCTAGGCCCTGAGCGTTTCTCAGAAGACAAATTGTCCAGAGTAGCAGCTGATAATTAGATCAAAGGACCAAATAATTCCTCCATGATTTTCCGAATTATAAGTTATGCCGAAGTTTTCGCGCTAAGAACATGTGATCGTCAATTCGCGGCGAGCCTATCATCTTATATGTTCGATGCAACGGCATCAAACTTTTGGCAATGCCAAAGGCAAAGCGTTCCGCCGTTCAGTGGTTTTTATCCACATGACATTGCTCACCCATTTATTTCTGGACATCAAGCAGGATATGTAGTATATGCTAGGGTTATACTAAACAGCATCGCAGGGTCAAAAAGGAAAGAGCATAAACCACGTGCCATCTAGCCCAGCGTGAGACCTACAAATCACATTTGATCTTTTCTGTCGAGTTTTTGGCGGAGAATTGTCTTACGGCTTGCCGATCCAAGACACGGCAATACAGCGCTCAGCGGCTTAGATTGCACCATATGAGGAGGAGGAAAGGATTTGTTGGCCATCAAACCTGATAGTCTGGTGGACGGATTTCCCCGAGGGCTTTGCGAAGACTTGTGTTGGAACTCTTGCAATAGGGTAATAAATCACCACCGTAAGGGTAGGTGCTACCCTCGATAACACGTAAGATGCAAGTCGGCCTGCACAGCACTACTAGTCAGGAGACAGTCAGAACGACCACAGATAGCAACAGGAGAAAGTAGTATATAATTATCGAGTTAGCATCAAGAGTATCTTCAATCTAACTACGCTTGCTTATCCTCTATCGCTACCACACCACACCGAAGGAGATCTACGTAATAACAAGTCTTGTCAACCTCGGATTCCACTCCGCATTCGTCGCTGAAAACCTGATCCGAATCTTCACTGTCCCAGCTGGCAAACTCGTAATAGAATAAGTGTACACAAACCAGAATCCCGGCTGTGCTGTCTCCGCAGATTTCACGGCCGTCAGCGTGGTCAATGTTCCCGAGCTCGAAACGGCTGCGAAGCTCAAGCCGTCATCGTATGCATTGCGCTGAACGGAGAGAACTAAACTTGTAAATGTTGTGCTCGTGACGGGGTAGTCGATATATTCAGCTGTGTTCGTTTGTCGGAAAAGAGCTGTTTCGTCGTAGCCAGAGGTGGAAGGGTCGATAGTACCGATGGAGAATTTATCCGTCAGATCGCCTGAGGCGCCAGTGGAGCCAGAAAGGGAACTGAACTCGGTGATGAAGGAAGCTGGTGGGCTTGTAAAAGCTGCAGCGTCGGAATCAGTGTTCCCAATGAAGGTCGTAATTGATTGAGCGGGCAAACTGACGGTGAACGTGCCTTGCGAGACGGCAAAGTTGCCGATGGATGCGAGAGACTGAGTGCTAGATGTGCGATAGCCAGCTACGGTGCTCACTCGTATTCCGTACAGATTGATCTTAATGTTGGAGGCTGCTGTATTCTCATTAATCGCGACGATTACAGTTTGTGTTTGTGCTGAACCGTCCTGGAATACGGTTACGTGTACACCCTTGACTGGCTCAGCGGTGGCATCAATCCTCCTCCAGCCGGGTCGAATGAAGCGAGCAAATTGTCCAAGCGCCCAAAGTCTTTTGCGGACGACGTACGTCCCAGAGCTGTCGAATGTGATCAAACCCTGTGCTGTGGTGGTCTCGACTTGATTTGTGGCACCCCACCAAAAGAGGAATGCGTTGGATTCGGGGACAGTTAGCTGCTTGTGCACGAGCGTGGCCACACGAATGGACTCAGTGATTGAATGAGAACTGGAAGAGATATTGCTAAATTCAGTAGCCCAAAGTTGCTTGCCCCGTTTCTTGGACAGTGGGAAGTAGTCGTAGCCTGATGTTTGGATGCCACCTGTTCACGGCAAAAAAGTTTTGTTAGACATGGGACTTGCTATGTGTGCTTGTACATCGCCAACCGGAATGTGATAGAAGACGATCTGACTTACCGTTCTCGATCTCACCAGCATAGTAAGGATGTGCAGCGACAATTTGTACACCTGCTCGCGAAGTGCTATTGGTCAGTGTCGGAGCAATAGTATTTTCTTGCCATTCGTTTGATTCTGGAGCGAGAACAAGCGCCGTGATACTATCTTGTATGAAGCGAGATCTCAGGTATGTTCCTAGGAAATTGACGAAATCCGCAAAGTCCATTGGCATGATTCATAGGGAGTCTGGATTTCAGGCTCATTCTGTGGTGAGATGGCATACCATTTGATGCCATAAGTCTGGTCATAGGTCTTGACATAGTTCGACAGAAAGGCGGCATAATTACTGAAAGAAGTTGCCGAGTCATCAATTGATCCCCCATTGACGTTCTGAGGTGTCTTGGAGTAGGTAGGCGGTGACCAGACCGAAGCTAGGAACCTCGATACTACAAATGTCTTGGCTTGGTTCACGAGATAACGAGTACCGACCTCCTCAGTATCAGAGACGTAGTTATATTGGCCGGGGGTAGTCGAGAGGTAAGGAGAGACGCGAGTGCGTAAAATGGAAAATCCGGCACCGGAGGTGGTTGAGAATAGGGTTTGTAGAATTGCAGCTCGCGGGGTTGAAGGTAGGGTTTGAATCGCTTGGCCCATGAAAGCGAGAGAGGATCCAAAACCATCAATTTGCTGTTTGGGCGAGGCGCCCAAGACTTGCACGATTGATTGAGAACTGACTAAGGAAATACAAAGCACAAAGCTTAAGAGGGGGAGGATCACTCTAGTGAAATGCATGTTTGACGTGAAAAGAGCTTACAAGAGGCGCTGTATCCGGAAACACTTAAAGACGTGCAACAGAGCTGTCTTTATCAGAAAGTCTGGACGGACTATATGGTGCAATAATTATTGTTGAAGAATCTACCGCTCAGCCAAGCTGAGCTGAAGAATGCTGGCAGTGCAGCAAGATACATTATGGCGGGCAGCTGAATGTCAATCACCATCTTCATTGGCCATATAGTCTTTGTCTATTGCGTGCAGCTTTAGACTAATGGGAAATTTCAAATCAACCAATTGCGCATTGGCTTGGCCAGGTGGGAGGTAACGAATTTGCTATAGAGGCTCGGCTTGAAGACGCCACGCGGGATCTCGGTTATCATAACTATAACTAATACTAGTCATGACTCTTCCTCACGACCCAAGTTCAAATCAAATGAATGTCGCGCGAAAATGAAGTATATTTAGCAGCCAGAGGTAAATGTACAGAAGTATGAAATAGCACAGAAGCCTTTCCTAGGAGTCGCAACAATTAAGGAGCCTAGTGGGTGGACCGAATGCCCAGATTTGGAGGGGTCGCGTAGTATGCAGGCCCACGTGGACAAAACCTGCTGAGTTCTGCAGTTATTGCACCTGAACATTACATTTATCTGTCATTTCTATTATGTCATATATGGTCCGGCTTATGAGGAGTTTGTGTTCATGCAAACATCGAGACTCTCATCTCTCATGGTGTAGCATGTGCTATGACATAGTATCACTAATTCTTAACTTCGAAAACACCTAAGCCAGGATCAATGCCTGATCTGGATTGCTTCAGATCTATGTTTGAGCTCCCATTCAATCCTAGTCATCTCAGTAGGCATCGTGCCCCAAATGGAATAATTCGATCATTCAAATCACCCCATGAATGCATGTCTCTACTCTCCAGAACACCCAGACAATGCTCCATATGCCCACCAGGTCCAATCTCCATATTTGTCATTTTTACGCCATATGTATTGGCCACATCTGCAGGTTTGACGGTATTTTTCACGTGTAACCAACAATGCCACCAATGCTGACCCCAAGTAGTCCATAGAACTTTCTCTCCACGCTGTGCGAACGTAGCGTTCACCTGAGGCTATGAATAATAAGTGTTACATTGAGGCGTAAGACTAGGTGCGCTCATCATTTTCTGAGAGTCGGTATCGCCCACTCAGTATCCAAAATAAAATAAAAAGTTGGAGATTTTATGCCTGGGTGGGAAAGGCCAGGCTGGATTTGCGAGGATAGGATCCAGGAGCACTGCGCTGATGGCCGGGAATGCTGGGGAATAAATCAAGCACAGCGACCCAGATCGTCTTGGTGGGCGACATTAGTAAAGAGATAGTTTCTAGCTAGGGCAGGCATGGGGCTGACAAGAATTTTTAGTATGCAATGCTACATGGAGAGGCAACATACGAAGTGGCGCGATGCTTCACAATACTTGCATGCTTCTCAGCTCGTAAATTCCACTCTCGGCCTTGTCATACTTGTGTTGGTAGAAAGTAATTATGGATTACAGTACCTCCTTAGCTAGAGAAATCTGAGGGTGGCTTGATGACAAGACACTGAAATACGGTCTACTGGATCTTTACTAGATCTCCAAATGTTCGATAGGGATAACAAACCAATCAGCAGTGTTACTCACACGACGCTCGACAATTCGAGCCTTTGGCAGCCGCTCTCGGAGTAGTTCACCCCGAAATCTTACTACAGGCCTTCAAGACCACATCTATCAATCTGACGTGTTCCGTGGGAACAAGAATGTCATGCTTGGATCCACACACGACGCGTGAATCTTGGCCAGATCCGTCAGGCACATACTGTATTTGCGACCAGGGATCAGCGTTATGCAGTTTGCCAGCTCGCGTCTAAGACCTGTACCTGCATCTTAATAAGGTTATGTAAGTCTACGTACCCACCAATTGCACAGTTCTTCGGTCTGCCAGCGACACTTGACGAAATGTAATGCGTAGACTAGACAGAGTCAAGAAAAGGCGTTGCGACATTGCAGCTGTTGAAGCCGAAAGTTTTTTTAGCCATCAATTGTTATGGACCATGGTAATTTCATTTCATTAATGAAGTTGGGATCTAGTAAGAAGCCGGCTATGCTATGAATGATAGTCGCATTGTTGACTCTTGCGATCGAATGTAATATATGCAAATTCAACGACATTTATACACTAATCTTGATTTTTCAGAGTTATATTTAGAACTAGTACGAAAGTGGGCGGGCCGCGTTGTCTTGGCGTTCACGGATTCTCAGAGATCTTTGTCCTGCACCTGAGCTTTTCTAAACTTCAATACAGCCCTTTTCTAGTTTCGCCAGAGGTAAGCAATATCATACCTTAGACGTTCTTTCAACCGTCACGTTTGAGCAAAAGTTGCCCTCGTATCGGGTGATGTAATCTTGATTGTTCGCGCTCCAATCCTGGCTACGATCACTGCCAAGAGGCTTGGTCGAACCGGCTCGTGGTAAGCGGTACACGAGGATTTTCTTATCTCTGCAACTCCCAACCTCTCCTCTCCACAATCTGTAGTGACTCTGTCGATATCCTCACGTTCGTTAGTATCGACGTGGAACTTTGCGCGTGGATCGCATCGCTCTACATCTGCCCAGGCCCGTTAGGAGCGACTGCCCCCCCGAAGGGAGAGGAACGGCCCGGCGGTTGGCGATTGTACCAAGAAGTTACGCGTCGATCACATTGCCCGTTGTTGAAGCATACGAGGCATACGGCAACATAGTAATCAATCACTGTCGTTAATTCTCTTTGTCGCATTGTTGCTCAAAGTCACTCGTTTGTTCCACGAAATATGTCGTCACGAAATTTGACCTTCATCACACATACCTCAAATAAAAGCTCCCAGTGCGCTCGAAGAATGAGGAACAGGACATAATCCCTTTCCCGGTTGCGAATAGCGAGACTCGGTCTCAGAGTCGCGTGAATAGGGCATTCTTTCTTCGGCAAGAAGTACACCAGGACAAGCAGGATTGATTGAAAACTGCATTGGTGATGAAGTGGCGATGTCTCACTTGAAGAAGCCCAATAATGACAAGGAGCTTTTGGAGACCGGCCAGGTGGAGCTTGATGCAATAAGAGTAGAATCTGGTTTATTGAACCCCAGTTCCACGGACAGCGAGGATCGAAGTCTTGACGAGAAGTCAAAGCCCGACAATGGCGCCAGCAGATTTTTCGGCACGCGACACCCAACGAGAGTATCTACAATCAGGAGCATCAAAAAGCTCATTTTGAGGACACCTGCCCTCGTTACTAGCAGAACGCTTTTCCAGACAATCCTCGGACGGCGCAACTTGGACCAAAACAAAAATGAACGGCACATCATTCTGGACGCTACGAGAAGTACACCCCTCATTGATGAAAGGACTGGAAGACAGTACATCAATAATTCCATTCGCACTAGTCGTTATACTCTCCTGACTTTTTTACCTCATCAATTGTGGTTCCAATTCTCGAAAATCGCCAATCTGTACTTTCTCATTACCGGTATTATCCAGTTAATACCAGGGCTCAGCACCACCGGAACCTACACAACGATCTTACCTCTCGTTTTCTTCTTGTTGTTCACTGTTGCAAGAGAAGGTTATGATGATTTTCGTCGGTATCTATTGGACAGAGAGGAAAATGGTAGAATGGCTCATGTTCTCCATGGATTCAGAGCCAAGGTGGAGAAGGGTCACATGAGCGGCCTGTTTTCGGGCAAAGCAGATAATGTCTGGAAGAAAATGAGCCAAATGACCCAAAGAGAAGGCAGACGAGCGATCTTGCAGTCGCTCTGGTCCAGAGAGGGCTGGAAAAGGCCTGACGTTTCGACGTCAGAGGCAAATGAAGCTCCGGAGCACTCTCCTTGGCAAGATGTCAAATGGATCCACCTCAGAGTCGGAGACATCATCAAGCTGAAGCGTGATGAGCAAGTTCCGGCAGATATTGTGCTTCTACACGTTGATGGGAGAGATGGGGTGGCATACGTCGAGACAATGGCTCTTGATGGCGAGACCAACCTCAAAAATCGCCATTCCATACGTCAGCTGCAATGCCAGAGCCTAGACGACATTTCAGAATGCCACGCCCACTTCACCATTGAGGATCCCAACCCCAACCTGTACGACTTTTACGGTAAAGTGTCCATGGATGCGACGACCACACCCCTTACACTCAGCAATATCATTCTTCGGGGATGCATAGTGCGGAACACTACGCAAGTAGTCGGTATAGTAATCAATACAGGAGAGGAGTGCAAGATTCGAATGAACGCAAACAAAAACCCTGAAGCGAAGGCGCCGGCAATACAAAAAACGACCAACCGAGTCGTGATCCTCCTAGCCTTATTCGTCATCTTCCTAGCTATAGGGTGCACCATCGGCTACGTAATATGGAAACGTACTCTCGAGGACAAAGCTTGGTACTTGAAAAAAGCAACCCTGCCTTTGATCGACATTTTCATTGCCTTCGCAATCATGTTCAACAATTTGATACCTCTTGCACTGTATGTCAGCCTTGAGTTAATAAAGTTTGCTCAATTTATACTTCTTCAAGATATTGAGATGTATCATGAAGCTTCGAATACACCAATGGTCTCGAATACGCAGAACATATATGAGAATCTCGGCCAAGTCAATTATATCTTGTCAGACAAGACAGGAACTCTGACGGAGAACATCATGCAACTTAGGAAGATCACTGTCGGGGGCGAGATATGGCCACATTATAAGCCTGACGACAAAGCACCAGCAAATGGGACTAGGAAATCTGTTACTATCGAGGCGCCAAAGAAAGTATCCACTGAACAGAACCGGGCCGCTGATATGGGACACGAAACATTGTCAGACACTATTGTCGCGCCGGAAATCATTATCGAAGCGCCTCCTGCCCCAAAGAGGCTTTCAGTCCCTCATGAAGGCGCGATGGAATATGCGCATCGCTCGGACGGCCTGACCAAGTTTCTGAAAAATAATCACTCAAGCAAATTAGCAGAAAAGCTTCGGTTTTTTATTCTCTCCCTAGCAATCTGTCATACCTGCTTTCCCGAGGCTGAGGGTAGCGGCAAGACCGGGTTCCAAGCTGCTTCACCCGACGAACTTGCTCTTGTGGAGGCAGCGCAAGATCTTGGCTATATACTTGTCGACAGAACCACTCATACGATAACGCTGGACATC
The DNA here is from genome assembly GCA_003988795.1 of Proliferodiscus dingleyae. NCBI lineage: Eukaryota > Fungi > Ascomycota > Leotiomycetes > Helotiales > Lachnaceae > Proliferodiscus > Proliferodiscus dingleyae. The sequence continues at coordinate 537,256 of QYAK01000014.1, read as the reverse complement.
GCTGGAACTCGTCAGACTTACCAGGTCCTCAACATCATCGAATTTAGCAGCAAGAGAAAACGCATGTCAATCATTGTTAAGCTACCAGATGGTAGGATATGTCTCTTCTGCAAAGGCGCAGACTCTGTTCTATTGCCGAGATTTAAAAGTGATTTCAGAGCACAGGAGACGGCCTCGCTAGTGCAGAACCGGCGCCTGCAAAGGTTGAGCATGGAGATTGAGGACGCATTGGTGCGAAAAAGCATCGAGACAGAATCCCGCAAGAGTTTTCAAAGGTCAAGACATAGTCTGAATCTAATGAGACCAGGGCTGCCTACGAGGAATAATAGCAGCGATTTATTTGGGCGAAAAAGCATGAGCGTTCTTGAATCGGACTCTTCCCGCCAGAGTAATGACCTGTTACAATCCGCCGGTCACAGATCGCCAAGTATCCCGAGAAGGTCGATGGGCAACTTCCCAACTGCCGTGAGGGTATCTCTCGGACGAGGAGTTTCTTTCCAAAGCGATCGACGGGTTGACTTGGCTGATGCAGCAAGTATACTAGAACGATGTCTTGAGCACATCGACACCTTCGCTTCGGATGGTCTGCGAACACTTGTCTACGGCTACCGCTTCCTCGAGCAAGAGGACTACGACGCTTGGTCAAAACTATACCACGATGCTACCACAAGTCTAACAAACCGGCAGGAGCTGATAGAATCTGTTGCTGAGCAAATCGAGAGTGATCTGAGCCTGGCTGGTGCTACGGGCATAGAGGACAAACTCCAAGAAGGCGTGCCAGAAACGATCGAGAAGCTGCAGAAAGCCAACATCAAGATATGGATGCTCACGGGCGACAAGAGAGAAACCGCAATCAACATCGCTCACTCCGCCAAGATCTGCAAACCTTACTCAGAGGTCACTATCCTAAATGACGCCGAGATCGAGCAGCAGCTCTCGGAAACACTGATCAAGCTCGACGGTGGTCTCACAGCCCACTCCGTCATCGTGATCGACGGCCAGACCCTCGTCGACGTCGAGCGAGACGAGACACTCAACAGCACCTTCTACTCGCTCCTCCTGAAGGTCGACTCCGTGATCTGCACCCGCGCGTCGCCGTCCCAGAAGGCAGCCATGGTCAAGCGCATCCGGAGTCTCGATCACGGCGCCATCACCCTCGCCATCGGCGACGGCGGCAACGACATCGCCATGATCCAGTCCGCGCACGTCGGGATCGGCATCTCTGGGCGCGAGGGCCTGCAGGCGGCGCGCGTGGCGGACTACTCGATTGCGCAGTTCCGGTTCCTGCAGCGCCTGCTCCTCGTCCACGGGCACTGGCTGTATGTGCGGACGGCCAAGTTCATCCTGCTCACGTTCTGGAAGGAGATGCTGTTCTATGTTGTGCAGCTGCTGTATCAGCGGTGGAATGGGTATACGGGGACGAGTCTGTTTGAGAGCTGGAGTCTGGCGGTGTGGAACACGCTCTTCACGGCACTGCCGGTCATGATCCCTGGCATCTTCGAGCAGGATCTGTCTGCCGAAACGCTGCTGGCTGTGCCGGAGCTGTATAGCTATGGACAAGAGAGCAGGGGTTTCAATATGAGGAAGTATTGGTGGTGGATGTTTATGGCTGTATCCGAGGCGTTGGTTATCTATTTTATGATTTATGGAATCTACGGAATACGCGACATGACGGGTGATGAGGGACTTTTCGCCATCGGAGATCTAGGGTTTTCCGTTTGTGTGGTGTTTATCAACGTCAAACTTCTGTACGGACCCTCTCTTTGCTATCTTCTCTTCATGCTGACCAAGCTGCATAGTGTCCTCGATTATTACCATAAGACATGGATTCCTCTCTTCTCCGCACTTCTCACGGTGTCTGGGTGGTGGGCCTGGAATTTTTTCCTCTCGGCCGCGTACTCGAATTCCCTTGGGATGTATTCTGTAAAGAGTGCCTTTACACACCACTTTGACATAGTATGGTGGGCTGTGTTGGTTATTGTGATCATGGTGTGCATTGAAGCAGAGCTGTGTATCGACGCCGTGAGGCGACGGTGGTGGCCTGATGCTGTGGAGCTTTGGCAGGAAAGAGAGAAAATTGGGAAAAGTGCGGTAACGGGGGATGACGCAGAGGCGGCCAGTCAATTAGACACTTAGACATTGCAATTGTTGATGATTCGGTGGGCTAATGTCGACACGCTTCAATGATACCCGGCACAGTATAGAAATAAGATTTAGTCAAAAGAGGTACATACGTTCTACCTATCCAATCAGTGTGCCAGATTCCGATACTTGATGCATATTGTAACCCATCGTGTCTCAAGCAACACCGTCTTCAAGATCAATAGATACCAAGTCGCTTCAATTCTTAGCGCTCAGAGCTCGCAAAGGGGGCGAAGCGAGAAGAAGACCCCTGAAAATCGTCTGCTGCCACAGCGCTGAGAGCGTAATAGGCTTCTGAATCACAACTTGACGTCATTAGGAATATCAATTGTATAGCTCCCTATATACAACAATATTTTATTGTCTTTCAATTCAGTTTCACTTTTCAAATGCGCCTACATAATGACGCACAGTTACCCAGTCCGCTTTCCTCTCTAACTGGGTTACCTATACCCAACCAGATGAACTATATTCAGGGTCCTGCTATCAATCATGCCCCAACGGTCAGAAATCAAAAATCCCCATACCCCCTCTCCTAATCACTCCTTTGAGACGACGGCAATCCCAGACTTCTGGCAATATCTTTCGTGAGGCAATATCTTTCGTGAGGCAATATCTTTCGTGAGGCAATATCTTTCGTGAGGCAAATACCCACGAGAGAAGCACAAGAGGCAATATGAAGCGGTTCAAATGCAGGGTATCAATGTTCAACTCTTAAAAAAACCAGTCGCTTCGTTATCTTTCTTTTCACATATCAGCCATCATCTTGATAATCGCCTTCTTCTTCTCCACGTCCGCCTCTAGCGCCGCGATCTTCTCATCCTTGCTCTGCAGCGCCACCCGCGCCATCTCCCTCCCCTTCTCCACACCCGAGAGCTTCCGCCCGAGATTGTCCAGCAGGATCCTGACGCTCCGCGCCGTGGCGGTGTCGATCTTGCCGCTCAGCAGCTCCATCACGTCGTCGGTGATGTTGTAGCCCGTCTTGCCCGCCTCGGCGCGCTTCTCGACGACCGATGAGGATGGGGATGGGGATGGGGATGGTGTGTGGACGTCCCTGCTGGTGACGGAGGCTCTCCCACCCGTGATCGGTGTAGGTATGCCGAACCGCGCGGCGTTCGTGGCTTTACTGCCAGGCGTTGTGTACTCTGTCGTCCTGGCGGTCTTGCGAGGCGTATGCGGGGCAGGAGAGCTGCGCGGTGAGCCTTGCGATGCGTCTAATTCTAGTACCGCTGCGTCTGCAGCTGAGATATCAAATTCTCCAAACTCGTCGGACTCTGAATCTACTTCAACATGCTTCCGCTTGTGGGGTCTAGGGAGGTCGGCGCTGGGACTGGTGGTGAGAGCGGTGGTTGCGGTGGTGGTCGGCGAGTCTGGCGTGGAAGGGCGCTCTACCTCTGCTTCTCTCATCTTGGCCTGGTTTTCCCAGAGGAAGAAATCACAGTGGTCTTTTCTCTTGCGGTCCTTCTGACATGTATAGAACCAGCGGCCCTTGTTCGGGGATTCCTTCTTCACCTGGAAGCGGGATGATGGGAGGCGTGGGTCACAATTGCCTGCAGGTCTTAGCTTTTGAAGATTCGGACCGTTGATCTGCAAAATATGACTTACAGTACCATTGTCTCTCCTGGTATAAGCCCTTGCGCGACGGGACTGCCGCAGATCTTCTCGGAGTTTGGAACATAACTAGCGGGTGGTGGATAAGTCAAAGGCGTGACTGATGCCTTTGTTTGGATATGCAACAGGTAAATAAGTTCACCAAGTTGCAGCTCTTGTCTAACTACAGAGGCATTCGATGATTGTTGTTAGAGATGATCTTCGAGGTGACGTTCCCGGCGGTGTTGCACCCCGGCCGAAACAACAAGTTTGTCAGAAATCAACAGCGTTCAATAATGCACGTCTGTTCATATAAGCCACAGAAACAGAACATGATAGAATGATATTCTTGCTAAATCACAGAATGGAATACGCGGTCCTAAGTGTCATAGTCTTATTGCTGCAGACAAGAGCAGATTCAATTTACACGAGTTGTCGTTATCCCCCCAGCCTCCTCCCCCGCCCCTTCATAAAGGTGCTTATCAGTATCAGTTTCGCCGCACAAGCGGGTACCCGCGGACTTAGCCACGGCGACCAATCAAAATCCGTGTTTCGACTGGCTTTCTTCTCGCTTCACAGTCTTACGTATATATGTCAGAATAAGCATTTTCTTCACCAAATTAGCTTAGATTCGTCTAGCTTCATTCCAACCCTCGGTCGTCTAGTTGGTTTATGGGTATGTGATATGTTGCAAATACATATTGTAGATCTATAATGCTAACTTCACTCAGCGTCCGGCTGTAATTGTTCAGTCTTACCGGAATGTCGCGCGTACGTGGCACAAACCAATAAATGTTCTCTCAGACAGCTGCTAACAGCTGTAACAGGTTCGACTCGCGCCTGAGGGACAAGAATTTTTTGTTTTTGTTTTTTCGCTCTTGACGTCCATATGCGTCGTTCTCTCTTTTTTTCTCTCCAGTTCTTCCGTTCTGCATGCTCATGTATCGCAAGTTAAGAGTAGTGCCTTGTCGGCTCTTCCATCCAGACACTTGGAGAACTTCCCGTAATTCCTCACATGATTCTGTAGCATCCATCAATGTTGTTTTGCGCCCGGACTATCGTGTGACTGTGTGCTTGGGGCGAGCCGTTCAGCCCCGTGAAGTGACTCACAGCTATGTATTCCACAGCCCTCTTAAATTCCAAAATACGGACTGGACAAATTAATCTGTTCTTCCCAAGTTTCCTTTTTTTTTAGGACGTCTCGTTGAATACAGCTAGAATACTTCAACCATTTTAGGGCAACTTTGCCGGGGACTCCATCACTAATCAGCGTCAGTCCTCCCGACCTGTTAGCGGAGACCCTTAGCCAGGAACCAAAAGAAAGTCGCCCGAGCTCTTCGCGACAATTTTCATAGCTACTGACTTCAAAAACCGGCTCGTATCACCACAACCTTTGCTTTTCAGACTTTGACCAGCATTGGACTTCAGATTGTGTACATTGGAATTCCGGTAGAGTAGCTCGCGATGGTCAAAACCCTCTATCTGATCCGCCACGGCCAGGGCGAACACAATGTCAGTCCGTCACAACCCCACGTAAGTTACCCCGCCATCATATATTTATTCATTCATCGAACTTCAGGGGAACAATCCCTGCAAACGCATATCCTTCAAAACTACGAAGATCGCAAACAAAGAGCTAGTCTCGCCATCTGTATACCAATCGAGATCCAATTCTTCAGAAAATTGTCTCCATCTTTCCTTCCGTCTTTGAGGGGGACATCAGCTCCAGATCAACCCCCTGTGGGAGAGAGAGAAAAAGAACTAACAGACTCAACCCATTTCACCAGGGCAATTCCCTCGTCAGAGACCCGCACCTGACACCGATTGGCAAAGATCAATGTCGAGACCTGCGCCAGCGCTTCCCTTTCCACGACCGCATCGACATCGTGTTCGTCTCGCCCCTGCGCCGCACCATCCAGACAGCTGTCCTGGGTCTCGCACCAGCTCTCCAGCGACAGCAGCCAGATGTCCCATTCGTGCTCGTGCCGCAGGCCCAGGAGATCAGCGCTAAGCCATGTGATACGGGCACTGATCCTGCGCGGCTCGAGACTGCGCTCAGAGACGTCGTCTTGGCAGGAGAGGAGTATGGAGAGTTTGGTGCCGGACGGATTGATTTTGAGATGCTGCATGAGGGTTGGAACAGCAAAGTACGAAATCACTCACAATACCCTTATAGCTTATACGTTCTTCTTCTTCTTCTTCTTCTTCTTCTCCTCTCTCGCTCTTTGGTTCTTCTTTCTCTCTCGGGGTTACTATTTAGGTTTCGCTGATGAATTTTTGTTTCCACAGAAGGGACTTTACGAAGCCAGTCTCGATGCTGTGAGAAAGCGTGCCGATGCTCTCAGGTGCTGGCTCTGGAGGCGGCCGGAGGAGCACATTGCCCTCATCACCCACGGCGCGTTCCTGCATTACCTGACAGAAGATTGGACCGGCTTGGAGCCTCCAAAAGGTTAGTCAGTTAATAAACCATGTGTTCTCTCTCTCCTTCCCCCCCCCCCTTTTTCGTCCTTCGAAAGTCTATCTGGCTGACTGAAGGCTGCTCCAAAAAATAAAAAGGCACGTCGTGGAAGACCTGTGAGTTCAGAACATTCACTTTTGATGAAGGCTCAGGTGAGCAGGAGGCTCATGTGACTGAGGTTGGTAAGGTGGGTGGTAAAGGGACGAGACCTATTGGCGCCCACGCACATGATGTTACTGGCGTTGAACCACTACCAAACTAAGTGGAGGAGTTGTCGAAGAATTTCTCATGTTATGAGAGGCGCTAGGTCGGGCATTGATTTTCTAGATGGATAGAAGAGGTTATACAATACACTAGATGATAGAGCAATAGAATAGACTCAGAATGCAGCGCAATGCTGTCAAGATAGGTTTCCCACCAATGTGCTGCTTCACTTCATAAGAGGTAGGTTCTAAAATGTCTAATCTTTACTAGGCTGTCAATAATTAGTTTCAAGCATAAGAGTAAGATTAATCATGTTATACATGAATTTTCTAATATTCTTCGGTGGTCATCATCCAGGTGCCTGGTCCCGTCCTTCTCAGTCTGTATAAATCATCTGCGGATTCTAGTAGTGTACCCAATATCACTCAAAGCTGGGTATAGAGTGGTATATAGACTTGGCATATACCTACCCATAAAGAATCGAACAGTGATGAATTACTTGAATAGTCAATGGCTTTTTTTCTTTACGCCAATTCGTCGATAAATGGCACACTAGATCCCATGAACACTCCGGCACGGCGATGTTCTCGGTGTCCAAAACTCTTCGTTCTGTTGCACCTGTACGCGTGAAAGCCACTCCACCACCCACCGCTCGCAATTGTTATTTCTATAAAATGGAGTGAGCACGGCACACAAGTCGTGAATGATCTAGGGCCCCCGCAGAGTCAAATCTCGGCTCTCCTGCCCTGCTTGACTAACGAAGCTATTACCCCGCCGCGCAGCATGTACAAGACTGCACCAACGTATGAAGCTCTCACACGTAGCCTAGATTTAAACATTTTATATATTGTATTGTTACTATCAAGTGATATATAGACCTCTTGCTTTCCACAAATCAAGCCGATCATATTTTTTGCGCAATTGACCTGATTGAAGCCCCCCACTCTTGGATTCTAGAGAAAACCCCTCCGTCTCCCTTTCCCTACCACACAAGGACCGCGATGGCCCAACGACTGCTCAACAAAGTAGCCATAGTAACAGGCGCTTCGTCCGGCCTGGGCCGCGCCATCTCTCTTCTCTATGCGCAGCATGGAGCGCGCGTCGTCTGCGCAGACCTGCGACCCTCCGCCAACGCGCTGGTACCAAATGAATCAGATTCAGACACGCACGATCTGATACTGCAGTCCGGAGGGAAGGCGATATTCATGCGAGCAGACGTGTCTAAGGCAGCAGATATGGAGGGCCTGGTAGGTGCTGCGGTAGGGGAGTTCGGAAGGGTCGATGTGTAAGTTGTGAGTTCTTTCAATAGGTGAAAATGAAAGATGGACAGCCGCGAGGAGAGTGAAGAGTGGGGGAAATATCAAAAGCGGAGCGGGAATCCTGTTGCTGAGATTGAGAGTGTATATAGAATGGTAAATAATGCAGGCATCGCGATCGAGTCGAGGGATCCGCAGCCTATCCATCTGACAGCCGAGAAGACATGGGATACGACAATGGCTGTGAATGCGAAGTCCGTCTTCCTGGGATGCAAATACGCTACAGCGCAGATGCTGAAGCAGCCGCCTCACGAATCGGGCGATCGAGGCTGGATCGTGAACATGAGCTCGATCAAGGGACTAGTAGCCGGACCCAATAATTGTATGGCTCGCTATTCTTCCTTTCCTAAGGGCTCAAGTTGCTGTGCTGATGAAGAGTCGCAGCAAGCTACTGTGCGTCAAAAGGAGCCGTGACGAGTATAACAAGGCAGGTAGCTTGGGACTATGCAAAGCATAGAATCCACGTCAATGCCATATGTCCTGGATGTGAGTGCCCTCTTGCTGCTCTCTAGCGGCCAGTACATCAATGAATATTGACGTCCAGAAAATAGATACCAAGACGGCAATCTTTGAGGAGACCACAGAGCATATGACTCCACGTGAGGTGTTGGAAGAGAGGCATCCTTTCGGTGGGCCAGGGGTGCCGAGTGATATTGCGAAGATGGCGGTTGTGCTTGCAAGTGAAGACGCTAGTTGGGTGACGGGTGTCAATCTGGCAGTCGACGGTGGATATACTGCTCGTTAAGAAGTCGGTTGCGCTAGGAGCCTTCTCTTGATCTCAGAAACTGCCAGCAAATATGGCCCTGTTGAAATTGTCCGAACAGCGACCGGTCTTTTGCGCACCATTATCGCTATCAACGTGGAACATTCACACTACATCTACTACGTGTTATTCATTGCATGGTAAAGAGGACCTGAAGCTCCATCGTCTGTATAGTTCTAAGCTAAGAAATGAGACTTACTGACTAGACGTAATGTCATGTATAGTTCAACTAGGCGTCATCTATGTAGCATCAAATAAGGTCCGTCTAGAGTCCGAGAGCGGTCATAATCGTGCTGGAATTTTCATTTCGCCGGCTTCACAGCGGGCAGACGTAGCTATCAGTAAATATATCACGAAGAAATGCTGACCTAATCCTTCCCCCGAACTATGACATCTGATTTCGTTTTGAGTGCCGATGTCGTCGTCTGATTCGCCAAAAAGATCTCCGAATACTCTTTCGCGCCAACAGCATCACTGTGCCGGTAGCTATTGGCGCCGCAATACTCCAAAACCATATCTCATTGTGCTCCAGGTTCGGAAAATCGGTCAGGTTCATGCCAAAGTATCCGGTGATGAAAGTCAGGGGTAGGAAAATGATCGTCGCCGCAGTCAGCTGCTTCATGCTTTCATTTTGACGCGCCGAGATTGTGTGGAAGATGAGATCGATCATGCCTTGGGCGGAGTGTTGCAGCTGATCGAAGGTTTGGAGAATGAGGAAGCAGTGGTCACCGACGTCTCCTAGGTATGTCTTTGTGGTGGGACTGATCTTGATCTCGCTGGATGATCTCGGGTCGTGGAGGATAGCGTTTGCCTTGGAGGTGCGGTCTGAACTCTGGCCGTGCAGAGAGGCGACTAAGCTCGCGATTGGGGTGATAAAGTCTCTCACGGCGGTGATCTCGCTGGTGATGACGTATAGATCTCTGGCGTGGTCTATATCAGGCTCTGTTAGGACTTGCATCTCGAGACTTCCGATCACGTCTTTATATGTCAAGGCAACAGGAAGAGCATGATCTATGATAGTGTCGATGATAGCCTGAGTGAGCATCGAAGCATCACATGATTTCCTAAGGATCGTGTCCTGGGTATTGAGTCGTGCTAAAATGGGTAGTTCTATGTCTTCTGCAGAGCTCTCGAAAAATGAGATCACAGTATTGTCTATATTGAGAATAAGGTATGTTCATTTTTCATTGATTAGCTTGACGTACCAGACATGAGAAACATAGAGACTTGTTCGGCGGACACAGCAAGGTTGTTTCGAGTCAATGGGGAGCGTTCTTCCATGAAAGCAACGCGCTCCGCATCCAGCGACCCACGATATCGATATCCCTGAAGGGTTCGTAGTTTTCTAGGCGAAGAACCGAAGGAATGTCTCTGCTGAGCGAATACAAACCCACCATGGCTCGATCCGTTACTTCGAGGCTCCGATTTTGAAGTTTTCTTTCCAAACACTTGAGAGTAAGGGTTCTTTGGAGCTTTTTGATGATGAATATCCAAGCCTAAGGCGCTTAAGTCTTGGGGATTGACGGTCGACATATCCAGAGGCCGCACAAGTTTTTGCAGCGTGAGAGAAATATACACATGATCTGAGTACCTATTCTCAGTCAGTACGTAACACTAACATATCAGTTGTAGATAGTCACCAATCTGCTTTCGTTCTATTTTCTCTATGCACCAAGTCCTCGATCGCCAGTCTGTGCAAGTTTTTATATTTGCCCAGGGCCTGGATGACGTCCCAGCTGAGACCGTTCACATTGATCCACCGGCATTTTGCCCAAGGAGTCTGCGTCTTCTGCTTATCGACCCATTCTAGTAAAGAAGCATTGTTCAGATTCTGCGTTTGGATTTTTTCCTCGTTGTATTCAACGATTGTGATGTCACATTCCGCGTGGGGAATGTGTGGCTGCTCTTCATTGTCGGGCTTGCTCGGATCAAGGCCAGGTTCCCGCCCAGGTTGGAACGTTGTTCTATTGGCGTATGTGTGATGAATCTCTGAATTCAGTAGCCCTGATGTGCTTGATAGGGTGGAGCTCCATTTTCTCCGAAGAACTGCTGCATTGTTGATCCCATCGCTCCCAACTGCCCGAAGGTAGGCTTCGTCACGGGAACACAGTGAGACCAAATGTCGTAACTGTCGAAGGCTACTATACCGGGTTCTTACTATGGAAAACATTACCATAGTAAGGTCGAAGGGATAGAGCAAGACAAGGGAATCCGTGGGCAGCTACACTTATGGGCTGAAGAAGGTGTTGATAGGTCAATCGAAGAGGTGGAAGTACGAGGCAGTGTTAGTCATCAATCAACACGACGACACCGCTGATAAGTGCTAGAGCCATTAAGCACGACAACCGATTCCCAGTCTCAGAAACCACTTAGCGCAAGACTTGCTCATCCAAGAAACCGAAACATGAAAATCCCAAGCACTTTAATTAGAGATGAAAATCACTACTCAGGCAAGAGCACAAGAGATGGCAGAAGGATGCGCGGTCTCAGCAAGTGATTCAGGATGCATTCAAGGCCGTTTTACGTTCGCTAAGACGACTTTGTAGCAGTCCATATCTACGTAAGTGAACGCAAACCCATGATGCGATGTTGCACACCTTGTAGATCTACTGCTAGTATTTGGTTACCGTTTACTCATGGTAACCCAATGTAAGATTCGAGTGGGAATCCCAGGCTCGTGCATCAAGTCCTAGGACTCACAAATTGCTGGACGCCACTTGTGTCTACTACTGTCCACACCCAGGCCAGATTTGCATTATTTGACACCTATAAAACCTACCCCATCCCTCGCGACCTTCGTTGCTCTCTTCAAGGCCTGCTCTTCCGTGTCTGTCCATTTGACACTCAGTTGGTCCCATTTCTTGATCTTGTATTCTCGTCTGAACTGGGCCTTCATGTTTTGCAATCTACTCATCTCGCGAGGATCACCAGAGCCGCTGTAGATTATGAACGCGGTACATGGCGGTAGCGAGTCGTAGATCTGCTCTATGCGACCGACAAGGTCCTTTACCGCGAGTTCGATGGGCATGGTCTTATCTAGCATGACGGGAGAAGGTAGAGAAGAGGGACCCGGGGTTGTAGAGATTGCTGGGTCGACAGTATCATCCGTTATATTGGTACCTTCCGTGTTGACGGGAACATTGCTCGCAACGGCGTCGGCAGCAGTCGCCTCGGCATTTGCTTGCTTGTTGTTGTTCCACCATCCCTTTAGAGCCTCTAATTCTCTAAATCGTGCCCAGATGAAGTCCACGCCTCCACCTGGAATCTCTTTCCCATCCGAATCACCATTCACGGCTCTAATGACGCTTTGCATGACCTCTTCGTCACTGTGGCATCCAAGTGGATAGGTTGCAGCTGCACCTGGTCCCTTCCTTGGCTCACCCCAGTCCACCATCGCGCTAGACTTACCTGTTAGCGGGTTTGGGATGGCTGAGCCACCTTGAGACTTGTAACGGACACCATCTCTGGCGATACGCTTGAAGAAGTTCTCGCCAGCTGAGTCACTAGTGCCCCATCCTTTACCCTTTTCACATTTTTGTTTCACCAGGTCAAGACACGTTCTCGCATCTTCAATCGAGTCATGGCCGGCTCCTGGACCTGTTGTACCGTGGCCTTTCTGGATTTCGCGGTTCAAATAACGTTGTGCAAGCCATTTGAGTGATGATTTAAGAGGCGGGCCTCTGGGATGGGGATATAAGATAGAGGTATCAACTATATATGGATGAGTCATCCTCAAGGCATTAAGGTCTGAATTCAGAGAGTGCCCAATGAGAATCGTCCGAGGATGAAGAATATCGAGCAGTTTTTTCTGAATGTCGCTTAATGTTGTCGTGACTGGGGCCAGCATCTTTTCCGTGATACCAGAATATCTAACACAAACATTAGGAAACGTAGGGCCTAAGGAGATAAAACAAATACTGTGTTAGATAATTCGTGATTGGCTTGTCCGGCTTTACAAGCTCATCCAGCACAACAGCGCCATCCCAGCCCACGAGACTGATTCGGGTAAGAGAAAATTCATCTTCTCCAGTCATACACATCTCGCAATCCATTGCAAGAACTTCTCGACCAGCAGTCAAGCTACCAGACTCAATTTCGTCCTCTGGTGGTGTGCCATCATCGAAACGCTCAACCAAGGTATCAACCCAGCCGTGCTCTAGTGAAGATCCGGCGGCGTGGCGACCCTCTAGCAAACCCTGTCTCTCGATTTCATCGTCATAGGCGGCAGGATGAAGGACATATTCGTTCTCAGCAAGCTCTTCTGACAAATGCACAAACTCCGAGATTCGTGTTCGATTATTCTTCCAACCATGAGGTTCTTTCGCGGCCCTTGCACCTTTCTTGTTCTTCGCCGCCTGCTTCTCTTCCTTAGTCCTCGGTAGTGGTGCTGTAAGAATTGCATGTAATGGTGAGTGCATCTTGCCCATCCTTTCATCACCAGGTGTCTTGACTGGCCAAATATGCTTGAACATATCTGCGAAAGGCCTCAACGACTCGGGCAGCTCGTCTGCAACAAGATTGACGGGAAAATACTCATCTGGCGAACTTTGGTGGCCGTTGCAAATTTTATCATTATGCTCTCTACCTGCGTCTCTATCCTTTTGTTTCGCATCAAACATTGCTCTTTCTAAGCCAGGGACCATCAAAACCACAACCTTCCGAAACTCGGGTCGATGTTTCACAGCTACGAAAGTTGGTGAAGATCCATTAGCGAGTATGTAAAGTAACAAAGTTTGTATGTCACTAAGCTTGATCTGTGACTGGAGTCTCGAGTCCTTGGTGAAGTCGATGGCGGGGTAGTTTGACGAATGCGCCTTTGGGATCTTTTTGACTTTCTTGCCGCGGGAATCTACCGTGTGCCATTCTTGCGAACTCTTCGGCCCCTCAATCTCGTGCTCTTGAGGAGATGTCTGGCTAGGGCCACTTGTAGATGTCAGATTGAAGTCTGGCAGATCGGGTTGGCGAAGAAACAATGGAGCAACGTCCATACCGGTCTGTCCAATGTTGTCTTCTGAGATCTTGCGCTTCTTGTTGGCATGCTGAGGCAAGTCTGTTAGAATCTGACCGCCATCAGCATCCTTCACGTCGGTCGTGTCCATGATCGTGTGAATGTGAAGACGAGTTGGAGCGAGGTCGCGAGAGAATTAATGCCTTGTCCTCGAGCTCGACTTTTCCCTGGCGAGGCTAGCCAATCACAACAAGCAACGGACGAGGCTCCTGCACGGCGATGAGCTTCTCCATGAAACCCGCAGCTTGAATGTCAACCACCATCATGAAATTTCAAATGATGTACGTGACGGTCTGCATCCATCAAATATACTTCATCTCAACTTTTCAAGTCTCTCAGATCAGTCAGAATTGCATATGTCCTCTATGACGCGATCTTAACGCGAAAGACACGCAGCGTCTTCCCCGCGCGCAGTGTTCATCCGGATCACAGGACAAGAACCACCGAAATCAGCAAGACCATCAGATCCAGTGATCCTCCTTTGCATCAATCCGTCAATGGGATAATAGCAATTCGCTATCATCTTGCAAATCGATGATCCTGCAACAAGAGCTTTTCTGTGGCTCCCTTATCTCGAACCAAGTCGCCAACATGGACGTTGTCATATGCTATTGCCTCAAGTGCAGATCTGAACTGGGCCAGTTCCGCAACTCTTGGAATGGTATAGGAAATACTTATTTCAGCCCTGTCTTCCCCATGCTCACGTACGCCAGTGGGTTTCAGGGAGTGGGAGAACCATTTGCAAGCCAAGCCGGTTCTGAGATCGAAAATTGGTAATATGGAAACGTCTAAAGTAATTTTCAGGACCGCTAACGCGGGGAATTTAGCGTTTTACAGGATTTGAAATGCAAGACATGCCAGACAGTGCTTGGCCTACGGTGTGATGGCGCTCCTGAAGGCCATTTGTTGACGCGGTATGTGGCTTCACTTTCTGAAGAAGAGCTTCCTAATCAGTCAGTCAGGGGCCAATTAATATTGAGACTTGGCCAGATGTCTGTAATTTCAGAAGATACCGGCGAAAAAGCAAAACCCATAGTTGTTAAAAGCTTATCTTTAAGCAAAGCTGGCAGTCAGAAGCCGGCAATCCCCAAACGTGCATCTACAGTACAACCTGTTGGTCGCAGTACTTTAAGTGTTCCGTTTCCAGCTAATGGTATTCATGGGCGAGGTACCAGCATGGCTCCACCACCGAGCAGAGCCATACCAGTCTCGGATTCCTCAGACTTCAGAGCATGGGCGAAAGAGGCCATCACCAGTCAGCAAAAGGATATTGATCGTGTTTCTGACACGTTGATTCGTGTCGAAGAAGAAATGCAGACTTTCAGAAAGTTCATGAAAGAGGTCCGGACTGAACTTGCTGTCAATAGAGAGCAGCAGCATGAACAGACCCAAGGACGGGAAGATCTTACTCAACTCTCAGCAGATGTCAGACATTTACAGGATCAACTGAATACAGCCGGCGAAAGTAATCGTGGCCAAAGCGGAGAGTCGCTGAGTAGAGACATTGAGATCATCATTTCAGACATGCTCCAGGTCAGCGACAAGGCTAATGAGGTGGATGAGTTGAAGATTGACTTGCATGACCTTAAGGCTCAGGTCAAGCATACTCAAGATATCATTCAGACCACCCCCGTTCTTGGAGAGATTGCTCATTTGAGGTTGGAGGTGCAGGCATTGAGGAAGCAAGTTCATTCCGTCGAAAGCGCAGTTAAACAACCTGAGGATCGTTCAGATGCCAGCCAAACGCCCGAAAATTCTTACGAGAACCAAAATGGCCTACAAGTTGACAAGCGTCTACCTCGTTTAGAGATTCGGGTTGACCCAGCGGAGGCTACCTTAATCAACACTTCATCTATGTCCGCCGGTCCTCCAATTATTGCGACGGAGGAGGCCGAAAATGGCGCTCGTCTCTCAGCCCGTAAGCGAAAGCTCGCCGAAATGCAGCAGCCTGTTGCGTCTTTTGAAAATCGGGAGTTAGCAGTGTTATCCACACAAAATGACCGAAGATCTTCTCAAAAGTCTAATACAGGGATTCAATCACAGAGCATGGAGAATAGTCTTGATCAGTCGGGGCTCAGACTTCACTCTCCTAGGGCTGAGATAATAGGAAATTCAACCTCTGGGCGCAGACCCTCCCCAGTCTTGGACGCAGATGTAAACTCGGATGTGCTCAATCTTGGCAGGAATAGAGTTGAGCTAGGCGGCCAAGCAGCTACAGAAGCCATGCCCAAATCTACAACCAATCCGTTCATGACCCATCCTTTCGACAAGTCCAAAGTACAATTCCTTCGGCGGGCGGAATCTATGGTGAACCTGTCCGACCAAGCTAGTGCGTCAAGGGACGAAACTCCAGACTCAGAGGGAAGAAGCTTCAGACGCCGCTCGAGCGTGAAGTATGGCAGGACCAGAGATTCTCGAGGCTTGCTCATAACGCGATCAGGGAAAATCGATGGGCGATCTCTTCGACCATCGAGGAAAAGTTCAGATAAGGAAAACGAAACGCCTGTGCAGATAAGCCAAGCCACGAGCAATTTGACTAGCAAAGGCCGTGGTTCGGACACTTTCTTGTCTACGGGGTCATCTAGACCCTCAGAACGAGTAGAGCAAGCAAATTCAGATGTAGCTATCCCCGGCGGGCATGCTCAATCCGAATCTATATCTACCCCGTCAGGACCTCAACAGATAAGATTCAATGGAATGCCGGCAAGACGTGTCTTGCCTTCTGTCGAAAGAGGTAATGACAAAACACCATCGTCAGCGCCTACGAAGGACACGCATCTCATGAAGACTCATCCAAAAGTTGGACCAAAGAAAATGTCATCTACACCTGCCAGGATGGCAGCGGAAGAACAATTTTTCGACTGCGAGGCTTGCGGAAGAGGCTTTGATAATGCGAAAGGCTTGAGCAATGTAAGTAGCCATTATACTAATAACCTCTTGATTAGTCTAATGTCTCTGCAGCATCGACGAAGCTCATTCTGTGTACAAAACAAACGCAACGCCGAGGAGCTTGCCAAAAAGATCAAGTTAGCGGCAAGAGAGAAGCTGGTGAAGGAAACACTCGAGCGGGAGATGGGAGAGAGAATATGATTAAGCTATAAGTATTATATACCAAGGGGCGAAGTCGCCAGCAAGTGAAGATTTTTCGATTTACTCAAAGACTTATATCTCTTCATGATTCATTCATACACTTTTCTCCATTAGACAAGCAAAGCTCCAGATTCCGCGTGAGACTAAGCTTCCTCTCATATTGAACAAGATTTAACTACCCCTATAATTTTTCGTTCTCAACAATCTCAAAAGCATATCCTGCTAGAGTTCTCAGGTCCGCAAATATTTTAGACGCAACATCTCTTGCCTCTACAGCATCGTCACCTCCGCTTTGCCATCCTTTCAAAACTTCCCCCACCTCACCCCGTAACCTCTGCACCTCCTCCACTTCCTGCAATTCCTCTTCCACCTCCCGCAAAAACCTTGTCCCCTTCCCGTGACTCGACGGCGCTAGCTCACTTATAATAATGAGGATAGCGTGCACAGAAGATATGAAATCGATCTGTCCTAATACTTCTTTCGGCACAGCCTTGAGGCTTTGGACCAGGTCGTCGGGCTCAAGCGAAGCGGCATATTTAAGCAGTCTTGCGATGGTAAAGAGCCGCGTGACACGCACAGGATGGATGGGCTGCGGCCAGTTATACACGTCGCAGTTCAGAAACACGAAGAGGAGGAGGGCTAGTGCTGAGGGTAGGCGGCCGTTGTCGGTACAAGTGAGGTATAGCTCGTCCAGGATAGTGGAATAGGGAGGGAGTGCGAATAGTGAGTGGGATCTGAAGGGAGAGAGGTCCGAAAGTGCTTGTTTAAGGAGGTTAAAAGCTTCGGTTCTCGATTCGGTGGCTCGACTGAGGTCGATGAGAGTTTGAGCTGTAGAGATGTCTTCTTTGATATTGCTTAGCTGCGACTGATTCATCTGGATCCAGGACTCTCGTTCTTCTGCCTGGGCGGAAAGCCTTGTGTAATCGCAGAAAAGACCTAGCTTTGCAGACGTAGTGACAGAAACTTCTTTGAATGCTCGGTAAGGACTGTAGTCGTTCTTACATTTCTTGCAATTGCAGTCGAAAAAATAACGTTCTTGCAGCTCCTTCTTCCGGATGTTACGAGCCTGTGTGAAATCGATGTAAGAGATGAATATCTGCTCATCAGCTTTTATATTGTTCAATGCTGTCAGAGATACACATCGACCGTCAAACATGATGAATGCATTTGGGATACAGGAATGATTTGCAAGCGCTAAGGTAGGCTCGTAACATAACCCAACGGGTGTGTCGTCTGGGAGAGTGGCCCTGAACGCATTTGTTGCCATCTATCAATATGTCAGTGAATTCAAATCGAATAGTCAAGTCATATGAGTCTTACAATACAAAGTAGACGTGTGACCATATCAAGTTTATCTGGTGGGGAGTTTGAGAACTGGAGAGCTCCCTTGGCTTGCAGAAGTATCTCATCCCATCTTTTACTTTCCTGCTTCAGTTCCTGGACATGATGCTCCAGAGCTGCGGATCGAGCATCTAATTCAAATCTAGGCTTCGAATAGCGCAGGAGAGTCTGATACAAAGCGCGAACTGGCGTTGGTGGGACGCCTGGAAGTTTTTGCAGAAGGGCACACTCGGTCTTGTGGATGAGTTTCCAGTCTGCCCTTTGACATACTGGCGTGCAGTAACGGACGACTTTGCAACCTGCACATTTTTTGAGGGTTGAGGCATCGCTTTCTATCATGCAGTACGAGCAGACTTTCTCGAGGGCGTCTTTTTCGACGACGATTAGGAATGGCTCGCTGATTTTGACGACGGCCTCTCCAGCGGGGATGTCTTTGGTGGCTACAATACCATTGCCTATCAAAGAATCTTTGATCACTTTTGTGTCATTGTGATCCATTTTGGCAAGGAGGCGAAAGAGGATAGTCATTCCACTGCGTGAGCTTTTCGAAGTCACTACTCCGAGCTTCTACCGAGCTTTTATTATATATCACTCACTTGTCCCTTAAAGAAATCTTGTCACGGCCCTAACCTGTAATTATCCTTAAGGTCATGTACATAGTAGAAGGATCACGCAGAAAAATATAGCTCAGTATAGCCATGCTCGTCTTATCATCTTCTCATCTCCCATCACATTAGTCAAAGTCACTCATTTTCAGGGCCTGGAAAGATTTGAAAGACAATATAATCCGCAAAGTATCGAAAGTCATCATTTCTGATGTATCTATGCTACCTGAACCATCTGCGCCTGCTAATGTACACTCTTCTAAGCCCTCGCCAGAAGGCTAGTTGTATTGCATATAGGTAGCAGTAGAATTGAACTTCAAGTTCCCCTTGATAACCTTGTCCACAGCACTCAAGAAATCCTTCTCCGTGGCAACCTTCCGTCGTGCGCGAATAGCAAACATCCCCGCTTCCGTGCACACACTCCTCAGTTCAGCACCAGTGGAGTTCGGGCAAAGACGTGAAATGAGCTCCCATCTGATATCGCGCTCAACAGACATGCTTTTGGCATGGATTCGCAGAATGTTTGCCCGACCTTCAAGATCTGGGAGGGAGAACTCGATCTTCCGGTCGATACGTCCAGGTCTCATAAGGGCTGGATCCAGCGTGGATGGTCTATTGGTTGCGAACATGACTTTGATGTTTCCTCGTGCGTCGAAACCATCCAATTGTGTAATTAGCTCCAACATGGTTCTTTGGACTTCGTTGTCTCCTCCAGCTCCATCATCGAATCGAGCACCTCCAATAGCATCAATTTCGTCAAAGAAGATAATGCAAGCCTTCTTCGTTCGTGCCATCTCGAACAGCTCCCGCACCATCCTTGCACCCTCTCCGACATATTTCTGCACCAACTCGCTTCCAATTACTCTGATGAACGTAGCATCAGTTCTATTTGCAACAGCTCGGGCACACAGAGTCTTGCCGGTTCCTGGAGGGCCGTAAAGGAGAGCACCTTTGGGTGGGTCGATACCGAGATTAACGAATCGTTCTGGCGATAAGAGCGGCATCTCAACAACTTCACGGAGCTTCTCCACCTGTTCCTTGCAACCTCCAACATCACCATAGGTGACATCTGGCTTCTCTTCTACTGTCATCATGGTAACACTGGCATCGATCTTCGGTGGTAAGGGAAGGAGGATCTGGTATTTGTTTCGGTCCACACTGCATAACGATTAGCGATAGATGACTTAATATCCAATGATGTCTGCTTACCCTACTCTCATGCCCTCTTCAATATCTGTAGGACTGACTCGCTCTCCAAGGTTGACCACAAACTTGGCTATTTGCTTGACATTGATGACATATTTGCTTTTCTCAGCTTCCTTCTCGTCGGAAATGATCTTCGTACACCTAGCAACCTGTAAAGGCTGCTCCTCTGACATTCGTTGACGGTCTGCTGCAACATCCCAGAGATGTGGTGGTGCTAATCCGGTATCTGATTCCTTAACACCAATCTTCTCATTCACGCTGTTTTGCTTCTCCTTGATCTGTTTTTCGAGTTCCTTGAGAGATAGCGCGTAGGGAGCTAGGCCGTAAGTCTTCAGTACCTGGATATCCCTGTGCGATTTGTCAGTATAAGGTCTGCAGAGAGAAGTGAAGAACGTACTCATCCGTCAATGGGGTGATCTTCTTCTCCTCGATCTCATCATCTGCGAATTCCTTCTTATATTTCTCCCAATTTGACCCCGTGGCGGAAGCTGCGATGTTTGTCAGCAATGATAGATAGCTACAGGGTGGTAGACAAACGCATGGTGACAAGAGGGACAGCTTGTGCTCGGGAATGCAGTCAACGGAGTTGTCAGGAGTCGCAAGAAGCGGAGAGGGAGCGTGAGGTCAAAGACAACCTGTGGGATTACGACCTAAAGCTTGCGAGAGATTTAAGGCCTCGAAAAAGGGGTGGAGATATCGAAATGATGATGTTTGTTGTTGAGGCGAACAGGCAGCTTGAAGACGTATCGCGTTGCATAGTGAGCTTTCTAATCCGCCGTAGCTAGCGCCGGCCCTTCGATGCAGCCTTGCCAGAAATCTAAAAGTTCGACGCGAGCAAAGGCTTTGAACGCGACGAATTTTATATTCCCTTCTTGGAGAGCCATAATAGTTTTGTTTTGCCCAGAACGAGTGCAAAACTTCCAAGATGGCGCTCACACAAGCTTCAGCGAACTCTGGCAATGCCGCCTTCAAGGTATGACTTTCTCAAGCTTAGTATTAATATTAGGTAGCTAATCTGGTCAACAGGACAAAGAGAAGCCCATGGCTGTTCGTACAGCCAATATTGTTGCTGCAAGAGGTGCGAATCAATCATCTGCAGCTTCAGAGTCCTTGTACTGATTATCTTCAGCTGTTGCGGATGCTATAAGAACTTCATTAGGGCCTAGAGGAAGTATGAACAGCCCCCCAAAATTGTCCTTTACTTCAAGAACTATACTAATAGTTTGAAAGTGGACAAAATGATACAGACCGGCAAAGGCGAGACTATGATCACAAACGACGGCAACACTATGCTAAAAAGCATGTCTGTTATGCACCCTTCAGCAAAGATGCTAGTCGATCTCTCAGCAGCACAAGATGTCGAGGCAGGAGATGGGACCACATCCGTAGTGGTGATCGCAGGAAGTCTACTAGGAGCTGCCGATAGATTGCTCATGAAAGGCATCCACCCTTCAGTTATCGCCGAGTCCTTCCAAAGAGCAGCTGCGGCAGCTGTGCAAGTTCTCCACGACATGTCAACTCCCGTCTCCCTGACCGACACCTCTGTTCTGTTACAAGCCGCAACCACATCTCTTTCTTCCAAGATTGTCTCTCAACACTCCGGACTACTAGGTCCTATGGCAGTAAACGCTGTTACCAAGACGATCGACATCAAGACTGCAGATAATGTAGATTTGAAGAATATCAGGATAATCAAGAAGGTCGGGGGCACCATCGAGGATAGCGAGATGGTTGAAGGACTCGTCCTCACACAACCGATAGTCAAGAACGGCGGTGGTCCAGTCAGAATGGAGAAGGCACGGATAGGATTGATCCAGTTCCAACTCAGCCCTCCCAAACCAGATGTAAGTCTACTTCCCTCCCCCCTCTAAATGATCACGGCCCCTTGCTTATCTCTTTGCTTTAAAGATGGAGAACCAAATCGTAGTAAATGACTACCGCCAAATGGACAAGATCCTCAAAGAAGAACGCACCTACCTGCTGAACATGGTAAAGAAGATCAAGAAGGCAAAATGCAACGTCCTCTTCATCCAGAAGTCCATTCTCCGCGATGCCGTCAACGACCTATCCCTCCACTTCCTTGCCAAGCTCAACATCCTCTGCATCAAGGACATCGAGCGCGACGAGGTCGAGTTCATCTGCAAGTCCACCGGCTGCAAGCCGATCGCCGACGTCGACTCGTTCAGCGAGGACAAGCTCGGCAGCGCGGACCTGATCGAGGAGAGCCAGAGCAGCGGCAGCCGGGTCGTCAAGGTGACGGGGACGAAGAGCGCTGGCAAGACGGTCAGCATCGTGTGCCGGGGCGCCAACAGCCTGATCCTGGACGAGGCGGAGCGTAGCCTGCACGACGCGCTGTGCGTCATCCGCTGCCTGGTCAAGAAGAAGGCGCTCATCGCCGGCGGCGGTGCGCCCGAGGTCGAGATCGCATCCCAGCTGGCGAAGCAGAGCCGGAGCTTGACGGGCACCGAGGCGATCTGCTGGAAGGCGTTTGCGGATGCGATGGAGGTCATCCCGACGACGCTGGCGGAGAATGCTGGGCTGAATAGCATCAAGGTCGTCACTGAGCTGCGGCACAGGCACGAATATGGGGAGAAGAATGCAGGTGTTAGTATCAGGAGTGGAGGCGTGAAGACCGATATCGCGGATGAGAATGTGTTGCAGCCGCTGCTTGTGAGCACGAGTGCTGTAGAACTCGCTGCAGAGACTGTAAAAATGATCCTTCGCATAGACGATATAGCACTAAGTAGATAAATATGTCTGAACAAAGGAGAAGGGGGAGTAGGTCATGATATGTAAAAAAAATAGAAAAAAAGAAGCTATTCAGAACAACGCCTTAGGCTACAGCACAAAACCAATTAATTTTCCCCCAAGTACCAAAAAGCAAGCTCTTTATTACGAGTTATTCTAATGCATTTAAATATTTGAACGGAGTTGGTTAGATACGATCCTGATTCGAATAAGTATTGCTGATTCTGTAGAAGTTCTATAGATGTCGTATCGCCTAATCAGGACTAGCGTGGTTAAGCCCGACCAAAGACCATAACCATAACCATAACCATAACCATAACCATACCCCTAACCTTAGGGTATCTACTCTAGTGAAACCCCCACAAATAAAGTATGATCACAATAAGTAAGCTTTGCCTCCTCACCTTTTCCTCACCTTTTCCTAACACCCCCTTCCCCCTCCCCCTTCCTCCCAGCGCCAATCCCAACTCAAGCTCCCCACCAAACCTTCCTCACCAAACCTTACTAACTACCAAAAAGCCATCTCAAACAGTAACCTACCCTACTTCAATAAAAAGAAAGAAAAAATCTCCCAATTTACCCAATAGTCATTTCTAGTAAATTGTAACTAATTCCTTCTTCTTTATTTTTGTCTCCTTCCACGGTACTTTGTTTCATTGGTGCAGCTTTTCACCCCCTCCTTCCCCTTCCTGACTGTGCTAGTGCTAGTGCTAGTCCCGATGTCGATTAGGCGATTCAAGGTACGCAAAGAGAGAGAGAAAGAGAGTGTGTATGGCTCCAAAATCCATCTATTACCACGCCCTTTTTGCGAGATTCTCTTCTTGTCTTGTCTAATCTCTTGTATGCAGTAACCATGGACCAAATTCAGTCCCTTTCCCCCCAAGAAAAATGCCGTTACCGAAAAAACCCCCCTTTCCCTTCCAAAACCTTGTTTTCTGATCTTCCTGTATCATTACCCAACATCTACTTAAAGCATGCACTTTCCAAGCCTGACATGACTCGGCCCATTGTCTTTTTGTTTCTACTCCGCAAGCACCATCCTCAACATCGCCAGGAAGCTCTCTCTCAGCCTCTCTACCTCCACTACAACAGGCTTGACCGGCTCGCCGGCCGTCCTCCTCAGTCGGTCTTGCTTGCGCGCCCTCCTCCTCCGCTCCGCCTCGATCGGGTCCAGCTCATCCTCCTCTTCCTCCTCGGCACTGCTATCTCCACTCTCAAAATTCACATCCTCCAGATCTGCCTCCGCAATGCCAAAGTCCTCACTGCGGAAAGTGATCGCGCCAGGTACGCTTTCCACATTGTCGGTGAGACCGCCTCCCTCAGCCGCCATCTTCTGCCGCGTCTTGTCCTGGTGCCACTTCTTGCGCGCTTCCTGCCACGAGATCAGGGCGTCGATCTCTTCGATTGCTTTTGGCTTGTCCAGCTGCGAGACGCTAACGGCGCCCGTGAAGAGGGCGTTCATGTCTAACTTGCCGGCTCTGGGACCCTGTCGAAGAAATTCTAGTATTCCTTCTATCCAACCCATCAACTGTCCAAATAGCCCATTGTCGTGCGTGTGTACCTCGTGTACAAACTTGTAAAAGTTGTGCTCGTGTCGTTGGCACAGGTCGATGAAAGCCTGCACGGTCTGATTAGGATCAGCAGATACATCTTGCTCGCGGCACTTATCGACGACCTGGGAATGTTAATAGATGCATGAAATATAGATAGTAGGGGGAAAATACTTGTATCATATCGTCGATAAACACAGCAAAATCTGTGACGCTGCCGTAGACGTTGGCGGACTTGTATACCCGTACTAGCGGCTCGTAGAAGATGGTGAATAAATCGCGGAGAAGCTGTAGCGTTACAGGCTCCTCTACCATGCTCAACATCATGGCCTTATCCCGTTGCCGCGTGTACAGTTTCAGCAGCTGTTTGAGGTAGGAGAATAGTTGCGCTCCTTGTTTCATCTCTTCATCAGTATTCTCGACGGCATTGTTCCATGCTACATAGGCATTGAAGATCTTGCCAATCTGCTCAGAGTTTAGCGCTGAAGTAATATCTTCCGATCTGAGAATTGCAACAATGAGGTCTACGCTGTCCACGTCAGAGTCTTTTCGGATCTGATTCTTAAGTTCTTCCGGAGCATCTGTGAACTTTTTCAGCTTCTCACAGAAAACCGGCTCCCCAATCTTAGCCACGAGCGCGTCAATGGACTTCTGGAAAGTTCGAATGCCGTCATTGAGCGTGAGTGAGAATATCCTCTGCATCAGTGATCTCGCACCAAAAGGCTGAGCCAAGAAAATATCGAGGATACTGGACATGACAGCGGCAGGGTTTGCTATCCTGATGGCATTCTTGATGATCGTATACGGAATCATTGAGTGTATCTTCTTCGCTTGAGCAAACAGCTCTGGTGAGTTGTCTTCGGCCAGAAACAGATGGTAGATGGTTGCTGCAACCTCAATCCGCAACCATTCAGCAAATTTCTGGTACTGCACACTCAGATCCTGGATGGTTGGTTTGTCTTTGATCTCTTTGAAAAGTTTAGTGAGGCCATTGCTTTCGATAATGTCTCGACGAAATCTAGATATGTTTAGCTCAGTCACAGGGCACGGCATTCTAAACATACTGCTCCATATAGACATCAAGCTCTGCCGCACGTTTCCTCGCGATCTCGTAGAATTGCTTCTGCTCTTCGACCCTCTTTTCATCCATGGCTTTTCGACGTGAGATGTCTTCTACATCTGCATCTGTCGGCGTTATCGGCTTGTCTGATAAGAATTCAGACATGGCTCTGGTGGTAGCGATTTGAGAATTGGCAAGAAGTGATCGAAGGTAGGCCCTGAGAGATACCCTTTGATTCTCTCGCCATAACGTGATTGGCTGGACTTGTCAGAGTAGTCAATCAAGCCTAGGGATGACAGGCATACCTCTGAATTGGCACTTGGACTAGGTGGGGGTCTCCCTTCGACTGATGGCCGTGGGGAACTTGTCCCAAAAGATGATTTAGAAGGGCTTCGACGATGATCTAGGATATTAGCATGAAAATTCTTCCAGAGACATTTATCTCGTACCTCGAATTGAAAGACTTTTAATGTTAGGATCAAGGTTTGGTCCTCCAGTAGTAGAGACAGAAGAGATTGAGGAGGCGTCATCATCACCACCTCTGGTAACAGCACCTAACAAATTAGAGGCTGTCGAGCTCTGCTTGTTCTTCTTTGGCACAGGTGGAAGAATTTTCCCTGGTAGTTCCGTCCGCAGTTTGTTGTGTAGTCTCTTGAAATCTCCGTACCGTCTGCCAATAAAGAACTCTAGTTCATTTCTTCTCTTGACTCTAAGAATGAATTCCTATATAGATTTAGCTCTGAGGGTATAATAACTTCAATTTCAAACTCACCGCGTGCTTATGATACCTGATATTCCTCTTCACGGAAGTTGTTCTCACGCCAGCTACGTTAACATCCCAACCGTTCGTGTAATGCCCCTCTGGCAACGTTGACATGACGCCAGAATCAATAGCACCCGCATCCACAACCTCCAGCTCCGAGAAACGTATTCTCTCCTCATACCCTGAAGCAGTAGGAATCCCAGATACCATCATCAACTCCACCAATTTCTGCGCTTTTATAGACAACTTCCGCCGCTTCGTCTCTTCTAGTCTATCTTCGGAGGAGGAAATGTGTTTGCTTGCAAAGGATTGTAGAAACTAGATCCAATCAACTTCTGAGCCCGCTGTCCGATGAAAGTATCTGAGGGACGTACCACTTGTAGTTTGTCCTGCCAAAACTCCTTCTCCCTCGCCTTATCCAGGAACGGAAACTCGCGTACATGATGCACAAATATGTATCTCAAAATCGGCAGGTCTGAATCCAGAGGTGATACCTCACCAAAGTCTGACTTGAATGGGGCACCGAAGCGTTGTAAAGCGGTGGGCGAATTTAGTTCTGTGATTTCCCATTTGACTTGCTGGGCGATAAGCTCGCGTTTTAAATCTGTTGCACGGAGAGATTAGCATGCTCGAGCTTAGCAACGAAGCAACAGAAGCCAGAGCAGGAGATGAGAGGGGAAGTACAATGCTCTTGCTTCCCGGTGAGAGCTGAGGGCTCTCGAACTCCCTTTTCTGTAGGCGGAGGGATGGGAATCGCGGAACCATTTGTGGCCATGACGCTGGTATGGTCCCTCTCAAGGCGATCCTTTTTCTAGAATCTGACAATGCCGGCCTCGGAGAAAGCAGCCACGGGTTTTGATGACTATGTACAGCTGAGCAGCTGTTCGGATGCTCTGCTGGGTTTTTGGAAGATTTGGAGCTTGCGACACGATCTAGAGGCGGGTAGGGACGGCGGGTAGCGGGGTATATTGCAGGATGACTTTGGGGGGTTTTGAGTCTGCAGCAGGTGTGTGCTGAATAAAAGAACGTAGGTGAGGATGTGGTGTGGCTACAGGAAAACGACAATGTATGTACGTGAACGTGAACGTGAACGTGAACGTGAATGCGAATGTAGAAGTGAGAAGAGGACTTCTAGGACTTCTTCTCGTTTATTTACATAACTCCGGGAGGGCAGGTGCGATGGCGGGAGTGGGTTGGTTCTGGCGGATCTTGATTCGTGACCCCGACCGGTGATGATCTCGACCAGGATGCTGCTGCTGCTACTGGCTTGGGCTCTTCGTCATCAGCGGCTGAGTCCACGCCAGGCGTCCATGTCGTGTCTATGGTCCATTCTTCGCCATCTGAAGATAAATGATTTGAGATATATATGTATGTATATACATACTAACTATTCGATACTGTGGCTGAGTCTTCGAACATATGTTGACAGTTAGTCCTTTCTTTTTGGTTATACATTCATGGAGCTTGAGGCTACAATAGTCAATCTTCTACTGCTCTTGGCTTCTGGGGCCAAGCTAAGCAGATAGTGATCTCACTACAAGTACTTCCTCTACTAAATATAGCTGAGTTCCAGTAGCAGCGTAACATCAGCATAGCAAGCCAACAATCGCATCTCATGCGGCATATATTTCTAGCTGATGCATGAACACTGCTGGGTATCTCTCATCAAATCATAACTCATCAAACACCCTCAGCCTGGCATCGTCTTCTAACCTCTCCTCATTGCTATTCCTCAAGCCTTCCAGGGGATCGGTTTTCTTTCTCGGCACACCGACCGGCTCCTGGCCCATCTGCTCCATCGTCGGTATATTCTCCACCAGACTGGCATTCAGCTGAGAGTCTCCCGGGCCCTGCGGTCTCCCAGGCGCGTTCTGATACCACACCGACGCAACAACGACCACCGCACACAAGGACATAAAAGTCCATAGCCAACGTAGTCGTTTCCTCGTCTTCTCCTGCCATTCAAACTCCGCGGTCTTCCACCCCTCGACCCTCTCCCTGACGACGTCCACCCTTCCCCCGAGTAACTTGATCTTAGCCCTTCCCTGCACGATCCTCTCCTGCAGGCCCTGAATCCTCTTCTCCTGCCTATCAAAACCCTCGAAGCCATCGATCTGGGTCCTGACATCGCTGACGATATCCTCGGCCTCGACTCTGAACTCCTCGTTCAGCGTCTTCGTCATGCCGGCGAGTTCCTTGAGCGAGGCGACGGTGCCTTGTAGCACGGAGAGCTTCTCTAGCACGGAGTAGTAGGTGTTGTCCAGGCGGAGCGATGCGTCGTTGGAGTGCGTGTTGAGTTTCAGTAGTGTGTTGCGGAGCTCACTGCACAGTGGACTCCTATTAGTATACCATCTTTCATAAGATTTTCGGTAGTACTGTAGTAACAGAGCGGGAATGAAACAGAGAGAAAAGAACTCACGTAGCCCTCTGTATGCTCTTCTCCCTCGCCTCCTCTACCTCCTCATCTCGCACCTCCCTCCTCTCCGGAGTCTGCGCTTCGAAGATACTACTCCTTCGACTGACATCCTGGCTGGCACCTTCGCTTTGGGTGCCACTAGGCTGTAGATTCAGGCCCGAACTCTGCGGATCTCTTTCACTCTCTTTGAGTCTGTCTTTCCGATGTAGATGGGGATGATGGTGTTTGTGTTCGTGGTTGTGAGGTCGATGGACTTTAGGAATGCCGGCGCCGACCTCGCTGATTGAGCGGTTTACTTGATGTCGCGGACGGGTGGGAGAAGTCGTCGAGGGAGCAGGCTGTCTGGAGGGGTCGTGGATTGGGAAAGGAAGGGACATGTTTTGCTTGTGAGGTGGAGAGCTGGGGTTGTGGGTTGACTCTGCTGCATATTCAGGACTGGGTGACTTTGTACGGCGAGGCGAGAGAGCCCCTCCCGCAGCAGGCATGTGAAAGCGCCTTTTGTCAGGGGACGAGAATAAGTTATTCAACCTCCCCATTTCGATAGCAGGTTGATAGACAGATTGATAGAGTATAGTTGTCGGTAGCTACATAATAGGAGCTCCTGTTTGAAGTAGCATATAGAGGATGTGCTTGTCTTGGGCGGTTTGTCTATGAATCACTGGGCGAAATGCAAGGTGCTATCGGTGACTATTGCACTTCGCATATTATAGTATGAAAGACCGAGGCTATTCATCTGAGACAGTTGTTCAGATGACAAGATAGCATGAGCATAGCCGCTTAAGCCTAGCATGATCTTCTATACACTTGTACTTCCAAATGGATGCCTATTCAACAGGCTGACATTTGATGAACTGGACAACTTTCTCAAAACCCACTCCACAAACGCCGATATTCTGTGCCAAAAA
The DNA here is from genome assembly GCA_003988795.1 of Proliferodiscus dingleyae. NCBI lineage: Eukaryota > Fungi > Ascomycota > Leotiomycetes > Helotiales > Lachnaceae > Proliferodiscus > Proliferodiscus dingleyae. The sequence continues at coordinate 508,091 of QYAK01000014.1, read as the reverse complement.
CGCCAGTAATGCTCACAAAAGTCTCTAAATTCTCTGTCAATATCATGACTTCAGCATCTTGTTCCGCTTCTCCTTCCGCTTCAACCGCTCCACTCGTTTCCGGTGCATCGTCTCCGCCAACTTCTCATACCGGGCCTTTTCTTCCTTCGCAGCCCGTTTCTCCTTCAAAGCTGTTATTCTTCTCTGCCAGACCATCAGCTCTGACCATGCCATTGTGCAATATCCTCAATCCTTTGGCACCTACCTGTCTTTCAGCTTCCTTCTCCTCCTTCATCTCCTTCTCTTTGGCCTTGACAGCCGCCATGGCCTTCCGTTCTTCTTGTCGCTTTTCGAAACTCGAATTGCCAGCTTTTGGCCGGAAGGCAGACTTCTGTTCATGCCATTGCTTGCCTATGTGGATGTCAGAGCAGAGCTCGCAAAGGACCCAAGGACAGCAGGGCAAAAGATACCGTTCTTGCGCATGCCCTTTGGTGGGGCTATTGTGCCTTGGCCGGGCGCAGTAGCAACTGCCACATCCGTAGTAGACATGATGATGAAATCAATCGTTTTGGCCGAAGCAACAAGGTCTAGTCAATAATTCTCAAAGTCTTACGTTGTGAGAGGGTCGGCTCCCCCACTGAGATTGGTTAAGGCGCAGAAAAATTTAATCAGATCTGATAAGATATTGGGAAGCCGGACAGGGGAGGGGGGCCATTCCGCCACTAAGCTGGGGTCACCGTGAGTAATTTTCACAGAAATGTCGCTCACGACTCCATATAAAACCCCACCATTTCCACCATTTCCACCATTTCCACCATTTCCACCATTTCCACCATACAACCACTGGCGCTCTGCTCTCTCTCTCGACTATATATCAAAACGAGAGGCCGGCATGAAACAACTGGCCTGACTTGGACTTGGACCCTCTCCGTCAGCTAGCGTTGCGGGGTTTGAAAAGAGGAACTCTCATCTCTTAGAGCCGACACCTTCGTCACTCTTCTCTGACCGCTCCCCTCGAAATGCTGGCGCTACGAGTGAAGAGCGACGCACTCCGATTTATCCACCACCACAACAATAAAACCTCCTTGATGGGACTCTAGGGACAGCAGGGAGCGCGTTGCCCTCTCCGCCCTTCTTGCATTTGTCCCGAGCCGTCCTTTCTTGGTTTTTTCCGCCTGTCGATCCCCCTCGTTACCGCATTTTACCTGCTTCTCCACGAAGCCACAAAGTTACATTGGTGACCTTAGTGTACCTTTCTACACTCCGACACCGCAGAGAGACGACTTATACACAGACGAGAAGGAGTAGCTACCTGCATCCTTCGTCATTGTCGTCTATCATCGATACAATACCAAACCTCCAATAACTGCACAACATCCATCTTACCCCACCACGACACATATTTCGGCACCAAACAAAATACAATTGCACGGCAGTTCACAGACCACAGATATGGCAGCAGCAGCAAAGACAGACTTCTCGCCCAAAACATATCCAAACATCTCTATAAAAGGTAGAGAAGCCGCAATCGACGCCATGGAAGATATAGCATTCGGCTCCGTACGTCCTCTGTCTCCTTCACCTTCCACTCCCCCTTCTTCTTTTCAAATTGTTACAACCCGCCACTATAATTACATTCACTAACAATTACCCTCCCCCTTAGATCGCAGGCATAGCAGGCAAATACATCGAATACCCCTTCGACACCATCAAAGTCCGCCTGCAAGCCCAACCAGACCACCTGCCCCCCCTCTACACCGGGCCCCTCGACTGCCTCAAGCAATCCCTCCGCCAATCCGGCCTCTCCTCCCTCTACCGCGGCATCTCCGCCCCGCTCCTCGGCGCCGCCCTCGAGACCTCCTCCCTCTTCTTCTGGGAGCGCATCGGCCGCGAGAGCCTGTACCTGCTGAACCTCTACCGGCGCGACGAGGCCCTCCCGCTGGCCGCCCTCTGGGCCACGGGCGCCTGGAGCGGCGCCTTCACAAGCCTGGTCCTGACGCCCGTCGAGCTGGTCAAGTGCCGCATCCAGGTCGGCGATGGCACGCTCCGCAGCCCGGTCAGGGTCATGAAGGAGGTGTATGCGCACGAGGGCCTGCTCGCGTTCTGGAGGGGCCAGCTGGGCACGCTGATCCGGGAGACGGGCGGCTGCGCGGCGTGGTTCGGGTCGAAGGAGACGGTGACGGAGCTGTTCCGCATGTATAATAATACATCGAAGGCGCCGAAGTTTCAAGAGTCACCTAGTTTATCGCTGGCATCTGGTGAGCCGGAGCTGGAGCCGCTGCCATTGCCGCTGTGGCAGCAGGCGGTAGCGGGCGCGTCGGCGGGCATGTCGTATAACTTCCTTTTCTTCCCGGCCGACACGATCAAGAGCCGCATGCAGACGGCGGCGTCGCCGGACGGCCGGGCGCCGCAGAGGAGGTTCTGGGGCGAGGGCAAGGCTATCTGGAGGCAGCATGGTGTGCGGGGCCTGTATCGCGGCTGCGGCATCACGGTTGCGAGAAGTGCGCCGAGCAGTGCCTTCATCTTCATCATCTTCGATAGCCTGAAGGGCAGCTTCCACATGGGGAGCTGATGAAGATAACATTACATTGAAGAGCTGAAAAAACAAACTCTCAGATATATTGGCGGGAACCGCCAGCTGGAAAGAGCAGAAGTTGCATTTTTTTTTTTTTTTTGGCTCAGCGTTTCGTTTTTTTACAATGAGCAAATAGTTTTCTTGGGGGCGTTCACTACTCTATATACACACAAGAGAGTTGGAGGTTTTCCAGCAATGAATAGCATGCACCGGCGTTTGGACAGGAACATAGAAGGGGTGGCAGGGGGCACACATATAGAGAAACGAGAGAGAGCTAGATAGATGAAAGTGCGAAAGGAAAAGTCAAAGGTCCTAGAAATGAAGAAAAAATGTGGAAAGTTTTTCGAATACGAGAATGGGATTTTCACCACATTTCACAAAAATAAGTTTTCTTTCAATTCGCGAAATGAGGTGTTTTTTGGGGGGGGTTTTTCTTGATAAATCAATTGGTATCATATCCTAGCGATCAGAGAGCGCGTCCTGATCTTAGGGACTATATATGTGTGCAGTACTTCATTAGGTGATACATACATATCTGCACACTACTTGATTTTCAGGCCCAGTTTGGGGGAAAAAATAAGAGCTCGTCTATTAATACTATACACAATCTTCAAGTTTCACATCCCCGGTTCAGTTTAAAAGCCTAACTGATAGGAGAGAGGAGCCGTTCGATTTGATAGGTAATAGGTATATCTCACTACACGACTATCCTGCCCTGCCCTGCCCCTGCCCTGCCCTAATCAATCAATCAATCAATCAATCAATCAATCAATCAAAAAATAAAACTCCTTAAAACCCGACAAGGTCCCGAGTAGCTACGCAAAATAATACAATGCCCATCACATCCTCCCTTCCCTCCCTCTTTCTCCCTTCCCACATACAAACAACGATAGACATTCTATACCTATTGCTGCTAGCACATCGAATTAGGGGAAAAGAGAGAGAGACGCGACACACACACGAGACCTCAGTTCTTCTTTCTCAGTTTTCTCTTCCTCTCAGTTCTCCTTCTCGTCCACGTACTTGGTGTCCTTGGTGCTGGGCGAGGCGTCGACCTCCTTGTCCGCCGTGCTCCAGTCGTTGAGGTAGCCGACGCCGGCGCTGAGGTAGGTTGCGAAGCCCAGCCAGCCGAGGTAGGGGGCGAGCGCGAGGCCGGCGACGGTGTCGACTTGGGCCCAGAGGTATGTGAGGTAGCCGGTAACGCCTAAGAAACGGTCTCGTCAATATCTTTCCTTGCATTCTTTTCTTTTTTTACTTCGTTTCCTTGCTCCTTGTTCCTTTCTTGGGGGGGGGGGGGGGGTTTTTTAAAAGGGGRGGGGGGGAAAGAGAAACGGGAAAGGTAAAGAGGGGTTTTACCGGTCAGAGCGACGATGTCGACGGTGGCTTCGATGGGTCTCTTGGCCCAGAAGAAAAGAGGCATCCAGGCTAGGTTGAGGCCGAGCTGGATGGTGTAGAGAGTTGCGCCGTGCTTGGTCAGGAGGTGCTTCTCGGCCGAGGCGAGAGGGGACATGCCGACGCTGTAGGCGCGGTAGGCGCTGTAGCCCATGAGGCCGTAGAGGACGGTCCATGCTGGGCCGAAGACCTGTGGTGGTGGACGGTAGGGGGGCTGCTTCAGGGCCATGTAGGACTTTTGGGTTTCCTTTGCTGTTTTTGGGGGACAATGTTAGCTATAGTGTGAAAAATGGGGATGGTTGTGTTTTGAGTCTGGATCCGGTGAAGAAAGAGGATTTGGGGAGAAGGGAAGAAATGGAAATGGTGGCAGGACGTACGAGACACGGTGAAGCCGACTGCAGTTCCCAGTGCAATTGGAAGCAGGACTGATGCTGCCGGGCTGGCGAAGACGGCGGCGGGAAGGGTGATGGAGGGGATGAAGGTAGTCATCCTTGCGGTTTGCGAGTCTGCTTAGCTGTGATGCGGTGTGTTAGATAGATGTCCAGGATGATATGGAGTAATAGAGTTGGGAATATCTTCAATTAGTCGAAGTAGAAGAGAGGTTGTCTGCGTCTGGTTGAAGCTCGACTTGAGCTCTGACGTATGACGTCGCTTGCATTAACACGCGGCCGTTGATCCTCCGTTTTGCATGGCTGGTTGGCAACACGGAGCTGCCACCAAGGTAGGAGATAGATGAAATTGTATGCTTACTTCGCTTTCGATCTGTTCTGTTGATGATGTGAATGATGAGATTGTTTCGTTGTGGAGGAAGAGAGGAAGAAAGAAGAGCAGAAGTAGGAGTAGAGAAGGCTCGAAAGTGGCTTGATGCAAACCACCCTCACCATCACCCCACCACCCTCCTTGGCTGGGGTATTTATTCCAATCAGCGACGTCTGATTGGCTCAGCTAGGATACGGGGATGTGAGATGCGCTAAGCAAGCAAGAGCATATATCTCAGCCAATCACAGCCTCTGATTTACATATTTACCCTTTCGGGCAATTTCGGCCCCAAACAGCCCGCAGCAACTGTCCAGACCGGCCCGGTTTCGACTCGCAGCCAGCCCAGCTGCCGCTTCCGCTTCTCCTCCGCCTCCTCCGCCGCCTCCTTCTCCGCTCCCTCTCTCCCATCTCCAACCTCCATCTCCCATCTCGAGAGAGGCATGCTCAACTGCTGCTTCAAGCGCGCTCACTACCCAATCTTGTTCGTCCACCTACCCTTCTTTCCATACTACGTGCTCCCTCTGCCCTTTTCTCGCACCACACCTTTATCATTCTTCCAAACCCTCCCCCAGCCTTCTATTACGGTCATTGTAGACCGTGGCATACCCAGAGAGAGTCGCCGTTCGTTTGCCCATTGAGGGGCGCTGATTCTGATTCTGATTCTGATTCTAATTCTACTTCTACCCTTCTACATCATCCTCTCCTACCCTTCAGCCTGCGATCATCAGTGCGCCTCCAGGCCTTCAGTGCTCTACTTCATACTCTTTTTCTACCTGCTGCTCATCCTTGTCATTATTGTTTTCAACCACCCATCACTTTTTATCTTGAACACATTCCTCTGACAAGCAATCATGGCATCAAATAGCATCAGCTCCTTCGTCATCACCTCCGAGCCGCCGCCGCCGTCCTCCTCGGGTGTCACTTGACAAGCAGCAGTCCCCGAGCCAACCGCTCCACGTCGTTCCGAAACTTGCTGAGCATACGCCAGTTGTCCTACCTAGTTGACGGCAGGTCTAGCTTCCTTCTCTACGAGCAGCTCGGAAGCTCGCATTCAACGGCACAATGGATGGATACCAGGGCTACAGAGAGCCGCCGCTTGCTAGATCGCCTGTGGAAAGGTCAAGCTGGGGCGGACGCGACGATAGCTACAGGAACGAGCGCTCGGAGCCTCGTGATAACTTCTATCGTGGCAGGTCACCAGGTAAGCTACCTCTGACATTTACAATCAGATATCATGTTGCACCTAGAAGCAACTGTTTAGCTGCCAGGACTTGCTGCAAGTTCATTGCATCACAAGACATCATATCGTGCAATGCTAATCTCTCCTCTCTTCAACGAATTGAGTAAACAAGCACAGCTGTTTTTTAATGCTAACAATCAATCTGCACAGGGAATGACCGTCGAAGTCGTCCTCGTGATCGAACACGCTCTCCAGTCGCAGTAGACCGCTACGAGCCCTCTGGGCGCCTTCCGAGGGATGATTATGGGAGACCCCGAGATCGAGATCGCGAGGAACGCCGCCGCCCATCACCAGGCCCTGCCAACATTGATCGATATGTACCAGGCCAAGACTCCGGTCCTCAGATCACTGTCAACTTATTGGCAGACCCTGCATCTCTACCATTCCAAGTCGGCTTCTCATACTTTGGAGAATGGTGGCGTACGAATGAGAAGATTAAAGATGAGCGTGAGCGTGCGAAGACAGGGAAGCGTGGACCACCTCTTCGATTTGCTGATACTCCGGAGGAGCGCGAAAAGGAAAAGGCCCGTATTCAAGTTGCCTATGATGCGTATAAGGAAGAGCTGCAGGCGAAAATGGCACGAACTTTTGTTCAAGAACATAAAGGCGAGCAATGGTTTCAGGAGAGATATTTCGCAGAGGTCAGAGATGCGTTGCGAAGCCAATTGAACGAGTTCAGACGGGGAAACTACACTCAATGGGAGCAAGATCTCGAGTCCGGTACTTTTGATGAATTTTCGTTGGAAGGCATTCCGAAGAGTGAGAGCAATGGCGCAGGGGGAATCGTGGAAAAAGAAGAAGGCGAGGCAACAGCTGCAAACGAAGTGCTTGGAGTTGGTGATCTCGTACCGTCCAAGGGCAGTGATATTAGGGATGAGAATGCTTTTCAGCCGACCCTGCTCTTCAAGACTATCGCGCCTCATGTCAATCGTCAAAACCTGGAAGCTTTCTGCAAGGAGCACCTTGGAGAGGATGAGGGCGGTTTCAATTGGTTGAGTCTGAGCGATCCAAATCCCAGCAAGCGTTATCATCGTATTGGATGGGTCATGTTGCATCCTGCACCGGAAACTGCACCCATTGTCGAACGCTCTGAGATGAATGAGGAAGACGAGGATGGGGATATCAAAAAGGCAGAACCAGTGCCTCAATCTACAGCTGAGAAAGCTCTTGAGTTGATCAATGGGAAGACGGTCAAGGATGAGGCTAGAGGAGATTTCACCTGCCACGTTGGAGTCCATAATCCGCCAAGTCTTCCACGCAAAAAAGCTTTATGGGATTTGTTCTCAGCTCCGGAACGAATCAACAAGGACCTTGAGCTAGCACAGCGCCTAGTCTCAAAGTTCGAGGAAGACTTCGGATCAGATTTCAATGCCGTACTAAAAGTCGAGGAAAAGGTTGAAGACTTGCGGACCCAGGGTCGCCTACTTCCGCCAGTCACGGCATCTGCCATCAAAAAGGAGAAGAAACCCCGTGACCTGCTTGGTCTCGATGAAGCCATGGATGAAGGTGAAGAGGGCGAAGATATGGAGGACGAGGAGGAAGAAGGCGCATTAGACGATGAGATCGACGATGAAGACTTGCTGGTCAAGAAGAAGCAGCTTGATCTCATGGTCGAATATCTCCGTCGCGTCTTCAATTTCTGCTTCTTCTGTGTCTTCGAAAGCGACTCGATCCACGAGCTTACTAGAAAGTGCCCTGGCGGACATCTCCGAAGACCACGAAATACCTTGACCACGTCTGCTAAAGCCGCGGCACGAGCTAGCGCATCGGGCGAGCCGTTCCCTGGCAAGAAAAGAACAGGTGTAGATGATGACGATTTCCCGGCCCCTCTGTCTCCCGAAGGCGACAGGAAGTCTCACAGGAACAGTACGGCATCCAAAGCAGAACAACAACTCCAACGTGCTTTCAACTGGGTCAAGACTTTTGAAGATAAGATCATGCAACTTCTCGAGCCCGAGGCGGTCGATGTTCGAAAGCTTGGCGGCAAGCCAACGGATGAAGCCCTCAAAGACGACCTTGTCAAGTATGTCAAGCAAGAGGATGAACATAAATTCAGGTGCCGAGTCCCGGAATGCACAAAGCTGTTCAAGGAGGAGCATTTCTGGAAGAAACATGTTGAGAAGCGCCATCCTGAGTGGCTGGAAGGGTTGAAGAGAGACGTAAGTTACTTGACCGTACGCCTATCAATATCTTCTGACTTTTTGGCAGTTCGACTTGATCAACACATATGTGCTTGATCCCGCACACATTGCCCCGTCACGCAGTGATGCTAACAGCAATGGACATTTCCCTCCCCCTAATGGACACATGGCTGCTGGTACCCCTCGTGGCTTCAATCTTCAGAGCTTTGGTGGTATGGCAGGCATGCCACAAATGCAAGGGTTCGGCGCTCCAGGGAACTTTGCCAATTTCCTTGCTGGTGCGGCACAGAGCCCGCTTGGGTGGCCTGCGGGAGCTGGTCGAGGCGGCCCGGACAGGCGTGGTGGGCGGATGTTCACAGGCAATGCTCGCACCAACCCATATGATCGACAGCAGAGAAATCAACGCTATGGGGCAGACAATGGGAGACTCAGCCCTCCGCCTGGCTCGAAACGTGGAGTCCAGAGCGGAGCTGGGAGATGGGGAGACGGTGCAGCTGGTGGCGCTGCCGTTGGGCCTCGAGAAGCGGTTCAGGGTAGAAGCCTCAAGTCGTACGAGGATCTTGATGCTGTTGCCGGAGGTGGATCTGGTGAGCTCAATTACTAATGGTGTTGGCGATGTGTTGCCATGTCTTTGCTATGGCAAGTCATATATGGCGTTGGGGGTGTTCACATATATCTGGAGAAGCCTTTTTATTGCTGCTGGGCCATGCAGGTACACTTTTGCTATCTATGTATCTTAGTAGTGGCTAGATTGGGGAAAATGGACGATCAATTGAAGTCACTGTGCCCATCCGCTACAGAATGATAGCTTCCATTATTGCTTGTACTTGTGCGCACTCGGCCTGTTGCAACATCATCGTGTGCGAGAGTCGTCTGAGGGTTGTCGTTCTCCAGTGAAGACAGTGGACCCAACAGCTTCGCTCGGACCTTTTGATACAAACATATTCCATCCGAGTTTCTACTCAACGCACTGATATATTCTCTGTCCCAAGTACCCAGCCCCGTCTCCTACGCGCATCTTTGCAGCCTCGCTGTTGTTGTCGGCCAATATCCATCTCCAGCTGGTCGTCTCACGTGCATGTAAATAAACAATCTCGTAAGCGAGACTCAGGGGCGAATCAGAAAGAGCGGTGAGCCTCCGCTACCCCTCGACCGTGCATATCTCTAGGAACTGGGTGCATGAATTCCCCCACCACCACCACGCCAAAACGCACTCGCAACCGTCAAAGCCGCACATTGATATTGCACCTGGCATCTGGCACCTGGCACCTTGCACCTTGCACGGCTCTGCTCTGCTCTGCTCTGTGCACGCCCTCCACATACACTTTAACTTCATCTCATCTCATCTACAGACCGACCTGATCCTCAAAGCACTCTGCCCAACATGACCAGAGGCGAGGTATGCAGCCCCACCTTGACGGAGACGCGATGGGAGAATGCGGGCGCTGATGTTAAGGGGCCGTAGATTCTTCACCTCCATATCGGCCAGGCTGGCGCACAGCTGGGTAACAGCGCCTGGGAGCTGTACGTTGTCCTCTCTGTGCTCTATCTCGTCCAGAAAGCCCGTCCTCACAGCATCCATCCGTATTAACAACACCAACGCAGGTATCTCCTTGAGCACGGCCTCAAGCAAGACGGACGCCCCGACCCAGACGCAAAGGCTCTCCACGACTCTGGCGAGCTCGACACCGTCTTCACCGAGACCGGCAGCGGCAAGTACGTGCCTCGCTCCATCTTCGTCGACCTCGATCCCTCCCCCATCGACGAGATCCGCACTGGTGACTATCGGGCCCTGTTCCACCCCGAGCTGCTGATCAGCGGCAAGGAGGACGCGGCGAACAACTATGCGCGGGGTCACTACACCATTGGCAAGGAGATCTTGGACGGCACGCTGGACAAGATCCGTCGTGTTCTGGTAGGATTTGTCCCTTCGGGCCATGGGATGGTTGTGTGGCTAGGGACGAGAAACTGACAGGCAACACCAGGACAACTGCTCCTCGCTCCAGGGCTTCCTGATCTTCCACTCCTTCGGCGGCGGAACCGGCTCTGGCTTCGGCTCCCTGCTCCTCGAGCGCCTCTCTACCGACTACGGCAAGAAGTCCAAGCTTGAATTCGCCGTCTACCCCGCTCCCCGCGTCAGCACCGCCGTCGTCGAGCCCTACAATGCTGTTCTGTCCACCCACTCCACCATCGAGAACAGCGACTGCACGTTCCTCGTCGACAACGAGGCCGTGTACGATATCTGCCGCCGCAACCTCGACATCCCTCGTCCCTCGTTCGAGCACCTGAACCGTCTCATTGCCCAGGTTGTCAGCAGCATCACGAGCTCCTTGAGATTCGACGGTGCCTTGAATGTTGATCTCAACGAGTTCCAGACGAACTTGGTGCCGTACCCGCGTATTCACTATCCCTTGATCTCTTATGCTCCTGTCATCAGCGCGGCAAAGAGTAGCCACGAGAGCTTCAAGACTCAGGACCTGACTCTCCAGTATGTGTCCCTCGGCCTGTGCTGTTCCGAATCCCCTTACACTTTAACCTTTCTTTATAATGAACATTTGCTAATGTGTATACGAATAGGTGCTTCGAGCCCAACAACCAAATGGTAGTCTGTGATCCTCGCAACGGCAAATACATGGCCGTCGCGCTCCTCTACCGCGGCGACGTCGTCCCGCGCGACTGCAACGCAGCCGTCGCCTCCCTCAAAGCCAAGACCTCCTTCAACCTAGTCGAGTGGTGCCCCACGGGCTTCAAGCTGGGCATCAACTACCAGAAGCCCATGTCCGTGCCCTCGTCGTCGCCCAACGACGGCGCCCTGGCCAGCGTCGACCGCTCCGTCTCCATGCTCAGCAACACGACGGCCATCAGCGAGGCCTGGAGCCGCCTGGACCACAAGTTCGACCTCATGTACAGCAAGCGCGCCTTTGTGCACTGGTACGTGGGCGAGGGCATGGAGGAGGGCGAGTTCAGCGAGGCGCGGGAGGACCTGGCGGCGCTGGAGAAGGACTACGAGGAGGTGGCGGCCGACAGCTTCGAGCCGGGCGAGGAGGAGGCTGAGTACTAGGTTTAGACAAAAAGGGGAGCAAACGCGCCTTGTCGTAACCCCAAGTCCTTCTGCCTGCCTGCCTTTTTTTCTGTAAGGAGAGAGAAAGAAAATTTGATGGAGTAGATGTCCCCCCCTTCCCACACACCCCTTCCTTGTCTTGCTGTCTTCGTCGGATATCCGAAAGCGCTTCTTAGTTCCCCTATTTCCCTTTCCTTTTTGTTTTGTCCCCCCCCCCTGTTCTGTGGATCGAGGGGCCAAAAGGGGGGGTTGTTGGCATCTCAAATTTTTTTTTTTTCTATTCTTTTTAGCGATGGAGCGGATGGGTGGATGGCGAGATGGAGATGAATTTTTTGATTGATTGATGGATGGATGGATGGATATGGAAGTAGTAGATGACGAAATGAAATTGAAAAATTGAAAATTGAAAATTAATGGTTCCTCTATCTTTGATTTTTATTTCATTTTTTATTTTTTTTTATGAATGACGTCTTCTTCTCTCTGAGAGAGTAACCAGTGATGTGATGTGGTGTAGTGTGGTGTAGTGTGAAGTTTCTTTTGTGTTAACACCGGTCCGTGGGGACGAGAGGTGAGACGGTAGAGGGAGTATTACATTCTGATCGTAGCACAGTACAGAAATCTTTGAATGCAAGTTTTCAACGAGCCGAAGTGCCTGAAGTACTGTACTATACTATACTATACTATATATGTACTTATACTAACCTTATCCACTTCTCTCTCACCCTTCTAGCTCGCATACCATACATCCAATTCCAATTCCAATACCTGTTCCAATACCAAGCCTAATCCCAAATTCAGTTCCAATTCCAATTCCAATTCCAATTCCAATAATTCTAACCCGATATATAACTCGAGCAAATGGTAGTTTCTATGCTGGCTAGCTAGCTGGCTGAGCAGCACATCTCGTCTGCTCGAACAAATTAGGTTCGTTGATAAAACCTTAGTTGTTATCAAAGGCATATTTTAGGTTGAAGATGATTGGGGGTAGTTGATACTGGATGTGCGTTTGTTTTGAGGTTTCTTATGTGTATGGGGCTAAATAATTACCGTCTACGAAATAGCGTTGGGGACAGGAATATCATGTATAGCTCTCGTTTCCGCTATTGAGTAAAAAAGATGGAGGGATCTATTAATTTATTGAGTTCATATGATGGTTCAAGATTCGGTTAAATTATGTGATGTGAGAGTCTTGACTGGGATATGTAATTCGGGGATAGTATCGTTGTAGGCTATACCACGCGAGACTTCTTATCATCTTACTGTATAGCTTTTCAAGTTCATCAATGACTGATTGGTAATATTGTAGTTGAGGTGTGAGGATAGTGTGATTCAATTCATAGCAGGTAGTTTATGGACCCGCTCAGGAGGATACATTATGTCTTGTAGTTTCGGGGCTATCGAACAAATTTGGCTGACGCATGCAGGTCATGAGGCTAATTCTCCGAACAAACTTCACAAAAGCTTCGTACTCTTCTACAGAGACAATAATATCGACAGTAATTAACAGACACGAACGATGCGGTCATGCTGGCGGCTAGAGGTATAAATTTCAGACGTTTCGAACCAAGTCACCACTAATTACCATCGAAATGGCCCTTACAGACCATTGTCTAAGCCTATCAGGATGGGTAATGACCATTGCAGCTATGAAACAAGCGTGGAAGCCAGGAGTTTTAACATTGCTATGCATTTCATAGAATTTGACTTTATCAATCGTGTGCGTGTGTTTCCCTTCCAACATTCACTCATGCTGACAGCATTTTACTCACTTTGACAGCAACTACACATATTGACAGCAATCGTCCATATCAAAACTTCAATTACCCCATTTCATCGGAATTCGATGTCTCCAGTTTCGTGGTTGTGTTGCTGCTACAGAACTCTGGTAATGGGCTACATCCTACTCTGCAGCACACACAGCGTCAAGTGCCGACTGCGCATCAGACGGAGTGTTGTATTCTTCAGTTGATCAATCATGAGCATTGAGAATCCTTTTTAAACATATCTGAGGGCGTTTTTAGTTTACTTTGCTAGGCCGGGATATGTGTGAGTATTGAACTTTCTTTAAAGACTCGAGGGTATCTACACTTACTGTAGTATTTGCATTTGAATCACACGTTACTGCCGGCGTGTTGTTTATCCTGGACTGGTGAGCTCCGGAGGCTTTTTGCGTTGCTTTTCACTATAGCCTTTTGATCACGGAAAATGGTATGTGCGGTGCTCATCGTTGCGGTGGATATGGGAGAGAGAATGAACAGGGAAGTATTTTGGGTGGGCCGTGCTGTACGTATAGTTTTCCTGATCATGAAGGGCGAGGAAGGAAGGAAGAGATATCTTAACGGCAGATAGGCGTGGGAGTGAATTGAAATGCGAGAGAGTGAAGAGAAGACTTTCTTCTCACAACATACTGTCTTCGCTACAACTACAACATACCCATTCCTTTGACATCCGTATCAAAATACGCATCACAATGGCTCCGAGGAAATCAAGCAATTTCAACACCCTAGGTCGAATAGTAGGCAGTGGAAAGGAGATTCGCAAGATCAAGACCTCTCGAGAAAAGGTAAGAATGTTTCCTCATCTGATAATGTCGACTGACTCAGACATGTCATGAGAAAAGACGGAAGAAGAGGAAGCCAAATTCCAGCCCGATATAGAGATGATGACAGACGAGGACGATTCAGACGATATGCTAGATGTCAAGACTGCCACAGAGAACGTTATCAAAGACAAAGAAGTCGAAGAGCTCAAGGCTGAGGTAGAAGCTCTTGATCTCAACGAGGCAGACGGGCTCAAAGTCGATGAAAAGGATGCTGATACAGCTATGAGTGATGCGAGACCAAAGTCTGCTGAAGGAACGAATGGCAGGGGGAAGAGACCTAGCTACAGGATCACCAAAATGAGACGGGAGGAAAAGACCGAGAAGACGATCAAGGCTGAAAGTCTTAGGAGCGGCACGAAGCGTGGATTTGCTAAGTACGGAGATGGACACGTACTTAACAACTGAGGTAGTGGGTAGGAGAAAGAAGGGATTTGAGATTTCATATGGTAATCTTTATGCGCGTTGGATTTGACACAACGGGTTTCATTGATAGAAGCAACTATGGTCGGGGAAGCATGGTGATATAGCAGTCAAAAGTTATTAAGACTCTTGGAGCAAACATGAAGAATTTTCTGTTTCTTCGTATCTTGTGGGGTTACACAATTCTTCGGAGTTCTGAAGTTAGAATAGTGACTAATTTCTCATCCAATGCAATATTCATACTAGATAATCGATATGCCGTACTACTAGAGTCGTTCAACACTAGTACTATCCGTATCTTTAAGGTGAGGTGCTGGCTTCAGTAATCCCGAAGAAGGACCAAACTCCATCGCCGACAATGTCATCCACAACGATTATGGAGAGCTATTGACAATGATCAGAAATTATTCGCCAGAAATGTAGTCAGACATCTTCTCTTAGAAGAATGAAAGTAAGCGAACGAAGAACGAATGAGTTGACAATATATCTTTATACGAATAAACTAAAATACTAGCTTGGTTGAAAAGGCCCAACACAACTGGGAACGCAGCGAGCAGATAAACATCGGGCTAGCTACACCCAGGCAAACTTCCTCGGGGGTTTTCATGGATGTCCAGCGTCTTGCAACTGACTCTTGAAGCTCAAAGCAAATAAGAAAGTTTCAAGCAGAAGTGCTCGGTCAGAGTAGGGTACATCATGACTAGGTACAGGATCTTTGACCTGTTGATAATCCCGAGTACACTCAAGAAATCCAACGATGAAAAGCTTTCAGGAAAATGTATCATTTATACGGGTATTGCTTGTTCTACCTATTCATCCCTCCTTTGCAGCCAAGGCCTTTGATTTCCGCTCGTCTTCCTCCGCATTCAGCTTCTGATAATGAGCTACCATCTCCTCCACCCCCCTAGCCCCACGTCCAGCAACCACATTATATGGTGAGCCCGTATTAAAGATCCTAAATCTCGCAGTCAGCAACATTGCGCGACACCAAGTCCTTGTACGCAGACTCACTCTGGAAACCTCAGATCCACATGTTTGCTCGGCGTGGAATTGTGGAATATGTTTCGATCAAAGGCCGCCTGTTCAATCATAGCAGTGTGGAGTGTATTTCGTGCTGCCCATCGGTCTTTATATTGCGAGTAGCTATCGATCAATCGGGTCAGGCCCGCCAGGTTTCCATCCTTGTCTGGTCTAGAGAAGGTGTAGGCCCCTACTGAGATCGGAATCGCTCCGAGGGCAACGTAGAATGCGGTCTATCGTAGATTTAGTATGTTTCAAGTCCCCGTACTAGGAAATACTGACTCCTAACGACTCTGCCTTGGGTTCCGCATGGTGAGCGTGGCCTGCACCGTGATGTTCTGCATGTTCCGCGCCGTGTCCAGAGGCGTATCGTCGTGTGCCTCTCGCGGTGGCTGTGGGAAGACGCTCCGCAGCTTGCACTGTCTTTCGCCGGGCCGTAAGCATGTTGTGGTAATGCAATTGATTGCTGGATGTCTTCTTCACAGAAGCGCTGAGGTTGTTGCCAAAGGTCGCCTCAAAGGCGGTCAGCCCGTGACCCGCATAACGGACTGGGAATAGCTGAACTGGCAGTATTCGTCTGGAGAATGTAATACTCCACGAGCTGCCACTTGTCCTTAAAAAATGGCCACGAATAACTTGCAACAAATCCTCGGCTATTTAGGAGACGATTCTGATGACGAGATCAGTGATAATGAATCTCTTCTTTCGTTAGAGACTGACGACGGTCAAGATCATCGTCCAGAACGAATTATTGCAGAGCAGAGGGGCAAGAACAATTTCACATGGTATCTAGTGAAGTGGCAAGACTGCCCAGTCATACAATCGAGTTGGGAAGGGAGAGATCTGTTCTCTGACTGTCCATGGATATTGGATGTGTGGTTCTTGGAGCTGCAGCGACAAGCAGAGGGTCTGTCAAAGCCTCTAGATCTAGTCGCATTCGACAAGGCGGTATTGGATGCTGAGGTAGCCAGACAACGGCGGCGGGTCTTGAGAAGATTAAAGAGGAGACTTCATCGTGTCCTTTCTATTATTGCTCCTGATTGAAGCATCGAAACGTGGCCTTTAAACGAACATTCTATAAGACCTGGCAATCTCAAATCCGTTGCGAAGAAGAGTCAACATCTATACAAAATGGTCCAAGTACCTATCCGTTGCCTGCTAGGCCAAGCATGGTTATTATTTCCAGCTCTTGCTCGGGATATATTCTCATCATCCGGCTCTCCGATAGCCTCCGCAGACCTCATCTGCCCATCAGACAGCCAGTTAGAATGTTACCCTCGCCTTTTCCAGCCTACGAAGGATTTTCAAAATATCAAGGAGGGCCAAGACATTCCACCAGGTCTACACGTACGCTTGAATATATACACAGGCGAACGAGAGGCGCGGCTGAATATTCCGATGGAAGGGGAAGAAGGATACGACGTCGAAGGACTTCCGACGGAGCAGGCTATGGTTGTTGTGGACCAGCCTGACTCGGAGCCAGAAAAGCCGGCTCTACGGGATCAGGTTCCAATGAGGCCACCTATCTACGAACAAGCCGGGAAGATCCCACCACCAATTCCCGACCCAGTCGCTGGCGACGAGATGGGAACGTTCCAGAAAGCACTCCTGGCTGTGAAGAGGGAGGCTCGCGCTTTTGACAGTGCCCTTGATGATTTGTCAGAGCTCTCACACGATATCTACTACGGGGTCGAGATCGCCAAAGATAGCCAAGTCCTGGAGAAGCTCGTCTGCCTCATATTGGGGTCGGGGTCTCATAAAATGCCCGCTGATGAGAATAGGCGAGATCACAAAGCCGCTTCTATTCTCGCATCATCCATTCAGAACAACCCAACGGCTTTAAAGGAAGTATCTAGTCATTGGAAGACGGTCATGAGTCCGTCCTGTGGAATCACTGAATCTGCTGATACTCAGAACACCTTTGTGAGCATTTTACGCTCTCGCGTGGACCAAGAAAGCGAGCCCAATGCACTGAAAGCTAAGGTCTCTGCTATCAGTGGCTTGCTCCGGGATCCTACCATCAGAGATGATTTTTTAGAGAAGGGAGGCATGGGGCTTCTCCTTGCTATCTTCACGAAAGATGGAGAACAATTCGGTGTTGTTAAACGCAAAGTCGCCCAGCTAGTCAGTGACAATTTTCTGGATGAGGACCTGGGTGCTACGAGGGGTATATGGCCTAAGACGCCTGTCAGTGATACAAGACTTTGTGAGGGTCATGGGGATATATTGGGCGACGGATGCTGGGAGTATCATGTGGACGTCTTCTTGAGAATACATCCAGAAGCTACTTGGGCGAAGAAATTTTTGGCTACCTTGAAAGGTTCGAGACAGAAGGTGTTCTCAACCCACGATAGAGAACTATAAATCATCACGTGTTACAACAATTCTCTGAAGGTTCGAAAACTTCACCGCATCTGAACTCGGCTACGCTCTTTTACTATACAATTGGGAGTTCGTGATGAAGCTGCTAGTATGCATGTAAGAGCCTCTATCCCTCCTACTTAAGTTGAGCATTTAATCTCCTAAAATACTAGCCCTCTGATGTGTCGTCCGCAACCCGCCGGTCGGTTCGTGACGCCCATTGCTAATTTCATCGGTTCCATTTATTGTCTATTTCAATGATCTGTGCATTGGTACATCGTCTTTGCGGCTCTGTTGAGCGATCAAGTTCAGGTCTATTTAAAGCATCGCTTCCTAAAGAGGATAGATGCAACGTCGCCTCAGCTCTGCAGCCACAATCACTTTTCGACCCCAATAGGTTCCACCATCATGCATGTCACTCGAGTGACCCAATGACTTTCGATGTACGGGCTAGACTTCGGTCTCATTGGACTCGAGTCTACAAACTCATCTTGTGCAGCGGGGCTACCGAATCACGCGCCCTGTAATCCCGTCTGCGGCTGGGAAGAGCCTCCTGATATGGCCCGACCTAGAGACGGGAAAAGGCTTGATTCCAGCCTCCTTTAGCCTTGTGGGAGCGGCGCTCAGCTGGCGACCGATGATACATACAATTGCAAATGATCTTCTCCGCTTTTCTCTCTCTACCATTATGCTCTCCATACTCTGCTAACGCCACTCAACGCCTTGTATGGCATCAATCGACATCACTTCTCTAATGATGCTCAATTTCAATCGGTAGGATTGCTTACAATTGATCGTGATGTCGCAAGACGCGGGGGCAGCCGTACTGCCCCAAGTGTCTAACATTCCTCTCATCAATTTGAATCAACCAAGCGACAGTAATCCGAACGCGACTTCATCCGACCAAATTCCCCTACAGGCGTCCCGAAGTACTCCTTCATCTAATGCCAGTGACGATCATCGTAGCCCACAGAGGCACTCCTCTCAGACCAATGGCGCACCACATTCAGAGGAGTCAGCTTTCGTGATACGTGATCCCCGTGTCATAAGTTCTCACGCGCCTCCAGACGTTGAGTGAGCTTGGATTGGATCTTGGATTGGATCTTCAAGCAGGTCTGAAGCTGACAAATGTGACAGCATCATAGGCGTTCCAGCCATATACGGCGATCCTGAACAAACGTGGACCCAAAGAGCTAAGTATCAAGACGATTTTGGCGCAACTCCAAAGCCAAGCGAAATAGGAAAAGGAATCATGCAAACATCACTGATGTTTCCAGCTATTTCAAATCAGCCGAGGAAGTCGTCTACGTCGCGATCAGGGCGAGACAAAACAAGCCCAGCTTGGATAACACGCGGGATTCGCATCGAAAAGCCACTTCAAAAGGCTCGTGTCCTCTTATATGATCATGGCATGCCAGAGGACGGTCACACATTGAAGAAGTTAGCGACTAGGTTACTTCAGAACATCGAGGATTTGCGCCAAAAGGAGGTAGGTATGATAGAATTGTCAACTCAAATTTCTTGTCGGAGTTCTGATAATCCTCCAATTCATCAGGCTTCTTCTACTGACATATTTGCAGGGCAATCGTCCCATTTTCTTCATCTGTCACAGTACCGGCGGCATTGTTGTTAAGCTGGCTCTTACTGAGGCTCGAAGGAGGAGACTCCCTATCCTTGGTGATTGCTATGGGGTAACATTCTTCGGTGAGTTGCATGATTGAGATTTTCCTGCAAGGCTGAGTGCAAGTTTCAAAGCAACACCGCACCGTGGCTCGAGCTATCTATCAATGCCAAACTTCTCTAAGAGAATCAAAGCATTATTAAAACTCAAGGGCTTAATTCCGAGATCTATTGCGAAGCAGCTACAGCTTGATCATCATCTTCTACGAGAGATTGATGCTAACTTTAAGTCGCTTGCAACTGATCTCCAGATATGGTCGTTCTTCGAGACAGAGGATTCGGACTTAAGCAATCCAGATCTACCTGAGTCTGATCGATTTCCGTTCCATGCCCCAATTACTTCAATAAAGTCCGCATTGCTCAATCTCCGCCATGAAGCTGTCTTCCCTCTACTCAGTGATCACTCAAGCTGTGCATCGTTTGACAGCAAGAATGCCCAGACCAAATCATCTTATTTGAGCGAGCTAGCACGCGCTGTGAAGAACGCGGTTGAACTGAGCAAAATAAAACATACTGAAATGAGGTTGGAAGATCGGGTCCAGGTCGAAGTCACCGGCTTCTACGAAGGTACAGGACTCGAAAATGAGACTGAGCTCCCACCCATTAAGATTTGGTCGACTAGCAGATCTTTACGCGAGTTGACGAAAAATGGCCCCGCTAAATTGCTGGAAGACAGACTGAAAGAAGTGACGGTTGCACCTCGAGTTGAGCAACACTTGGGGCACAATACTCGTGCGGCATCTCTGTTTGCTGGCAGACCCAAAGACACTCAACCGAGTCTGAATCGTCTAGCTTTTGCCGATCCTTTCACCTCGAGAAGTCCACTGAAGAGACCGAATTCGACTAGATACGGTAAAAAGCCACGGGAATCAAAGAGCGAGGATAATGCTCCTACTTCGTCCAGCCAGCAGGTCAACACTGCCGTAGATCCGAGGGCAACGGTAGCTGGTCCAAATATCGATATTGAGGCACTCGACGGTCGACTGAGCATTTCTTCTACAACTTCCGGGGACAGCGTTGGTGTGCAATCTGTCGATAATGCACTTGGTATTACGGCTCTAACTTCGTCAACTCGTCCAGTTGTGATAGAGCCTGCTCCAGAAGAGAGGATATATAATCAAACAAGGAGGTATAGCGAAGCAATAATTCAGCCTTCTTTGTTGAGACCAGACGTATTGCATCGGGATAGCTCTACTAAAGGACGCCGAGGGAGTGAAAGTTCTGCTGACGCTATAACGAGGGTTAATTCTACCAGACCGGATGCTTCGAATCAAAGACTGGTGTGGATACACGTCCCACACAATAATCCAGCGTGGGTGAAAGTATGCGTTGTGGCTCCCAACATGACTCTAGGCTAATTTACATAGGATGTACTGGAAGCCATTTCCGTTGAGAAGAAGGGGCCAAATCATTACGAGCGGCTCCTCACTGATGAGCATTGGGACTCCAAACACGTTCGTGGACGGCATGCCGAGCATCACGCCTGCTATGTAAAACCAAGCTGTTCATTCATTGGACCAACGATCAGTAAGTCTAATCGTCGCCTCGTGCGAAACGCCGCTTAAGCTATCCTCTTCCAGCATCACCGACAGCATCGCCGCGGGGCTCTCCAAGGACAAAGCCATTACAAATGTGCCTCTATCTTCCGTTCCTTCATTTTGACACTTACAGATCTTTGGTCAAGAGAAGGAATCTAGTCAAACGCCGTATCAAGCAAGGACGTTCACGGCCGGTGCCGCAATCCGTGTCTAAACTGGATTCACTGGAACTTAAAGTTCTCTGGCAGTTTCTCGGTCACGATCCTCCCATCAATTGTCGACGAACACTGGATCAGTTTGGGTATCCGGGACTTCATGACACCAGAGCGCGAGATGACGATCAGATGCTGTATAAAATGACGAAGCAGAGACCATCCCATCCAAAAGATACGCTGTACGATTACGACATAGAGCAGAAAATCGAGGCTACAAACACTCCTGAAAGTGACGACGAAGAAAATGAGGAAGAAGAGATCGAGGATTTGGACAACGACTCTAATGCGAGCGAGACAGAAGAAGAATACGATAATGATATTCTTGATGGTAATGTCCTCATGGTAGATCAGGTATGGCTTTGGATCGTTGATAATGGTATGCTTCTCTTACCCCATTTTGACCGGCAACAGCTTGAAATCACATTTCTGACCCTTATTAGGAACGGTATTGACTTTCTTCCCGAAGGTAAGCGTTTTGGTTTTACCATGACCTGCATATAATCCAGCTCAAGGTCTGCATCCTTCGCAGACCTGGGTCCATTCGTGCCGTGAGAATTTATTGACCATGTCACAGAGGGAACCTCTGCCAACTGATGGAAGACTGTATCAGCAAGCAGACTTGCGCAACAGTCTCTTTAACGAAGTCAATGCAGACCTGACGTATAGATGCGAGAATGCTTTCGATTTTGCAGCGCTGGTTGCACTACATGCTGTGACTGTCCTCTTCGAGCGCTGTTCACATCCCGATCTCGAGATCTTCCGTATCTTTGAAGAGGCGATCAGCATACTTGTGAGCTTCTCCGCAGATTCATAATGCTTATTACTCACCTGATTGATAGACCGAGAAAATGACCACATCCTTCAAGAGGTTCCGAGCACAGGGTTTCCGGGATAAGGGAGCCGCTTACGATGACGATGCAGTCAGGACGACCAGTATCAGAGCAAAGTATAAGCGCGAAGGAGCTCTCACAGAAAAACAGAACAGAGAAAACACTTCCGCACTCCTGGAACTTCGCGACATTGAGGATGAACTAAAGACACTAGAAAGACTCTTTGACATGCAAAGACAAGCCATTGATACCATGATTAAACACTATCAGGGCGACGACTTGTCCAGATTCACGGGCAATGCAATAAAAATATTGAGTCAAGCGATGGACAAACTCAACGAATACCTGCAGCACGCTCAAAAGATGATCGAGAGCGTCCAAAGAACTCGAGATGACGTATGCATATCCTATTGACCGCGAGAGAGCAATCATCTAATCTTTCTGATAGTTCAACAAACTGCTCGGGATGGTCCAGAGACAAGCTCAAGTCGACGAGGTGCGCCTCGCACGCTTCCAAGCCGATCTCGCCAGCGCCCAGTCACGCTCCGTCATGATCTTCACCATCTTCACCGTGATCTTCCTCCCCCTTACGTTCTTCACCGGCCTCTTCGGCATGAATGTCCGCGAGTGGGGAGGGGGAACCTTCCTGCCGCTACGAACGATAGGAGCTGTATCTCTTCCCGTCTCCGCCACCCTCATCACCCTCACTCTCGTCGTTGCATGGAGTACGCGCATGCGGAGAACCTTCAAGAGGACGGCTAAGTACGCGAACAAGAGATACAAAACTGTCAAAAAGCTCGGGACGGAGCTGGTCACCCACATCCGCGCTTCGACTATATCAGATAAGGATAAGAGGAAGAAGAGTATCGAGGAGAAGCGAGAGAGGAGGCGGGCTAAAAAGGAGGCAAAGAAGGCGGCCAGCCTACTGGATGAGGATTTTTGGGAGGATCATGTGCTTGGGAGGCACAATAATTATAGATTGCCACCGCAGAATAGGAAGAGTGTAGGGTTAGCGAAAAGGAAGATGGAGGGGAAAGGAGAGGGCGTGAAGGATCCGAATCATACCAGGGGAATGCGAAAGAGTAGAAGCTAATAATGTGTAATAACGGAAATACCTAAAACAAGAAATTTTGAAGCAGGGCTTGGCCTCACAAAAGACGGTTCCATGTTCACTAGCCCGTGTCACGCTAGGCAGTAACTTTAGGAAAGCACGTTCATATCACATCAGGAAGCAAAGGAAGAATAATTGAAGTGGTAAATGCTTTCAATGCTACCTAGTCGTAAATGATTTCCAGCCCAACCCATATCTTCATGTCGTATACCACCTATCAAGCAGAAATAAAAATCCCCGGAGTGTGATGAGAAACAGCCAGCACGCATCTGAAATCAGCTAGATTCTACCCCGTCGAGATGTGACAAATTGGTCTTTTCCCCAAACGTATCAGTTCTTGTAATACACATCAACCCCCGCCCATTATTGTGTCATGTCTCATGATGCAATTGTGAAAGAGGGGTGAACGAAATAACGCCATGCTAATATCACAAAAGATTTGGTTTTTTTGATAGTGTCGTAAAATTGGTATGCAAATTTGCCTGACGGTGCTTAATCAGGCCAGCTGCTTCCGTCCCCCGATAGAGATGACGCATCTATCTTAATGGCTTCTATAGCCATTGTATTGGTCATCAGAAGACCAGTCCATCCCACCACTGTTGTGCTGTTGGTGGTGACGAGTGGCAGCTGCTGTGGTCGCTGCATAGAAGTCTAACAAGTCCTGTGCCGATGCATTTGGGAATGCGGGAAATGTTGGAAAGGCGTTATTTGGGCGAGATATCTCACCAAAGAGGCCTGATGGAGCGGAGCTGGAAATAGTCCCGGACCCACCAGTTGACGATGGGAAGAGTTGGAAGTCGACAGTGCTGCTGAGTTGTGGGTTACAGTTGGCGGGGACGAAGTCTTCGAAGCCTTCATCCACATCGCGCACGGAGGTTGGTGTGTACAGCATGTGGTTACCATGACCAACGGGAGAGATATGTGGGATTGGATCGGCCTGGAATGGCACGCCGGAAGCTTCAAAGCAGCTGTTGATGGCATGCTGATACACTTCGTGGGATGGTGTAGGAAGTTGGACATTGGCGCTGTATAGATCCTCTTCTCCAAATAGGTTGAAGTCAACATTGTTGTTGTTGAAGTTTGAGAAGTTGTCACTGAATTGGTCTTGTGCAGGGAAGGTGTTTGCGGTGAAAGGTGACTGGCCATTGGAAGACACGGAGCCAGAGTGGTTCATGTCAGATACGGGAGAGAAGTCTATCTGCAATTGTTGGTTTGACGGATAAATGTCCATAGCAGAACTGTTGTAGTCGGGGAAGTTCAAGTGGTTTTGGTTGTCTTCCCAGACAGATCCATCATAACCAGATGTCGGATCAAAGTCTTCTTCCTCAGGAGTGGCGATATGATTGCCGTCACTGCTGGGTGTACGTATATTGGTGGTTTGTGGGGTTGGCAGACCATTGTTTGATGGTCCAACCTTCTCCCTATTCTTTCCATTGTTTTTGGAACGAACATATTCCCAGCCGTGTGCCTTCTCCATGTGTTGTTTGCAGTTTGACTCGCGCTTGGATCTGTATGGGCAAGGCTTGTAGTGACATTCATACAAAGGAGGAGCAGCAGAGTGCTTGTCATTGTGATGACGGTCCATTTCCTTTTCAGTTGGCCAGCCATACTCATGGTATTTGCAGGACTCAACGGGACACTTCCAAGGCCTCGAGTGGGTCTTCTCGTGCTTGGTGAGGTCGCAAGGGCGCTTGAACTCTTTGTCACAACCAGGCTCACGGCAGCGCTTGGGTGCCAGTTCAGTTGCTGACGCAGAGCGTTTCCGGCGAGCCATTGAACGCATAATAGCTTCATCTTCCTCGGCCTCCTGACTCAACGATCGCTTGAAGCGTATACCTTCCTTGTTGTCTTCATCATCCAGTTCGACTGGTAGACCGGTAGCAACTGAAATAGCTTTGCCGTTCTTCTTGACTCGAACCAATTCAGCGGGTCGGCCGTTCTTTGTAAGTCCACCATGAAGGCGGACCTCGTCGGTCCTAAACCAATAGCAATTAGTATAGATCATGATCAGTCAGTCTGGGAATACGTACGACTCTGGATCCATCTCGTCCAACTTTTCTCCTTTGGCCTCTCTTTCTTTGGCCGCTTGGACTTGCTGAGCGTATTGCTTAATCTGTTCGACGAGGTCGACGAAGTATCCGTTAGTATAAGGTCGGTCATGTGGACGGGTTTGTTCGCGTTCGCTCAAATATTCGACAGTCGCTTGGATGCACCGGATTGACGTGAGGCAGAAATCGAGATACAAGGCGGCAGTCTTGGTCCTCTCCTTCAAACGCGAAAACCAGTAAGCAACTCCGCCCCCAACACCAGCATCATTGCAAATATCACTTACAGGTGCCATGAAGATCAAAGTCTTCTCAAGATCACGAAGTGTGACAATTTCCTTGCCATTGATCCTCCTCGGGCAGTCCTTCACGATGGAGTGGAAGTCTTTCAAAGAAGGCTTCGCCAGCAACGGTCTCAAGATATGCTCATGAATCCGGTTGCTGGCACGCGCACTGAGTCTGGGAAGACTCTCAACTGTTGAACTGAGGGAAGCAGCAGACCTAGTTATAGCTGATGCGGCCACGACAGACGTCGAGGTATGTTCGTCGGTGACACTAGTTGGCCCCGCATCTGCCGATTTCTTGCCAGACTTGGAGCCGATAGAAGAACCCAGAGCACTATCTGAGTATCTGGAAGGGCGACGGTTGTGCCGCGGGCGGAGAGAGTGTCTTCCAATTGAGGAAGGTTCCTTGGACATTGGTCCATCCATGATGGAGCCGTAAGATTTAAGAGTCGGAGAGCCAACGGTTTGGTTGACAAAGCACTCAGGCACTGGGTCAGCCTTGTCAGGAAAGGACTGCCTAACGGTCGGAGAACGTTCTTCGACGGCAGCGAGACTTCGATCAATGTCTCCAAGAGTTAAGGCGACGCGACGCTTGTGGGCATCGACGACATCCTCGAGTGTTGATTGAGAGCGACGAGGAAGGGAAGGGACTTTGAATGGTTGAGGCAGCTCCTGGTCCGGGGTAGTGGGGGAATGGAAGGTCGCTCCTTTGCGTAGGGACATGTTGGTCTTAACGGTAGGACGGCCTGACGCACTGGACGAGGTGGGAGTCAGAGCAGAAGAGGTAGTCTTTGTAGTTCGGCGGGGATGGTTGTGAGACATGGTGAGTGGACAGGTGTAGGGTTCCGAGTATGTTGGTAAGGTACTCGACTACTGGGATCGATTAGCCTTAGAGATCCTGCTTCATGCAAGTGCTAGCTCAGTGAGTCACAAGCCCGTCGAGTCAGAAATGGAAATCGGAAAATGGTGGCGTCCAAATCGAGAACCGTGTACAGAAAAGTGAAGCAATCCAAATCAGCTTTGTTATATAGGGCTGATTCTTCAATCGGTGCTGTTCCCGAGTCGGTCGATTTGACTCTCTGTGATGGTATGGAGAGTCTGGGACTGAACTGACAGAAGAAGAAAATGGCGCATACAATACTCGGGATCTGCGTACAGCCTCGTGCTGGCGGCGAGATCCGGGTAGCAGTTGTCTACACAACAAGGCGAAGCTCTGCTGTCGAACTTTCCTCTGTTCGGTGGATGATGGCGAGGAGAACAAATGCACTGAGGCTGAGAGTTTGAAAAAGACTTCAAGGGCGAGGAGGTGGGAAACGGCGGTAGGTAAGGTCAGCTGCTGCCTAGATCTTCACGATGGATCAGAAGTATATAGGAAGCGCTTGTCCAGCGGTGTCTGAAGCCGTTCCCTCAGCGAAGGCTCGGGGGGACTCTCTGGGCAACGCAATGTGGATTCGTGGCCGGAGAGGGATTTGGAGCGGTCGAGGAGGTCGAGGACGCCAGGACGGTGGAAGAGAAGAAGGTGGAAAGCGCTGGTGAGATGAGGTTGAGGCCAGAATGCCTAACAGATCCGCCTGGAGAGGCCATGCATGGCTGCTGCCTGCTACAGCGCGCGATAGAGCCCGTGGGTGAAGTGGCTGCCCCTGCGCATCCTTGCGGTGGTGATGGCCTTTGCAGCAAATGGGATCGGGATGTGCTCCAGGGGCCCAGCGTGCTCTAGCTCGTATCTGTTCTAGTCCTGCCAGGGAACGGGGCGAAGTCCTTTGCGCGCACTTGCTTGTACTGCTTAATGTTTGCTTCAACTGCACGCTGCTTCTGTTGGTATAGTAGATAACACAATTGTCTTGCGGGCAACGAGCCGTTCGACATCAGATTGATGCAAACGTGCCATTCCGTGCCTCTTTCTCCCCTGCTTAGTCCATGGTCTTCACCGAAAATGCGTCGGGAAGCCGCACGACAAGATATCGCCACGCGCTCACGTGGATTAATAATGGGACAGAAATAGCACCATCGCGTCGGTAGACCGGAGTTTGCTACGGCAAAATGCTGGTGTAGTGCTGTTCTGGTGGTTGACGGTCTCTGGAGTGGGGTGACCGATCGGCCACTGGGTGAGTTGTTCAAGCGAGCGCTGACTGTTCGATAAGGGGGAACAGTACAATGTACTGTATCATGTACCAGTGAAGGTCATGTCAGACGGCATGCAATTGTCCCGATTCTATCACCGATGTAGCCAGGCCCAGGAGCCGCATGCCACTCTCCCAATGGCACATTGGGAAGACCTCAGCCACCACCGGAAACTCTATAGTTGCATAACTTGCTTCAAAACTTCCTCCTTCACGTACCATACCATACTTGATCATTGGGCCTACATACTGCACGTAGCAATAAACGCCGGTGAGTATTATTGAGGCCCGCCAGCGGTGGGGACGAGGTACAGAAATGAGCTGGCCATAGCTACCACCGAGGAACCATTCCCCCCGCGCTCTGCGTACTGGGGTTGGCCGCATTCGTTACCGATTCTGCATCAGGAATTGTGCGTCCAGCCTCACCGAGTACTTCTCTGGGAGCGCAATCCACCTCGTAAGCAAGTCTTGGCAGTTGACGAGTCTTGTACGCGTGAAGAGACACTTCTCGTCACATCTGTAAAACCACCTTCCCGTAAAGTCCAACAATAATTTACAACGCGACCCTATTTCCGCGCAGCGTATCGGTTACTCGTCAAAGCTCTGTTCGTATTGCACCCAGTTAACCTGGACAAGCTGCTTCCGGAGCCGTCATCTGCTCCTGATGGACTGCATGGGCTTAAAAAGGGGGGCCGCTGTCTGAGATCGTGTGCCAATGATATTGTTTCCTATACAAGGGATCTAGGAATAAACCGTCATAACCTTAGATATCGCGTCCCTTCCCGTGACTCTTCTGTTGCACGGCTTGCATCTATAGCGAATCGGCAGACCAGCGTGGACTGACCCCTTGATGAGTCAACCGCTTGGAGACTTCGCGACTTGCGCCAAGGGCGCGAGTCCTGGTCCTGTTCGCGGAATCTCGGAATGTATCTTTGAAAACCACACATCCGCGCCGCAAAGTCACATCTGAAATTCGTGGAAGCGTCATGGGAAAAGATCGCGTCTTGAGCTTTCTTTGCCGCCTATCGCCCATGAAATCTGGCCTCTCTCCCTGTTTTGCGACACAGCTAGCGGTATGGCGCAGGACTGAACTGCCAGACATCAAAATCCCTCACCACTGGCACTCGCCAGCCCTACGGGAGCGATCAAGTTGGGTGGATCCCAATGTGATGCAGGACGTGCTCCACAGACTGCTGGGCGCTCTGAACCATGCCGCTGCAAGATGCGCGACGATCTGCTTGGCCAATTTTCTGGTTCATGCTGCTAGTGATAACTCCGTTGGAACAGCCTTCGTTTACAAGCAGCCACGAGGCTGTGTTACTATTCGTACCATTGGCCAATGACATGATACGTGTCCGATGAGAAAAAGGATCAGGTAATTCGGGATGGTGTCCTCAAGTCTCAGCAGCCCTCCAAAGACAGATCTAGTCAGAGTCCACGACGCAATGAAACGCTGAGACTGCTAGTCATAACGTAGGCGTATGTTTTTGGGGGGAACAGATGCCGAGGTAGGCAATAGTAGCCAAAAAAAAGAGGAAAGAAACTCACGAAATTGATTCACGATGCAATCACGTGCTCAGGCGATTGAGGGGCCCGCGACGGAGACGCGTCGCCAAGACCTCACCACCTTCGTGTCTTGTATCATTCTCTACTACTCCACCAGGCAAAGCCTTCCCTCTGCGCTCGCAGAATTCTCCAGATGCCTCCATGACCGACCTCGCAACTGTGCTTCCCGGATTTCCAACCCACAAATATGTCCGTCTGTTACCTAAACTCGAGAGGAATCTCATCTCTACTGCCGACTTACTCACGCTCGATTGCGTAGAGATAGCTAAACGCTCACAGCTTCCTCTTCTAGACGTGAAGAGATTGGGTATTGACATACTTGAAGCCTTGCAGGCTGACCTGGGGACAAGTGAGACCGAGAATGGAAAGCGGATATCAGGCAGCTTGAGAAAGTCAGGCAACGACATTGCCAGCCCTCTGAGCACAATCAGTGCCCTGAATGATGACTTAGATCACGCATTAGGAGGTGGAATACCAACAGGATACATCACAGAAATCACGGGCGAAAGGTATGCCCATCACGACTTACAAGATACCGGCATCTAACATCTCCCAGCGGTGCAGGCAAAACTCAATTCCTCCTCACCCTACTCCTCTCCGCCCAGTTGCCCTCCCCGCGCGGGCTCTCATCATCCTCACTTTACATCTCCACAGAATCTGCCCTGCCCATCAGCCGTCTCTCCCAACTACTCCGCACGCATCCAGTTCTCACATCGATCACACTGAGACCAACCTTAGACAGAATAATCAGCATTGTAACGCCCGACCTGGAATCCCAGGACCATATACTGCGCTTCCAAGTCCCGGTCGCCATACAGCGCCACAATGTCCGCCTCATAGTTCTCGACTCAGTAGCAGCAAATTACCGCGCAGAGTTCGAACGCGCTGGGGGAACAGGAGCCAACATGGCGCAACGGAGCTCCGAGCTCGTGAGATTGGGACAACTGCTGCGTGACATCGCACGAGAGCACAACATCGCCGTCGTGGTAGCAAATCAAGTTGCTGACCGCTTCTCGAACAGCGACAGAGGGACCTCTAATCCTTTCCCGAACAGGACTACGCAAAGCAGTCCTCTGGCAAGACGAGGTGCAGAAAATCCGCCTTCGAGTTTGGGAGGAGGACCGGGATCGAGCGCTCTGCCTCCACCTCCCACACCCCTAGCACGAACGCCAGATCCCATGTCACTCGATCACCAACAGCGCTGGTTTACAGGCTGGGGCGACTCGCTCTCTCCTGCTTACCTGGCCCCGAAAACCCCATCTCTCGGGCTAATATGGACGACGCAAATCGCATGCCGCATTGCACTCATCAAGAAACCTGTCTATGGGCAAGGTATTGTAGGGGATGAAGAGACTGAGAGGGGGGAGCCTGTGCTGAGGAGGTGGAGACGATGGATGAAGGTTGTATTCGCACCACACGTTGGAGAGACCGGGCCTGGGTTAGAAGGCAGTGTAGAGTTCGAGATCAAGGGGGAAGGGATCTCTACTGTTGGCAAGAAAGCTGACGACGAGAATAGCATGTAATTGAGCGACCCAGTGGATGTTTCCATATTATAAGAATATGATCTCTCACGATTGTGCCTATCTTCATGGTTCACGACTTGGTATGAAAACGCAGATTTTCCAAATTTGTATTGCATCCCCCTGACATCAACACAGTGAGGACGCATGTCAATCTTGATTAGACACCTTTCAGATACTCTGCTATCTGCCCCCAAACTCTCATCATAGAACCCCCGGCCTCACCGCCAGAAATCTCGGGCACATTGCTCACTTCAACGGCTGACTCGTCCCATTGCTCGCATCTGTCAGGTTATACAGCTTCGCAAACGGATCATCCGTCGAGATAGGATGTATAACATACTCCATCAGATTTGCAATATTGACCGATGTCTCATTCCCCCACACATGTCCAATAAACGCGATCATCAGATCAAGACTAGCACTGACCCCCGACGACGTCCACACATTCCCATCCGTCACCCACCGTGCCTCGGGCACCCACTTGACCTCCGGCCCCAGCGCCGTGGTCTCGGCCCAGCCATCCTTAGCTGTCGTCGCGTACCTGCCGTCCAGTACACCTGCTCTGGCCGCTATGCCGGCACCCGTACAGATAGCGAGGAGGTACTGCACTGTAGGAAACCGCTCTCTGACGAAGCCGATGGCAGAGTCGAGCAGCGGGGCGGGAGCGCTGGATCCTATGCCGCCGGGGACGATCAGCACGTCTAGAGGCGGCGCCGTCTCGAAGGTGTGGGTGGGCAGGAACTGCTCGCCGAATGTGGAGTTGGCTTTGTTTGGGGACCAGGAGAGCCGGTTGCTGGCGACGGGGTCGAGAGAGTCGGCGATGAGGGAGAGGTTGAGGGTTTGTGATAAAGAAAGCAGGTTTAGGGCGTCCAGAGGGCCGAAGACGTCGAGGACTTCGAAGCCTGGGAAGAGGATGTAGCCGAATCTTGATGGGACTTTTGTAAGTAGCATAGCATTAGCAGGAGAGCGTATGTCGAATTGAAAATGCGCATACTTGTTGCATTTTGACATTCAACCAGTCCCGCTCCAGTGAGCAGATAGAGAAGAACCCGAGTGAAGACTTTCATAGTGAACATGTTGCCTTTGAATGCCCCTTTGCTTTTGAAAATTCGACATCTTTTATACCTCTGTCCCAAGACGTGATTTCACACTCCCAACTCCCCAACCCCCCCGAACCGCAATGCAGTGTACATCCGAACGGATACTTGGATGTTGATAAAATAGAGAAAACCGTCACGCACACCATCAAGAATGACCAGAAACGCTTAGCCTTGGCAAATTTGAAATACGAATCGCTGCAGCTGAAGATTTGATTGATTGATTAATTGGCGGTGAAAGCAATTATGTGGTAAGCCCTGCAGAAGGGATTTCAAAGCATGAGTGGGTATTGAGCAAGTATAAGATCTCTATCATCAATCACGTGTGGATGAATATTATAACTAGGGAGCTGACAAAACAATTGGAGAAGGAAGTATTGGCCTGAATTTTAAAGTAAAAACTAGTCTGATGGACATGGGGATGTTTTTAGATGAAGTCGACACAATTTGTGGGTTGCGAGGACAAGGCTTGGCTTGATAAACAATTGGCTCGCTTTTTTTCGTTTTCTGAAGGGCACACAACACAGGAGGATTAAGAGGGGAAGAAAAGAAAGAAAAAAGCGTGGAGCCATTTAGGAGATGTATCTGCGTTTGGGAGATATGATCAACTGGCGTTCTGTGGATTCCACTGATGCGAGTTAAGACCATATCAGCTCGAATGATAATTGGCACAGCGCTCTTCTACGCTTTTGGACTACTATACCTCTACGTCAGATGGCGCGGTGCATCTGATGGTACAGTATGTCATCGATGTATCTGGGACACATTCACACCAGAGTATTCTCGATATCTTCCAAGTCTGATGACTCGATTGTGGGTTCACCTTGAAGTTGCAGGTGCTGGGTGTTAGAATCAACAGATGATTCTCATCAGATTGGAAGAGAGGTGAACAACAGCAAATGGGTACTTTTTGTATTGACCAAAACGATATAAAAAGCAGTATTGTTTTCTCCTGGATCTGAAGCATGCGGCCCCTTCATTCGATACTCTTGCTTCCCAGTCTTTATAGACATGCCTGATTGTAGCCATCTTACGACCAATCCCCATGGACTGTAAAACTGTAGTGAGGACCCCGTGGTGTAACGGCACAGTTTCAGCGAGGAACCAGCATGGCATCATTGAATGAATAAGCAGACGCAAGATAACTCGTGGCAGAGCTTTGAGGAGCTGACAGTCATCGTCCTCATCAAGGAGTGTCATACTTCGTTAAAGGGGGGCCAATAACATGCCATGGCACGCTTCTGAGTAGTGGTAGTGGCCCGTCATCCGTCCAAAGTCAATTGCAGTACTGCACATTGGTGCAACAGCGGAACTCGTGCGCTCCAAAGATCCAGGCCAGAGCAAGGCAAGAGCAAGGCAAGAGCAAGGCAGCTACATAAGGAGCCACAGACGGAACGAACACACGCTCTCGAGTCTCGAACATTGATCAACATTAGCACTCTAGGCGTTGCTCACTAGGGAAGGGGGAAGGGGGAAGGGGGAAAATCGAACCACAAAATGCGCGAGAGGAACGTCTAGACGGCTCCAGACTAAGATCTGGGCGCCAACTGCGACGTGCAGCAAAAGTCACACCCGCAGTCACGGGGTTCAGGGGGCCGGGGTTCAGGCTGATGGAGACGCTTTTTTTTACTCTGAAACGTTCGAGGCGCGCGCCCTCCGCCCCCCCCCCCCAGAAAAGAGGTAGAGTAGGAAGAGTATTTATTAATTAAGAGATGCTACTAAGCTAATATATATACTCCCGCTAACCGAAATAAGCAACCATGTAACACCCCCCCTTGCGGTCCAGGCCAGGTGAGGGGAGGGAAGGAGGAGGAGGAGGTCTAGACCAGAAGCTTGTGATCCATGGTACAAAGTACAGATGACAATAAAGACAATAAAAGCAAGTGTACTGTACTGTACATATATACGAGAATCCTGCAGGACTCGAGAGGTAAGGCTTTTCTCGTATTTTTATATTTTTAAAACAAAATCAACACTCACTGCGCCGCTGCTGCGGATCCGAGTCTGAGAGAGCGAGAGAGAGAGAGAGAGAGCGAGAGAGCTCTCATCGTCTGTCCGCCGAGGGAGGAAGCCACTGAGGCTCAAAGCTTGACGCGCAATCTTCCATCCTGAAATACGTACTGTACTGTATGGATGCTAGAACAGGTGCCAATCGACGAGGAGCAGATCACGACATCGCCGGGCGCATTCCTCTGGTGCGTTCTATCTAGCAGTTGGAATACCTCGACTATTCGTTTTAGAAAGACACTCGTACTGTCGCCCAATCCCAGCTCGACGGTTATAGCCTTACGGTACTGGACAGGCGAGGTACTGTACATACCTAGCCCAGGTAGGCAGCTGCTCGGGAGGGCCTGTGGTATGTTCAATCGTTATCGGACGACAGCAGTATCTACCAACAGGATTGGGCTTTGTTATACAGTATGGTTTTGATCTATAATGAGCATGAACTAGTCCAGTCAATATGATCTTAAGAATTCATCAAGTTTACAATATGTTCGGAGGTGGGTTTTATAGATTGATAGGGTTCACATTCTCCCTGTTGAGGTAGGCTCCCGAGTTACCAACTACTTGCCTTTCAATGGTACTACGTAATTTGACTTTACCTACTTAGACTCCATCTTCTCTTTAGTATCAGTCTCTACACGGGTTATTCTAGGAACAAAGAAAAGTCTATTGTCCAACTCGCTCTTGGTCTATCAGAGCCAAATTGGTAACAACCATTGGATCCGACTCAATCATTTCAACTACTCCTTCAAAACGCCTGGCCAACCAACCAGAAACTGACGCTATTTTCTAGCAACTCTCTCATAAATCCAAAAGGCACATGTGTAAAGTCTCTTGATCCGTCTCAGATGTCGCACATAGCCCTGCCGCAACACTCTGCCCTGTCCTACCCCTCCAAGCACGTGCCCTCGCTAGTAGTGGGGTTAGATCAGCGGTTGTAATGCACTGCAAGTTGACGTCTCAGGAGATCATCGCTCCACGACATCCCATAGTCAAATCTCCCAACCGAATATCCAAATTGAGGGTGTACTTTCTCTTGGAGGTCTAAAGATCAACATCTGAAAAGTAAAAGAACTCAGACAATAGTGAGAGGACGGTCCGCCAACCAACATGTCTCCCCCCGCCATCATCGCGCCCTCGATCCTTTCTGCGGATTTCGCAGAGCTGGGAAAGGCATGCTCAGACACAATTGATGCCGGCGCTCAATGGTTACACGTCGATATAATGGACGGTCATTTCGTCCCCAACATCACGTTTGGAGCGCCCGTCGTCACAAAGATCCGCTCCCACGTAGCCAGACCGAGCGAAAAGCATGGCAGGGGCACTTTTGATTGCCATATGATGATCGCTGAGGTAGTCTTGCTTCCCCACCCTTGTTTCTATTCTTCTTTTCATTCTAGAAGCTCAGTGCTGATGTATTGCTCTTCGATACAGCCAAAGAAATGGGTCAAGGAATTCCAAAAGGCGGGCTGCGACCTCTACTGCTTCCACTACGAGGCGGCCGTCTCCTCCACTGCCGCCGAATCTCCCGAAACTACATCCGAGCTCAAGACAAGCCCTAAAGAGATGATACGCTATATCCACCAGTGCGGCATGCTGGCCGGCATTGCTATAAAGCCCGAAACTCCCGTTGATGTTCTGTGGGATATACTAGAGAGCAAACAGGAGATCGAACAGCCGGACGTGAGTTCAACTACACGGCTACAGACAGGCCAGGATGCTTGCTGATATCTAGGACAGATGGTCTTGGTGATGACGGTCCACCCTGGCTTCGGCGGTCAGAAATTTATGGCCTCCGAGCTGCCGAAAGTTACGGAGCTGAGGAAACGGTATCCCGAGCTGAACATTGAGGTAGATGGCGGACTCGGGCCGGGGACGATTGATCAGGCGGCCGATGCTGGGGCGAATGTCATTGTGGCAGGAAGTGCAGTGTTTGGAGGTTCGTTTTATTCTTGCCTATCTATCATGCAAAGCTGTGCTACTTTCTGTGTTCCCTGTCTCGTGCTGATCAGTTGAGCAGCCAAGGATCCCGCGGATGTTATTGCGAAGCTTAGAGACGCTGTTGAGAAGAGGAGAGGCAAGCTATGAGATGGTGGTAGGCTGGTACTACGATATTATAATGGATACGAGGCATGAGCGAGAAGACAAGAGATGGGATCGGCGTAGATGGGGATGAAAAACTTCGAAATAGACCGCTTCGTGTTGTCCATAGAGCATTGATAGCGGTCAAGTCTTGTAAGCATATACGAGAAGAGACATCAGCTTGCGAGACCGTGATTGTTGTACAGTACAGATCAGCCATGGAGCTTACTGTACACCCCGGAGCTTAGTGTAGCCAACAATTGAGACGATGTCAACATGCATGCATATATGCATGCACGAGCTTAGGTATTCCAAATTTGCGCATAATCTGCTAAGAGAATTTCGCCGCCAATGCAAGTCCCATCACGGCTCTGAATCCAGGTAGTTACTGCAGCCTCTCACTGCTTGCATTTCAAGATTCGACTCCCCATGAGACATCTCGAACATTTCAACACCGAACAATCGCCGAATAATACGTGACGGCTGATTGGCCAGGAAACCAAATTCCGGGGAAACAAGTGCGGAATTAGTTGGTGGTGAGGGAGTGCGGGGTGGAGGCCAACTACGTATTTGGCTCTGCCGGACTGTAGGAGCGGCATTTGGAGGGGCAGAACTCTCTTCGAGCATAACTGCCACGCGGACCGCCATCACATTCTTTGTCTGACATAACCCGCTTTATATAAGGTTAAGACGTTGGTTCTTGCAATTCTGCACATATGAACTTTGCTACTTCAACTTTAGTACTGGGCACCTTTGATGCAGATTCTAAACAGCCATGGCGGTCACTGATATCCTCCTCACACCTTGGGCTATTCCCGTCGCCGTCGTCCTTTTCTTTCTAGTCCCCTACCTTACCTCTAATACTGCGTTGAATGACATCCCTGGGCCATTTGCAGCAAAGTTCTCGAACTTCTGGCTCTTGCTACAAGCTCGGAGGG
The DNA here is from genome assembly GCA_003988795.1 of Proliferodiscus dingleyae. Lineage (NCBI taxonomy): Eukaryota > Fungi > Ascomycota > Leotiomycetes > Helotiales > Lachnaceae > Proliferodiscus > Proliferodiscus dingleyae. The sequence continues at coordinate 471,508 of QYAK01000014.1, read as the reverse complement.
GCAGAAGATATCTTAGCGTTGACGCAGCGCATAAGAAGTATGGAAAGCTGGTCAGGATCCAGCCGAATCATGTCAGCGTGGCCGACGAAGCTGCGATCAATACCATATACGGGCACGGAAATGGATTCTTGAAATCGTAGGTCTATAGTTAGGATCTAGGATGTGTGGCTAATATTCCACAGAGATTTCTACGACGCCTTCGTCTCTATCCAGCGAGGTCTATTCAACACTCGAGACAGATGTGAGCACACACGCAAGCGCAAGACGGTCTCCCATACCTTCTCTACCAAGAGCATTGCTCAATTTGAGACCTACATGCACCAGAACCTAGAGATCTTCGTCAAGCAATGGGACACGCTCTCGAGGAACGCCCACGGCAGCTTCGCCAGAATCGACTGTCTTCACTGGTTCAACTATCTAGCTTTTGACATGATTGGCGACTTGGCATTCGGAGCTCCCTTCGGCATGCTGGAAAAGGGGAAGGATATCACGGAGATCAAGTTAACACCAGACGCTCCCATCACCTACGCACCAGCCGTCCAGGTCCTCAACAGGCGCGGAGAGGTTTCCGGGACCCTGGGTTGTTACCCAGCACTCAAGCCTTACGCAAAGTGGCTGCCGGATCCCTTCTTCAGCCAGGGGATCGAAGCCGTGGAGAACCTGGCCGGCATTGCAGTTGCCCGCGTAGCCCAGCGCCTGGACGGCAAGCAGGACGTCGAGCGCGTCGATCTCCTGGCCCGCCTCATGGAAGGCAAAGACGAGAAGGGCCAGCCCATGGGCCGCGAAGAGCTCACGGCCGAAGCCCTCACGCAGCTCATCGCCGGCTCAGACACGACGTCCAACACGGCCTGCGCCATCCTCTACTGGGTGACGAAGACCCCCGGCGTCCTGCAGACGCTGCAGAAGGAGCTCGACGAGGCCATCCCGGCCAGCATCGACGTGCCCAGCTTCGAGATGGTCAAGGATCTCAGGTACCTGAGCCACGTCGTCCAGGAGACCATGCGCATCCACTCCACGTCCGCCCTCGGCCTCCCGCGCATCGTGCCGCCCGATTCCAACATCAACATCCTCGGCCACCACTTCCCGCCGTACACCGTCCTCTCCGTCCCCTCCTACACCATCCACCACTCCAGAGAGATCTGGGGCCCGGACGCGGACGAGTTCAAGCCGGAGAGGTGGGAGCACCTGACCGAGAGGCAGAAGACGGGCTTCATCCCCTTTAGCTATGGGCCGAGGAGTTGCGTGGGGCGGAATGTGGCTGAGATGGAGCTCGCGCTGATCGTGGCGACGACGTTCAGGAGATATAGCTTCCAGCTGTACCAGCAAGAACTGGAAACCAGGGAAGGCTTCCTGAGGAAGCCGTTGGAGTGTATGGTTGGGATCAAGAAGCGGGAGGGGATGTAAAAATTTCTTGCTTGATTTTGGTCTAGGTCTAGGTCGCCTGTCTTTCCTCATCAAAGACTGGACTGGACATTGTACAAAGTTGTGTATATATGGATGGTTTTTCTACTCATACACTGGCATATATGTTGAAGGAGGAGGGCGGAGGACTTCTTGGTCACTGGCTAGTATCTACCCAATTTCACCATATCATAAACATACGAATACTCCCTCCCCCCCCCATCGAACACAAAAGAAGACCGTCGCCACCCCCCTTTCCATTAATGATTCCCACTGAGCTGCTGCGCCCAGTTAGCCGGACAGCTGCCAGTGCAAGCCAACCCCATATCCTTCTGGTTCGCAATATTACTACACAGAAACTGGGCAGTCCCGCCATTCTTCGGCCTGATATCGATATTCGCAAACGTGAAGTTCTGGCACGGCGCCGCGCTGCTGCAGTGCATGCCGGCCCCGACGTTGTACCTGCTCGTGCCGCTGATGTTCTCCCAGCGCACGTCCGAGATGGCCAGGCGCGACGAGTCGCAGTTCTGGCCCGAGTAGATGCAGGGCGTGACGTAGATGGGCTGGTTGACGTCCGTGAAGCGGATGTTCCTAAAGAGCACGTTGCGCACGTGGCCAGTGCCGGGGTACGTCTTGATCCAGGCGGCGTTGGACGAGTGCGTCAGGGTGATGTTGTCGAAGACGACGTTGTCGACGTAGTCGGGCTGGCCGGCGTTGGAGCCCACGCTGCCGACGCACATGGCGCCCGACTCGTGGCAGACGATGTTGCTGACGTTGATGTTGGTGGAGTTTCCTTTGACTGAGATGCAATCCTAGAGCTGGGTCTCAGTAGGGAAACGGAAGAAGCGGAGGAAAGGAGTCATACATCGCCGCAAGTTACGGTCCAGTTGGATATGGTCACATCTTTGGAATTCCTATCAAATGAGTCAATATCGGGTATAGATCAAAAGCATACCAAACAGGATATATTTTCACAATCACAAAATCTAAATATCTAGAAACTAACTCCCAAATATAGCAACTTGCTGGAAGAGAACTTTGGGTTATGGAACTAGAAACGTACCAGGTATCCACGCCATCAGTATTCACCGTTTTATACTGAGAATTAGACGTCGAGTTCATATCCAGATTCGTCATCGTAACATTCTCAGAGTGAGCCACAAACGTATGCCTAACCCAACCCACCAGCATCATCATCATCAGTCAACAGCCCTTCTTCCCATCCATCCATTTCCCCTTTCTTTCGAGGGATAATCAAAAACTCACCAAAACTGCGACTGCCGCCACGTAATCCCATCCACGAGAACATTCTTCGCATTCCAGAGCGTGAACGAGATCGGCCGCCCGTTCTGGTTGCCCTGGTTCTTGTTCTCATCGTACCACGTCTGCCCATTGCCGTCGAAGAGCGCCTTGCCGTAGCCCCGAAAACTGATATCCGAGCCGCCGATGCGCCACGCCGTCGACCGGCCGGCATAGACTACGGAGATGCTGTGCGAGAGCCAGTACTGGACGTCGGTGCTCCAGACGAACGTGCCCAGGATGGACACATCGACGTTCTTCAGGTTGGTCATGTCCATGATCTGCCGGATGTAGTACGTGCCTTCTGAGAACGTGATGCTGCCATCCTGGCCGCATTTCTTGAATGCATCTAGGATCTGCGGCGTGTCGTCTGCTTTGGAGTCGGTCCCCAGGGGTGTGACCGTACACGCTGAACCTGTCTGGTTCACGGCAGCGAGCGCTTGCTGGGATAGCAAAAGGAGAATCTGCAGGATGCTAATGACAAACATTTTGAACTCCTTAGTTTCAACATTCTGGAAACAGACTGAGGGTTGAGTAGCTTCTTATGACGTTCATACATAAACAAAGTAACAGGCCAAGGCCTATATTAGGCTACTACAACGTGGGGCCATTAATTATCCGCATTTGTGACCAAAAATCTGGGGTAGATATAAATGAAACTGCAACCCAAGAAAGGCTAAAAAATTGCTCTAGCGGGGCTGGTGGCAGATCCGAGTCTTCGTACGAGGATAAATTGGGATGTGATTGTACATAAAAGTTTGTATTGGAGAAGCAAACAGAACAAATGAATAAGGCTCGCGCTTGCGATGGATAGTCAGAGCCCTTAAATCGTAAAAAAAAAAATGAGAAGGGATCTGCATATAACATTAATTATATTTGACATGCTATTAGTCAATCTGAACCACTAAGGGCAGCATCCGTACCTCTCTAACTCCGGTTATCCCACATTCGCAGACTTTTGTATGGCCGTCCATGTACGCTACAAAGAAGAGATTCCACAACCCATTTCTCGCAGCGAAATGCTATTCTCATGTAGCCCCCGCTCTATAACGCCGATATGTAGTTTTGTGACAAAGGGGAATAGAATACATATACAATATCGTTGAGGCCTCAAATGAGCTCCTGACGATTCGAGATTTGTTGATGTGATGTGAACATGAAAGAAGCGGTATGAGCTCGTGCGCTGAAGGACTGTTGGGATCTGGAAACGGTGTGGCTAATTCGATCGACTGGTAATGTTCGCCTGAGAAAAAGTGAGTGGCGTCTCCTATGATTGCTCACTACGCCTCGGCGACCTTGCCCTCCGTGTCTTTCGTTAGTGTCTGCAGCAAGGTTTTCTGTTCTGCTTCCTCCTTGGCCATTCGCTTGAGAATCAATCTCTCTTTTTCGAGACAATGTTCTTCAATTTTAAACTTGAAAGGCAGGTCCGTGATGAGCTCGAACTTCTCGCCTTGCTCACGAGGAAACCTCGACCGCCCAACATAGCATTCAAATCTGAGCCTGGTGACTGTGCTCATCCGGAGAGGATCATCTCTCCAAACCGTAACAACATCGCCGTGGTGGAGCTCGCCCCAGAACTGTGAATAAGCGTCCGGTCTTTGGGACTTGTAGCTCTTGAGTTCAACATCGTTGATGACGATGCCCTGGGATGCCTTGGTGGAGATGTAAAATGAGGCTTCAGATTCTATGTTAGCGGAGGCATAGGGTGGGAATTGTATGAGCTTGAATGCGATCTTGGGAACCCGGCGCTCTTCGCTATTGGCATATTTGATCGTACATCTAATATCTCTCCCCCAGCTTGTGAACTCATCGTTGATGGTGAGGTTGATGTTTGGTATGCAGCTTTCGGAAGTGGAGACAAATTTGGCCAGGATTCGCTTTGGTCGTTCGAAGTCTCCCTGAGGCATCTGAACTACAGGTACTTGGATAGCCACACTCTGCGGTCCTGGTCCTTGAGTCGGTGGCGCTTGCGACTCGTGTAAGACGCGCTCGTCCCGTTTCATAAGCGTGCGGCGCTCGTCATCTAACGGCGTGCCTTGGGGTGGGGATATATCTTTGAAAGAGACACTTGGGCTTTGGCTCGCACGAAAGCTTTGCATCGTATCCTCATATGCCTTTTGGCCTGGCTTGAACTCCTCACCCTTGGATTTGGCCCAGTCGCTAAGATTCTTGTAGTCGGATGCCAATATTCGGGGATAGTTGTTATGGTGGGTAGACTTGTCAGACGGGTCCCAGAAAATGGAAGCTGGAACAGGGAGATCAATTTCGCGCTCTGATTTGCGTCGTCGCTTTGACGGTAGATCAGCGGGCTGCCAATTTTCGTCGTTCTCTAGTCCTTCCTCTCGAGGACGTCGAAGGCTAGTTGCCAAGTCTCGACCATGTTCTTCAGGGGGTGTTTTGGGTCCTGGAGAAGTGGCAGATGCCGGTGAGTGCATATTCAATTGTCCAACCATGGACTCAGCACCCAATAGACTGGAAGACCGGGCATTGCGCTCGGGATCTTGTCCTTGGTATCGACGAGTGAACTCAACAGGTTTAGAGTTGGTGCCAGCGTGGCTCTGGGCGGGAGGTGCCATCGAGGTAATTTCGGTTGATGGTACTACGCCTGCTTGCTGAGAGACATACTCAACATGTGACTGGTCCAAGCCATCGCTACTGCCGTCTAATTCTGATACACGGCTCTCATCGAGGACAGAGCTTTGATGAATACTGCGATTATAGGTATTGGCTGAGGGGATCGGCAAATTAAGTTGCTGGTCGAGAGGGATAACGCCAGAACTTCCTGCAGCAGAAACATCAATCTCGCCGAATAAGCGGGCATTACCATGATTTTCTGCATGACGGTTGCCGTTGGCATGACCGGAGTCGTAGCTGTCTTCTCCATTCATACTTTCGTCACTGAAGCTGACCTGTATCTGATGACGCTGAGCGCTTGCTCCGCCGCGCAGTCTCTGGTCGAAATCTGCGATGTCGTCACTTTGGTGGTGCTCGTCAATAATGCTGAGCTGCGACGCGCCTTGTTCGATTTCTGTCTCCTGGAGGCTAAGCTGAGATGCGTCTTGTGCAAGCCGAGGGTCAGCAGGGTGAGACATTTCTATTGACATGTCCATGCTTTCTCCACCAACGATCCAGGGACTGTTTTGCAACTCATCGATGGTAGCTCGGAACTCAGGACGGATATGGAGCATTTGGCGGATGCAGCGAACTCCGTTGTCAGAAACGCCCACGATTTGCAACGGCCGGATATCAAGAGGCTCAGTCATGACTCGGTGTAGTAATACCATGTAAGATGAACCATTGTTCGTTGGGTACGGGGGACTGCCGCATAGCGCAAAGAAGAGAACTCCAGCAAGAGACCAAACATCCACGGCATTGCCATACCTTGCGGCCGTCTGAGAGTGCCTCGACTTTCCTCGTGCGACAGTACGCTTCCCATTTCCATCATATTCGCGGTACTCCGTGTAAACCTCCGGAGCGCAATAAAGCAATGTTCCGCAGAACGTACGTAGGAAAGTTTCTTCGCTCTCAACCACCTTCGACAGACCAAAGTCCGTGAGCTTGACGTCTAGTGGGCTTCGGCGATTGATGAGAATATTGTCCGGCTTGACATCCCTATGGGTCACGCCCTCTTTGTGCAAGTAGCCCAAAGCACTGAAAAGCTGGCTGGCCATAACCTTCACATCGGGCTCGGGTAGATGACCATTTTGATTGACCAGGCTACCAAGGTCGCCGCACGGAATGTACTCCATGATGAGGATGAGAACGTCCTCCCAGTCAATATGCTCTATGTACTTCACGATATGTTCCTACACGAAATTAGAGAAAAAAGGCGATAGATTGAGGATTATACTCACATGCTGGATCTTGCGCATAATTCGCATCTCCATGTCTACTTTCTGGTCTAAAATTCCATTCTTCATGAAGCGTCGTTTCTCCAATTCCTTGGCGGCGTACGGAGTGCCATCAAATTTGGAGGTCACTTTGTGCACAACGGCAAAGGCACCCTTACCAAGCTGTCCAACCTTGTTGTATTTACTGCCACCTCTCCACTCCCTTAATTGCTTACCGAATGTAGACAAAGGTGAGAAATCGGGAGTAGTGGCAGCAGGGGTTGGAAAAAGGTTGATCTTTGATGGATCAGCTGACAAAAGTCTTAACCGTCAGTGGAAAGAGAGATCTTACTGGCTTTGAATTCCGTCCGTTTCTCAGGGGAGGATTTGCTCGCCGATGGTCTCGCAAAGCCCCCAAGCGCATGAACCAGTTGGTAACATTTTGTTGGTAAGCAATTTCAGCCTCATCAGACCGGTTTGGAATCCAGACCATGAAAGTATACTCATCCCCTTGCCCATCGCCCGTGAGAACGATCTTCTGTCCAGACTCGATCGTATGCTTGAACGCCATGCCATTCTCTTTTTCTTTGACCTTGAGCAGTGTCCTGTCGATAAGCGTACCATTCGTGGACTGGTCCTCGATCATGACAACACAGTGCTCGTTAATGTAGATCCTAAAGTGGATATTGCTGACTCTCTTCTCTGCTATATGGGCGCCCACGGGAAAGTCGCATCGTTCCACATTCCGACCAAATTGAAAACCAAGCAAGGGGTCTTTCAAGTTCGCCGAAAGCCTTAGGGCAATACCACAGGAGACTAGGCCTTCTGCAGCGATGTCAAACGAATTCACTGCAGTTTCGGAGGTGGTATGCTTTCGTCTTATATGCACCTCGCTTCTCGTCTCGAGCGTGTTCTGAGGATTGGTATTGTATATATAGTCGGCGGTGCGATGTGCATTTTTCGACATGGGATACAAGACGCAGATGATATCAGCGGCATCGTCATCAGAGAGACCCGAACTGCCTTGTCCAAAGCGACGCTCATCTTGGTACTGCTGCGTAGCTGTGAATCCGAGTTAGTTTAAAGGGGTTTCTCTGTAAAGCTCGTAGGACACAGTAGTGACATCTGAGACTTACCCTGCTGAGTAGGCTCGTCCTCCATCTTTGCGAGGATATCAAGGGCAAAGGAGCAAGATCGAGGTTGTTGCGAAGAAGGTACTGTTGAAGCTTATGGGCTGCCTGGTTGACCATACGAAGAATATGGTGAATTCCAGGCAGCCTAGCTCTCAGCTAGTTTCCTCACCCGTATAGGATCTTCAGACCCGAGCCGTCATCTGGGCGTGAAGCAGACGCGGCGGTTATGTGAAATTTAAGCTTTCGCAGCTTTGTCGAAACGAGCAGAAGGGCATAGGGGGTAACGTTGCGGATCGGACTCGGAGATGCAGGAAAGAATGGCAGGAGACAGTCAAGTCTTTGCCATGAACCATATGCGTCGAGGGATACATTAAGTTCAAAGCTGGACAGGCAACGCTGCAGCATTCACTCAGTTCAGGGTCCTCCCAGCAACCAGAAAAACACGAGGAAACTCACAATGCGGTGCAGGACAAACCCGGCCCCTCTTGCGGCCCCCACCACAACAGGTGATATTCTTCACTCTGCGGGTGCGTGACAGAAGAGTCAAAGGGGGCGCACACAGTCGCTCAAACGACTGGAGACAATGTGCGAGAGAGACTCGAGAGCTCTCGAGGCAACCCGAGGAGGTTTCACACGACACGGCTGCTCACCCACCACCTTAATCAGCTGCAGCTGCTGTAGGAACCCACTTCGGGACTAGCCGCTCAGCCTTTCTAGCGCCCGTTGTCCGCTCCGCTCTCCGCTCTCCGCTTTGACCCCGCCAGCCGTAGCCCCTGACTTACTCACTGACTACAGTAGCAAGAGTAAAGTACAGTACAGTCAGCTTCAATCTTACAGCTCTTGATTTTCAAGATTATGTGTTGATTTAAGCCAAGTGGCTTGCTGATCGTCATTCTCTTTTGACTTTTCTCGCTGAATCTTGTACCGAAAGGAATTTTAAGCTTCTTACGTTGCAGCTGCAAGGCCTATTAGACTTCTGACCACCAAGTGTGACCACCAAGTGTAGTTGTCACGAGTGCGGCTCAAGATCACCCTTCTCTTTCCCAGCGCAAATGCTGAGGATCCTGATCATGTTTAAAGTGTATTCTCTGTCGCTGCGGGACGTCTGATTCTTTTATAGTGCAGCAGCTTTCATGCTTTTTAGTTCTGCTATACATTGTATATGTGGCCAATTGTGACACGAGTTATTTTTTATAGTACTTTCATCCCTGAGATTATTTCTAATAGGTTTTCTCGAATATTGAGCGATGATCAAAGGTTCCTTTCGTTATATTACCCAGGTGTACAATTGCAATTCCCCGCACTAGGAGCACCGCCAACATTGCCACTCACGAAAACAACCAGCACAGCTGCATAAGCCGCTGTGGCCCCAAATATCTGGTCTCGTCTAGCATTCGTCAATAAACCCACACAAGCAGCAAATAGCACAGTCCAGCCACTCAACATCCCCAGCAAGGCGTGATGGTTCTTCACGATGTACAGTGAGATGATTGCGCCGAGCAGCATGATCGCCGCTAAGATTGTTGAGACAATAGCGACGAAGCGCGAGATGGAGCGCTCGGAGACATACGTTGTGTTTCCATCTGAAGCTTGCGTCTGGAAGAACACTCCGAGGTTATTCTGTATGAAAGTCGAGAGCCGGTCCTGATCGGTTGGTACTCGTAGAGCTACCAAGTCGTGAATATCATCGTAGATGGTCCGACTAGCGCCCCAAAGTTGAGCCATCCCTTCATCTGCGGCCTTTGCGCTGCCGCTTGTGTCGTTGAAGAACCAGCTGCGCAGCGCTTTTACCGTGCTCGGTGATGGAGGAGTAGTGTTGAGGAGGTCTCTGTGAGCTCCTAGGGTTTCGTCTGTGGTGCTGTAGTCAGTGCTCTGCTTTCTGTCGACACTGAATAAGCATCACTTACGATACTCTTTCAGTTTGTTTCGTATCCTCAGAGCAAGCTCCATCTTCTTCTTCTCTCGTGGGTATGTGAAATCTCCATTATCGTCTTGCGCTCCTGCATTCCGCACGAAATCTGTCCAGTTGCTCTGGCTGTTCATTACTACATCATCGCATCCCTTCCTCCGATCTTCAGCGTCAAATCGATCTTGTTCATATTCGAGCTCTGCTAATTCTGCTTGCAGCAACAAGATGTTGCGCGCAGAGAGCCTGTCGAAGCGTCTGTATATTGTAGTTGTCTTGTCGATGTCGCTCGCAATCTTCACGGCAACGGCTGGAAAGCCGCTCGTTGGCCATTCTCCACTTGATAGTTCAATGTCCTGCAAATTCATCTACGCATCGATTTTCGTATCTTCATCTTCGACATTGCCTGATGAGCGTTTGTTGACTGAAGTTGATGAGGCTTTATTGTCGAGGCGTTCTGTGCTGAGGCTATGTGCATGCAGCGTGGCTTGCCGATGGCCGTGAGCGACTGACACGTCAGAAGATTAGAATGAGGCTGAGCTCACACCACTCCTTGTTCAGACTTTTCAACTCTGAGATGCAGATATCACGATCAATCTTTCAATTCTTCAGCAATCACTTGCTCTGCATCTTCCCTCTTGACAGCACTCGATGATTCTGAGATACGAGTAATCTCCCCAATATATAGACACCTTGACCTAATGAGTACCCCCGACCCTCACCATTATCAGTATTAGTTGGCATTTATATTGAAACTTGCCTCTTTTGACACTCGTTGGTCGAAATGGCGGGCATATCTGAGACTCTACAACCTCTTTCTCTAAAGAGGTCAGCTCCTCCAGGTCCTCAGTTTCAACATATGGGATCGCCAGTCAACACGACTCGTAATGTTGGTGTTACAGTTGACCAAATACTAGACGAGCAGTACAGGAGACTTTTGACCTCATATGCTGTTTTCACTATCAAGAAAGCTCCAACTATCTATACCCGAGAAAACCCAACATGGGCCAAAGCCCAGGTTGTCCAGGAGAGAATAGCAGAAGGGAACGCCGCAAGAGAGATCAAAAGGCTCAATGAAAGACCTAGGACTTTGACAGTAGCAGCAAAGAAGATAAACTTAATGCCATTCCAACAAGGTCAGATCACCGAATTATTGAAACGACAAAACTTGGCAGAGTTTGATCCAGATTTCGAATGGAGACTCGCTCAGTTAGATAGGTGTGAGGCTGCTACCGGGGATAGGAAGAAGGAGACTACATCAATAATAGTATACCTCATGCGCACACCAAATGAAGGTTTGGATGCATCAGAGCTATACCACGATATTCACCGAAGTAGGACTTTGATGGAAAAGAGAAGAGAAGGGGCAGGGCGAACACTGCTGCTACGCGATGAGCTATACGGTCTAGAGGAGATCAATGAAGGACACCAAGACGCACCTGAAGTCACTAACCAAGATCCGACCAGCGGTGGTCCAATTGCACTCGGAGAAAGATCACAGCATACTTCGGGGGGTCCGCGAGCAATACCGAGTACTGATGCAGTCGACAAAGACCCAAGTGACTCTCTACCGGTATGTTTAAATGAGCGTCCTCAAATCTACCGCAAATCAAGTGAGATCCCGAGAAGTATGAAGGAGAAAGCTTGGAATGACCGACACAATTCACGGGAGCAACGGCTCTTTAGCCCAGAAGCTGGGTACCAAAGGCTTTTGGGAAGTGAAATTGTATGTGCTGAAGATCTTCTGCTTCAAAAATCGGACGGAAATGATTTCAAAAAGGCAGCTCAGAGGCGAAAACTTTTAACACAAGTTGTCCATCTTAAAAAGTTATATTTACTATACGACGAAACTCTTCTACGTGCAAAACCCTATGCGTATCGACAGGCAGAAGTCAACTGCGGAGGTCCTCAAGCTCCTGCTGGCCCGGCTAGACACGAAACTAACTCGCGTCATCCTCAAAAATTCAAGCACACGAATGATGCCGTCACTGCTTTCAACTCTACGTATGAAAAGGTGATCAAGAATATACGCAAAGCCTTACGCGTGGTCCTCAAAGGCGAGGAGCACCTAGCCTGTCCAGATTCGGGATCTGACAAAAATATAATGTCAGCAGAGTTTGCTAAAGATCATAACTTCCGTCTACGTTGCGGCAGGAATGACATGAAACGGTTTGAGTTAGGAAGTGGAGCATATGTCAAGTCCCTAGGCCGCGTGCGTCTCCCATGCAGACTTGCGAAAGGTGCAGCATCTACTGCTAGACGTTGGTTTTACGTCATTGCTAACTGCGCTGTTCCATTGATCATGGGCCGCCATTTTCTCGAAAAGACAGAAGTCTTGACAAAGAATCGGCACTTGCTTGAGCGGTGCCCGCCCGAATATGGACAAATCTCGTCTCTAAAGTTTATCGGGTCGCCCCGCAGGAGGTCAGGCATTGGTGTCTCTATGGATGGTCGATTGATGGTTGCTACACCGGACACTGGGTCTGACTTGAATCTAATCTCCCTTGCTTGCGCCGAAAGGGAAAAGTTCCATATAGACAAAAGTCAAGGTTGTCAAGTCCGTCTGCAAAACGCCGATGGGTCGGAGGTCAAGACGGTAGGAAGAGTCTATGTGGCTTCTATAAGCCTGGATCTGAGAATCAGCCAGACTGTCTCGGAAACCGAGCAACCTGAGTATGATATAGAGGCAGGCGACGTCAATGATCTTCCTGAAATGCCGCCGCCGAACAACGATGATGTCCCAGGGGAAGTATTTTACGTCGTGAAAGGTCTCCCTTGTGATATTATTCTCGGGGATGACTTCCTCGAAAGAAGTGACGCCTTCAATATTGGTATACGAACATTCGGAGACATTCCTACCAGCAAGCAAGATGCTTTTGATTTGAAGATTCTCAAGTTTCTTGGCCCATATCAAGCTCGATTCAATAAATCTAGAAGCAAGCCTCCAGATATACCGCCAGATATACCTCCAGCAGACACTTCCAAATGGAAGCATGAAAAAGAGTATCGGGAGGAGCTATTTCGCAGATCGAAAGTGAAGAGACAGATAGAGGAAATGAGGCAATCTGAGAGGAATTCTGCCTGGGCTTCTGAGTTGGTGGTCATAGAAGCTTTCAACCAGCGGCATTCCGGTTGCCAATATTGTCACACTACACAGTCATGATGGTGGAAACGGCTATACTATTCTGATGTCCATAATTGCAGCTCGCTGAAATAAATCAAGAGCCGGTTTCCCGCTTTTTTATAGAGATTGTTCATGTTCTTCACACTTCTGCAGGAGCCCTATGAAAGCAACGCCGCCCATCATCCACCTCACCCCATATAATCATCCTGTCTGAGATATCACCCTCCTCCACAGGCGGGTGGCAAGCCTTCGATATCATGACCGAAGTAACTTTGTGATCTTGGTTAGACATTCTCATCGTGAGGCTCACAGACCAGCAAAGAATTGGAATCAAAAGCACGGTCGGAAGGAGAGCTCCATCTGCATCAACCCTTGAATTCAAGTGCAAAATTGGCGTTGGAAGGGTCGACGGCCCACGATCAACTGGCCACACGTCGACGAGCTGAAATGTCCTAGTAATTAAAACGTATTCGTGCGTCACTAAAGAGATAGCGATGTTCAGGAGGGCCGAGGGTAGAGGAATATTTAGTGGATAGGAAGGTTTCTGGACTCCTCGTATGCCATGCCGGGAGCGTGTAGTGCGGAGATAGTGCGAGCTTCTGAAGAATTGTAGTTCCCGCATGACCCAACGTTTAGTGGAAACATATGTCTGGATGAATGAGCGCAAGACTATCGCTAGATGTACTATGTTGCATTTGACCGTGTACTTGAAAAATGGTGAGCGAGTAGAAGTGTAGGGGATCTTCGGGACATACTCTAGTCAGCCAGAAAACATCTCTGTAGCGGTGGTCAGTTGTCTCCAAATATAGAAGCAGGTGTGTTATTCACTTAGCGGAAGCAGGCCTATAGATGACCTTGCTTACCATCACCCAGGCGACAATGGAGGCGACAATAAAAATAATACTACTAAAATCTAGAAGATCCGTTAAATGAATAGGAAATTTATCATTCCAAGAATCACGGGGTAAGTCAAAATTCGGCTCGACTGGCGTTCCTTGATCAGGACTCTGAAGATAGGATTCCATCACGTCGCCTAATACGATGAGTGGCCGAGCTTGGTCTCCATTCCTAGCTAATAAAATCCATAGAGATGCGAGCATAGCGATTATCTTCAAGTTTAGAAAGCCCGTAACAAGATAAAGCCCGAGCTTGTTAATTTGTAGCTTGCAAGGCCTTTGAGGTTCTCTTCTTTCGAGACAGTAGGCCAAGGTCGGCGCAGTCGTGGCGGCCTCTATGGAATATGCCGTGTAGTTGAAGGTTGTCGCCTCTGAGAGTAAGGAATCCGTATAATTAGCAAATATATCACATAGGAAAACGTAGTTATCCGTATCAGTGTTTAGATAAGTAGTGCTGCTCGTACGGGGTTGTCTGTTCTTCGTCAACCAGACGTCGGGGCACAGTTTCATCAAGCGTTTGTTGCTTTTTTCACTAGAAAAACCAGCCATGATGCTTATAGCCAGTGCAGAGTTGTTGTAATCAGCGGCATATTCTGTGAAGAGTAGTGTATCACTGGACTCAGAACTTGGCGCTGTCTCACTGTTCACACACTCTGCCAGCGAGAGGTTTGACCACTTGTTCTCAGTCAGATTAGGGTCCTTTTGTAGCGCATTCAGCATATCTTGCAAGGACTGAACGCCAGGCCACGCTGCAGGCCAATGACTCCCATAATGTACAGGTGAATCTTGGTCCTTCAGGAGGTATGGTTCAAGCGCCGTTATATTTGACTGTGTTGTATTGATAAAGAAGTCTGCAGATAAAACGACTTCATAAGCGTCATAAGAAGATATTGAAACAAGAAATAGACTGTTATAACTACGAATTATTCAGCAGGCCGCATTCTCGAGATTTTGGGGGACTCACAGAAGGTGAAGAGGCAGGGATGTCAGAATCAGTAGTAGCCATAATGCTAACCGATTGGATGGCATTTTAAACAAGTTTCTGAACGATGTTCTGCCGAGATCTAGGAAGCCGTCTCTATGGTGTATGCTATCGAGGCTCTCTCGCGTTGGCGCCATCAGGCATCGCCTGAAGAAGTCTGAAGCGACCACTGAAATAGTCGCAAAGGTATTCAGGGGTGTCTGAATGAGCCAGAAGACTACTTTCTCCAATCTCTTGCAATTGCAGCTCTCCTGTACGACGACTAAGCCGAATGTAGTATGCTTCTCCATTGCAACAAGTACGATCAAGATAAGGTGGGCAAACGCCACTGTACCAAGTAAAATGGTCCACATAATCAACATGTTGTTCCAGGTTTTCATATCGTCGAACCTTTTTTTGAGCTTTCGCAATTGATCCTTGGTCCTAGTATGGGTGCCGCCTATTACTGATTTGTTCTGAGCCCCCTCATGTAGCAAGGGCTGTGAATCTGCGGCTTGAATTGAGGAAGGAAGTTTGCTTTGACCGTAAATCTCTTCATCGGCTTCATTGAATTCACTGAAACCTGTTTGACTAACTGGGCATAGTGACGAAGGCCACGAGACAGGGCGCTGAGTAACAGCACCAGCCCCAGATTTCGGCCGGATGATTTCTAAAGAGAAGCTGCTCATGGTAATAAAATTTGGAAAATGCTTCGTAGTTTCAAATTTGTTGACATGTGTGAAATTAATCTCGATATGATATTGGTTGTTTCCATTATTTATTACATGATTGCGTCGTAAACACTGCCTCACATAGTGACACAAATAAACTTGCGACATCATCAAGCAAGGCGTTCGTATTTTTGCGGCAGTGTTGCGCCAAGGCTTAAAAGATCGGGAGAATTCATCAAGAGATATGCTCATGTTCTGTCGGCCAGGTGTCTCCTCGTGAACAATTTCTGCTCGGCTGCTTGCCGGCAGGCACCACTCGAACCGCGAAAAGCCTTGCTTGATGCATTGTAACAATAAAAAGCCACCCACTCTATATGCGACAGATATTCTGCACTGGTACCTACAATATTGAGGCTAATATCAATACTAAAGAACTCTATTCAGCTCTCTGACTTCGCGAGACTGGGTTGCTAAATTGCTTTGCAGTTCCATATTCTGCTAGTGGTAGCTCTAAAACGAAGAGCAAAGATCAGAAGCACAATCCAATCCAGAACTTGTGCAGAAATCGCTTCATATTGCTGTGAACAAAATGAGGCCAGAATTTAACCACTAGGTATAACATTTTAGGTGGAGATAAAAGCACGCTCTCTTCACAATAAAGACAGTGCGTAGAAAACCACAAACACATTTGCAATCCTCTGGCTGGATTGTTTCCTCGCAGATCAGCAACACTCTAATACATTGGCCTTGCGCAAAGGAGTTCAAAAATAGATCGACCAAGTTGTGATTGGTGGGCTGTATTGTGAGTGGCTAAGGTTAAGTTCAAGAAGTGGAGGGAGAGGCCTAAATAACCTGGCAGCTAAGAATAAAGTTGGTGCCTTAGATAACCAAGGCAATAACATGCTGCTCGATAAGACATCCAACATCTTCTCTATCGTACAACCACGACCTCTCCCCAAGAAGCGCCATGCCAGGCGCACTCCCTTTCGATACTTCGCCCTCGTCCCAAATCCCCGCCACTCATACCAAGCCAGCCGACCATGATACACAAGTAACGCAGAATCCAACCCCTGATCGATCAACCTCTCCCATACCCGCCCCTCCATACTCCCCCATCTCACCCGTCTCGCCCCGCTTCACTTACACCCATACCACGCAACCCAACCAAGCGACCAACACGATCCCTCAACCTCCTCCTATTCCTATCGATTTTGAAGAGAACACAGATGTCATCGCCTTGAAGAGCGCGATATCCATCCTACAAATGCAAGCTAGGAATGCAGGGAGCGATATAAGGACACTGAGGGATGCGAAAGGAAGGGCACTTCGTGATCCCGGTGCGTTTCTAGAAGCGCGAGAGAAGGGCGATGTAAGGATTAGGGACGAGTTCTGGGGACCTACGTGGGACTCCGAAGACTCTGAGGAGGACGAGGACCAAGAGGGTGATGTGAGTATGGATAGAGACAGCAGAAAGGAGAAGAAAGTCGCTGAGGGAGAGGAGTGGTCGTTGCCTCGGATGCAAAATATTGCGCGCTGTCCGCCCATAAATTGGAGTCGGTATGCGGTCGTTGGCGAAAGTCTGGATAGGATACATAAGGACCAGCTAGAACGGCCGCCAGAAGGGGTGCCACAGCGGACTGCAGCTAATGGGACCTTAATTTATGGAGGAGAGGGAGAAAGGAGGGAACATGCCGGGGTTTTGGCTCCCTATGACCCGATGAAGGATAAGGTCGACAGTAAGAAGAAAACTGGGAAGAAATGACACTGCCAAATGGTTCACGAATCGAAAATCATGACTTATGTTCAAAAGCGGGGCTCGATAAAAGGTTACAGCATGGCGTTGGACGGCTACTCAGTCTTGCATAGAAACGGAGTTACTAGCAAGAGTTAATCAGAAGAGTTCAAAGACAAGATTCTTCTCTTCGTATTCTGAGCATTGACCAATTGTAAGTTCATGATGCGTTGATGATATGGTAACTCCCAATAGTTCTATAGCTTTCCCAGTACTTGATCAAAGAATCCAAGGAGTTGCTTTACCTCATCCACTATTTTCAAGTTAGTAGACAAGCTTCAGGTCGCCACAAGGTACAACTCACAGGTATTGTAATGTACCATCGAAACCCTCACCACCCCATCTTTTCCCAGTCCCAACACATTCTCCGCCAACCGGTTACTGTAGAATGCCCCCCACCGGATGCCCATGTTCCCACTACTCAATTCGTCGACCTTCTCAACCACATTCTGGCTTTTCTTCCCCTTGATCACAAAGCTAATGGTACTTACTCTCTTCTTGGTATCCGAATCTTTCTCGCCACATATTGTCACATCAGGTCTTGCATTCAAGTACGTTAGAAGTGTATCTTGAAGTTCACCTTCATGCTTCTCGATTGCCGCCCAGGATTCAGACAAGTTAGGTCCGAAGTAGTTCAAAACAGAGGGGATAGCGGCTGTGAGTTCGTAGCAAGAACCTGCAAGGCCCAGCTTGTGTTGTAGGGTGCTGTCAGGATTGAAGTAATGGCCTAGACTCCTGGTAGCTTGAAGGCCGTCTTGCGAGGCATAAAGTATTGAGATGTGAGGACCATACACCTACAAATATTCAGTCACATTCAAGAAGATTGATTGGTGTGAACGAACTTTATACCATGAAAACGCATAGAAGTCTACCCCAAGTGCTTTGACATCGATCTGACGATGCGGTGCGTAGGCTACGGCATCTACGCACAATAGTGCTCCAGGAACAGTATGTACAGCGTCGGCAATGGACTTGATGTCGTGTATCGTGCCTAGAATGTTTGAAGCATGCGTACATGTGACCAACACAGTCTTGCTAGAGAGCAGATCCGGAAGATCAGAGGCGAGAAGTTTGGGGTTTCCTTTTGTCTTGGGAGTCCACCACTTGATGACGAGATTTTGTCTTTCAGCCAGGTCAACCCATGAGGCGATGTTGGCTTCGTGGTCGATGGAAGATATTATAAGCTCAGAGCCCTCGGGAAACTTGAGGGCGTACGAGAGATTGCGGAAGAGTTGCGTTGTGGCAGAGCCCAAGACTGATCACTGAATCAGTTTTCTGGCATATACAAAAGCATGGTATTTTTGACCAATGTTATCTGAAGAAGCATTGATGTACTTTGCAGCTGCGTCGTACCCAGTGTCATACAGAGCGGTAGATTTCTTGCCTACGGTGTAAGAAGCACCGAGTTGGACATTGGTCTTGGACAGGTAATCATGAATTCTAGAACTATCAGTTAGACGGCCAATTTGTAATCATGACATAAATTCTCACGAATCAATGACCGTCCCGAGAGTTTGACTTCCTCCGGCGTTGTCGAAGAAGACTTGAGATTGCTTCAGTGCAGGGAAGCGATCCCTAGCGGTGGTAATGTCAAAGGAGCTCATGATAAAGGCCTGACAAGACAAGACAAACTTAAAACATATAGATATAAAGTATTAATTGAACCTTTATAAACAATTCTAAACACGTTCGCCTCTTTCCCGTCCACGTCGCGAGGATGTGCTCGCCCAAGTCTAGACTCCATGGTCAAAGGGCGCCAGTCTATCCCACCTTCGAAGGCGGGGCTAATTTACACTGCAATGCGGCAGCATATAGCCATACATTTGTCATCATTGGTCTGGAGAATCTGTGTACGACTGTCTAAGGGCTTGATTCAGTGGCTCTTGAGCAGGACGACACGGTACGCGGTGCTAGACCAGATATGCCTCTAAGGGTGTCATGAGGAATACAAGAGCCAACTGGAATGCAGCCGTCCACAAACAAGCAATGAACAGCGCTTAGACGCATATCGCGCCAAAAGAAACTTAATGGAGCTGGTGAACGCTTCCACTCGGCGTGTCTCACTCTGCAAGCCCCTATGTAGGCTCAGCTGGCGAGCGCTTCAGTAGTTATGCGGGTTGCGAGCGGTGAGACAGTTTTGGCAGAATCGGCTGGCCCAAAAAATTCCTATAGAAATGGGTTGATTTTCCACACAAAGTTGAAAACTCCCAAATCCTCAATTCGCCCTCGACCAAGATTATTTACGCTATGAAAAGAAAGGCAGAATCAGAGCCCAATAACCAAAATGGCAAGGGCATCCTCAAGAAACGTTCCAAGACCAGTATGGGTTTCCTCGTCATCTCAGCACACCCCGCAAATTGTCTGATAATTGTCTACTGCAGTCCTCTCGGAAGACGAGGTAAAAAGAAGTTTCAGGAAGGGTCTTTTCGACAAAGATATTCTAAACAAGTACACTAAAGCTTATGCCGAATCGGAACCTTACAAGCATAGTGTTATCAGCTCTCTGATCAATGACGATCTGCTCCGGTCCGTCCGCAAGGAGATCCAGGAAAACGTCCATTTTACACCCAAGGAAACGGACATCTACAAGATCCACCAG
Organism: Proliferodiscus dingleyae; assembly: GCA_003988795.1. Lineage (NCBI taxonomy): Eukaryota > Fungi > Ascomycota > Leotiomycetes > Helotiales > Lachnaceae > Proliferodiscus > Proliferodiscus dingleyae. The sequence goes on along the minus strand of QYAK01000014.1, from coordinate 451,896 downwards.
TCAGGAGACCTAGCGAATCTGGACGGACTTGATGATGGTGCCCTCGAGAAATTACCTTCACTTCTCAAACTGCGGGATGCAATGTACTCATCCTCGTTCAGGAACTACGTTGCGACAGTCACTGGCTCGGGGGAATTGAGCGGCCGAAAGACGGATATGGCAATCAACGTATATACTCCCGGATGCCATTTGTTATGCCATGATGACGTGATTGGGAGCAGAAGAGTCAGCTACATCTTGTATTTGACAGATCCAGATCTACCTTGGAAGGAAGAATGGGGCGGGGCTCTGCGACTGTTTCCAACAAAGACCTTCGAGGACGAGAAAGGTGAGAAGACTGTTACACCGAGTCCAGATTTCACGAAAGTTATCCCTCCCGCCTGGAACCAACTGAGCTTCTTTGCGGTCCAACCCGGCGAGAGTTTTCACGATGTTGAAGAAGTTTACCATGCCGAGAACAAAGAGCAATTAGAGAAAGATGGTGGCAGAGTTCGTATGGCTATCAGTGGCTGGTACCACATCCCTCAAATCGGAGAAGAGGGCTATATTGAAGGCGAAGAGGAGAGATGGGGCACCAACAGCAGCTTAAAGCAGTTACAAGGGAATCCCGATAGATATGACTTCCCAAAACCTCAGTCAATCACCGTCGAAATACCAAAAGATGCCAGCAAGGAGAAGCTCCTTGACGAAGATGACTGCAACTTCCTACTTCAGTATCTGGCACCAACATATCTGACCCCAGATACGTTGGAGCAAGTTTCCGAGCGCTTTCTAGAACTATCTAGCGTCGAATTGCCATCACTTTTGTCAAAAAAATTCTCCACACGGGTCAAAGCTTACATCGAGGCTCAAGAAGCTACCGTTTTGCCGGACAGTAGCACCGAGATCGAGAATGGATCATGGAAAGTCGCTAGACCACCGCACAAGCATCGCTTTCTTTATCTCCAACCCGAAGAAAGAGAGACCACTAAATCTAAGGAGTTGAATCCTGTTGAGGAGTTAGTAGAGGTCTTACTACCCAGTAATCGGTTCAGGAAATGGCTCGAGATAGCCACGCAATGCGAAATCGAGAACTATGATATTTTAGCTCGACGTTTCCGTAAAGGTCTCGACTATGCTCTCGCGACCAGTCACGAAGGTCAGCCAAGACTAGAGATTAGTCTTGGGCTGACTCCAACTCCTGGCTGGGGCGTAGACGAGGCAGAGGACGAGGCCGAGGACGCAGCTGAACATGAAAAAGATGATTCCAAGTCAAAGACTAACGGGAAGTCCAAAGTCAATGGCAAGCAGAAAGAAGTGGAAGTTGAAAAAGAGGATGAAGATGATGTTGGAGGCCAAGAGGTCTACATGGCAGGTGATGATGATGATGAGGCCGATGGTGATGCAGCGATTTACAAGACATCCACTGACCCAGAAGACGACAACATTCTATTCACGATGCCGGCATCCTGGAACCAGATGAGCATCGTCTTGAGAGACAGTGGGGTCTTAAAATTCGTTAAATATGTGAGTAAGAAGGCGAAGGGTGATAGATGGGATGTCAGTGGAGCATATGGTGTGAAGGAGCTGGATGATATTGATGAGGAGGATGGCGAGGGGCAAGCAGCAGACGCCGAGCAAGTCGTCACTCTGGAAGACAGTGAAGAAGAGCCATTTAACGGTTTCCCGGATTCGGAGGACAGTGACTCCGATTGAGCAAGCGATGGATTTGATGACTTGCAGATCCTAGACTGAAAAACAAAAGTATTCTTCGAATCAATGTAGGATTGTCGTCCAAGGTCAGGTGGTTGAGATCTTCTTCAACTGCTGCCATCTACTTCTCCACCCACTGCTCTTCGTACATTTGAGCGACTTGACGTCGCAGTTTATCTACTGTACACTCGGCAAATGCTGCTAAAAAGCACTTGTCGGCGCAGAAGCATGGGAGAATCAAGGTCTCGAGACCATGACAAAACACCGTTTCGGCAAATGTTACCTTGGCATCGACATGTAGATGTATCTGTAGCACCGGTGGACCAAACTGCTTACGACACCTCTTTGATCGAGTATGCCCACCAGTCATCAGTTGATCAATATCGATGTTGACAATACGAAGCGAGTCAAGGTTCCATTCTTGCAGCCTTCCCAGGGGCAGATATCCAGAAACAGAGATCTGAGCTTCAGGCAGATGCAATCTGTTCTCTCGACAGACGGCGAGAATAGCAAGTCTTGCCGATATGTCATCGATATCTCGCTGGAAAATGTCTGCATGTATAAATCACCCTCCGCACGACACATACTGTAACGCGGGTTGAAGTTAGCCCGCTACTACTTGCGGTGTTGCGACCTGGCAAGAGAGGATGCGAGGGAACTCGAACCGAATGCGCTAGATCCTTGCTGCTAAAACACCAAAATTCCGAAGCGTCCAATCATTTTCCATATTATAAACCGTTACAGATGGAGTTTAGACCCAATTGGGTAAAATGGCCAAAGCCGCTTCGCATTTGTCTGCCCATGCCATGTTCGCATCTAATTGGCTCTATCACGAGTACTTCCAACTGTAAGCCATGTATGTTTGTACGTATATAATGTATGCGGCACTGCCCGCGATGACTCTGTCCTTCTATAACATATTGAGCATTCAACATGGCGCATCTGATTCTTCAAGCGACTGTCGCTGCTGCAGTTGCAATCACTCTCTTTGCTGTAAAAGACTGGTGGTCTTGGAGAGCGTTGAGCAAATGGGGTGAACAGCATGGCTGCGGGCCGTGTCCTGCACGAGAAAATAAACTGCCAGGAGGGGTTGAAAGATATGCCATCTTCTTTACTGCTTTTCAAGGTACGCTGCAGTCATGAAACTCATCCTCAAATGACAGAGAACTTCTCAAAAGCATCATGCTCCTGAAAACTTCTGGAGCTTTGGGATGATAAATCAGCTGCTCACAGCTCAACAGGACTCGACTTCCTTGAAGACCTTCTGGGGAAGCTCTTTGAAACAATGGGCACTTATACATTTCGGACACACAGTCTCTTCGGCAATAGCGACGTATTGACCGCAGACCCGGAGAATATTCAAGCTCTGCTGGCCACCAAACTTCAAGACTTCGACTTTGGCCCCGCACGCGAAACTGCCTTCTTGGAGTTACTAGGACATGGCATCTTCACTGCCGAAGGAGAAGCTTGGCAGCATTATCGCCATCTTCTCAGGCCCCAGTTCGCACGCGATCAAGTGAGCGATCTCGACGGCGCTGGTCGCCACCTGAACCTGCTATTCCGCGCCATACCTGAAGAGAACGCATCGGGTTGGGTAGAAAGCGTCGACTTCCTCCCTCTCTTGTTTTCATTCACCTTAGATGTCAGTACAGAATTTCTCTTTGGCGAATCTGTCAATAGTCAAGCTGCGAGTTTGCAGTCTCTTGATTCGGGCAACCGGAAGGAGGCCCAAGATAATCAGGACTTCGTGGCGGCCTTGAATCAAGCAATAGAGCATGTCGGATTGCTTATCCGTTTCCCGACTGTACGCTATTTCATGCGAGCCAAGAAATTTAAAGCGTCCTGCAAGGTTATCAAAGACTTCGTCGACCGCTTTGTACGGACTGCTTTGGACCCAAACCACAAGCCACCACCAGTCCTACCGGGACAGAAGCCAAAGTACGTCTTCTTGAATGAATTGGCGGCAGAGACAAGGGATCCCGATGAGCTGAGAGATCAGATCCTCCATCTCCTGCTAGCTGGTAGAGACACAACATCCGGTCTCCTATGCTGGGTCATCCTCCTCCTCTCCCGCCACCCAGAAGAATTCACGCGCCTTCGCTCCGCTGTCATCTCCCAGTTCGGCACGGAAACTGCTCCGACTACTGAGCTGACCTTCGAATCCCTCAAATCTTGCAAGGAGCTCAGAAACGTCATGTACGAGACACTCCGTCTCTACCCTCTCGTCCCCGCCAACGGACGGAGAGCAATTCGCGATACGATTCTCCCTACAGGCGGTGGGCCAGACCGCAAACAACCCATTGCCATAAGGAAAGGTGAGGGCGTGGGCTACCCATCGTACACGATGCATAGGCGCAAGGACATCTGGGGAGAAGATGCAAATCAATACGTGCCTGCAAGGTGGGATGGAAGGAAATTAGGATGGGAGTATATTCCATTCTCTGGAGGACCGAGAGTGTGTCTTGGTCGTAAGTACTCATCTGTCATGGTAACCCATAAGAATTATGCTGATGTGGAGACAGAACAATATGCACTCAACGAGGCAAACTTTGTGATCGTGAAGATCTTGCAGAAATATGATAAGATCGAAGCATTGGACATGACTGGTAAAATAAATAAAGGACTCAATATAACACTGTATCCCGCAGATGGCGTGAAAGTTAAGATGCATAGGGCGAGTTCATAAGTCGGAATGATTATAAGAAAGTCTTCGATTACATATGGCGTGGACAATGTTTGGAACAATTGGAGATCATATTTTGAAGGAAATGCCACTCAGCAAACATGTATATTATTTGAACGTCTCGGACGGAATTCAAACTCAATATAGACATAATATCTGTGTTGTTCTAACGAGACGTACAGCGTCGCAGGCGGCAGCTATGCTTCCCATGTTCCCTAAAAGCTATTATTGCCACCATAAAGTCACAGATAGATTCTGACTGACGAGTAATAAATAATATCAATATCACCCGTGCCTACAAGGGCCCTCGTAGCATTCTGAAACTCCCAGAGAATTCCATAAAGTGACCGGTACTCAGCCTTGTACTGTATGATGTCACATGGCGACTTAGTGTTGGTGGTGAGGTGGCTTGTGAGGCGAGGCGGGGTAATCCATACTGTAACAAAGACCGGTGGTGGCGGTGCTATCCAGGAGGAGACTTTCAATGCTATCTCAGCCGCAATCATTCGGGAGAAGCTGGTCTTCGACCTCACATATGTCTGACATGCGGCCGTACGTTCGATAAATAGCAACGAGCAGCCGAATCTATCTATATATTTGAGACTCACCGGCTAACGCCCCTTGCCGGTACTGTACGGCTCTACAGCTTATAGCTATCGAGTGTCTTTTCACGCTCTCACAACAAAGCCAGACGCACTTGAACAGTCATATCACGTTCAAAGCTCATTCTGCTAATCTGGTTCATATATCGGATCCTCGTTTCCGGATTGATCTCTGATATCCCAGTTACGCAGTGTACCTGTGAACGACTTCCAGCTACATCTAGATATACCGCCCCAGATAGCGCCCTCGACTACTCCTACCAAGCTCTCCTTCCAATATCAAATACCCTACAAATCTCCTCCCCATCTCACAGCAAGAAAGTCTCATCATGGCACCCCACGGACACGCCCCAGCCATGCTCGCTTTCCGCGGCGAAGACAACAAAACCGTCAAGTACGTCGCCGCCCCCGCCTTCATCCAAGCCACCACCTACGACTCCGACGACGAGCCCCTCATCACGCCACAGTTCGACGAAGAAGCCCTGCAGAACTTCACCGCGACGGGTCGTCCCATCCAAGGCTTCAAAGCCCAGCCCCTGCAGAGCCTAGCGGGGGATATGTACAGCCTGCCGCAGCTGCTGCCGAAGCAATACACAGACGACTCGATCATTCCTGCTATTGTGACGAATGTCTTGCCGAGCGAGCAGCAGCAGCAGCCTGAAGAGGAAAGAAAGAGCGGTAGCAGGAGGAGGAGTTTTTTAGGGAAGTTGAAGGGCAGGAAGGATCATGGGAAGAAAGATGCGTTGGTGAAAGTGGTGTATATGCCACGGCGGGATTATCAGAAGTTCTTTGCGAGAGGGCTGCAGGGCGAGTATATCGGTAGTGAGCCTGAGAGGATGTGGAGTGAGACGGAGTTGGAAGAGACTTTCGGGAAATACAAGCCTGTGGTGGGGAAGAAGTAAATCTGACCCTTTGGATTGGGAATGTGGTAGGCTGGGGAGTTCATTTGGGTGAAATTTTGACGGTTGCTGGATTTTGGTTATACCCTTTTCTTCTAGCTGGTTATTGGTTGGTCTCGGCGCTTGGAATACAAAGCAGCAGGAAGGAGGAAGTTGGACTGGTCTCGCCTCAGTGGGCAACGGCTTTCTTACATAATTTGAATTGCCTATTCTGTTTTTTCATTATTTTCTCTTTCCAGCTTCTTGCAATTGGTATCTGAAGGAGATCCTGATTTTCGGCATGTGTACCATTATCTCTGATGAAGGAGTTATATTTCAGTATAGTTCAAGTTATTTTGCACCATCTGTCAAGCACAGCTTTCCATTCTGCGAAAATGGGTACCCATCCAGATTTCGAACTTCATATTGCTCATTACCCACCCCAGTTTGTTGCCAAAACAAACCCCACGGGTCATGTTTCTGCTTTGTATCAGACAGCCTTTGATAATTATCCCCGAAGAAGCTGTACTGCCAATTCGGCTCCCCGGGATCACCTTCATTCATGTACGCCCCTGAACCGGGCGTCAGGTCCCGCCATGTCTGCATGACTTGCTGGATCTGGTCGTCTTCATCCTTCGCCTGCTGTGCCGTCATTTTGTCAGGCAGTGTTTTCACCAGACTTCCGTGTATGACTGCGCGTCGCCACGAAGGGTTGAGCGCGCTGTCGCTGCCTGGCCAGCCCGCGGCTTCTCTGGTGGGACTAAGGCAGATTGCGTGGAAGTTGTAGCCGGCCTCTACTGATTTTCGAACCACACTCATGGTCTCGTTGAATAGCTCTTCGTCTTCCCAGTTATCTCGGAGGAAGAGACGGGATCTATACCGTGTCTCTGCTGGTCCTGATCCTGAGGGCGGCCGAGGAGAAGCGTATGGTAGAGAAAAGAGGAACGTCGGGTTGGTGATATTGATTCCTATGCGGTTGAGGTCATCATATAGAGGCTGCATGAATGCGTACACTTCGGCTGCCGTCTTGTTCGGAAAAGTGGAGGATGAGGTGAGGAAATAGCTATTGTTTGATAGGTAGTAAACATACCCCCAGCAGTATCCACCGGCGGCTGTTATCTTTTCTACGAATTTGTAATATAGGCTTACGCCTTGCCAGAATGTCTCCGTATTGTTTACTCCTGGACTGAAGAGTGATAGGGCGGGAACAGAGAAGCTCAGCTGGGACGCCGTGGTGTTGATAGGTGGATATGCTTTCATGATCAGAGAAGTCACCACGCCGTAAGTACCTAGATTTCAATGTCAGATACTTCTAATCGCCTTTCAAAAAGCAAGGCTCTTACCTCCTCCGCCTCCACGGAGAGCAAAGAATATGTCCTCGTTCGTATACGGGTCAGCGGTTACAAACCTCCCGTCCGCCGTCACAACCTGAGCAGAAAGTACTTGGTCAGATCCCAGACCATAGTACGAACCAAGAGTACCATGCCCTCCGTTAGCAAACCATCCACCCGCCACGCCCACTGTGCTCCACCCAGGTCCTGCTACCGTGATATTATGCGCCGCCATCCCATTGAAAAGTTCCCAATTCTCAATACCAGCTCCCACCCGAACCGCCATCCCCGAGTACTCGCCAAGCGTGAAGTTAGAAAGAAGTTCAAACCCTTTCAGATGATGCGTCCAGATACTCAGAGAGCCAGCACCAACAGACCTACCACCAAAATCATGGCCGGTGTTCCTAGCTCGCAAATCAGTTCATTATCCCACGCCTGAGAGGAATCTCCTCCCCCTTCCAAAGGATATAACTCACTTGACCACGAGTCTCACGTTCTTGTTCCTCGCAAAGTTTACTCCGGCCTGCACATCCCGCACACTGCTCACATTGACAACATACACTGGAAACCCGCCCTGTGTGCAATTCCCCGTCGCGTTCAGAGACGCCAGACATGTCTCGCCCTCCGGCCACTGCGTCAGTACTGACACAGGATCATCGAGGTACGCGCGGCTGAAGAACGAGGTGTTGACCAGAATGCCGCATTGCACTGGATTGTAGGCCGGTCCGGGGTAGCAGACGTTAGCTAGAGGAGATGGTTGGAGCAGGGCGCCGGAGATAGTGTTGTTCAGCTGGTTCCAGTCGGAAGTGGAAGGCCAGGAGGAGTCGCCGGGAAAGGACTTGCATTCTGGCGGGCTGTAGGAGGTGGTGGAATTTGAGTTGCCGAATTGGAGGGCTGAGAAGTTGCCGATGTCCTTGGTGGTGAGCTGGATTGACTCGTATGGGAAGTTGAATCCTTGTGCTGCCTGGGCTAGGAGGGCGCCGATGAAGGTCAGCACGAGGGCATGCATCTTGAAAGCTTGCTCACTTCGTATGGGAATGTGGTGAGACTTACTACTTATATAAAGGCCTCGTCACGTATTGTGACTTTATATTAATTTTTTAAGTGCCTGCATTCATATGAAAATCGGAATGTGGGGTTGAGCTTTCTAACTGGCTATGAAGATATTCAAGGTCACAATATGAGATTTTAGTATGCGAATTTGCTTGTGGAAAGAAACAGACGACGATAGGCTGTGAAATTCCGGGGAAAATTGTGAAAGACACGGCAGTAACACTCCAACGTCGTTCGGTATTGCTCTAGATGAGGAATACTGTTCTTCCTAGAGTGCATTCGTCCCACATGGAAATTGCCAAAGAAAATCAGATAGCAAGATAAGGATTTTGCCCTGGCTAAATATTCGATTTGGAGGCTCTAGCAGGTGTTGCTCGGCAGTAGTTCTGGGGTTGTTCGGCCACTTAGCCTAATTATACCATATTTTCAGATCTGGCGTCTTCATCATCTGATTTACTTGATTATAAAGGGAAATAAGGATAGGTCTATAAATAGCCCCTGAATTTGTTCGATGATCACGAGCTAGAAGTTTATGCTCGCTTAGATCTCACTGGACGTAATGAAATTCGTTAAGTGAAGAGAAAGTAAATGATATCTGTCAATACTAAATTTAATAAGATCTAATGCTCGAATATGTATGTAGAAGTCCTCCACTGGGAGATTTTAGTCAAAGAAAAACAGGTTGATAGGTTGGGATGACCGCCACCCATTTGAACAAAACGAGATCCTTCAAAGAACGACACCGCCATCCTCACCACCTCTAGATACTGAAGCCCGTCGTATCAACAGCAACTACCTTCGCCCCCTCTGTAATCGTTCCGTTAATAGGAGCCGCTAACGCTCCACTCGTAGTAACATATAACGTCCTTCCGTCCCTCCCAAACGCCGCTGATGTCGATCCCGCAACTGTCAACGTGGTATTACTCCCCGCCACGGTCTCCGTCTTGCCATCCTTGCCAAACACCACGAGCGAATCATCTAGATCGGTCGCCACCCACACATTGCCCTTGCGATCAATCGCAAAGTCATCCAGGAAATCGTACAGCGCATTCGGGGCCTTGGGACCGATCAGCTCGGCTTGCGCACCGGGGAAAACGGATCCATCGGCGCTGATGCGGATACGGTAGAGGCCGATGAAGGAGTTGGTCCAGTACAAGTAGTCACCCTGAATGTGCACGCCGTTGATGCCCAGCGTCACGAATCCGTCTGGGCTGGGCGCCATCTCGGGCACCTGGATGGCGATGTCGTGTTCTCCTGTGCGGGTGTCGAGGCGGAAGACGGCGCCGAGGAGGGAGTCGGCCATGAGTACTTTCTCGGGGCAGGAGGGGAGGCTGGTCATGCCGTTGAGGAAAGAGGCTTCGGGAACTTGGGCGATCTTGGAGATCTTGGGAGAGGAGGCGAAGGGGGGGAAAGAGACGGACCAGACGGCGTAGGTGCCCGGGGTACTCTTCTCGTTGGAGTAATTGCCTGCGATGACCGCGAAGGTGTCAGGTGTGGTCTCAGTGATTCCTAGGAGGGCCGTAACGTTTGGAAAGGTATTTAGTAATGTCGACTCTGAGGTGGCTGGATTGAAGCTGTACAATTCCGGAGTTGAGAGCACGGTAAGGAGAAGGTTGTCGTTGGGACGAACCGCGATGTTCTCAATCCAAGTACCGGGCCCAAGTTGAAAGATGGTTTTGGTGGGTAGAGGAAGCTGAGTGGCTTGATTTGGAACAGGAGATGATAATGTAGAGAAAGGCAGGAGAGCTCCTAAGAGGAGCTTTTGCATGTAGCTAGACATATCGAGAGGTGTCGTTTGAAAATGCTTAGAAGTTGAGAAATGATAGGAGATGCTCGATGAAGATGAGATGATCTGTTTGATAGAATGAAAATGAAAGAACCATTTCGTTCATACTTATACAATAATCAACCACAGTCAAGACCGTCATCATGAATACTTCGAAGCAGCTGGAATACTTAGTCTGAGAAGCTTATGCAATTAGTTTAGACATTTTGTCTATTTGGTCTTGGGGATGAGACTAGAAGAGGCTCAGTAGATTTCTCTGACTAAGAATTGATGTCAAAGTGGTAGAGACTCAATTACCATCAGGGCTTTTGTGGTTGTGACGTTTTGTTTGGTAGTGAGATGCTTTGCTGTGCCACAACCTTCATCAAACCCCACTTCGGATTTGTCTCGAAACAGCAACAGCGATATAAGCCCCGATGATTACCAATGGTGAGCGTCGGACATGATCAGTCAGGAGTTTTTCACGTAGCACCAGAAGTGTTTTCTGCCTATCTTCCAGGGCACGAATTCGAAGGCATTGACCAATCCAGATTCACAGGACTTGATGATTAATTCGGTGTTAAGATGTTGAGGTGCGCATTTTAACACAGGCTTTAAGGCAAGAAATTCCTTGAGATTCCACAATTCCGTGCTCCAGGTTTATGTGAATTAGTACAGAGCTATCCATATCGTCGCATGAATTTGTGTATTGCCGATATAGTCGCTTTATAGTTAGAAGAAACACACATACACACACACACACACACACATAAAGAGAGAGAGAGAGAGAGAACCTATTCAGCGTCACATATTGTTAATACTATGCCCCTTAATCAGCTCTTCTTAGCGACTTTTTGTCAAGTTCATACTGCCATATGAGGGCAATACATATTAAATCGATTCCCGTAACTTTTGATAGCATCTTCTTATTCAAAGTATCTCTATTGGGGGTTTTATCATAGGCATTTTGTTATCTAGCTGAGTCAACTTAAAAAAGCAACAGAGGAGTTACAATACCTCAACGAATTTCAACGACTTGCAACAGACGAAAAAATTCCAAAGTCCTGAAACCGAAAAAACTATGGGGACATTCCACCCACATTCCATACGCGTTCCTCTCAGACCCGTTTCCTCGTGGCTAGCCCCCTCTCCCACCCCCTTCCCGCACGTCATCAAGAAAGCTAAGCTAAGCTGGCGGAAGAATCCAAGTGGAGAATGAAGCAGAAAAGGGGCCAAAAAAAAAATCCAATAGTTCAGGAATGCAGCGACGTGCAACAAAAAATCCCCAAAAAGAAAATCACCCCAAAAGAGGGAGCGAGATACGAAACTAGAGATAACGAACTATATATGGCATTTCACATGTGTCTCTCTTTTGGGGGGGTCTCCTCCTGCCTGCCTGCCTGAGTCAGTCGCGACTCAAACTCACGACTCACTCACTCACTCGCGAGACTATTCTGAGTCGCGTAGCATAGCATCCCGCTATCCATTCGTTCTCGCGTCTCGAGCAAGACCGTTTTTTGATTTGGGATTTTATCTCCACGCATGTTGTAAGTCCGACGCGTAGAGAAATGTAAAGAGAGAAAGAAAGAAAGAAAGAAAAAAATGCGAGATATTAATTTGATAGAGTGAGGGAATTTCTTTCTTAGATAGAGAATGGGTGGTTTTGTATTTTGGGGGGGGGCGCTGCGCAGATGGGAAGGTTACTTGGCGTCTTTGCCTAGGATATTCTCTCCTCTCTTCTGTCCATCTTTCCAGCAAATTCATTTCCCCCCCAATTTTATCTTTTCTTAAGCAAGCAAAGTAGGTACCGATATCAAAAATCGAAAATGGAAAGAACAAAAACACAAAGAACAAAGAGTAAGAAAAAAGAAATCCTGGCACGTGCCGTCCCGCTACCATCTTCTCCCCCTCCCTATTCGCTCCCCCGTCTCGTGCAGGCTCCACACGCCAAGCTCAGTTGGTGGTTCATGCATCCTGCAGGTACCGTACAGGTACATACAGTATCGTACACTACATTATGCAGCACACACATATCCCCCCACAATAAAAAAAAACAAAACAAAAAACCCAGATATACTTTAAAAATCACTACTGTACTAAAGTCATTAAAAATAATAAATAAAAGTGTTTTAGTTCCCCGTGTTCCCCAGACTTTAAAAAAAAAATCCCCATGTATTATTATATCATGGCGCAATAAAACATAACCCGCAAACCCACAAAAACCCTGAAAATCCTAGGAACACACCAACGTTGCAAAAAAAAAAAAAGAAGGAAAGGGAAGAAAGCAGCGCTGATCTAAGAATTTATGACGTACCCCAACACTACCAACTACCAACTACCACCCACCAACCAGTACAGGGTAAGATCGTAGATCTCAATCTCCCCCGCTCTTTCTCTCTCTCCCCTTCTCCTCTCCCCCTCCTCTTTCCCCACGTCCCCTCTCTCCAGGTCTCAGGGATCCTGTTTTTCTTTTCTCTTCTTTTCTTTTCTTCCTCAGGCCTAATATTTCGATTTCGGTATTTTGTGAAATCATGGGTATGGGGGCATCAGCAGATACCCGGGGGCAGGGGATTTCATCAAGGAGATTACGATGAAAAAAAAAGAAAGAGCAGGTGAGAGTGAAAATGAGAATGAGAGTCAGGGAGAGAAGAAAAGAGAAAGAGAGGGAAGAGAGAGGAAAGGAAAAGAAAAGAAAAAAAAAAGGAGGGGACGCGGGGAAATGGAGGAGAAGAGGAAAAAGGAAGAGAAGAAGAAGATGTATAGAAAATTTAAAAAAAACCTGCGAAGACTGTAGAAAGTGTAGACTGTATATGATATATATACAAAAGCTATGAGTCCCGAATAGACACGACGAAGACGTAAATAGTGGGGCTTCTCCCCTTTTCCCTTCTTCGTTCTATTTAACGAGCTGCAGGAGACGGGAAAGAAGGGGGAAGGGCAAGGGAAGGGCAGAGTGGTGGATGAGAGCAGTTCTTTCTCTCTTTCTCTTTGGAAGGAAAAGGACTTAGGAATGTTCGTATGATAGATATACAATAGCTAGTCCCTACCATAAAAAGACCAGAAGATAGTTGTTCACTCTTACAACACAACTGGTCCCTACAACTGACAACGCATCGAAGCACTCTGTTTATAGCAAGAGAGGGTGACGGTGACAAAAATCCATTTTTATTCGGCTTAAAAAACTACATGATCTGCTTCTCCCCCTCTCTCCAACAACATGCAATTACGCCTTCCCATATGCATTTATGCATTGATGCTTATCCTCTTCTGTTTTTTCTCCTTCCCCCCACCTTCTCCGACCAAAATTAATACAGCGAAGAATTACACAATACCATGATTTTTTTTGCCTTCGTCTTGAATGACGAGGTACCGTGATGATATTAATGCCAAACCCTGACTTTCTAGTTGAGGGTGAAGAGAGCAGCCAAGGTCAAGCAGACGAGGGCGAGAGGAGAGGCGAGCTCGGATGCGCCGCTGCTGGGAACAGTGCTGGTAGTGGAGGCTGAGGACGAACTCCCAGATGAAGTCTTGCCTGCGCTTGAAGAGGCTTTCTCGGATGTTAGCATGTCTCTTTTTTTTACTCCCCTACAGTCTCATATCGTGTGAGAGGGTGAAGGAAAAAGGGAAAACTGACTTGTCTTGGCAGTGACGGTGCTGTTGCTAGCAGTGGAGGCGCTCAAGGTCGATTTTGAGGAGGCAGCCGAGGAGGTCAAGGATGATGAAGCAGAGGAGAGGGAGGATGAGATGGACGAAGTCACCGACGCAGAAGAGGAAGATGCGGACCCGCTGGAAGACGCAGTGGAGGACGCAGTTGCAGAGGCAGTGCCGGTGGCTCCGAGGAGCTGAAATTGAGGGCTGAAGTTGGTATCGGTTCCATCCGAGATCTCAATGGCGTAGGTGTCGGAGGGAAGGGTGGATGGCACGTTCCATGTGAAGGGAGAGGTGGTTTGGCCAGCTTTGCGCCACACATGTTAGCAAGGTGCGCAACACAGATATCTCTCGACGGGAACTCCCCAGCAGTTGGGTTGGCACTTACAGGTGATGGTGCTGACGGTCTGGAGGTTGTTGGCACCACCGTTCTTCAAGGTGAGAGTGACGGGGCCGGCAGCACCGCTCCACCCGATGATGTATGGCTGGCCGGCGGTGATGTCGTTGTAGACCGGGTTGGTCAACTGCACAATGGCGTTGGCGCCGGACAGGATCGCGGCAACGAGAGTGAGGGTTGAGAATTGCATTTTTGCAGATGGGGGGTCAACTCGAGTTGCGAAGAGAGAGAGCGGCAGTTGAGATGATTCGGGGAGTGTTCTGGAGAAGGAAAGACTTTATATTAGCTCGGGTGAAGCTTCCCACATGTCTCACACACGATGCGACTCGACGCGTGCGAGAATGCACGACGGGAGCGAGTGCGAGTGCGTGTGAGTGCTGCGGGTGTAGAGTAGAGTGACTTACACGAAGTACAGTAACCGTGGATCAGCGGGAGGGCGGCTGTTCCGGATGAGAAGTGAAGGGAAATGAGATGGAGAGAAGTAGTGACAGAGTCTTCTTCTCTATTCTGGTCTTGTTGTTGTCTTGTGGTGATGGAGATGGCAACGAGAGTGGTGTAGTGAGTGGGAAGAGAGATTGATATAAGAACCGGGAAGAGGCAGAGTATATTACAGACAGAGCAGTCGAGCAGGAAGGATGAGACGGGGGACGGGGATGGGGATGGGGATGATGACGGAGGAGACACAAGAAGGAGACACGAGAGGAGGACGAGGACACAGCAGAGAGAGGGAAGTCGCGCCCGGAATGAAAATCCCAATCTGGCAGGGGGGGAGGGGAAGGAGCCAGGGGACCAACTAGGCAGGGACCAGGAAGCAGCAGCCAATCAGAGGCCCATCTTGCCATCATAGTGGGGCCCGGTGGCTGACTCTGAAGCGTGCACCTCACCTCCACCTCAGCGTCATTTCCTCCCCTGCCCAGGGGTCTCAGGGGTCCCAGCCCAGCCCCAGCCCAAGCCCAAGTTGCAAATCTCGCATATACGGGGTTCGCCTTCTCGCTTGCTCGACCTATTACGTAATAAGATGCCTCAATTGGGTGATTTGTTCTGGCCTGGTGGCCTCAGGCTACAAGTAAAATTTATTTTTATTCCATCGCACTTGAGTGAACTTGAGTGAACTTGAGTGAGGTAAAGTAGTACAATAGAGGTTTGCTGTTCCAGCTGCAATGCCAACAAAGCAGGAGCAGCATCATCAATCACTCACTCACTCACTCACTCTCTAACACTCTCCAGATCAGTGATTGGAGTCCATTGCATTTTCCAACTAGAAAACCACTTCAGCCTCCGCCTCCAGCCTCCGCCTCCGCCTCCAACAACCACCTTTTTTCTTGACTTTCCTCCCCCCTGCACGCGAAGTAAACATGGCGTGATACAAAACCAATCTCACCCTCACCCTCACCCTCACCCTCACCCAACCCAACCCCAGCTCCCCAACTCCCCAAATCTACCGAGTCCCCTCCCTGCTGTGTAGTGGTGGTGTTGGTGCTATTCTTGGCGCAGTCAACTCAGCCCTCCTCCTGAGTCCCTCACCAACAGCACGTGGAACTATATGTCTGGTCCTACTACTGTAGCTGAGCCAGAAAACCATTTTTGTTTCACTTTCTTTTTTTTCCTTTCCTTTTTTCTTTTTCAAGATGAATACTTGTATTGCAGTTTTTGGTTTCTGTTGGTCTATGGGGGGAAAATCCATATGCTAAAAGGCGAAAAAAGAAAAAAATAACTCTTCGTATTCATACTGGCCCACAAGACCCAGAAGAGCTGACTGGCTTGTGTTGCAGTATGATTAAGCCCCATGCACAGCCGCGCTTCAGACCAAAGGAAAAAGATGGAGTGCGAATGATATAAAGGCGAGAAGGAAAACAAACAAACAAACTCAGACCTTACAAAAAAAAGTATCAACGCCCCAACACTCTTTTCCTGAAGGACTGCTCCGTATCATCCAATTAATAGATCATCCTTCTTTCTCCCGAGGCCCGTCCCCACACTGCCCCTCGTCTTTTCCTTTTTCAATCATCAAAGAAAGCTCTGAAGAAGCTCCCATCTAGACTCGGCCACCGCCCTCGCCCATGGCCCTTCTCACCCGCCTGCTGCCTCTCCGCCCACTTCTTCTGCTGTCTCTCTTCTGCCCTCATCTTTCGATCCAGCTCGGAGAAGTCCCAGGCAGTGTGGGCTCCGTTCCAATCATCCACGTGTGCTGCTCCCCACGAATCCTGTGCCCCGTCATGCTCGGCTGGATAGTACTCGTCTGAGCCGTACCGAGAATGGGTCGGTGAGTCGATGGTTGTCTCTTCTCTTACATGTCGAGACTTGGAGGCATGACGATAGTGCTTTGCGTCGGGCGAAGGCCATCTGCCTCGTTCCTCTCCCTGTGTGCGGCCTGCCTTGTATTGACTGTGAAGAGTGGAGTCGGAGCTACAGAAATAAGGAGCTTCTTCTGAGGTAGGTGGCGATGGGGCTGCGGGCATGTTGTTGTGACCTGTGGTTCGTCAGTCTACGTCAAGAATTCTTTTTAGGAGTTGATCTATACCGTCCCACGCATCTTGCCTTGCCTCTGAGCGACCAAGTTCCGAGTCAGATTTGTCCCTACGACAGCCTTTCCGCGAGTGTCTTCTGAGAAGCTCGGGTCCACGAGCAGCTTCGTACTCCCAGTCATTGTTGTAGTGATGAGCTCGAGCCGCAAAGGTATCTGTACGATCTCTAGCAGAAGATGCCATTTTATCAATCCTCTCGTCACACTTTTGGGGTAGTTCGATGTGTTCCTCGACTATCACCACATCTTCTTCATGTCCAGGGTATATAGGATTTGATTTGGTCCAGGAGTGAGTATCTCGTTCCGTTGGACGTGCTCTCTGGCCGTGCGAGGATTCGTAGGAACGAGATGAATTTGCGGATTCGTCTTCGAAGCCATCATCTCTCCTTGAGGTTCGATTGTCAACATAGCTCGTTCGAGAGTATTTGGTTCTGCTAGAGCCAGAGTTCACATCTTCGTCGCCGGCCGAAAATTGATCGGCCTTCCGGCCAGATCGGATCGGAATCACGTATGAGGGTGCTCGAACATGTCGATACAAAGGATGTGGAGAGAAACTACCGCCTGATTGATGATCTCTCCCTTTGTCAGAATATTTTGGTTCGTAGCGCTGGTAGGCCGCATCGGAGTGATCAATCAATGGAGACCATGGCCTGCCATCTTCACCGAGATCTCGATAACGCGACCTTCCTCTCAGCTGAGGCACACTCTCTTCATTCATAAAGTTGTCAGGCCGTAGTCTTATGTATGATCCTTTTCGAAGACCGTCTTCACTCCTGGTGTGCTGACTACCAGTATCGTGAACGTTCTCCTTGAGTTCAGCCACCATCCGTGGCTACAGACAGATTAGTGTTTAAAGTGCATTGTTTTGAAGACGGTCGCCCACCTGTTCAGAGAGAGACCTTCTACGCAAGTGCGGTCTAGGGAACTCGAGATCTTCCTCATCACTTCGGTTTGAATCATGCTTCTAGCTTCGTGTTAGCTAGTACCTTGAGGTACTATGAGTGAAGAATCACCTGTTGCTTCTTCTTGCTCTTCTTTCTGGATTGCTGCTTGCTATGTCTTCGATTATCATCGGAACCACTCGTCTCGCTCGCGTCTCTCTGGCACTTCCGACAAAAGGCAGGGACTGGTTCCTCTCCGGGCTTTATTGGGTTGTCATGATGATACTTGCTCGATCGTATCCTGCCACATTGAGCGCAGACATGTTTGGTGACTGTGATAGTAGTCTTGGTGGAGTTTGTTTCAGCTTTGACTACGGGTGCAGTAAGAGATGAACGTCTTTGCAATTCCGGCGCAAAATTGGTGTTGTAACGAGCATCTATCTTCCTGAGAGTCTCAAAGTCTTCCTGTTTTGATTTGCCCGGTTCTGGAGCTGTGTAGGCGAATGGTGGTGGTAGTGGAGGTTGAGGCGTGGGCGTGATGGAGTAGAGAGGAGGCGGTGCTTGAAAGGGGGGCGCATATACGCCAGGCTGTTGCGGCACGTACGGTATGCCATCGATGATCAATGGGGCGGGTGAAGGTGCCACTGAAGCACTTCGACGATGTTTTCGCCTTCCGTCAGCTCTGGGTGCCCTCAAGGAGTCTCCCAGCAGGTTGACCGAAATGGATGCACGTCTTGGTCTCTTTTCGCGCGCCATGACAAGCTTCCCACCGATCTTCGTGACGTAAGGTACGCCAGCAGGTATGACAATCCTACTCTGAGTGCTGTGTTCGCTCTGAGTACTGCTAGACTTCGATCTGCAACTGTCAGTTGTTGGCCTCCTAGATGAAGTATTATAGGTGACTGAGATGATGTCTCGTCGATATCAACCATCTTTGCGTTGGTGTGACTTACGATGCGACCATCGCGGCGAGGTATCAAGCTACAACGAACATAACGAGATGGGAAGAGAAGGAGTCCACAAGTATTAGCAGTTATGAAAGATTGCAAGGTAATGCAAGAGCAATAGCAAATGAGTAAAACGGAGCAAAGTTTGTTAATGTGGTGTCAGATGCCGATGTGGATGTGTTTGCGAAGACTTGAGAGCAAAACAAAAGTCCATCCCAAGTCCGACGCATGTGGCGGGGCCAAAGTTTGTGGTGAATGCGGCATTGAAAAAGCCAAATTGCTGCACGGCAACTCCTCTTTCCGGCTGAACGCAGCACGACAGGAAACTGGATGTGAATTGCGAGTTGAGATTCAACTGCGTTTCGTGGAAGCAAAGTGCCAGCCAGCTGAAGCTATCAGCGGTGATGCGGAGCAGTAAGAGTTTACAATTGGATTCCCCCGTATGTCGAATTACTGGCGCAAGTTCTCTTTGGGAAAATTATCTTGCCACAAGGCAGGAGGAGTGGAGAAAAGGATGGAAAGAGAGAATGGGAAAGCAAGTGCGCTTGTCTAATCCACAGCCAATGACTGCAGGAAAGCATCATTCACAAGCGGTCTTCATATCTTCAGCTTCAGTGTCTTAGAGGCCGCATGACATTCGAGCTAGTGGAGACATAAAGCCGAGGATCAGTTGCAGACCATGCAAAAATGAGTTATCGACTTTGATTGAAATGTAGAGGGATTGGGGGCACAAGCAACGAACGCAGCATGCAGCAAACCAAAGAAACCAAAACTGCTCACTGGACGGCAGATCACGTTTACTAGTACATTCTGACTAGAGATAAAATATCTGCCACATTTTTACAGCCGCGCCGTGCCAAGGACATACGAAATATACTACAGGGACTCCCTTCTAATCCACCCTTAGAACTTTTGGACCTCTCTTCTTAATCGTCTTCTTCTTCTTATTCCCCCTGTCAAACGAGCTCGCAGAGGCATGGTCTCTGGCCACGTTATCAAGGTCCTTGACCTTGTAGATCCGGATGATCCAATTCTCACTCGTAAAGGCTTCCTCAACGGTGTTGAGAGTGGGGCCTTGGTCGGGGAGCTTGACCCCACGAACCCGGTCCTGGCACTGTCCCGGTGGGAACATGGTGCAGTAGTTGTAGTATGACATCTTGTACCTCGAGGATTGTTAGTTGAGACTTATGCGAGTAAGGGGACGGAGAGCATACATCAAGCTGTTCTTCATGGTCTCGGTGGCCATGTCATCCACTCTATATTCTCCTCTTTCGGTGAAAAAGTCCCGTTCTTTCACTTCCTCGGGCCAAATACCCTCAGCAATTCGGACCATCCACAAGAACTTGTTAATATCATCTCCAGAGTAGCCCAACAGAGCACCGAAGACAACAAGGACATAGTCTACTTCATGCTGACGCATGATCTCGTAGCTAACTTCTTCACGAGAGCTCATTGCCTTTCCAACAGTGGCGATGTGAGTATTGTTCCATGTGTTGTTGTCCACGAGAGTTGGTCTATCAGCCATACCACCAATTTGGTATCCATAATCCCACCATGACATGATCTTGGCATCTTCCTTCGTATTCTGTCGGAGCCACTGGTAGGCTTCTCTGTAGTCATCGATGATATGTTGAGATCCATCTGGCAGTCTGCTTGCCAAGACGACGGAAGGAGATGAGTAAGCATTCGAGGTGACCCAAGTGCAATGCAGAACAAAGATCAGGAGATAAGCAGTTAAGGCGCTGACAACAGACGTCTTGGAGAAAGTAGTGTAGATACCGACAAGTGGCTGACGCAGGGAACGGAGACCATCCTGCTTAAGCGCTTTCTTGCTTGGAGCCGGGGTGCCATTGGAGCCATCGCTGGTAGATTCTGAGGGCTCCTCGGGAGATTTGACGGTAAGATAGGTATCGAGCAAGCTGGACAGAGCTAAAGCAGCCGCAACACAGACAATAGGAGTAAGTGTAAGCATAAGTCTAACCATGACTCCAGAGAAATAACTGGCAAGAATCGAGTAGACGACCACGAAGACCTGCTCATCAGCAAGCTTCTGGAAGCAGAGGTACACTCCGGCTGGGAAAAGCCAGATAAGTAGATTAAGATCGAAGAAGTACGCTGGCCACGCTGTTGGTTGATGCTCAGACACGGAGGCAATAATAGGGATGTGAATCTTTGCGTAGCCGGTATCCCAGAGTGAGTAGAAACGGCCAGTCCATGGAGCAATCACACCCGAGACTGTCAAAAGAACAAGCCCTCCGAAAGAAATAGCAAATACCAAGAGGACGAAGCCTCGAAGCAGAGTTGCGAATTGCTTGCTTGGTACTCCGGCTCTAATAAATTCAACGAAGCCAATGAGTTGGAGCAAGCCAAAGACACCTGGATCCGTTAGTCTTAGGGATAAGCAATGAAGCTGGTAGAAGCTTACCAAGAGCAGACATATGCTCAGAACTGCGAATTGGCAAGAAACCGACGAATGGAATCTGCATGCTCGCCAACGTCCCAAGAGCATACCAGGTGCAGTAGCTGACATAGATTCGCGGGCTGAATCGTCCCATACAGACAAGCACAAATACGTGAAGTGGAATCAAGTTTGTGATGAAGACGTATCCACCCCAAGCGGACACCATGTATCCATAGAACAGAGCGCACAAAGCTCCCCACATGGCAGATCCGAGTTTGACGGCCTTGATCCAGAGGTAGAAGGTAAAGACAAGAAGGAAAATAGCAATAGCCTCATTATCATAGCTGCCAGCAACTGATCGAGAGATATAACCAGGGGCAATGCCCATAAATGCAGCCGCGAGAAGGCCGGCTGAAGGAGATGTGGACATCTCGTTAGTAAAGAGGTAGGTTGCGAATGCTGTCAACCCAGAGAAACCAGGTGCAAGCAATACACAAATATTTCGGATATCAACAGGCATCGCAAGAAATCGTAGGGCATGCCAGATGGCGCCGCTAGTCACCATGAGACCTGGATAGAGTGTCCCTCCAGTAACCCGACCAAGTGGATGCCATGTTCGGTCATCGAACCAGTCCCAGAAGTCGTAGAAGCCATGCGAAACGAGGTACTTGGTTGCTCGGAAATTAAACCATGGATCGACTAATGATCAATTAGTTCCTAGGGAGTTCGTGAAAGCTTGGGTGCACCTGAGGTAGATGAAAGTGGTTTCGAGGGGCAGTTTACTAACATTCGTGAATAATACTCTCGAATCCTGATGGTTCATAATGTCAGCAGAAGGTCCTAATAACGTTCCCAGAGGAGAAGCCTTCAAATTTTTCGGACAACGATATTTGTTCATAGCGTTGCGAGTACAATGGAAGCTTTCCGAGCCAGAAATCAGATATACGTACGGATGACGGAAAAGAGACGACTGGCAATAGCTGCAGCTGCAATTAAGACAAGGATTGACAGTCGCAAAATCCCCCTCGTGTTCCTGCCCGTATTACCCTTAAGAAAGGACTCTGCTACCGTGTCCGTCATGGTGGTGGTGGTGGTGAGCAAAAAAGTTGACGCTGAGATATCGCATATCTGTTCTTGAAGCTGTAGGTACGCGGCAGCGGCTCCGACCCCTGTCGACGCTAGTCCTCTTTAGTAGCTAACGGTTCTTCCAAAACACATACTGTGCTCCCAGCAATTATTATATATCAAGTGATTTGATCTGTTAGCCTAACGGATTCTAGTTCGAGAAAAATCATCAACAATAAGCCTAATTTTTTTTTCATCACGTTCCTATAACTCGACTTATGATAGCATTGATGCTGCCGCCAAGCCGATGGAGTAACTATTATTATCAGAATACGACGCATATTTCTTAGGAAGGTGAGATAAACATTGTTGTATAGATATTCCGAAACTTGCTCTTTTTCAAGTAATTAGCCACTTTTCCAGGGTGTTCGAATCCTGATCTTACAAGTTGAGTGATTGTGGAAATCAACCGGGGAAACAGCAATCCGACCAAGTCACGTCAAAGGACGGCATTATGAGAAATGATAATGGTAATACACTAAATATCATTGATTCCATCCAGTGTCTCCCTATTCTTGCTTTCACTATGAGTACAAATGTACAAGAAGTATGCGAATGGATGTCTATGGCTTTTGTACGAACCGAGAAGGCAACATTGCAAGCCCAACTAGCCTCCAGATATAGCCCATCTGGCAATGCCTTCTATCTTTCCCATCATTACATTCGTGTCCGATGTCTGCCCTCTTTGTCTACTTATTCTCAGCCGCGACAACGTTCAAATACGCTTCTAAATCAAATCTTGAGTCCATTGGATCTCTTATCACTGTCCAAATATGTCAGCATATAGTTCAGATCTTCATTCTCGCTTTGCATCTACAATTCTAAGCTTGTTGTAAGGTCTATTGGTCATATCATGGCGTAGAATTCGTAGATGCAAATCCAGTAGAGATTATAGGAAACTGAACCGCACGTACCATCTCCCTCGGCCGTTTTAGAAGTCGCTGGCATATTCTTCTTTGAATATTCCGCCTTTGCTTGCTCAATCAACTTTTGCTTGTGCTCGTAATTCCGATCAATGGCCGCCAGCTTTGCTTGTGTCGAGAGTGTTGCTTGGTGGTAGAACCCGTAAAAGATGCCTGCGCCCAGGGCAGACCACCGGGCAATCTGTAATATGACAAGTTATTCATCGGCTCAAGACAGATAAAGTATGGCAATCGAGTGTTATTTTGACTTGTAGACAGGATAGAAAGTTCTCGCGCAGAGTATTGACTTGACATACATTTACCCCCGTTGAAGCCATCAGAGTATTGGATAGCTATGAGAGGAGAACGTGGAATAGGTGTGAGAGAGTAATCTGTCGGAGAATTCAATTGACAGATTGTCGCAGGTGAGCGAGGTGTAAGGCGTGGTTGTAGATAATGGGAAGCTGCTCTCGGAGGAGGTCGGGCAAAAAGTTCAACAGCTGCCCCACGTGACATAGCAGTAAAGGGACGCGGTTCAGGGACGCGACAGCGCATGTGGACAACCAGTTTCATCATCTCCCAAGAGACGGACGGCATTCACTGTGCTCATATACAGTTGGTCTCTTTCTTCAGTCTACTTTGAATATTACAAATCCTCCCGACCTTTCATTTGTTAACAAAGCGGATTCAGCAGCTTATGCCCAGCGATATGGGCATGCATCGCAAGCATGATGCAACAACGACGAGATGAAATTTTGGCAAAGAAAGCCAAGCTTGCTGAGCTCAAGAAGCAAAGGGAACTGCGCGCCAGAGACGTTTCCGCTAGCAGGCAGAGCATCGGAGGGGCTAATGATGTAAGTACAGCCCCCTATGATCAGTACACTATCATTCTTACGAGCCATAGATCCTTTCTCCTACACCTGGACGAGCGAACCGAGAAGATGTAGATGCACTGGTTGCCTCGGTGTTAGGTGCCGATAAAAGCAGACCTACCTCGACTGGGCCTATTGGGTCCCCAGCTGGCAAAGGAAGCCGCCCAAATAGTGTCCTGAGTGCTGGACAGCTCAGCAATGAAAACTCAGAACCTACAGATACGTCGCCGAGCCAGGCGCAAAGACCACAGAGCCTTTCGATAGCGATACAGACCCTTTCTACAGTTCCTCTATCTACCGTGTACGAGTTTGTCCCTTCGCCGGTCAAGGAGATCTTCTCGTACAGCAAAGGCGTGCAAACAACGGAGGAATGGACTCAAACATCAATGCCTAAGGCAATTGAGGATTCTGAAGATGATGGGGTTGTAACCCCAGCGACATCAACACCTAGCAAGCGGCTAGGTAGGAAGGAACGAGAAAGGGAAGAAGAGCTTCGGGAGAACATCAGAAAAGAAATCGAGGAGGAGTTGAGAGCAACCCAAGATATCATGGTCGATGGGCCTTTGACATCACATTCAAGACAAGGCAAAGCAAATTTTCCCGGGAGGACCCTCACATCGGAAGAGCTACATGCCGCTACGTCGTCAGACGAGTTCATGGACTTTGTAGAAAGATCGAGCAAGGTTATCGAACGGGCTCTAGATCAAGAATATGATATTTTGGCAGATTATGCGCTCAGCGGTGGTACAGTGGAAGACGACGACGATGAATATGGCAATACGCGAGGGAAAGGGAGAAGGCGAGTGAAAGAAGTAGCACAGTTTTACGACGAGAGATGGTCGAAGAAGAGGATGATTAGCGACATCAACTTCTCCCCGAAGTTCCCCGAGCTCGTTCTGGCATCATACACCAAGAATCCATCCGCACCTCACGACCCTGATGGGCTGGTTCAAGTCTGGAATATGCATCTTCATGACAGACCGGAGTTCGTCTTCCATGCACAGTCTGATGTGCTCACTGCAAAATTCTCTCCTTTCCATCCAAATCTAATTATCGGGGGTGCATACAGTGGTCAAGTACTGCTTTGGGACACTAGGGCGAAGTCGTCGCCTGTCCAAAAGACACCTCTGACGGGATCTGGGCATACTCATCCAGTATATTCGGTGGATATAGTTGGCACCCAAAATGCGAACAATATCATTTCATGCTCAACGGATGGCGTCGTATGTGGGTGGACTGTAGATATGCTTGCTCAGCCTCAAGAATTACTTGTGTTAACAAGTCCACCGCCTGCGAAAACAGAGGATATCAGTCCAACCTGCATGGCGTTCCCGCAGACCGATCCAACATACTTTTTAGTGGGCTCAGAGGAGGGAACCATCTTCCCCTGCCATCGATATGATAGAGCTGGTGCAAAGGCAGGAGTTGATCAGAGAGTGAGCTATCGTGGCCATGCCGGCCCCGTTATGTCGATGAATTTTCACCCAGCTCGTGGACCAGTTGATCTTGGGGACCTTGTCCTAAGCAGTTCCTTGGACTGGAGCGTCAGATTATGGAAAGTTCGAGCTCCGGCTGCGACCTCTACAACTGGGATCACAGGCGAAGGACATTCAGTTGCACCGCTACTCGACTTCACTCGTGAAGATGTGGTCTACGATGCAGCATGGTCCCCGATCAAGCCCGGGGTCTTTTCGCTTGTAGACGGAGCTGGCAATCTCGAAGTCTGGGATGTTACGATTGACACTGAAGTTCCTATCTCTAAAGTTCAACCAAGCGGCCGAAAGGGGGGCAGAAGTATGATTTCCAAGAGTCTGAACAAAGTTGCATGGGAAGAAAACGAAGGAAAGCGCATCGCAGTCGGCGGTATCGATGGCTCTGTTACTGTCTTCGAGGTTGGACCCGACCTCGGAGGCAAGGACAGCGCACGCAACGAGGAATGGACGAGTGTGAAGAAGCTCGTGGCAAAGTTGGAGTCTCAGACGCCGGCCGTAAATGGTGTGAACGGCCTGTAATTGTCTATTGCCCCGGCGGCTGTGAGTGTTCTAATCGTGTAACCCATATGGCGTTAATTGCATATACCCTAGCATAAGAGTCAAATTGAGCAATTCATGAAGCGGACTTCCGCTGAATAGTACAGTTCCCCGAGTCCCATCGTTTGTCTCCGAGAAGTCTGACTTATCATCTCTCTATCAGCCGAGGTTGCTCGTGGAGTGATGTTAATAAATCATCATCTTCTCTTGATTTGTAGTACCTGCATGGGCTATTCCTGCTGAAAGCATCACTCCTGCCTCATTTCTCCTTGTCAGCTCTGTTCTTTCTCCTATTTCAGCCTCGCTTGGGAGTTGCCCCCTGAAGGCGTTGCCGGGGATTCTCCTGACATGTCAACAGCAGATCATCTTGGAGTCTACTTGGTGGCTCGGTGACCTGCTCCAAAAGCATTCGCCGCAGAAGCACAGCTGGCCAAGGAGAAACAGCTCGCCTGAGTTTATAGATGTACACCCTCCTGCTGCGTTTCCCAATAGTTCGATGCAGTCGTCCGATATAATCCTACGGCCTTCGCCTCTGTCAGGTCTAAGCACATGAAAGTGACGCCTGAAAGCATGACCTCATTGAAGCAGGAACATTAGACTTTAATGCTGCATAACATACTTGACCGATCTTCTTTCTTTCAACGGCTGAGGAGCAAAACCTTCTATGCAGCCTTCCATCGTCAATCCTACGGCATTCGCCTGCGATGCACTTTAATCGGGTCCCTTACAGCATCTCCAGTGCCCCATTCTCCAAAACACCCCAATGCAACAGTAGTTCCGGATCAGGATCCTACCCATGATGACTACTCCTACTCTTGGAGACCGAGGTTCATCCCAAAGTGGGATGGGCAGTGTATTCCTCTCGTTCGCCTCAGCCTTACGTACATTCCCTCCTTCGCTTACTGTCAGCATACCCCTAATGTCCATCCTTCAACTCTTTTGATCCTCCAGACAGTCAGCTCCACTCACACTCCGGACAATACAGTATCTGACTTACGCTTTTCACCGGTCATCTCCACCGTTCAGGGATCCTGAAAGAGGCAGCCGAAGGCCGATGCATCATGTACATCGGAAGGATCATTCGGGCCTTTACTATTCTGAATCTTTTTCGGCCCCCGAAGTTGTGGCTGGTACTGTACATATCGTTTTCAGCTCCATCATCTCGCATTCTGCACCCCGTAGAGGGAAGACGGGAGAGAATGGGTTCCTGCGTCATCCCATACTACTGCAACTGCAATGGGGAAGATCGGGAGCGACGGGAGAGCTGGGTATGTCCCGATGCGGCGGCGTAGATGCTGCGTCTGACTACAATGTAGCAAGGGCTATGGTATGTATGAATCATATCTATTGGAGTGATACATGACTGTACTGCTTGTTCAAGGCCACGTTATGCATAAGACTCTGCATAATGCGGGGTTCAACTTGACCCCGCCCTGCAGAGCAATCTCAACTGCCTCTAGCACAGGTGTCAGTCATGATTAGAACTTGTAAATCTAGATTTCGATAAAGTCTATTCCATTATGTGAGGTATTACTAATCTATAATCTCGCTTGGTGCGCCTCAAACTCCTTGCTAAATGGAAATGTTATGTAGCCATCCTCTGATTTCGGAACATAAAACTTGCTCCTATCATAAGGTGTAAACGGAATATTCTCCTTAATCCTGAAGACAAGATCCGGATTCGAGGTAAAGTGCCGTCCAAACACAATCGCAATGTCTTTATCCTTGTGTTCGTCGACAGTCGCCTTGGCACTATCTGCTCCAAACCCTCCTGCGAGAAGAAGCGGTCTTGTCTTTCCCCATAAGTCTATCAAATAGTCTACCTTGTCTTCCGGAGGCTCTTCTTCGTCAGATTCATCAACGATTCTCGCATCATCGATGACGTGAAGGTATGCCAGCCCTAGCTCCTTGAGCGCGTTGGCCAAGTATGTGAATTGAGGCACTGGGTTCTTCATGTGCATGCCCTGGAATGATGAGTTCGGGCTCAACCTCATACCAGTCCTGTCTGCGCCAACAGCGTTTACTACAGCCTTTGCAACCTCGATTCCAAACCGAGCTCTATTCTCCACGCTTCCGCCCCACCTATCCGCTCTTTTGTTCGAAACGTCTTGGGTAAACTGATCGATCAGATATCCATTCGCTCCATGAACCTCAACACCATCAAAGCCTGCCGTGATGGCGTTCTTTGCAGCCTGGGCGTACAGGTCGATGTATTCCTGAATCTCTTTCTCAGTGAGCGGTGTGGGCTTGTCCCCTCCCTCGAAAGCTATATCGCTGCTGCTCTGCACGTTGACACTGTCTCCGAACTCCGCCTTCAATGTTTCCGCCTGTGCCGCTCGTCCCAGCGCCCATAGCTGTAAGAATATGAATGACCCTTTCGCATGTACGGCATCAGTGATGTTCTTCCAAGCTTTGATCTGCGCGTCGTTGTAGATACCGGGCACGTTGCCCATTCCTCCTGCGCGGGGTGCGATCAGGGTCGCTTCTGTAATCAATAGGGTGCCAGGAACGGATGCTCGCTGGGCATAGTAGTCTACTACGAATGGTAGAGGGACATGATCGTCACTGCTGCGCAAGCGGGTGAGGGGCGCCAGGACAATGCGGTTTGAGATCTGGATGTTGCCGACTTTGAGAGGTTTAAAAAGATTCGACATGGCGGTGCAAATGCTCGTTATAGGATATGAGAGAATAAGGAGAAAGGCGTAAAAAAGCGCTTGTAAATATCTATGACGATGAGAAGAACAGCATTCACTTACTCTTTTATAAAGATCAAGAAGAGCCATACAATACTGAACATGAGCGTCTGTATTATGATTTGTAATCGACAAGCCACCAAGCGGGTGGATTGCATTGGTAATCTATAGTCTCAATTAGCAACAAAAGAACGTCCGAGAAGAGAGTGTACATGCGAGGCTAAGCCTCATCTGCAGAATCTAGGGACATAAGGGCGTAGTTGAATTCGTTGATTTCTCAGCTTTTCGGCCAATTCTCGTCGTTTATCAGTCTCGCTTGAGCTCACTGGAGGACTCAACCTCAAATCACTCTCAGTGCAAGCTCGTATCCTATTCTGTTTCAAACCAGAACACTATATTTAACTGTATTATTAAAGCACAGTACCTGTGTATCACCTTTATTTAAGTTAGAGCTTTTAAATACACCACAAGCTCTTACATTATTTTCACGACAGTCAGCTTCAGCATTGAGATGTTCCTTTGCATCTTCACTACAGAGCATCCAAATCTTTTTGTTTTTTGACAACATGTATTGATAGAACAATGAACAGGCGTAGTTCTACTATTTGCGCTTCTTCTGCCCGAAACTGAATGTGCTGCCTTTGAGACATTCGTTGACGCAATCAAGAGGCTTAGAAGTGAAGTCAGCCTTGTGCTTGAGGTAATGCTGACAGCCACGCCGCAACTTCGGCTGATCAACGTCTTTGCTACTGCCAAGCATAGCCTCCTGAATCCTCTAACAAGAATAACTAACTTGACATAACATCAACCTTCAGTCTTCTCCTTTCCAACGCTCTTTTTTGTAGATTGCCTTCACAACTCCTCCTGGGACCCTGGTTATCCAGAACTCAACGATATTTCACGAAAACCTTAGCCATATACTCATCACGTGCACCAGCCTCAACCTCATGGCCCAGCCTTACCCCTATCTGCCAGAATGCTCCTCTCCCGGCGTACTCTCCGCAGGATCTATTTACGCCCACGCATCATTCTCCTTTCCCTTAGTCTTGTCTTGTTTATAGATTATCATGTCACGACAAAACTCCCGCCACCAACCCGAACATCGACCCTCCCTTCACACCTATCCCATGAAAAGATCTTCATCGTCTCCATCCTCCGAAACTCAGAGTATATGCTCCGATTATACTGGTCCTCTGCACTTCTCTCCCTCGTCAGCTTCCTGGGACCTCAGAATGTCTACGTCTCCATTCTAGAATCGGGGTCGTTGGACAACACCAAAGGAGCTCTACTAGACCTTGAAGAAGGCCTAAAGGGACTAGGGGTGGAAAGTAGGATTGTTATGGGCGAGAGTATGGAGACTCAAAGAGAAGCGTTATTGCACGTTCCTCCCTCAGGGGAGCGGGATGGCTGGGTATTTACTGGACGACACGGAAATGGGACTGGTGACCGGGGGTGGGAGAAGAGGCGAATACCACATCTGGCGGAGTTGAGGAACCAAGCTATGGAGCCTTTGCATCATTCAGATCGAAGATTTGACCGGGTACTCTGGATAAATGATGTTGTTTTTACAGTATGTTGTGGTCACGTGGAGAAATGGTAGTGACAGGAGCTGATGCTGGACAGACTGAAGATGTGGCGACGCTGCTAGCGACGAGGGACGGTAGCTATGCTGCTGCTTGTGCATTGGACTTTTCTGGGAGTGAACTCACGTAGTAAGTTCGCATCCGACCACCCATTCTCGTCACACGATCTAACGATCACAGCTATGATACCTTCGCGCTGCGGGACTCCGCCGGCCTCAAAACAGGCATACAGGGCTTTCCTTACTTCCTTTCACGGCCCTCTCTTCAATCTACCTTAGCCTTAGAACCGATTCCTCTCCAAAGCTGCTGGAACGGACTCATCTCCATGGACGCCACCCCATATTATACCAACCATCCTTTAAAATTTCGCGGCATCTCAGACTCGCTAGCAGCAGAGCATCTAGAAGGAAGCGAATGTTGTTTGATCCACTCCGACAATCAGAAGTTGCGTAGCGAGAAGGGAGTGTGGATGAACCCTAACGTCCGAGTGACATATAACGCCTCCACCTACGTGAAAGTAAATCCCCAAGGGCCACTTCCGGACAGTATTACTGGTTCGGACGTCCAGGTTCCTCTACAGGATGTGATTCAGGAATGGAAGGGTAGACAATGGCCGGGAAAATGGGAGGCTTGGACGGGGACGTGGAAGATCCGACGTGCAAGGTGGTTGACCTGGATGAAATACTGGAGTGAAATGCGAGTGACTGAGAGCAGGGTGAAGAACTGGATAAAAATAGGGAGAAAAGAAGGAGAGGAAAGAGAGGAGACTGGACCAGAATGTCTGGTCAACGAGATGCAGGTCATGTATTTTAGCGGGTGGGCGCATGTTTGAGCATTTTAAAAGTGTAAAAAGGGACTAGCATTGAACAGAAGCTGAATAGATCAGACACTAAAGTGATCTTCGAGCATGATAAGCTCCAGCAGGCAGAAAAGCGTCTTCTTAGCGTTCATGGCAACCTTTGACGACTGATAATTTTGCTATTAGAAATGAGATGAAGGTATAGAAAGAAGGCGTCTTGGAGAGATCTCCCACTTCAACAAGCCCGCCCCCATTCCCCAGAGAAAAAGGATTCTTCCCTAGCCTCTTCTTTACGTCCGTAAAATAAGACAAACCTGTCAACAATCGGCGACCAGGCCCCATTGTTAAGCAAGACCTAGACGCAAATATCCGTCACGTAAGGCCGAAACCTTCTCTATTCTAGCAAAGTCGAATACGGTTGCATAAAATGAAACATCTCCATCTATGAGTTCCTCTCGAGAAACAAAGAGCAGGAACAAAAGGGCCGGGCGAGTGGCGCTCGCGGCTCCGTCCCCCGCCTGCCGTCAATAGAAGCGGTGCTACAACGCTACCAGCTGTAGGAAGCCGGTTCCGGGTACCCGGGGAAACGGAACTGTTCCCCAAAAGAGAAAAAAAAACACAGAAGTCGAACGAAGAAAGAAAATCTGGGAAAGGGGCGCAGACTGTGTTCTGGGACGGCGAGGTGAAGGTGGAGGGCATAATACGTGCCATTCTTGCGGAGGGGGCATCAACGGAAAAGCACAGCATCATAGCACAGCACAGCACAGCACAGTACATGATCTTGTATCACTACGGTCTTTCTCCGGTCGAGCAGAACCCATTTCCCGGATTCGGGTGCTTGCAGGTACAGTTGAAGTGGTACTGGGCCATATGGGCTGGCTGCACTTGGAAGCCCAATGATTATCAGTGCCTCTTCCTGGTTGGCTCGTCCCGGTGGTGTTGGATTTGTTCTGCTAGGGAACCGAGTTAGTGGGTTGGCTTTTCTTTTTGTTGTTACAGATTTTACTTCATTATTCAGAGTGGCTTTTTTCCCGCATAGGAACTATCAGCTGCATGACTTTTTTCTCTTTTGGTGAAACATCTTAACGTTGATGTGAGCAGTGACTAGGCCGAGGGATGGCAGGGATAATCACAAACAGTGGCTGTATATATACAAATCTTAGACCTTATCTCACAACATGCATGTACCTTCACGGGCCAGCCGGAGCTTGCTATTTCGCTATTGCAGGTAGCCAAGCACTGCGGATGAAACTCTCGAGCAAATAACCGGGGAGTGTATACCGCGACTTGGGATACATATGCAGGCAAGAACTGCATTCAGATGAAGTGCGGAGGTCCGAGAGCCTGAAGCATAAACTTATATAGTCAAAGCGTATCATTCGCTTTTTCCCACTCTGAACTACCTATGTACGAAACCATACCTGATATAGCTGAACCCGAGGACTGCAGATTGGCTTGTTTCGCAGCAATGAGATACCTACGTGATACCGACAACGATTAGGAGTAGGACAGTATAATAGTGTTGACGCCCAGCGAGATGCGTGGAACAATATTGATAGGTGTGTCTTCTGTCTGGCTGCTCACACTCTAGACAACTCGACGCAATTAGGGGCCCCTCGTAAACTTTGTAAGAATGGAGGTAGCATATGAGAACCACATTCTCAGTTAACATTTCAAATATTCCCTGTCAGAGCACAACGCCTCCATGGTGAACTTTGTTGAATGAGCATTGCGAGTCATTTCACACCGGGTCATATAGCTACAGGGCTAAATACTTATGAGGACGTGCTGAATACGTAGTACAAGTTATATCTCATCAGCCATTTATCAGCAAGGCAAACTGGTACTGTAGTATCACCTACAGAAATAGCAGGGTATGCGGGTGCCAGATAATCGGTAACCTTATCCAGCAAAAGCTTACATGGCGGACGAGATCGAAAAGCTGTGCCGCGAGAACTCTCTCATGACAGTGCTTGGCCAATGGGAACGGGGGGTAGGGTTACAATATTCGTTTTGTCGAAAAGCTGTTATTGAAACAAAAGGGGTGGTGCCCGATGATCTCGCATCATCAATTGGCCATGTAATAAGGGGCATGAACATCGGAAGCGCTGCTCTTCGTCTTCCAGATCTGATGGCCTCGATCCGCGAGTCCGAGATGACCGAAAAGAACAAATCCTCGCTGGTCTTTGCAAGATCTCTGGAAGGTTAGGGACAAAGCAGCGACCGTGCGAGGTCAGCCACGGGATTCCCCCCCCCTCCCTTCTATCTTGATATGGCGCGACTACGCAGATACTTTGCCCTATCAGGAGATTTTTGCAGAGCGCTCAGTCGTCAGATTCTCTCCGGTCAACTGATCTAGTTCTAGTTCTGCGGTCAGACTGCCAGACCACGTTGTCAAGCCCAGCTGGCACTGCAGATCTGCCTATTTACCACGTTCATACCCCGTGGCCGTTGAGCATTCTGTCGCGTGAAAAGTGGTAGAATTGCAAATGGCGAGAGGGGCTTGATTGTTAGGGCTGGACGACACTTTCCCCTGTCGCCTTGGCCGTCGTCAGTCCCGAAAAGGGCCTGGCCCTTCCACTCTCAAACTGGGGGAGATGCTGACTCGGCCACCTGTCTCCTTTAAGGTAGCGACACGACAGACAATCAAGTGGACGACTCAGCCTGAGGGTGAGAATGTTGGAAGACGGCATTGAATCCTGCGCATGTATTGCTTTAAGCGCCATCCGACATGTTATTGTCAGTGAGCAAGCGTTTAAAGGGCAGGCAGGGGGAATTGTCGAACGGCATGAGCGCGACCAAGCCACCAACTTCGCAAAAGATGTGGCAAGCCGCAGCATTTCATTGTCGCCATCTCGGTGATTTGCAGTGGACGAGTGCCACCGAGACCAAGATTGAGCCTGAATCCGGGACTGCTATCGATATGAACCCTATCGAGCCACGGCCTGCCGTTCAGGGTTTGGGGCCAGGAGCTCTCGCATCTGCACCCCTGGACGTTTTGTGATTATCAAACCACAGGGGGCCCAAGAATCATGAACTTTAATCCCTAATTATGACGAGGATTTCTTCGCCTCCGGAGGCAGCATGGAACACTGGGGCCAGTTGGGCTCGACTGGGGAGGGCAGCGAAGGGACCACTGGACATGCGGTGGGCGCTCATCGATTTGTCCCATGCGCCTCCGCGGTTCACCACAGGGGCATCGGGGTACAGGGACACCTTGTCAACGCTAGGATATAAAACGGCCCCCAAGATGGATAACCCTGCAAGTCTGCCTGTACCATGCGGGTGTTTGCCGCCGCCGTCGCTGCCCAGTCAGCATATCCAAGTGTGTCGGGGAACATCCATTGTCGGTCCCGTGAGAGAGAGAGAGAGATAAAGAAGGAGGACAGAGGAGGTTGAGGTAAGCTTAACTTCTCCACACGAGGTGGTGATCTTCAGTTGGTGGTAACCAAGGGGTGCACTAAATCCCTCATGGGAATAACAAGGTAATAAACAACCTCTAGTCCAGAGCCACTCTACTTGAAAGTGTATCTCTTTGATCGCAGGTTGAGATTTGGTCCAATGCCTCTCATCGGGCTTCTCCCTGAAAGACCTTAACCAGGCGTTCCTGAATCCTGGACTTGATTCGGTGATCCGGGGGAGGCGAGGAAGTACGGTATGTACAGCACACGGTACCTGGGCGACGGGAGAGCCTGGTGGAGCAAAGCTGTCAGGTACGACTGCTGTTGCAGTAATACAAAATCTCACAAAAAGTTTCCGCACGGGATGGCCTTATATTACCTGTCCACCAAGTTTCCGTTCTTGCAAGCTTGGGAAGCCGGCGGTAGGTCGCCTTAGCTACCGATATGTCTTTTGCATTACTCCTGTAGAGTGATAGCGTCTCATCGGCGAAATGCATCCTGGGTTTGGGAATGTCTCAGTGGGAAAGTGAAGAGCCAGACGCCGACCTCGAATTTTAAAGTTCAACGTCATGTTTGATCAGCGCCGTCATACGCAATCTGCTCAGGTGGCCTTTGCGGCTCTCTTTGAACGAACGAAACACAAACACATGTGAGCGAGATTGGGCCGGTGCTGTACCACAGATGAGATTTTGCATATCAGACCTCGCCGACCGCCAGGCTGGGTTTCCGGGGTTTCGTTTCCATGCCCATATACCGTCTATATGCCGCTTTAATAGTAATCAACTTGCGGAGATTTGTTTTGGGGCCCTGCTGGATTTCGACAGAAAGACAAAACGACATGGCTACTACTATAGCACAGCGTGTTCATAACGATGTGCTGGCTGTATGTAGTCCGCGGAAAGAAAAAAGAAATCCAATAAAGCCACCATAAGACTAATCTCACGATCTCGACCACGATCGCGTCCCGTACATTCCTCGACGGCCTTACAACGGCCGTTACAGTAGCTGACCTCGACCACTCACTGACTCGCGGGCGCCAAAAGCTGTGTCCCATACACGGCCGGCTCAGAGGAAGATCGGCACGCAGAACCATATTCTACACTAGACTCGAGACTCGAGACTCGAGACTCGAGACTTTACACTTTGTTCTCTACCGCTAAGTACTAGCACCACGAGAACAACAAAGGAATGGGTCCCTCCCCTCCCCTCCCCTTCGCCCTCGCCCTCAGTTGACAGAGACGGATACCGTGCCGGCAGCCAGGCAGGCACAGAGATCCTGTACGTACAATGTAGTGCTTTGGACGGTAGATGGCGCAGGCTACCTACCGGTACCCGAGTGACACGAGTAAGTAGTGTGGTCTGGTGTGGTCTGGTGTAGGAGTTGAGCGCGAGCTAGAGGTGAGATCTTAAACGAACAAGCTTTCGAGATCTCTCAGAGAGAGTCCGCCAGCCAGCCGAGTGTGAGCGCGCAAGATGTGTATGTGTATGTGTATGGAGTTGAGTAATCAGATCATTGACCCGCGGCATGTGCAGCCGGGCCACATGCCTACCTGGCTAGACTGCGACGTTGGAGGGTGATCGATCCACCCTTCCCAGCCCCAGCCCATCCGACTATCGCCCCTGCTGCATGCCGAGATGCAAGGCCGCGGATAGAAATTCTATTCTCTGTTCTTTCTTTTTCCCATCTTGGGCGCAGTGGCTCCTTTCGATGGTGTAGTGGGCTTGCAGTAACGTCCTATTTAGCAAAATGCGGAGGGAAGGGTGTGGCACAGGTATTAGCGCAATACATTGCAATACAGATGATGCATTGCAGTTGCAGTACAGTCCAGTACGGTCCAGTCCAGTGCACCGGCTGCTTGTTTTTCTACAGCGAGCACGCGTATCATAATCTGGATCTCTAAGATCATAAGTAAGATTGCTGCAGCATTGCTGTTAGCGATGATACTCCTACTGCTGCTAGCACAACTCACCACTCACTCGCTCACTCACCTCTCACCTCTCACCTCTCACCTTGAGAACGCCGAACCAAGGTACAGTCATCCACGGATCTGCCCTGCACCGCACTTAACTCGTGGCAGCCAGACGAGCGCACTATCGACGATCCCCATCCCCGGAGTGATTGGTGACTGATCCACGTAGCGAATCTCTCAGGCGCGAGGCAACGTAGGACGTACTTAGGACGCAGTCTCGTAGTACTGCACGCTCCGGCAGTGGATGGCTAGTTCTCTACGAGCCTGTCCAGTGTCTGGATTGTTTTGTCATGTCATTCATTGACGTGACCGGTGGCCGGCCCCTGGGTGGCCCATCTGACTGACTGACTGACTGACTGATCTCTGGGTCATCTTGGGCTCATGCATCCATGCCATGTCCTGTGCTATGCTGTGGTGTGCTGTACTCTCTCTGGGGAGTCTTTCTCCATGTCATCTCAGCAGATGTGCATACTGTATCTGTAGCTGTCCAATTGTCCATCTGTCTGTGACTCTGCCTGCCTAGGTATCTGACTGTTCAATGATCAGAGTTCACGGCTCACTAAGACCCCTAGAGTGCACTGGGGTTAGGGCCGATGGGAGCCAGATGGGCCTCTGGGGGGCGCCAGGGGGGGGTGTGGACACGCCCGTCAGCCACCAAAGGCTACAGGGAGTGCAAAAGCTGGTTCTTCCGTGGTCTCGCGTTCCCACCGTCTCCGTCTCCGTCTTCCCAGCTCTTTCCAGCTGCTGCTGCTGCACCTGACAACCCGCTCCAGAAAAAGCCATCTCGAGTGCTTCTGTCTGTCTGTCTGGCTGTCTGTCTGTCTGTGTGGTGCGTCCAGCAGATCCTTGAAAGCTGCTGGATCCTTTCCCACGCATCGCATCCTCAAAAGGCCTCCCCTGGCCCTCGTTGATTCCTTTGTGTGACGCCCGTGGAGTCGTGGACGCCATCCTGGAAGCCCATCCTCGACCGTACGGGGCCATTGAAGACCATCATCATCATCATCATCAGTAGTAGTCAGTCATTCAAGTAGGTAGTCAGTAGTCAGTCAGTCTGCGTGCATGCCATCAGTCCTTAACCGCACACCCACACCCACATGTTGCACGGCTGCTTCAGGCATAGCCCATTCGCCGTTCGCTGGGGCCTAGGTAGATGCGTTGCTGGTCCCAGACTCCTAGTCGTAGTCGTAGTTCGCCCCCGTCTCTCTCTTGCCCCCCCCCGCTCCGCTCCTGTCTGTCTTGAACGAGCGGACTCGCCTCCCTCGTCCCTCGTCCCTCGTCCTGTTGCTCGAAACCTTGTCCCAGCTTCTGTCTGGCTTCGAAGGTCGACACTTCGCCTGGCTGCTGCTTCTACTGCTGCTGCTTGTGTGCCCTTCAGGTGCGTCCGTCGGTCCCTTTGCGCCATCCCCTCCCCTCCCCTTCCCTACCCTCCTCTCCTCCACCCCCCCCCCCAGTCATTCGCACCTGCCTCGCACTACACTACTTTAATACACTCCGTCCTCTCAGCGCACTGCATACAGAGACCACGGTACACATCCATATTGCATCCACTTTCTTCCTTTCTTGGTTCCTTCTGGTCCTCTTCTGTATCCCGACACCCACGCTGCCTATGTTGGACTCGAACGACGCTCTGCAACACTTCCTCAATTTCTAGAAGCTTGCAAAATCCCGCTGGGGGACACGCTTCCACGCTCGCTGTGACCCGCTGAAGACTGGTGCGCTGATCGACCAATCACGCGGAAACATCGAGAGGACCACCACACCCCCAGGCCCGCTCTTAGCACGACGAAACCGACCACTACCACATTCAAGCCATCTGCGATTTATATCTCCAGCTTCTTCTCCTTCCCCACCCCACCAACTGTCGTTCTCTGGTGGCAGTCCGCAAAGCGCCATCCAAAACCAGTCCCTCTTTCATGAAGAAAAGTTCTTGAACTGCGGTTGTCCTTCTGTCCATCGAAGACTTCTTCGCGACACTGAATCTTGAAACCCCCCCTTCGTTCCACGGACTCACCGAAATCCTGCGCTGAGCGGCAGCATCATTATAATTACCACCACCACCACCACCACCATCAGCAACAATAGCAACGACAATGGAGCGAATGGCGCCTACCCATGAGTTGCCGCAGCACCCAAAACCCCCGACTGCCATCTCTTCAATGTTGAATGAACCAACTGTGGTCAAAGAAGTAAGCAGCGGCGACTCAGCGTACGCATCACAAAACAATTCCAAACGTAAGGAGCTCTCAAGCCCAATTGCGATTTCGTAGCAATGACTGGTTCACTCACTAATCATTTAAGTAGATTCAAGCCTCTCAAACCCATCGGCGCCTGTCGAAAAAACCCCTTCGCCAGTAGCGCATCACATGTCGGCACACTCTCTGAGCTCGCCCACTGGCGGCGCAATGAGTGTTGCTTCCATAGTATCACCTACAATTCCAGAGGGCCATGACCCAGCCGCAAATAGATTGAGTGTCCAGACAATCGACTCGGCTCTGCACAATGGGAGTGTCTCGATCAACGGTGATTCTCGACGGGAGTCCGTTGACAGTCGGCTGGGTGCCAATTTCGGGGACATGCGTCTCGGTGCTTCACCTTACACCTCTAATAATCAGAGTACAACATCACTTCAGAGCTCACTAGCTCAGCAGAGAAATCCAGGTGCCGCAGAACGTCCGGTCCCTGGATTTCGGTACTCAGACCAATTCTCTCCTCGATCTTCACGCTTCTCGACGACAAGTGACCCATTGTCACCAGCGAGGTCAGCTTTGATCTCGAAGACAGCACCGCCTATTCATGGGCCTACGGCTAGGGAAATTGCGGAAGCACCACATGCAATTCCCGGTCAAGCGTGGGCGCTGGACTACAATACTACTCCCGATGACACCCAGGAAATCAATAGACAAGGGACGTCGTTCTTCCATGATGACTCTCGACGCAACTCATTTGCAGACTCTATCGCAAGCAGTGCGTATACGACAGAGTCACGCTTGCCACAAGGGCAGAGACGCCTTGACGAACATGGCGAGCCTTCGAATCGACTTTCAAGAGCTTCGTCGGAGATTCAAGTGTCTACACACCACCATAGTCTTCAACACAGGCAGGTATCTGAACTATCAGGGGATGCAGGTTCTTCACCAGGTGGCAGCCAGCCGTACTCTCGCACACCAGAGCTGAGGGTCTCCCACAAACTTGCGGAACGCAAGCGCCGAACTGAAATGAAAGACCTCTTTGATCAACTGAGAGATCTCATGCCACAGGAGCGAGGCTCGAAGGCCTCAAAATGGGAAATCCTGACAAAAGGTGAAGATCCAATATTCAATCTCTTTAGAACACCCACTGACATACTTCAGCCATATCGGAATACACTCGTGCTACCCAGGACATCACACGCCTGTCCTCAAGGGTGCGCTCTATGGAGCATGAACTTGAGACGTCCCGTCGTGAATCAGCCTCCTTAAGACTTGAGAATAGCCAGCTACGGCAAGATCTTACCACTTACGCCGGGACTCATCGCTCGGCTCACTCTAGCCAGCCTCCCATTTCCTCGGAATACTCGTCAATGAGACCAGGAGTGTATGGCGCCAACGTGATGGAACAACCTCCTCGTCATGATACATATGTAATTAGATCTGCGGAACAATTGCCCCCCATCCGTAATGCCATTAATGGCCATCCACCAGCACCAGAGGCGATGAGCGGCGTTCAATATCAAAGTGGGTATCGCGCGGGTCCAGAGCCATTCTAACGGTCACGTTACTGAGCCTCCACCTAGGACAGCATTATCGCTGAGAAGTTTTGTGGCCTCGCTGAAAGTGTTTATATATGTCAACAAACGAGCTTACGATATGAATCATCTGATTGTAACGGGCGCTCAGACCAGCAATTCACCCTGCATTGGTCCTTGTACCGTGCTATTTATTCATTCACCATATCGATGGCAAGCACCACGCTCCCAAGCATTATCTTCTTCGCAACTTATGGGTCAACTGCATCATCATCCCAATGGTTGCTCAAAAGTGTGTTATTAGTGGCTGTTACGTTCTTTCATTTGTCTCATAAATGTATCCATTACACACCATCATAGGCGGGACATCCATACCGTCACACCTTCAGCGCACCTAATGGTCGCTGTGTCTGTCAACATTTCCTTGGAAGGCTGGTTAAATGCTCATGGCGTTGGTTTCACTTCGGGGGATATATTTCGGATGTAATTGGCTGGGCACTCTTGTTAACGAGTAGGAAGGCGTTGGCTGGTGGGTTTGTGCCTTTTCAGAGGTCGCTAAAAAAGCACGGAAACTTATGGGCTTATTCTGGCGTTTGATATACCCGCTTTTTGTCCTTTATCTGGTCTTCTTCGTCTTTTCTACTTGAGCTGCCTCACGACTGATGTTGTGGTCCAGAGGAGGTTGAGCAGATGATATGAGGGATCAGTGGGATTTTCATGCACCAATGGTATTACGGGTTTTGGCTGGATAGTAGGGTCAACAATTTAGAATAAGCTACAACAATTATGGAAATGATAGTGCAATATGAACGTTTTCACCTCGACGCAGTCAAGTTTTATGTACTCTTCAGACCTCGTAACGCGGTGGAGGAAGGAGGGAGGACGACCAGTGGAGATGAGAGCCATGTCTTTGCATGCGAAATCGCCGGGGAGGGAATGGCTTTGATGGACATCGGACATGAACAATAGCACCCAAGTTGTGTGCTTTTAGCATTTATTGACCTGGAGAGCGATTCATACATGTTTGCTAAACGGTCCAAACCATTGTTGCGCACTACGTAACTAAAACAATTTCACATAGCTAAGAGATTTTCACGGAATCTCATATCTTGAAATCCTGTAAGTTAGTTTTACAGATTCAGATTCAGAACGAGCCCCGTTGCGTTGATGAGGTAGTTCTGGGGACCACTGGCTTGATGGAGACTAGCGTGCAATGAGAAAGACACGGGCCCCCTTGGGAAAAAAACGCCGGCTTCGAAATTTAAATTTTGTAAAGTCATCACTACCTTTGCAATCAGCACCCCATAGATCCCTTTCGTCGAGTCCTTTCCATATCTCGCCATCATGTAAGTCTCGTCGCGCTACTCGAAGGAAGTACTTGATAGGCTAATGAAAATCTCAAAGGCTTCTCATCCGCCGTACCGTCTTCCGCGCCGCTGCTTCTTCGTCGCCATCCACCTGTCTCCTGACTAGATCAACACGCACCATCAACACCTCCTCGCCTTTTGCCCTCCGATCAAAAGCTAAATTCGCTGCTCCTATCTCCCCATCCGTGTTCAGAAGGTTTGCGAGCGATGAGGCCAGCTCTCCCGAGTCCGCAGATGGAGAACATTCTTCAGTGAGATCTGCCATTGGCTCTGCCACCGAGTCTGCATCGACATACGCCAGCGAAGCTGCTGAGAGCTTTTCTGAGAGTGCTGAGCAAGCTAAGGAATCTTTTGTTGACACTGCCGCTGGGACTGCCGCTGGCGCCGGTCTCGCCTTTCACTCTGAAAAGCCAGCGGGCCGTTTCGAACGTCGCTCAAATAGTGGTCCCGGTGGCCTAGAGGGCAGGTCCGCCCCGGTCCCTTCGTCAAGCATCTATATTGGTAACCTTCTATTCGATATCACGGCCGCCGATCTTCAAAGAGAGTTCGAGGAAATCGCTCCGGTCAAGGACTCTTTTATTTCAACCGATGAAAAAGGGCTGAGCAAAGGGTATGCTTTCTCCATCCCCTACTCTTTCTAGTGAAAGACTAATTGCCAAAGGTTTGGTTATATCGAATTCGAGAATGAGTCTGATGCCGCCCGTGCGATTGAAGCCAAGAACCAACAAGTTTTCGAAGGCCGCCGCCTCGTCGTCAATTACAGGAACAGGACCAAGCGCCC
Source organism: Proliferodiscus dingleyae (assembly GCA_003988795.1). Lineage (NCBI taxonomy): Eukaryota > Fungi > Ascomycota > Leotiomycetes > Helotiales > Lachnaceae > Proliferodiscus > Proliferodiscus dingleyae. The sequence goes on along the minus strand of QYAK01000014.1, from coordinate 409,847 downwards.
CAATAACTACATTAATCAGCCCGCCAAGACCCTCTTCATCGGCAACCTCGCCTTCGAGATGTCCGATTCGGATCTCAACAAGCTCTTCCGCGATATTCGAAATGTTCTTGATGTCAGGGTTGCCATTGATAGGCGCACCGGCCAACCAAGGGGTTTCGCCCACGCGGATTTTGTTGATGTGGAGAGTGCTACGAGAGGTTTGGAGGCTCTTGCCGGCAAGGAGGTCTACGGTCGCAAATTGAGGGTCGACTACAGCGCGAGCAAAGAAAGGACACGAACCGATAGCGCCGATGGTAGCAGTACACTTTCCAGCTTCTGATGTATTCCCACAAGTTCAGGTTGAATGCCAAGGCAGGTATTGCGCGATGTCTGAATCTGAGATACGGTAATTGTGTTAGTAGAGCACAGGAGATTATGGCGGCAGGCTACATGAGGCTTATACTTCGTGAGCTCCGACTTTCAGTATCTTGTCTTAAAGGACCTTACATTTTCCATCATTTGTAGATTATGGGTCTTTGGGACTGGCGTATGCGAGATTGAGATTGATAAAAAAAGGAAATTCTTTGTACTCCACTCTACATGTTTCTAATCTGAGCTAGCTTTTTTTTTGTACGAATTACAAGTAATAGACTTTTTCATGAGCTGTCCCTGCGTAAGATATAAGCATTGTCTATACGCAGTATTAACAATTTCGTGAGCTCAAGACCATGCAACATGTGATGTTATGCTGCGCTGCCTTCCTAGGGCGAGGCTGCCAAAGTACTCGGCTTGCCGTCACCTCGGCAAGACAATCAAAGGTTGCGATTATCACACCAGCCTGAACTCGTTCCCCCACATTCTGCAGCTCTCCCACATCGCCCATCCAAAACACAAAGTATCACGACATTTCCTCCTTTGTACATTACAATATCTCTTCTCCGCATTTGGATTTTTTGCATATAGACCAAAAAAGTTCCTCCGACTTCGCCGCGACCTAAGAAGTATCTTGCCTGGGAGTGGCGAGCCATTTTTAAAGCTCATTCCCCACATTACGGCTTTTACTATATCTGGAAGCAGCAAAACATGTCTTTTCTTGGCGGTGCCGAGTGCTCGACAGCGGGTAATCCTCTGAGCCAATTTACGAAACATGTACAGGATGACAAGAGCCTACAGAGAGATAGGTTGGTGGGACGGGGACCTGGCGCGAGCATGCAGGGCATGAGGAGTACTGGGATGAACGGAAGTCAGGATAATGTGAGTTGGGTTTCAACCTGTATCTCCTGAGCTGGAGCTGAAAAGTCTGGAATGTGGGATGAGAAAGTGCTGATAGCAGTCCCGAATAACTAGATGATGAACGATTTCATGCAGCAGAACGGACAGTTACCACCAGAGGCGTTTGCCATGCAACATGATCTTCGCCAGAACCCACAGATGCGAGCCGGCTCAACGTCGCCTGGACTGGGGGGATGGGCACAAGAGTATAATCCTGGAGTAGAGCAGCAGGCGCGGATGGAAGCTGCTTTTCACGCTCCACAAGGGACAGCGTTCGGCCCGGCGGATTTCCAGAGGTTCCAACAGATGCAGAACGGTGCGCGGACGGCGAGTCCAATGATGCAAGAGAACGCTCAATACTCGAGACCGATGGGCATGGGGATGGGTATCGGGATGGGCGGAATGGGAATGGGCATGGGGATGATGAACCGTTCGAACTTTATGCCACAGCAGGACTTACAGCAAGGCAAGGGCAAAGGGAAGATGATAGAGCTCGACGACGAGCACTGGGAAGAGCAGTTTAAACAGATTGACCTGCAGGGACGGGAGGCGGAAGAAGCTCTGGCTGGAGAGGCGGAGCTTGATCAAATGGACAGGTCAGTCCTTGAATCCGAAACCAATGAATTTGGTGATTTCGAGTCTATTTGGCGAGGCATACAAGCTGAGACTGCTGCTGCTAGGGAGCTGGTCGATGAAGATAATTTCGCGGAACAAATAGGTGCTCACATGGGAGACATGGAGCAATGGGATGGTTTTGATTCTCTAGGGGCCCAGCCGTTCCGAGATCCGCAGTTAGGAGAGTATATGTTTGAGGAAGAGAATATCTTCAAGGACGTTGCAAATCCCTTCGAAGAGGGTGTACGGATTATGCACGAGGGTGGAAACCTCTCACTAGCAGCTCTGGCGTTCGAGGCAGCCGTCCAGAAAGATCCGCAACACATAGATGCCTGGGTCCTCCTGGGCTCAGCACAAGCCCAGAACGAGAAAGAAACACCCGCGATCCGCGCCTTAGAACAAGCATTGAAACTCGATCCTAATAACCTCACTGCCCTCATGGGTCTAGCAGTAAGCTACACCAACGAAGGCTACGACAGCACCGCCTACCGAACCCTTGAGCGCTGGCTCTCCATCAAATATCCCACCGTCGTCTCTCCCTCAGCTCTATCCTCCGACGCCGATATTGGCTTCACAGACCGACATCAGCTACACGAGAAAGTCACAGACGTCTTCATCAAGGCCGCACAGCTATCCCCAGACGGCGAGCACATGGACCCAGATGTACAGGTCGGACTCGGCGTCCTATTTTACGGCGCGGAGGAATACGACAAAGCCGTCGACTGCTTCTCCGCTGCCCTCGCCTCCACCGAGAGCGGCACCAGCAACCAGCGCGACCAGGTCCACCTTCTCTGGAATCGGCTTGGTGCCACGCTCGCCAACAGCGGCCGCAGCGAGGAAGCCATCGCCGCGTACGAGAAGGCTCTTACACTGCGCACCAACTTTGTGCGCGCGCGCTACAACCTTGGCGTCTCGTGTATCAATATCGGGTGCTACGAGGAAGCGGCGTCGCACCTCCTCGGCGCGCTCGCCATGCACAAGGTTGTGGAGAATGAGGGCCGAGAGAAGGCGAGAGAGTTGCTTAATGGTGATGCGGGTGGCGGTGGTGCTGGTGTTGGCTCGGGCGTAGGCATGAGCGATGCGGAGCTGGATAGGATCATCAGCCAGAATCAGAGCACGAATTTGTATGATACGCTTCGGAGGGTATTCAGCCAGATGGGGAGGAGGGATCTGGCAGAGAGGGTTACGGTGGGGATGGATGTTGAGAGCTTTAGGGGTGATTTTGACTTTTGAGGCAGGATGATTGATAGATTGGTGAAAGAAAGGTAGAAATGAGAAATGAAGATGGCTCTCGAGGTCAAGACTAAATATGGTATGCCTTCGTGACTACTGCTATATGTATGTCGATCTACGAAGTAATCCACGTCTACATAGAGCGATGACTGTTGGATGCTTGTAATCGGCGAGATGCTTCATACAGTTAGCTCGAAATCGGGTTCCTTTGTGTCTTTAGGTGTCAGCTCCAGGTGTCTCTGCTCTACAGTAATCAAAATTGTATCTACATGCGGCGCAAGATTTGCCAGGCGTATTAAAACTGTTCAGATTAATCTAAACAAGTCAATCATGTCGACAGAGCTCGCAATTTTTCTACTAGGCGAAAGCAAAGCAGAATTTGAACCGAGCTACGACATACGAAAAGGATAAGGAGGTACAGTACATGGTGCTGCAATCACAGCAAAGGCTCACCTTATCAAGTGCCTCATGACAGGGCTCAGGAGCGAATTTCTAAACAATTGTCGTCTGCTGTCTTGAAGTACTGGTCCCTTTCCCTCTCCTCCCTTCGTACACAGATTCCTAGCGCCATGTAGTCGCAATATCCTGGGAGTCTTTCAGTCTGCCCAACTTTGCTGTGGCTCGGTCTCTTTTTGAGTCATCTCTCCAAGCGCCAGTCTTCAGAAGGACTAACCTGAGTTTGGTGCTTTCGCAGTATCATCAGCAGCTTTCATGTCGGACGTGATGAAAAGGTTTTACAGTCTTTTTTGTAATTCTTCCTACTTAGATACATAAAGTAGCTCCCAATGCAAAGCACGCAGACATATGCTACACTCCTCCTACTCCCCAAGCTGATACCTGGGTCCTATCAACATAACAAAGAATAATGCATTTCTCTAATAGACACGCTTGAATGGTGGAACAGCCTTGCACTCATTCTCATCCAGCGTCGTACCGGTGACCGCCCGGTACGTAAGGTCCACCTTTCCTTGTGGTTTATTCTGGAATGTCAGACTGTGCTTCATCCATTCCTTGTCGTCTCTCTCGGGATAGTCTTCTCGGGCATGTGCGCCACGGGACTCCTTTCTGGCCACTGCTGATGTGGCGGTTTGGACACTAAATGTGCTTAGTAATTAACTTATAGACGATGAAAAATGACTTACGCGCATGTCAGTAGATTTCTTAACTCTAGAGTCTCGACAAGATCCGAATTCCAGATCATGCTACGGTCCTTGATTCCGACATCCTTGAAAGTTTGATCGACCTCGTTGATCTTCTGAACACCCTCCTCCAAGCTCTCCTGGGTTCGGAACACACTAACGTCTGTCTGCATGGTCTTTTGCATTGCTAGACGTATGTCATGTGTGCTCTTGGGCCCGTCAGCTGTCCGGACTTGGTCCAGAACGCTGATAGACTCGGCACCGGCATCTGCGCTGATTTCCTTGTGTGGCATACCTGGTTCGAAGTTGTCTCGGACGGTGTGGGAGACGGCACGTCCGAAGACAATCAGATCAAGGAGAGAGTTGGCCCCCAAACGGTTGGCACCGTGGACCGACACGCAAGCAGCTTCTCCACATGCGAACAGACCTGGTACAACCTTGTCCTTACCTTCGTTATCGACAGTAAGAACCTCACCAGTGTACTTGGTTGGGATTCCGCCCATGTTGTAATGGACGGTTGGCAGAACGGGAATCGGTTGCTTTCGAACATCAACACCGGAGAAGATAGAAGCAGTCTCAGAAATCCCAGGGAGACGCTCGTGAAGGACCTCCGGGGGCAAGTGGCTAAGCTGGAGGTAGAGATGATCCTTTTCAGGACCAACACCACGCCCTTCGCGAATTTCCAGAGTCATCGAGCGAGACACGACGTCACGACTGGCTAGATCCTTGGCTGTCGGGGCGTATCGTTCCATAAATCGCTCTCCCTCAGCGTTCAAGAGATATCCACCCTCACCACGAGCACCCTCGGTAATCAGGCAGCCAGCTCCATAGATACCGGTCGGGTGGAACTGTACGAACTCGAGATCTTGATTGGGAAGTCCAGCACGAGCAACCATAGCCATTCCGTCACCTGTGCAAGTATGTGCTGACGTACAGCTGAAGTACGCACGTCCATAGCCACCGGTGGCTAAAACAGTATTGTGTGCGCGGAATCGGTGCAAGGTACCATCCTCCTGGTTATATGCAATAACACCCTTGCACTCTCCGTCCTCCATGATTAAATCGAGCGCGAAGTATTCGATGAAATAATTTGTGTTGTGCCGTAGAGATTGACCGTAGAGAGTGTGGAGCAGAGCGTGTCCCGTCCTATCCGCAGCAGCACAACATCTGTATGCTTGTCCTCCCTTGCCGAATTTCTGAGATTGACCACCAAATGCACGTTGGTAGCTACACAAATTAGCAGAGCCGCTGAAAGGCTACGTGATAACCTACATCTTCCCATCATCGGTTCTCGAGAAAGGGCAGCCATAGTTTTCTAATTCGATAACAGATTTGGGCGCCTCTCTTGTCATATAATGGATCGCATCTTGGTCTCCCAGCCAATCCGAACCCTTCACGGTATCGTACATGTGCCATCTCCAGTCATCCTCGTGCATGTTACCTAAAGCAGCATTGATGCCTCCTTGCGCAGCTACTGTATGACTTCGGGTTGGGAACAGCTTCGATATACACGCAGTGTTGAAACCTGCCTCAGCAAGGCCGAATGCTGCTCGCAGACCTGCGCCGCCGGCTCCGACAACAATCGCATCATACTCATGGTCCTACAACTCGTCAGATGAGGTTCACCATATGATATATCCCAGACCTACAACGACTGGGTATTTGTTGCTGACGAACGGCGAAGCTTCTTTGGCTCGCAAAGGCGCGTGGGTTATTATCCTGGCTGGGAAAGCTGTTAGGGACTACTATCTGCGCTGCGGAGGCCATCTATATCCTACCTGCGGGTCTTGTGGAAGAGAAAGTTCTTGTCTGGAATTTCAATGCCTTCGAAAGCTACACAGTAAACAGAAGATTAGCATGCCACTTCCGCCAACCGCATTAGGAGGAATACCGAAGGACCAGCCGTGAACCTTCGCATTGTCAGCGAAGACATGCTGAATCACTATCGAGTAAGGTAGGAGAGGAGAGGAGAGACCAGAAACACGAGAAGGCGTGGCAGATTGTTTCTAAGGTAGTGAAGACTTTCACGTCGGATACTGATGTCGTAGACTAGAGCATTTGGGGGAATTGAGCCAATCACAGTGAAGGTCTTCTTTGCTTACCACCTCTCGTCTTGCCGACCACATGCCGAAGAACGTCCACGGGCAGAACCGGAGTGTTCGTAGCCTTGATCACGTGTTATCAATCACCTGATCGAAAGCCAGCCGAGGTCTTTCTATATGAAACGACCTCGCCCTCTTATGCACTCATCCTCCCCTATAATCTCTATATAAGATTTACCTGTCACTTGAGGTCGCCACGTGGGGTGTGAATAGTCTAATTGGCGGAGTATCCTTCAACAAGAAACGTTGAATCCGTCTCACTGTCACTGTCACACATGTAACCGGCGCTGCGCCCGAATCTTTGTAAGACGCGCTGTCTTCGACAAAGCCCCCCAATCAAGGAACATGTAATCGGATTTCCTATGTGCTAGTGTCGGCTGCGCATCAATATGTTTATCTCATTCTACTCTCATTCGTACCAATGTATCAAATCCGGGGTCTCGTGGTCTGCATAGTGCTTTTGTACAGACGATCTTGACTGGGGTCAAGGGCCGGTAAAACAATTGCGCGAGTGCTACTTCGTCCCGACGCGCCTAAATCCGTTTATATTGGTTTTTTTCATTATATTTTTGGCTTCTCATCATGGTCCCCGGCAGGGCCATCCGTGAAAGTCCCTTCTGGCCATGAGATACTCGTCTATACCATACGAGTGACCCTTTTCGATCCCATAGTGCCCAGCCTTACCCCAGACAGCTTACTCCCCGCATGCATTTCCCTGCCGCCGGCGTTCATTTACTCCCTCCAATAATAATTAAACAATTCATATCGCCGCCTGCCTTCTACAGGGGCGATGGCAGCAAGTTATAATATGCTCCATATCTTTCACTTTTCCTTCTTGTTTTCTGTCCCTCATCCCTTTCTTGTATTGCGGTGTGATTGTTCGCCAGCATGAGGACAACTACTTTTTTCAGTGGTTTCGTTGGCGCTGCCCTGTATTGTAAGATAGCCCATCAATTTTCCCCATCTTAACTATCTGACAAAAGATAGTTGTTTCTTCTGTGCTAGCACAAGATTTTGCCACTCATGGAGTCTACAAAGAGCCAAGCACTGGCATTGTTTTCTACACTAGTTCTGAGGCGAACGGTGCTGTCACGGGAGATGGAGAGTTCTCTATGACTTCCCAGGGAGGCTTCACATTCGGTGTTGCTCTACCCGAGAATGCGTTGACGGTGGATTCGTACGACTATCTTGGTTTAATTGTATGCCTCTACTGCTATCTTTCTAAAGCGTTTATACTTATTTTTATCAGATCGGATCTACGCCCAATGGCACAGGATGGACCGGTATTGTCCAAGGTGACAACACAGGTGCAGGCATGCCAAACCACCTTATGCTTTTGGCATGGCCAACTGGTAATGGTGATCAGATTGCTACTTCTTTCAGATATGCACCGTAAGGATATCTTCTGCAACGATTAATCTGTTTCTGATCTCATGACTAGTGCATACCAAGCTCCCGTTCCTTACAAGGGGACGGCATCGATCACCCAGCTATACACGGCGGTCAATGCCACAAATTGGGTCTTGGTGTATAAGTGTACCCGGTGCTTGATCTTCGATGATCCAACCCAAGCTGCCTTCAATACTTCGACGTCGAAAGGAGGTTTCGAGCAAGGCTGGGCTCAATCGGATGCTCCTCCTTATGATAAGACGAATGCACTTTCTGGTATTGATCAGCACAATAATGGCATGGGAGAGTTCTCTATCCCAGTCGCATCTGCGACCCAAGCTTCCTACTCAATTTGGGCAAGCAAGACCGCTACTGCTACTGCTACTGCCACAGGGACCTCGACACCGACTGCTACCGTTTCAGGCATTCCTGTTCCTACCGCTACTTCGTACGACTATGTTGTGATTGGTGGCGGAGCAGGAGGTATCCCACTTGCGGACAAGCTCTCCGAATCTGGAAAGTCAGTATTGCTCATTGAGAAGGGAGTTGCTTCTTCTGCGAGATGGGGTGGAAGTGAGTGTACTTTCAAAGTTTTAAAGGCTTCTGCTGACATCTACCCAGCGATTCGTCCAGAGAGTGGCTGGCTTGACGGGACAAATCTAACCTGGTTCGATATTCCAGGAGAGTGCAACAGGATTTGGAATGGTGGATCTGCTGGCGTCGCCTGCACTGATACAGACCAAATGGCTGGCTGTGTTCTAGGAGGAGGGACAGCAGTGAACGCTGGCCTGTGGTGGAATGTAAGATTTCTTGGTAGAAAATCAATGCATGCTGCTGACTACATTAGGCTAACCCCGCTGACTGGGACGTCTTGTTCCCAACTGGCTGGAAATCTGCTGACATGGCGCCCGCGACCAAACGCGTCTTCTCACGTATCCCAGGGACAGATGCCCCATCTTTGGACGGAAAACGCTACCTTCAGTCAGGCTTTGACACCCTGCGACAAGGACTTGACAATGCTGGCTGGACTAGTGTGACAGCGAATGATGTCCCAAGCCAAAAGAACAGGACATATGCCCACACTCCTTACATGTATATTCATGGCGAGCGTGGTGGACCAATGGCGACTTACCTCGTAACAGCAAAAAGCAGGAAGAACTTCCACATGTGGCTAAATACCAGCGTTGAGCGCATCAATCGTATTGGCGGTCATGCTACGAGTCTGGATGTCGTTGCTACTAATAATGGCGGATATACTGGTACTCTCAACTTAACAGCAACCACCGGTCGAGTCATCCTAGCCGCTGGGACCTTTGGGACCTCAAAGCTCCTGTTCAGAAGCGGGATCGGTCCCACGGACCAGCTTCAAGTGGTGAATAGTAGCATCGATGGCCCAAAAATGATAGCTCAGCAGAGCTGGATCAACCTTCCAGTCGGTTACAATCTCGATGACCATCTGAACACTGACACCGTCGTTTCACACCCAAATGTCTCCTACTACGATTGGGTTGCTGCGTGGGATACGCCGAATACCACGGATGCGCAAAACTACCTTCAGAAGCGCATCGGCCCACTCGCTCAAGCAGCGCCTGATATTGGTCCAATGATGTGGGAAGAAATCACAGGTCCGGATGGAATTGTCAGACAGATGCAATGGACATCCCGAGTTGAGGGCTCTGGAGGCGAACCCAATGGCAATACCATGACGTTGAGTCTTTACCTTGGAAGAGGACAACTCTCACGTGGTCGTACAACGATCCAGAAGGGTCTGAACATGATTGTGTCTACACTTCCTTACGGAGATCCTAACGATCTCGCCTCTGTTGCTGTTGCTATCGATCATATGAAGGAAGCTCTACTCACTGTAAAGAATCTGACCTATCTTCTTCCCCCGGCAAACATGACCGGCGCCGATTATCTCAAAACTGTGAGTTATGGCTTTTTTTTCTAGTGAGCGAAGCTGACAACATAGATTCCATTGAACTACGCCAACATCGGCGCCCGACGCGCGAATCACTGGCTTGGTACAGCTAAGATGGGTACTGACAGTGGTCTCACTGGAGGTAGCTCAGTCGTCGACACCAATACCAAGATCTACGGCACAGATAACATGTTCGTCGTAGACGCCAGTATCTTCCCCGGTATGCCGAGTACGAATCCTAGCGCGCTCATTGTGGCTGTTGCGGAGAAGGCTAGTGAAAAGATTTTGGCCCTGCCACTTGTGACTGGTATTTCGAAATACTCACAGTGTGGAGGTGCGAACTGGGCAGGTACTTCAGCTTGCGTGGAGGGGACGACGTGTACTTACTCGAATCCGTACTATTCACAGGTATGTCCTCTTATTTCCCTGGGGAGAATTTGCTAATGCTTTCTAGTGCCTATAACCGAAGATCTCAGCGTTCGTAAAAAAGAGGTAGTTGGGACTATATCAAAAAGAGCAATAGTAGTAGTGCATTTTGTATATACCTTCTCTTCATAACTGTACATATTCTACCTCCAGTACGTCTAAGTGTCACCCTGCTACAAATGCGTCTATGCCATGTATACCTTTCCCCTCAATATGACCGAGGTACTAAACACTAGGGGCTATAAGTCTGTCAGAGACACCCAAGAGCTCTCATGTTACGACGGAGCACAGTACGTACATCTGTGACAAGTATAGGAGAAACCACATGATATGTCACATGCGGGTAAACGAATCCCAAGACAAGCTTTATTGCCAGCAAGGGCTATTTAGCCGCACCACAGATCTACATGATCCCTATGCACCACGCTTGTATTGTTTGGTCCATACGAGGGGCAATAATCGGTTCCTACTTTCCGAGGTTTGTGAAGGATTTGAAATTCTGTCCATGGAATACGTTAGAATTCAATAAATGCATTGGCGATCTACTAGTACGCTCATATGGGGCTGACCGTTGTGCTCAAGTGCCGGCTCATTACCAGTTAGATATTGCTTTCAGACTCCTATTTCAGATGTTGGTATCCTGGTATATTACGATCTGTATGAGATTCTGGCACAGGCCTAAATCAATACTTCTGCCCCGCCTGTTCGCCTCAACTTCCTTTTTGGATATCAGCCGCATCCTAAGTGAAGTAGATTATACACGAGATTTCTCTCATATTGTACCCCAAAACTTCCAAATTCCAGGTTGAAGTGTCCTTCACTGTGCCTCAATATTCGTAAACCAAAAGGGATCCACACCCCGCTTCGCTTGGCTGAATTAGTGAATGCAGAGGTCTCCTCCACTGCTAGAGTTACATTCGGTATCCAGAAATGATTCTCTCCTCCCGATCAGAGTTAGACTGCAGAGGGATGTCCCTTCAAGAGATATGCTAACCCCGCTCTCTGCTCCATTTCGAGTCACATTGAGGCTCGCAAATGGCAATGAGTTGGATAGGAGATTAAACGACATGGAGGTATATACTCGAAAAGTACATACACCAAGACATTGTTAGGGATCTATTTGATTACTAGTAAGTACGGGCACATTGTGCAATTCTTGGAAATCAAGCGTACCTATAAGCGCCACGCTATTATTCTCATTCCTATCGTCTCGCAAAAGCATGTTCCTGGGTCAGTCGATATGGAGATTCTGTATTGGCCAATTCCGAAATTCCAGGGTTGGCAGGCACTTCAGCTACACGTCCCGGCTCCAGCTTGTACTGAATATCGGGAGGCACCATCTGCGTGATTTGATTTGCTTTCCTCTTGTGAAGAAACCACAATCCAAGAGTCCCGACCAAAGCGAGAGCCAGAATGGCCGCTATGACACCTAGGGCAATAACAGAAGGTGGCATTTTCGAAGACGGGGTTGTGGTAGTCGTAGCCGTGGGTACTGACGTCTGTATGCTCGTCACCGCGAGGGTGCCAGTTACCGTAGCGCTAGACGCCGGTAAAGGGGTTATTCCAGACGGTACCACCGTCGCGCTATAGAGATCTATGTAACCATCTCCTCCGCAGAGCTCGCTCGAACTACCGGCACAAGTCTTCGTGCAGGGAGAAGTGTTATTGTTGTTGAGAACGCGAGTGGGATTCGTTCCACAAAAGCACTGGTCCCCGTCTTCAACGCCGATGAAAGGATAGAATCGGGCCCTACTAATGAGGCCGTTGCAGTATATTGCGCATGAACCTATTGTCATGATAGTTGTATTGTCGAAAGCCCCGTCTAGAAGGCGATTCCCAGTGTCTGGGAAGCATCCTACGTAAACGTAGTCTGATGGAGGAATATTCATGTTGTCTTTATCGAACGAAGTGGAGAATCTAAGGAAACCAGCAGGGGAAATTGGTGAATCTTTATTTCTAGAATGTTGGTGGTTCATTTAGAAGAAGCATGGGGTTCTTCACTCTGGCGACTGGTTTCATACTGGCGGCGATGATCCTACGGGAAGTGTTTTAACATGTCAGAGAATGCCTTGCTGGGATACTTGTTCGGCTAGCTGCGCTGTGTGGTACATGGTTCTTCTTGCATGTACCATCTTATAAAGGAGTTGTGCTTACGACGACGCAAGGAGCAATTGACTCGGGTTATTCCCATGTTCATTTTTGTTGCTCTCGTCTATCCACAAAGCCCTTGCAATGTCTAAATCCCTACATCTCCATCCCTTGAACCACTACCAAAACCCTCAAAAAGAGCCAAAACAAAAAGAGAACTCTTACCCACGGGTCATTCATGACCTACGAGAGACAACCATGTTCAACAAGGGCAAGAATCAGTGCAAGATTCTTAACTTTATTGATTCCTGACTCGAGCTACTGTAACTAGGTAGCGAGTGTTTTGTGTCTGCATTTCGCAACCATGTCGGATATACCCCTGGAAGATTTTGATGGTCTTATCGGAGAGTAAGTTTGTCTGGATACATGGCCGGTCTAAATACGGTTCCGACCTATGTTCCTGCGATGCATGTCGTTATGGATGATCCCAGTCGTCTCATCATCCAGTCGATTTCCTCTGTACAACCATTCCTCATGCCATCCTTTCAACAAGATACCATTGCATGCAGGATCATCAAAAAGCGGATCTACGACTTCCCAAGGCTGATGCGGCTGCTTGAAATAGTTACATCTTTCTCTCCTCGTGCTACCACAGAAATCAGCTTCCACTTGCCATAACACTTCCCGTTTCCTCCCACCCAATATGCATGAGGGGCTTGGGTGCAGTCTGCGCCAGGCTCCAGAGACCAGTCCGCGTCACTGTTGACGACATGCGTCTCAGCGGACACAACGATAAATATTCGTTCGGCCAATGGCGGGTTCAAGGCCCTTCCATCAGCAGCCTCTCTCTTGTCGTATATACCGTTAGTGAGAAATATTCTTGCTGTAATCAAGTCATGCCTTGTCGGCATCCAAGGCCGAATCCTACGCCTTAAGTATAAGCCTGGTTACGGTGTGGGGAATATGGCGCATCTTAAGCGAATAAATTGCTGGACGAAGAACGCGGCAAAAAGTCTGGCAAGTGGTCCGTGCATGGGATTTGTGCTTATAGGGGCTTATAGGGGCTTATAGGCTTGACACACTGTAATTCAGCGTATGACCCCTAAATGTTAGGCGAGGGCACTGGAAAGTTTAGCGAGACTCTTGGAGCTCTAAGCGCTAGAAAGTGCGGGAAAATGTAACTAATAGGGTATCAGGTCATTGTAGTTCCTACACACCGACCACTTGCCAGACTTTTTGCCGCGTTCTTCGTAAAGTGAGCGGCGCGGCCCCGCTAGACCTTGAGCGAAGAGCAAAAAAAGAAACCTAGAAGACAGTCTCACTTTCTTTTACTATTTGGCCTAAGGGCAACTGGAAAAGAAAAGAAAAAAAGAACGCAGACGTCTGCTTTTTGATGAGAGTGGGACTCGAACCCACGCCACTTTCGTGACCAGGAAACTGGAGAATCTGTTGACAGATTCTACGAAGCATGCTAAGGAGGAACCTTAACCTGGCGCCATAACCAACTCGGCCATCTCACCGTTGTTGAATGAATTTTCTGCTATTTTGCATTATTAATGAACTTGCACCGCTCTTGGCGCCCTAACCGGGACTATCGAGCCTGTCGTGCGATGCACTTACATCCTATTGGACGTAGTGTAGGGGCGCATAATTAGGGGCGCCCTAAAAAAGGTTGATCCAATGACTATGTAGATGACTTGCAAATATTTAGAAGAAGCAACTCCAGCTTCGAGCACTTTGTCAAGGACCTACCGACTTTATCAATTACCCACCGACGCTATCGATTACCTATTCGTCAGTCATAGGCAGGACATTCATATCGTAAAAATCCTTCTAACACTATTCATACGTTTTCGCGGTAATTCAGATCTCAAAGATTTGTAGCAGATACGATTGTGCAGCGGACCACCGGCAAACACTTGAAAATTTCTACACCGAATCAGCCTGCAGAAAATGGAAAATCTTTGTGCGTATCCAAGCCGACAGAGATAATTCATTCGAATAATTACTTTGCTGAAAAGCGGGTCCTACGAGCTGTGCTTTTGATGTTATAGTGGCTGGTCGTGAAGTTCACCAAGCGATATTTTTTGTTGAATCGCCTAAGGACGACTCGCGCGATCAGAAAAGTAAAAGTTTAGTATTCTGCTACTTACGACGATGTCTTTTCGGACATTGAATAAGAGATCAGAAAGTGCCAGATGTGGAACAGTAAAGTCTTAGAGGATCATTTAGTCTACGCACCAGTAGCAACACTCTTTGCTGTGATCGCACTTATATTTATTGTAACCTACTGCGCGAAAGGCGACTATGTTTGGCAGTAGTACACATCTGAAATCCCGTATTCATTTTATCCCAAACTGGATTGTAGTCCAGTGCTAATTTTGAGAATCATTAATTATTCCCATACATCCAGGGCGGCAAAACCTTGCATCACGACTTGATCTTCGAGTCCATCTTGCCGGGCCTTGAATGCCAGGTATGAACCTTCAATGCGTCTCGCGAGCACAATTGACTGTTGGGTACTAGGCTTAGTAAATGCCCATAGGCTTTTGTGTATACCTTGCAATGGGTAGACGGCCACCCCGATGGTCGCTAAAATCATATTAAGTATCAGGTAATTTTGGAAGCTACTGGTGGAGAAGGAGATGTCTAACCTGTGAATAGCTTGGTTGTTAACCCGGAAAATCCTTTGCCAACACCTTTCAGGACTCCAATTGCCCCTTGTTGCTGAGCACCTCTGAATGGCAGCACGAAAACGTCTGCTATACCATCCACAATCCCGTATACCACAACCTTCGCACCGGTCACTGTTCCAGATTTCCAATCCCGAACTGTACCAATGTCGCGGACATCTTCGCCGTAAAGTTTTGGTACGTTTCGAAAGCCTTCTGTGAAAGCATATGGAATGGCCACGAGACTCACTGTAAAAGACTTGAATAAGTCGACAGCACCAGATGCTGACGCAGCTGTCATGAGCTTTGTAATGTTCACACAGTCTCTTGGCTTGCCTCTTTCCACTGGGCTAATGAAGTTTGGTTGGCTATCTGAGCCAAATTTTGTCTCCTCCATCGCCTGGTCTGGCAGGAATTCTTCTGGTGTTGATGATGTCTTTCTGAAGCGGTCCTTATAGACCTTCGCCGGCCTGGCTACAACATCTGTAGCCGCTTTGACGATATCCCGACTCGCACTGATTGCTGCGGACACCGTACCAGTGATCGGATCCCATCTACGAGTATCGATCACGATCCGACGCATCTCATTTCTGGTTCAAGTATGGATAGTAAGCAAAAAGTCGAAATTGACCAAAAATTGGCCATGAATTTTCATGCCTGGCTTACATCTTCAGCCTTTTCTGATCAACGATCAAGTGGCTTGCTAGAATTTCTGCCGCAATCTTGGACAGCCTAAGTTGGCTCCGGTCTTTGCGGTATGTCCATACAGCAGGCTGTCCCTTGATGATGTCGCACTCGAGCGTACTTTCTGGTAGATTGGAATGAAAGGAAGCAACTGCCGCTTTAACACCTGATTCCATTTTCATTCTGTCCGCTATTCTTTGTGCTGCTTCCTGAGCACCTGTCGACAGGCAAAGATTAATCGCTGCTTCAAGCTTATCCACCGTAAGGGATCGCTGAGGAATGGGTTTCGGACCAGCGCCGGCGGCAGCGACCATTTCTCCCCAAAATGGCTGACTGTTCACAAAGTCAATTTTTTAGTAGGCAAACTTCTTGCTGAAGAAGGGAGGGGGCTAGGGGGCACAAACTCTCCAAAAAAGGGTACAATAGTGGTCGGCCGTCCGTTCAGAAGTCCGCATGCCGTAGTGCCTGCTCCACCGTGGTGAATGACTGCGGCTACATGTTGGAATAACCATTCATGTGGGCAATCTCCTAAATATATTACGTTTTCTGTTGCAGCTCCACCAAGATTACTCCAGCCCCTCGAGATTATAGCGCGAACGCCGGATCTCTGTATAGCCTCCAAGATTAGGCCAGTCAGACTCTCCGGATCGTCAATGACGATACTGCCAAAGCCAATATAAATCGGCGGCGGACCGCTGCGAATGAAATTGACTATTTCTCGGGATGGGGAATAGTCGGGGCATTTGCGGAAGAAAAATCCACAAACATCTATTTCTCATCAGAGCTGCAAGACCTCAGGAAAGAAAGCACACTCACCAATATGCGGACCCCAGTCACTTGGCTTAGGGACTAGTGCTGGAGACCAACAGTACGTAAATGGAATCTTCAGGGTCTCTGCCAGATTGGGTCCGTCCGAGAATGCTACTGGCTCTAAATCTAACTGATTTCTCCAGTCGTTGATGATATCGCCAAGCCTGATTGTACATTGTCAGTTCTGAAGAAACATATGGGCTACCCCAGTCTCAAGAGACTCTTGCTTACCCTTGCCATGTTAGAAATTCGACAACAGAGTATGAGAGCGAGTTGACTGTCCGAGGTTCCGCGCTGGAATCACCAGTATTCTTGACATTAGCTAGCGGATGGGGAAAAGCTTTCGTTGTCGACCAAGGCATCGTAAACATGAGATGCACAGGGATGCTTAGAGCCTGCGCACAATGTATGTGTGCAAAACTTGGAGGGTTGGCGATGATCGCGTCAGCAACAAACGGAGCTGATGAGACAGGATCTGGTTCAATACACGAAGACCAGCAGCCGTGTAGCATCTCCTCCATCATCTTGCGCTTCTTCTGAATGTCACCAGCCCGGAGGCTCTTCATGCTGGGAATGAGCGCCGGATTACGCACCATATACGCCATCAGTTCGGCAGGATCACCTCCAATGGGGAAGAATTCGAGTCCTGATCCACGTACAAACGAATCAAAAACATCGTGAGTGGCCAGGCGCACGCGATGGCCATGTTTCTGCAGTTCAGTACCAAGAGCAATGAACGGCTGCACATCGCCCCGGCTACCAACGACTTGAATAACAATATTGAGCTTGACATAAAATTTGGTCGTTTCTGGTGGTCGATAGGGCGAATACTGGGGTAGTGGGGCGCCGGGACAATCCTGATGATCAGGAAGAGCGGCCTTCGACTGTCGCCGAAGGAATGACAAGTATTTGACGACTGATGAGTTGAGATCGACATCGAGGCGGCCATCATCTGCTTCTTCGTGAGAATTCGTTGTTCTCCTCTGCCACCGTCAGCCCAGGTGGATTCAGACCTTTGAGCACCGGGTTCTTTCGGTCCAGCTCGTCGGGTAGCGGGATGACATGTCGTGGAGGACTGTCCGGTGAATAACCTGAATATTGGTTTGGCATCTTATAGCGAGGTCGATATGCTGAGAAGAAAGAGGTTGAAAGATACGGAAAGCGGTTTGCAAATATCCTCTGCACGTCAGTCAGTCTTTTAACGGGGAGTTATTCCAAGCACAGACTTGTGTCCGGATACGGTAGCCTAATGAAATCGATGGCTGTGTTGATCACTAGGACTAGTTAAGTGAGTCAATCTATAACATGGCGCAGCTTCTAAAGATTCGTATATGCAGCAATGCAAGAAGGAGGAGCAGCAGCAGCAGCGCAAGAATGAATTTTAGAATGGTATAGTATCTTGTCACAGCAGGATTGTCCGATATGGTTAGTGGATTCTCTGAAAGCTAGTCTTATGCCGAAGGCAAAGACTATCCCTGCCTTTTAGTTTCTCATGTACAAGGCAGCTTCTTGCGCTTATTGATGTCCTTTGATCCTACCGGGCGGTGACACAAAAAATGTTACTGTAATATGCGGGATCTCAACTTCCCTAACACTTATCAAAAGTTGATGCCAGCAATCAAAACTCCTCCACTCAAGCTCCAAAAACCGAATCAATAGACAGGAGATGCTCTGGATATCTCGTTGTGAGAGTGATCATTGATTTGTACGCTTCGCTATTCTTGCGTGATCCACTTATTACCCACCTTCCACGCGAGTCAGCTACTGAAACATTCTAGATCAACAGAGCCACGCCACTAAGGTTAGTCCCAATCTGGAATTTCGACTTATACGCGTATTGAGTGGGCCCAGGATATTCTTATGCGGAGTTACTATCTGAGCTTCGAATTCAGGTCGACCGCCTAATACCACATTTTAAATTGCCAGTCTTCATTTTAAATTAGTTCGTGACTAGATAGCGATTCATTGGCAAGAAGGTAATATCTTAACGAGCGTATGACTCGCTTGAACATCAGGCCTCACTTTTTACGCGTATAATTATGGCTTCGAAACTGCTAAGTCGCCATGTTTGCTGATAGCCATGGCTGAATTATTGTCGCCAGGATCATTAATTTACATATCAAGTCTCCTGGCACACTCACTGTCGCAAATTGGCTGTTGACCTTGTTGCTCAGCCCCAAGACTGCGGATCATGGAGACGGCGCGTTTTTGAGGTACTGTACGAGGTGCGAGTATTTCTATAATGATCCCATCCTCTTTCGAAGAACGACTTTATTCTCCAGCAATTCTATTTGTATCCGTGTTTTACATCCTTCGCCAGCACCAACTCAGCCATGGCTGGTTTCAAGTATTATCACTACGATCCTTCATTTGCAGCAGCTGTCATTTTCGCATTACTTTTTGGTGTAGCTACATTCCGACACGGGCAGCTTCTCTCGAAGAACAAGACCTGGTACTTTCTTCCATTCATGATAGGATGTATTTGTAAGCTAATGAATTGCCCTCTACCTGTTTTCTATCTGTTAATGACATTTGCTATCTAACAGTTGAGGTTGTTGGATACATCGCACGAGCTATTTCAGCAAGGCAAACGCCGAACTGGACTCTGACGCCATATATTATCCAAAGCCTGCTGACACTCCTTGGCCCGACGTTCTTCGCTGCATCGATGTACATGATCCTCGGTCGACTAATACATTTCCTCGAAGCCGATGTATATTCCATGATCCGGACTAGATGGCCGACCAAGTTTTTTCTTCTCGGGGACATCACTTCATTTCTAGCCCAAAGCGGGGGTTCGTAGTCGTTAAATTACTCTATAGATTGCTGGCTGACTGATTACTTAGGCGGCGGCATTCTCGCCACAGCGAAGACCGAATCTTCACAGAGCCTCGGCAACAAAGTTATTCTTCTCGGACTGGCAATTCAAGTCATCTTTTTTGCCCTCTTCATTGTCGTCACAGTAGTTTTTCATTCCCGTATCCAAAAGGGGCCTACTCGGAAGTCCCTTTCAACCGCTTCGCCATGGCAAAGACTTTTGTTGGTGCTTTATTTCACTAGCTCATTGATCATGATCCGGTCGGTGTTTCGAATGATTGAGTATGCACAGGGTAACGACGGGTCGTTGCTCCAGAAAGAGGCATATTCTTACATTCTGGATGCTTTATTGATGACCATAGTCACTGGATGCTTCGCCTTTTTCCATCCCAGCAACGTCTTGAAAAAGGAAACACTCGTATATGAGGGCAGATGTATGGAGAATGGAGAAAGTGGAGAGGCATTCGCCATGAACATGGGGAATGGATTCGCAAGAATTTAGGTTATTAGACTATGCTCAAACTCGATAGACAGGGGGTGGAGTGGTGCAACGGTTTCTTTGAATCTCCAAGAGTTTGACCATTGTGGTAGGGCCAATAGCTGTAAAACGGAATTGCATACGCTCCTCATTGTATAGACAGAACGCTACCGCTGGAGGACTCAAATTTTTGACAATATTTCATACCTTTCATGCTTCTAAGCGGGGGCAAAGTAAAGTTTAGGTATAGAGATGTTCAGAACAGAATCTTAAAAGACAGGCTTGTGTTGATGCGATAAAGCGTGCTGTTAAGTTGGGAAACTGTGCCTAGGAATGCTACGGAACAGTAAGACCAGCCGTACGCGAGCTAGGTTGATATCTTTAGAGATTAACTAAACAGAGAATGGATCTAAATCTTCAGTTCATGTACCTCCTCTCCATCATGGTTTCTGCTGAGGATGGCCATGGCACATCTGCGAAAAGGTCGATAGTTGCGCGTGAGTAGTTGACCTGGCCGATCCATGCTCAACTGCTTCCTCGTCTTTCGCAGTTGTGAGCGTCAATCCGCTCGGAAACCTCCATGCAAACGCCACCACCACACCAAACATCAGCAGTGCATCAAAGATATATAGTGTCCACTCATGCTTGAGGGGATAGCCATCTTCACCCATCGCGTATTCTATGACGCGAAATATGGACCGTACAAAAATAAAAACGCTACACGCATACAGCATCGCCATCAGACTTTCCCACTTGAATCGGTCTTTCAGGAAGGGCTCCGTCGGCCGATGACGAATTCGCGAATGAAAGATAGCTGTCACGACGACAAATAATCCAAACATTACGATCTGAACAACCAGTCCTCCGAGTATGATATTTTCACCCGTTTTCATACTATTTCCTGTAGCCATCAGACCGGCACCGCTCCCCTGGATGACAAAGGAGGCGATGTCACCGCAGACGAAAATGGGAGTTAACCATTTGATAGAAAGTAACGACTGGTGCTCTGCTTGTACTGCGCGTATTGTGCGGCCTAGTGTCATATATATAGATGCGGCGAAGAGGGCAGGGGCGACCAGGATTAGGGTGCTCTGTATGACGAAGGGTATAAGCTTATCGGTCTTGTTTTTGGCAACCGTCCTGGCACAATAACCTATGAGCTCGACTGTTCGGCAGGCAATGGATCAGCTTCGTGTTTCACTACAATTCCAGTCTGTAAAAGGGGATGAAGCCACTACGCACAGATAATGCCGATAGCGAAGACAATGCTGAACCACGTTCGCGTTCGAATAACTTTCCAAATAATGTAGGCACTTCCTAGAAAGAAGAGAGCTGCAAATACTGCAGCGGCTTCGGTGGATGGCAAATAGTGCCATAGGTAATAGTTGCCTCTGTACGGCTTCAGCTCTGCCATCGTTTATCTTTTCGGGCTTTTCTAGACTCTTGGGGACAGGATGAAGAAGTTATGAATATTGCCTCAATTCTAGATAAGTCAAGGCCGTTGACAGGAATATTGACGGACCAAGGAAAAGGACTTATCTTACACCTCATGTCGCATTTATGTATTTCAATGGATTGCTAGCCTACCCTAGTCAAGAATCCGAGCCGATCTCCACCCAATACGTCGTATTATCGCTTCAAGGTACTAGTGGGATGGGGATGGGCCACACTGAGCTAGTTGCAGCCCACACGCCTCTTTGCGTAGTGGAGCCCGACTTTGCCTGCCTCTTTCCATAACGGCCAGGTCAGTGATTGGAGGTAGGTCAAATATCCTTGAGAGTCTATTATTGCTCTTGTGCGATCCACTTCTGGGCCTTTGGGCATGGCGCATCAGTCACAATACGCGTATGGGTCAACAAGCGCCTTCCGCAGATTGACGAGTTTCCACCCTATCACGCTTGCCGTTGTTGTTCCTGTCGTGCCTGACTCTATGAGGATCGAGCGTCACCTGGCCTGTATTCGTGAGCTGAAACTGTTTCGAAGTATTTCGGCGGAATGTGGAGACACTGTTACAACAGCCATACTGTCCACCATAATTGTATCAATGGGCTCAATTTGTTAGCGTCATTACCTGCTCAGTGATGTACAGCCGCCAGCCCGGACAGCCCTCCCTTTACGCACAATTCATGAGATTGAGGAATCCCAGCTGTACGGCTTGCTCGCCTTCCGATCCATATGGCCCCAGGAATGAACCCGAACGAGCTACTGCCCTGCTTCTTCTAATGGTACCTCAGAATGCTACGTCAGATCTCGCACCCTGGTGACCTGATTAGATGAAACCTATAAACGTCTAGCTAAGTAGTATTCGTAATAGCTTCTGACTAAAAAAGACCTGTTTAGGATTGCTTATATGAGGTTAGCCCGTTGAACAAAGTCTGTTGTCGATAGTCTGCACGTCCTAGACAGGAAATCAGATTATAAGACGTCGATGCTACCTCCGTACACATGGCTGGAGCCATCGACCCAAAACATATGCCGCGCCTTTTTCATTCTCTGGACCGGCCATGATTTCTGCGGTATTGATTCTCTTCGCTGTAGGAGCTCTATCCCTTATCCCTTAGCTCCTGCAAACTCACGCCGTTAGATTCCTCGGGGCCTAGCATCGCTGACTGGCATGCCCTGAATGATACAATTGGCGGAACTCTGGTTGAAACCCGGCCAGCGGCCTCATACTGCTACGATGTTAATCCTTTCAACTCTTCTCTCCCTTGCGACTTCGTTGAAAGCAATTAGACAACACCAGCCTTTCACGCATCCGTCCCCGAATCAATTGACTATCCTATTTTCGCAAACAATTCTTGTTCACCTCCGGGCGCGAGTGGTTATAATGTATCGCTCCTCGGTTGTCGCCTAAGTGGATTACCGCTCTTTGTTGTCATTGCTTCTGATGCATAGCAAATATCCACGGCCGTCACATGGGCTGTTGCCGGTGATATTCGAGTAGTTGACAAGAAGAAACAACAGACATGTGGTTCACTGGGAGATAATAAGTCGATTGAGTCGATTCATAAATCACCGCAAGGTAATGATGGATACTCCTCAGCACCTATGTGGAACGGCATCGTCAAGTGGTCATTCTGCTAGTGTCGGCAAGGGAGCGCCACGTGACAAACTTGTCCTTATATAAGCAACCAGCGCTCTGCCTCTTAGACAGGCGGGCATGGAACCCTCCAAGAAGAAGCGGCGGGCGCACTATAAGTCACGCAAGGGCTGCAACGAGTGCAAAAAGAGGCATGTCAAGTGTGATGAGCAGCAGCCTGTTTGCCTGCAATGCTCAACGCTGAACCAGCCATGTTCCTATGCGTACCTGGATCCTGGCGCACCAGTTGTTGCTGGTAGCCCGTCCCCGTCACCACTCACCTCGTCAGCCGCAACACCACATCTACACCCACCTTCTTCCTCAGTTAACGTCCAAGATCTGGTCTCACCCCAAACGCCACAACAAGTTTTCGACCTTAGTCATCTGGTATTATTCCACCATGTCGAGACTGACTTGATGAGACCACCGCATTCACATTTCCTTACTAACGAGAGAGACGCCGATGCGTTGACAAAATCGATGGTCGCATCAGCACTCTCCTCTCCCTTCCTCATGGACGAGTTGCTAGCCTTTGCCGCTCTACATCTTAGTGTGCTGTCTTCGGAAAGTTCGAGTCAAGACCAATATCGTCACCAGGCGGTGCATCTTCAGACCCGTGCACTGGCGCTTTTCAACGCGGCCAAGCCTGAGATCACTGAGCAGAACGGCACTTCCATGTTATTTTTCTCTTCATTCATTGGCATGCATATGCTCTACGACATCGTAAATGCCCAGACAGATCTACAACAGCTGTTAGAAGATTTTATCCAGTTCGCTGGTGTATATCGTGGTGTAGGAATCGTTACAAACTCTGCGTGGCACGTTATCCGAGAGTCTGAGCTGAGTAGTATCTTTAACTTAATTGAGGCTGTCGACAGGCTCAATCTTCCATCTGAAGGGACTTGTGATCATCTCATCACTCGCCTCATGGATGCAGAGGAGCCCATTGGCTCCTCGTCACGCAAAGCATGCTATGACGCTGTGCAATCATTGCAGTGGGTATTCAAACAGCACCGTGCTCTTCCAAATCCAACAAAACTACACGTTATACTTGGTTGGCCGGTGCGCATTTCAGAAGAATATCTTGATCTACTTCGAAACCGGCAGCCAGAGGCACTGGTCATCATGGCTCACTGGGCAATTCTATTATATCATGGACGAAATTTCTGGATCTTCGGTCGAGGAGGGAGGTATCTATTTGATGCCATAAGCGGTTTCCTTGGGCCCTCCTGGTCTGAGTGGCTGGCGGTGCCAAGAAAAGTCATATGCTCGAATTGACACGTTTGCCCTTTCTCTATCGAGATTCTACGAGCTCAACCAAGGCAAAAGTAGAGTGAAAGTTAATAGGTGAGCAGCTCCATTCATCCGAAAGCGTAGTAGTCTTAGAGAAGATGGTCGAAGACTACCGACTCTCCTGAATCTATTGAGCAATCTTTCATTAGGCATTCTGCCTAATCAGATTTACCAAGCGGTTTCTGATATGTTATGATTCGGCCGCGTCTGATTATTCTGACTGCAAGCATTATCTTAGGATCATAGGATATATTTTCGAATTGTCAAATAACTAGGCACTGTAAGCGCTATGAGCGACATGTTACGTGCCTTGCGATGTATGAGATGCCTTCAATGGTCATATCGCCTCACATTTCCACGGTGATTAGCTGAGCACATAATTCACTGCTGAGCCAGCGTTTGCTGGTCTAAGGAAAGCGGCTCGCAAGGTGAGCAGCTCTGTTGTCGAATTGATGTTGCTGCTTATCCATTTCAAGTTCCCCTTCCAGTGGGCTCCACCCCAAGTAGTCTTTGCAAAAGTTATGTCGTTTGTTAGGCGTACGTATTCCGTGAATGCGAGGGATGCCAAGGATTTCGTAGTCAGCAAGAATGTAGCCTCTCGAAAACGCGAATTTGGCCAGTTCTGGAGCGTAACCAATAAGAGAAGCATAAAGCATTAACCGTGTTGTTGTTGTCTGCCAGTCCGCCAGGAATTGAAGGGTGGTTGAACCCTGTTCTCCATCAGAATTCACTGTGTCCATGCTTCAAACCTACTTGCAAACACTATA
The DNA here is from genome assembly GCA_003988795.1 of Proliferodiscus dingleyae. Taxonomy (NCBI): domain Eukaryota; kingdom Fungi; phylum Ascomycota; class Leotiomycetes; order Helotiales; family Lachnaceae; genus Proliferodiscus; species Proliferodiscus dingleyae. The sequence goes on along the minus strand of QYAK01000014.1, from coordinate 385,083 downwards.
TTCTCAACTCTTAATGCCACCACCCACAAGAACATCTCGTCCATAATATGACTGCTGCAGTCTTATCGACACTGCCCGTATCTTAAGACCTTTCACCACGCTTTCGAACGCCATTATTGGCATCATCAATGGATTCATTGCGCAAAGAGAAGTCACCTTCAGCGCCATTTACTATCCTACTTTCCTCAGTTAAATCGAGCATGTCCCCGCGCCAGCAATCATCCTCCATGGCAGTACCTTCTGCGCCCACAAATCAACAGCTGAAGGATTATGCTTTCAATATTCGAGGCCTGAGCTTACCAGACGGGATCAAGGACAGAGGGCTATTCGAAGTGATCTGTGCCTACGGAAAATCGACCATCTCCTTTAAATCTCTGGTTGAGAATCAAGACCTTCGAGAGAAGAGGATGGAAAAACTCGGTGCCACCACTCTCTTCAAGAAGGATAGCGTCTACACCAGTAGAGAGACCTCAGTTCCAGGCACAGGAGTCAAGCAGTACCTAATAGTTGGGTATGTCCTTCAGGCACCTCCTCCAGGTTTGTCAAATAAAAGTGGATGTCGAAAAGCCAGGCACGTTGGCTACGAGCTTCCTACAGAAGGCGATTGCCAATTTTCTTGGGACTCCGCAAGCCCTCCGGCCTTAGCGGTGGCTGAAGTAACAGAAGTCAAAGCCGACATGACCAGGCTATGTGCGCTGATACTACCAAAGGAAGGATTATGCTACCCTCATACGGTCTCACATGACATCGTCTTCTATCGTCACGAATTCAGAGATGAGACGAAGGACATCAAAAGTAGAGGCACCAACTGGAACGCAAAAGCACTTAAGCATGCCCACCGATCCGCAATCGTCTCAGCACCATCGACAGACAAAGAAAGGCCAGTGAACGAAGCAGAAGATTCGACCATGTCAGTCTCCAACGCCAACATCCCAATCACAGACGAGCCTGTCGGGGTTTCCACTTCCCACTGCCACTCAAATGAATGATTACTTTTGGGGGAAATGAAGAACAGACTGAAGACCATGAAAAGATCCGAGTCACAACGAAAGGGAGCAGAATACGCCATAGGTAATTATGGTGATATCTTTCCTGAATCAATCCGGCACGGATGGTGAGAAGTGAGAGCTTTAACGAAAATTGACTATATCAAATTAATCTGGCTGTGTTTGAGGTTTGAGACGATTGTCCACGAAGATCTATAAGTCTCGGATAGGACAGAGCTTCACGGGATTTGAAGATACTGGTGCGGGTTCTGGAGCGTTGCTTTTTCCAAACTACTCGATCATATTAGGATCTATATATCCTAGAGAAGAACTTGCAGGCTCCAGAGTGATTGTTGGCGGGAGCTTTGAAGAAGCTTCCCTCCTTTCTTATTAGACAAAAATATTCTGAATCTTAAATATGGATGACAGGTATATCACGGAATCTGGAAAGTTGGGAAAAGATGAATCGCTCCACCTGAGTACACGTGACTGTGCTGCGTCCTGTTGGCCCCTTCCTTTTCCCCGGAGAAATGGAACGCTAGCGCTGTCCCCAGAGTCTGAGGTCATTGCTGGTGTTTCTCGTGCGCCGAGCTGCCACTACGACCGTCCCATCCGGCCAACCACGATGACCCAAAGCGTCAGAGAGTGTCCCCATGCAGCTATCAACAGGCTTCCTGGACGTGGAGTGGCTTGAGACTTCAACTCCCCCAGCGGTACTCTCGCTTCGTCCTCTGATCTTGATTACGCGCCCAACTATATCCTCCTCTACTTTGAATCCTCTTCCTGTTGCTCTTTGAGACTCCTGATAGACCAACGATCTGTTTTGAGGTTGATGTACTACTAACTTGTCTAGTGTAGCTCTTGCCACCCCCGTTATCAGACCACTTTGTGCTGCAGAGAAAGCTCAGGGTCAACTGTTCGAACATCTTGCTTTAACTTGCATACATCTCTGACCTCGTCACTCATTCGATCCGCATGCTGGACGCCCTGCAACTGTGAGCGATTTTGTGGCCCATTATCGTCCCGCAATCCGGGGATCTTTGCAGCCTTGGTTCCCAGTTGCGGCAAAAGGGCGTCTGCCAACCAAAACATCCTCTTGCCCGAACAAGCGGGCCTCGTCGCTGTCTCGGGTCCCTTTGCAACGTCCAAGCTTCTCTAAGGCCTCTCATACTGGAAACACACAATAGATAGTGGAGGGTCTTCACATGTCCTGACGTTTGTACATCTCGGTTCTGCTTTTCCGATACTCCTGTGGCTCTCACGATCAAGCTTTTGGCTGACACGTGTGGTCTTGCGACGCCATCCCAGCAAGTGGTATCTATCTACGCGACCCGGAAAATTGCATCCCGTGGCATAGGATCCTCAAATCATATGCAAGGTTCTATATATGCTACCCTAAGTAGTTGAGGTATGTCAATTTTCTTGTCTTGTCACGTTGTCTCCGACTTCCCCGCTAAGCACCTAAGTCGGTGCTGCGGGTATTTCACATTAGTTCGGCAGCTCTGCGCACGAGTGGAGTTCACGTTACATGGGCCATCTGGCCGATGTCGTTGCAATCTACTGCTAGAAGCATGTAAGAGTCTTGATGCAAGAGATATCATGCGGGGCCTGGACCCACTAGGTATCACATCGGCTCTCATGTATAACCACGGCTCCTATCGCTTCCAGAAAGCCTCATACCACGTATCTATACTTTCTCGAACCTAGGTACTCAGCAACTCTAGTGGGATGCCGTCCTACTGTCTTCAAGATTGCCACTACTTCTACCGCACAGCACTGCGCGGCTTGAACATTAGCACTTCCATTTCTCCGCTCTATAGTTGAAACCCGCAAGCTGATCAAGATGCCTTCCTCTACTACCAGGGTACGATTGTTCACCATGCCAAAGTCTTTAGATGAGTCTTTGGCGACTGAGCCCGGCCGGCCGCAGCATGCTTCAGAAGGAGGTCGATCACTCGACACAGCCAAAAAAGTCAGCGACAGCTTCTCAAAGGACCAGAAGGATCCGCTCACAGGCAATTCACCGGCCCGCAAGCCAGGAATCACATTTGCAGCTCAAGATAGGCTTCCCAAGCTTCCAATTCCGGAGCTAGAGCATAGCATGAAAAAGTATCTCAGCTCGCTGAAGCCACTACAAACGCCGAGAGAACATGGCGAAACTCAACAGGCCGTGGAAGAATTTTTGAAGAGCGAGGGTCCGGAGCTACAAGAAAAGCTGAAGAAGTACGCCACGGGTAAGACGAGCTACATCGAACAATTCTGTGAGTGATGCCTTGGCTACAAAATTTCAAATTCCTTACGCTGCTATCAGGGTATGATTCTTATCTGAACTTTGATAATCCTGTCGTCCTCAACCTTAATCCCTTCTTCCTCCTTGAAGATGATCCCACTCCGGCGCGAAACAACCAGGTGACAAGAGCTGCCTCACTTGTAATTTCTGCTCTATCATTTGTCCGTGCCGTGAGGAAGGAAGAGCTTCCTCCAGACACTATGAGAGGCAATCCACTTTGCATGTACCAATATTCAAGATTATTTGGAACAGCTCGGGTGCCTACAGAGAATGGATGCCATATTGGGCAGGACCCCGACGCGAAACACATTGTTGTCCTCTGCCATGGCCAATTCTACTGGTTTGATGTGCTTGATGAAAATTCGGATCTTATCATGACAGAGAAGGATATGTCTATCAACTTACAAACTATTGTTGATGACGCTCAACAGACTCCCATTCAAGAGGCTGCAAAAGGTGCTTTGGGCGTGCTCAGTACGGAGAACAGAAAGATCTGGTCGGGACTGAGAGAGCTTATGACCAGGAATGAGGGCTCGAACAATGCAGATTGTCTTGGAATAGTAGACTCTGCACTATTCATCCTCTGTCTTGACTACACAGAACCAGTGTCTGGTGCTGAGCTTTGCCAGAATATGCTTTGTGGAACAAGTCTGATTGAAAAGGGAGTCCAAGTCGGAACTTGTACAAACCGGTGGTACGATAAGCTACAGATCATTGTCTGTAAGAATGGAAGCGCTGGTATCAACTTTGAACACACCGGTGTGGACGGTCATACCGTCCTGAGATTTGCTAGTGATGTCTACACTGATACCATTCTTCGGTTTGCGCGGACTATTAATGGCGGTGCTCCCAGTCTGTGGGCATCGACGAGCCCTGATCCATCAAAGCGGGATCCGTCGAGTTTCGGAGATGTCAGTACAACTCCTCACAAGCTTGAATGGGATATGATCCCAGAATTAAGTATCGCACTGAGATTTGCTGAGACTCGTCTTGCGGATCTTATCCAACAAAATGAGTTTCAGACGCTGGACTTTGCCGCTTATGGGAAAAACTTCATTACTTCGATGGGTTTCTCGCCTGATGCTTTTGTTCAGATGGCTTTCCAGGCTGCCTATTATGGATTGTATGGCCGTGTGGAATGTACTTATGAACCTGCAATGACAAAAGTCTACCTGCATGGCCGCACGGAGGCAATTCGTTCAGTCACCCCTGAATCCGTGGATTTTGTGAAAGCATTCTGGGCCGACGGACCACTACAACAGAAGGTCGACACTCTTAAGAAAGCATGCCAAACGCATACAGCCAATACAAAGGAATGTGCGAAAGCTCAAGGCTGCGATCGTCACTTGTATGCACTTTATAGTGTCTGGCAAAGAGCACTTGACGAAGATGGAGCCGAGATCGCAAGTAGCAATGGGTACTCGAGCCCAATAGAAGGCGGCTCAGAACGAGATCCCTCCTCAATTGTTGGCAGCCCAAGCAGAAACTCATTACTTTCAGAGGGCGAATCATCACAATCAGTACGTTCCAGAGCAAGAAATAACTCCTCCCCTTCGCGAGGGCATCAGCAAAACATGCCCCACATCTTCTCCGACGGTGGCTGGGACAGGCTCAATAACACCATTCTCTCGACTTCCAACTGCGGCAACCCGTCACTCCGACACTTCGGATTCGGACCAACAGCTGCGGATGGTTTTGGCATTGGGTATATCATCAAGGATGAAGGGATTAGTATCTGCGCCAGCAGCAAACACAGACAGACAAAGCGATTTGTCGACGCGCTAGAGAGCTATCTATTGGAGATCCGCCGCGTACTACGCTCTACACAACGTCGCGGCACATCCCCAAAGGCCAGTCGTGTGCGCGAAGCAAGTGCACACCGACCAAAGGCGGGGAATAAACTGAAATCACGAGGACGACTGATCAGAGCTCAGGAACCAGGAAAGCGGACACCCGGGACAATGACGCCAGCGGAGGAGAGCGCAACGGCAAGTGATGATGAGGGTCTTGGAGGCTGTAAGTTGAAACCGAATGCGAATCTTAGTGCTGTTGTTTGTGATTTGAAGCTGGATTTGAGTTTGGAAGCGTTTATTGAGGTTTGGACCGAGGCTGATAGAGAATTCGCAGATGGATTTTTCGATGCGGGAATGTTATTACAGGCGCTTAAGGCGAGAGGGGAAAACATTGACGAAGGTGGTTCTGGAACGAAGACGCCGGATAGTAGAAGAAGAGAGATTGGAAAGAAGCTGAGATTGAGTGAGTATTAAAGAACACGCTGGGGGAGGTGAACTGTATCCGGGAGCTACCAAAGTTGGCGAGGTTGGGGCAACGCCCTTCTGTGTAGGAGAATGATACCATTCAGCAATTATGACATTGTAGATAAGGCCATTCCAATTAATAACATGTGATTCATCGGAACGTGAAACTCAAACCACTGGAGGTAACCAAGATGCATGGAAGGATCTGAGCCTCTGCAGCTGAATCGTGGGGCGTGATCCTGACTCACGTGCTTCGATTTAAAATTAGACCAAAGTTGAACAAGCCAACTCTTCGCGAGATCCTCCAGGATTTTGGTGCGGTATCATCACAAAAAGGTTTATGAAACTACGAGCTGAAGTCGAGCTTTCTTTTCCCAATTAGGCATTCAAATGTCAAGTCTCATTGCCTACTATGGTGATAATTCGAGCCGTTCATCTCAGCCAGCGCCGTAGCAGTTGGTTGGGATTGGCGACAGCCAGAACGTCGTTCGCATACGGAGCATGCGGCTATACACATTTGCGAACACGTTGCCCGGAAAGTTGTAATGCAGGTGCATTGTTGTTCCTACCACGGTGACACAGGGCGATGCTTAGGAAGATGTTGTGCGCTGGGCAGCGCAGGTAGGTAGCAGTCTTTCATATGTGTGACGTAGCGCTGGGCAAGATTGCAGTGGATGTCTGTTTGCTAAAATTGGAGAGACTGAGTTGTGGCCGACGGGTGAACCCTGCTGTTCCTTCCTTAAGGATGAAGCTGTGCGTGGAGAGATGACATGCTGATGTTGGTTGCGAGACGGAGTTCTCTACTCGCTTTCTACTTCGCTAGTCACGAAGAAGGCTTACTTGGCCATAATCAAAGCCATACCGGCTTTATCCCAAGAGGAACAAGCCAACGGAATCATGCTACTCACAATCTGCCAAGACCCTCGTATCTGGGCACCGCAGGAGCTCAGTAGTACTGCAGATCACTCTCACTATTCTCTATTAAGTTTGTCATCTAATCATTCCTTCACCATGTTGTTCCTTCAAACGCACCTACTTAAGCTATGGGGATCGAAATTCAGGTACGAGTCTTACCCCTGCGCCCCCGCATGCGCTTCTGATGTACGCCAGGGGTCGACCACGAGATGTGGCCACTAGCATTGGCCCTTAGGATCAGATGTTTTAGTTTGTTTTATCTTTGGACAATGCTACTGCTGATGGGATGAACCAGCCTGTCGCTCACCACACTGGTACTCAGAAAACAAATTTTTGGGGACAGAGAGGAAGCGGATGCTCTACGCCAGTCAGCCAGAGCAGTGGACTACAATGGCGTAAGATACTCGAAGGATCTCATCCCCCTCCCTTCGTATTACTCCTACCTTGGCCATATTTTCCTTCAAGTACTGTCATGTCTTCTCTATTATGAGTTTCTCTACAACCACTCTTCTTCGCCCCTTCGCAAGGCTGCGCAAACATTCTCCGGCTTTGCGATCTACATTCATTTTTGCCGGTCATTAAACCTGTTGTTAGAAACTGAATCATCATATTTGTTCACTGATTCACACCGGCCTCCTCAATCCTTAAAGGCCCCAAGCAAGCATCACTCAACATTCCAACTCCCTGCTCCGTGGCTCCGGGAGCTGTCTATCGACTGTTAGCTATTCACGAACAGAATTTGCCATTATATTGTGAAGCACATACACAACTACCAAAATGCGATCTACCACGTTCTCAAGCCTCGCTCTTATAGCAGCATCTTTGCTGGCCAAGGATGCTCTTGCGGGACCTATGATCGCGAGAGATGTCGAACAAATGCAAGTAGAAGTCAACGATGAGGTCACAGTTTACCAAGGACCGGATGGGAAACTCACTACAGGCGCCGTAGTCGCCGTCACTACTGTCACTAAGGGCGGACATGCAGCACCTTCCTCTACTTCTTCGAGTTCAGTCTCAGCCACTGCATCTATTGCAGGTGGACCCGTAATATTACAAGCAGAGGTTCAGAAACCTTCAGTCACCACTTCATCAAAGGCGACTGGGAAAACCGCCACTGCCAAACCAACCACTTTCCAATCTTCTGTGAAATCATCTTCAGCAGCTGCACCTACCACCACCGCAGTTGGCACTGGCACTGGCGGCGGCTCTCCGTCAGGTGCAAAACGTGGACTCGCATACACCGCTATTACCGACCTTTCACCTTTCCCAACTAGCGGAGCTATTTCCTGGACCTACGATTGGGCATGCGAGGACGGTGCTACAACTACTAATCCTTTGCCCAAGAACCTCGAATATGTGCCAATGTTGTGGGGTCTCGCCAGCCCCGCCGCTCCCTATCCACCGAAGGATACCGCCTTCGTTGATGCAACCAACAAAGCTATTGCTGCAGGGGCAAAGTACTTGCTCGGTTTCAATGAACCTGATCAACCAACATCAGTAGGGGCAAACCTAGACGTCAACACGGGTATCCAAGGCTGGAATGCAAACATGGTGCAATTTGCTAATAAAGTGAAACTCGGCTCTCCAGCCGTGACTAATGGCGTTACTGGCGCCGATGGGCACGTCTGGGGTCTTGACTGGCTTGGAAATTTCACTGCGAAAGTTCAAGTCGATTTCATCTGCATCCATTGGTATGGCCACGATACCCTTGACAACTCTGTCGCGGACTTCAAGAAGCATGTTGGCGACGCTCACACACGCTTCCCTAACATGGACATCTGGGTCACTGAATACCAATACACAGGAACCGGCGATCAGAATAGCTTCCTTCAACAGACTATGGCATTCTTGGAGGACGGACCCCAATCTTATGTTAAGCGGTATGCGTATTACCTCGCTGGTCAGGGTTTCATGGTCAGCGGGAACGGTCTGAGCCAGATTGGGCAGACATTCGCGGCTACAAGCTAGAGGCCGAGATATTTTGTAGAAATACTGCATGTCTTTGTTATTCTTGTACATAATTAGTATTAAGAGGGCTTTTCTCTTGTCTAACCATTTGACGAAGAGTTGGGGGTTGCATAGCTTTCAAATAGAAAGTTGACCATCTAATACAATATCGCTGCATGTTCGTGAAAGGGGTTTACCAGAATTAGTCCGGGGCAGCTCAAATTAGGGAGACATGCTGCGATGATGGCAGATCAGTATGATCGTTACCTGTTCCTACATGAGAACAGCCCTCAAAACTTCAAAGCCACCTATCGATGCCCAGGTTGATGTTGGGGCCCACTGCGCACGTGATCCTAGATCAATTTTGCCAAGCCTTGAATTGTGCGCCGTTCGATAAAGTTGGATCTATAATTTAAGAGTAATCACAATCGCCAACTGCAAGATATACCACGCGTACAAGCTTAGGGCTGTGGTGTTTGTTCCTTCTTGCACTGGGCACTCTGCCGGCCGCCTGTCCGGATTTGCGATGCTCTGATGCGCTGCCCCATCCCACCAAAGCACGCGATCAGCGTTGATATCTGTTGATTTGCACCACTTCACTCTCCCCAACATCCCACCAACATGCCTGTATGCTCCTTTGCTCCCTGCTTAAGATATGCACAAGATGCTGACATGAATTCTCAGATCGGAGATTTGCTCGCCTCCATCACTGGGGAGCCTAGCCCCAAAGAACCCAATATTCCCTTCCCGCTCAAGAGGAAAGTCCCCGATACCGATCCTCTTCGACGCCCTGCAGACAAGCTCCAACGCCCGGATCCTGGCTCTTCAGCCGCAGTCAGTTCATCGCGCCCTCCAATCTCCAGCAACAAGCAACCTGGTGTGAATATCGCAATCTCAAGACCTCAGCTTGGCGCAAACGGCCGCGCCCAGGCCTCAACCGTGTCGTCAACGTTCAAGAATGGCCAGCCAACGCCACCACCCACCGACGCTCCCGCAAAAGCTCCAAAGAAAGGATCATTTGCAGAGATAATGGCGCGCGGAAAAGCAGTACAGGCTACAAGGGCACCACAGATCGGCAAGATACAGCATAAACGGATCGAGAAGCTGCCCAGCAAGCGGGAGAGGGAAGAGATGAGAGCAATGAAGGGTGCGAAGCTGGAGAAGAACCTTGGCCCAAATGGAAAATTCGCAGGCAAGGTCCAAGGAGTTGCGAGACTGAATGGAAAGCCGGATGGGAAGAAAAAGCAGGTGGCGACAGAGCCGGAGAAAAAGGTCAAGAAAGCGGCATTGGCTACGACGGGGTATTCTGGCACTGCAAGGCCGAATCAAGGCCCTTCCAAATCATCCTCCTCGAGACCATCGATAGGCTCGTCACGCTATGATCGGGATCGTACGTCTTCCCGGCAGTATACGTATGCGAGCGAGGAGGATGACGATGATGACATTGAGCAGGAGGGGTACGAGAGTGATGCCAGTTCGGATATGGAGGCCGCAGCGTTCGAGGTAGATGAGGAAGAGGAGCTGGCGGCGCGGATTGCGCGGAAGGAAGACTCGGAGGCGCTGGCAGAGGAGAGTAGGCTGAAGAGGGAGAAGTTGGAGAAGAAGAAGAGACTGATGGCTATGGCTGCTAAGAGGCGCTAGCATACATTGATAGGTTGGTTGTTAGGCAGAGACGATGATAATGAAGGCAGGGTATCTGGAGTCGGATTGTGGAGTGGGAGACTTTCATTTACTGCCTTTTTAGCGATATGGCGTCGAGGAGTCAGCATTGAAGGCGTCTTTTTCTGAGTAGACTCAGAGCGGATTGCACTACATTTGACTTGTGTGTGCCTGATAGAAGCATGGTTCGGTAACTAGATATACTATTCAAGAATTATTACCTAGCTTAATTGTCGAGAACGTGAGGAAGTCACAGTCTAGTCCTATCTAACTCTTCTGATTACTTTCATAAGTCCTGTACCAGCGTAAGTTATCAATATATCGCAGTGTCAGCCCATCTCAAGGGATCAACCTTTTATAATATTTACTGATAGTGTACTGACAAATGGGCAGTGTGATCAAACAGCCTCATGAATGATTGCTTCAAACCTTCATATTTATACAGCTGATAAATCGAGACCGTGCCAAAGCCCAATCCATCTATCTATATGAGGACGTACATACAAACGCTTTTATCTCTAACTCCCATTCTATTTCCTCTTGCCCTCCACCTGCATCTCCTCCCTGATACTCCCTACTAGAATCCCCGTAAAAAATTTCTCCGGCAACACATTATGCACCAGACTCCTAACAAGACAATGAGCCCAATATCCTTCCACAACCTCCCTCCCGCAGCCTACCCTAGCCAACGCACTCCTAGCAAAGTCCGCTGCATCAGGACATAGTATACTCCTCTTCTTGCCCCCGTCCGTCGCTGTCCCTGTGACCTCAAGCGTCATGATAGTCAAGACCTCCACATCCCTTCCCTCAGCAATCATCTCTCTCCTCAGTGCCCTACTAAATGACGTATCAAAAGCCTTGGCTCCTGAGTAGACGCTCAAATACGGCGAGCCGACGTCGGAGATGGATCCCATGGTAAGAATGAGCGCCGGCTTGTTGTGGATTAAGAGTAGAGGGAGGGCAAAACGCGTCAGCAGGGCTGGGAAGCGCGCGTTGGTGTTGAGTAGAAAGTCGATGTTAGCCGGGTCTTCAGCCTCGAGGTTCGAGAAGACGTGACCCGTGGGCGTGGTTCCTGTGCCCACGTTGTTGACGAGGACTGTCAGGTGTAGATCTCGCAGCTCATCAACTTTGGCTTTGATGTCTGATGCTGAGCACGTGGCTGCATCTAGTACTAGAAGTCGGACCTGGACGTGAGGATAGAGGGATGCGATGGATTTTTGCACTGATCGGAGCTTGGTGGTATTCCGACCATGAAGAACTACATTGAACCTGTTGCGCGCGAGTTCTAAGGCATAGCCTTTGCCTATACCGTCGCTGGCACCGGTGATGAGAGCCCACGGCGGCTGCCCGCTACACGTGGTGTGTAAATAGCGAGGAAGGGAGGAGGGTCGGGTGTAGATGTAGGTAAAGCGGACTATCTTGAACATAAGGACAAAGAGTGTGATGGTTCCGAGTGCTGTGAGGCACGTCGTGAAAAGACCCATTGTGACGATTTGATGCGAAAGCTGAGGCAGTCTTTGAGAACGGTCTAGGCGAATAGGTCAAAACGGTGGATTACGACCGTAGCACTGGATTTGCTACAGCAAAATCATGCTAATATGTTGACTTTCCAAAGAGAAAGTTGAGGAGACTGAGATCGAAGAGCTTTTATCCACATGTAAATATTGACCACATGCCAATGTGCAGATCTAGGTTATTAGGAGGTCTCGCTAGTAACGGAAGTGCTCTCGTCCGGTGGTAATGGCGCTGTTCTCGATTAGGGAGGCGTTCTAGAATGAGTAGCATTTATTATTGATGTCATAAGTATCTTGGTCTTCAGTAAGATATTTGGATAATGAGAGCATTCGACACAATGACCCGTCCAGCAGGCGTCGAAGAAGGAAAGCGAGAGGATGGAAGTTGGTTTTGAGTGATACAAGAGCATGTTTGAGCTCCACTCCTGGCTGATAAGATCAACCATCCCTGCTGCCGCTCATCCTTATCACCACGTGACTGCCCTTGACACGCACTTGTCGCGGACGGTCTCGTGCTCTTTCTCTCTTTCGTCGTTTCCTCTTAGGTAAGTTCTTGAATCTTAAGAATGCCCTCATATGGAATCCATTGGTCGATTTAAGCTTATTCTGTACGTGGCCGTCCACCGTCCTATCACGGACTGAGCACAGGTAGCGGTGACTTTATCCGCAACCCCTGCCAGATCGATACCCTTAGATGCAATGATTACATGCCATTCTGCGGCACGGCTCGAACCCATCACGAACATGTACGTAGGGTAGGGTAGAGAGTCATAGCAGGGTCTTTCAGCGGAGGAGGGGCACACTTTCGGCTCTTGGGCCGAACAATAAATAGACCGACCTTTCCAATGGTTTGTTTGCTTTTCTCGATTTTCTCATCACTTCTCCTTTATGGTGTAGAGAGAGACACGAAGGTGTAGTATGGAGAGGGAGGAGAAACCGTTGCCTGAACTGCCGGAGATCGACTCCCGTGGGAAAGCAGAGGCTGGTCCAGCGACCACGTCGAAAGACGACAAGGAGCCTGTTGACGATGCCGATGTGATAGCGCCAGTGCCTGTCGAGGACACGGCTTCAGACATATACGATGATGACTCTGAATCGGCGCCAAAGGATGTAGACAAGAAGAAGAAAAAAGGCGCAATAGAAGATGTAGTTTTCGAGCCACCGCCTCCTCCACCATATACAGGCCCGGTGGAAGTGACCCCGGCGATAGTGAAGGAGAAGCCATTCTGGAAGAAGAGGTGGTTCCTTCTACTTGCTATAGCAATTTTGATCGTCATTGTTGTGGTGGTTGCAACGGTGCTCGGGGTTGTTCTTTCGAGGAAGCACGGCAGCAGCTCAAGTACCAGTGGTGGTTCCAGGTAAGAGAAATCTATGTTCACCATTTTTATATCCTCTTTATGTCAACTGATTCAAACTGTCTATTTAGTGCTCCATCGGGCTCTTCAAATCCCGGCTCCCAGCCTACAGGACCAACAACACCACTCCCCACCGCGCCAGCTCGTGCAGGAGATGCATCTGCGCCCCTCGACAACACAGCAATAGCGGTCGTCAACGTCGACAACACAGCAGCCAAAATCACCGACAACGGCTTCCCCTCATTCGTCAAGATCTTCTTCCAAGACGAAGATCTCTACATCTCTGAAAAGTCCTCGACTGACGGAGCTTCATCCTGGGACGTGAACAATAGCGGGAACCGCATCATGCAAGCCATGAACGGGACACCCATCGCCGCAGTCTCGAACCCATTACTCTCTGACGAGAACCTCCCCATCCGTGTCTTCTTCGTAAACACTCAGGGCTTCCTGGCCGACATCTACCAGGACATCTACGGCGGTGCATGGTACAACGGCAGTCTCGCCGACCGCAACTTTCAGCCAGGTGTAGAGAAGCTTATGGGCGCGACGTCAAAGTCGCTGAGTGCGAGCTGGTGCGATGGGGAGGACTTGACGCTATACGTAGAAGACCTCGATCTGACAATAAACGCCTTCCAGCTGCAGGATACGAAGTCCACTTCTGGGTGGGCGTTGATCCCTGGCGAGTATGGCGATACCAAGGCAGTCACGAGCTCTGCCAACTTTGCTTCGACGTGCTGGTTTGATGGCCTGGGTATGCCGCCCGTATTTGTGAACAGCTACGGCGGGACGGAGTCGACAGGCCATATATACACCTGGTTCAACAACAGTACGTTAACTTCCCGTATTCCCCTTCTCAAATTTTGCAGATATGAGGAAAAAAGAAAAAAACTTCTTCCTCATGATCGTCCTTTCGTTCATATCGGCGCCATGTCGCTGGAAGCTGACACCTCCTCTCTTTCTCTCTCTCCAGCCAACAGTTCCGTCATCTTCCCATCATCCACCGCATCCCTCTACCGCCCCAACACACCCATCGCCGCCGTCTTCGGTAGCACCGCGCCCCCATCAGCGCCCGAACTCCTCTCAAACATGAACCTCCTCCTCTTCTACCCGCTCCCGGCTTCCCTGAACAGTGTGGCGCCGAGCCCGTCGCTCCACTACATCTCCACCACGCCCGGTCGAGGGACGCTGAACTGGACGGGCGCCGTGGACGTCGACACAGGCATCGTGCCGTACGCGCTAGGCATGTCGGCGCTCTTTGACCCGCAGGAGGACGAGGGCGGTTCTGAAGGACTGAGCGTAGATCAGGGGGTTGATGCTAGTATGCCGAGGGCGTGGCAGCCGCTGGTCATGCAGGGTGATCAGCAGGGGCGGGTGATTGTATATTATCAGACTGGGCAGGGCGGCATCAAGGTTGCTGACGTGATCGGGGGGACGAAAGGAGGGAGTTATGATATTATCTTGCCGAGTTGAGAGGTGTTTGACGCGGGGGCGTTTGAGGTGCTACATGGATGGCTAATGAATGGTAATGTAGTAATGAATATTATCAGAAACTTGTCTTCGGTGGCCAAGATACTCGTACTTCTGCCCCCCAAGAAACGAAAATATAAGTTTAACAATAAAATAGCAAGAGAAAACGAAGGAAAGATATGAAAATAGACTCAGCATGTTAACAGAGAAAGACGACTCGTTATATCAGAGTGTAACGATTCAGCGAGGTCCATTGCAGGCTGATGCCTCTCCTTTTCCGACTTGGTCCTCAGGAAGAACGCCTGGCGGGGGAAAAAAAAAACGAAAATTTCGATCAAAGCTTGAAAAAAAAAGAGCCAAAGGAAAATTCTGCAGCGTATTCAATCAGTGGATTGTATTGCATGAGCGCCATGTTTCTCTCTCTTTCACAAAAAGTCCACGTTTGATAGGGAAAGAAGAAGCGATCGAAGCAACCAATCGTCACCTGGAGACGATCCTCCCACTCTCTAAAACGGGAGGTTTTTATTTATTTCCTGTGGAAGATCAAAAAAGGAAAGAGCGGATCTAAGAGTCAGAAAGAGAGAAGTCCTTGCCAGAATTTTCGTGGGGCATACTCGCATAAAACGGCAACTTAGCAAATTAGATGTGCCCCCTTAGGCATTTGAAAAGCAGGGCAGGCAGGATTGACAGTTACTGAGTCGAGAGAGCCGCACTTGCAGCTTGACATATAATAGTAAATCTTCAAGTGGTCTATCCAAGCAGAAAAGAAACAAGCAAAAACAAAAAATCCTAGAAGGGAGATTCTCCGAGCTCGGGAAGGTTCCCTTTTGAGGTTTTTTTTTAATCTTGGTTCTGATGAAATGGAATGTCCTCTGGTACCTCTGGAATAGGTGATTTAGCCAGGGAAACTATGAATGAATAGATGCTTGATGATCTGACGGTCTTCATTTTGTATCTGGGTGTTGGATCTCGGGAGAGGAGGAAGCTTGTTGGGCTATGGGGTTGTTTCGGAAGATGGGAGAGATGGGAGATATGTTTTGGAAATTGCTGGGTGCCCCGGATGATACCTGTACCTATCAATCATCTACTAGACTGGTAGACTAATTATAGAATTAGCTGCTATCTCGTCAAGCTGTGGCAAGCTTATGACTTGAGGCTCTTGAAGGAGGCACTGCTGGTCTGTGATTAGTGCAGAAGTCTACGAGTTTAGTATATACGTTTTTACAAACATTCCCATAGCTGACCTATAATCTCGAATCTAATGAGATTCTTCTTCTTTGCCATCAATTACCCTATCTGCTTTTGTGATGACGGCACCTTGCATACGGGGCGTCTGCGCGTGTATAGTACAGTACACTTACCTGCTGGTACTGCTTTTATTCCCCTTTCATGCAGACACCGCATGGGGCGTTGGTGAATTGGTAGCCACTAAGCTCGCGGGAAGGCTCAACGTGCACCACCACACACGCTAGACACCATGAATGACCCCCCCGACGGCGGTCGATCCGTGCAGTACTTGGGTTTGGGCGGTGCTTGTCTTGCTCTCCCGCACGCCAGGCCTGGTCATTACTGTATCTTGCTGGCTTGGCTTGGACGGTGGCCGATCTGTGGCTTGCACTAAAGAGCTTGTTACAAGCAAGGCCCTTTGTTTTCGCGGAGAGGCCGGGACGGGTGTAACCTTCGCCCTCGGAGTCCCTGGGGGGATATGTTTTCTGGAACGGTTCTAGCGAAAGGGATCGTGATGCTTGATGCTGAATGTCGAGGGAAGGAGTTGTTCCTGTTGGTCTGTTTGGAGGTGAGGGAGGCTGATATCGACGTATGAGAGTTGAGGAAGCCGCACGTGTTCTTCATAATAGAAGAGAGGTCCGATATGCCATGGCAGGGGTGAATAGCTGCGGCTCTCATGGTCTGTCTATCTTGTCAGTCGTTTTCATTTATCTCGGTATATGATCTATTCTAGAGTCAGCACTTTGATCCCAATATTGCATTTTGATGAGAAGCAAGATCTCCACGTGCGACAGGCGTGAAAGGGCTCCGCAGGAATGGTTGTTGATAAGTACAGTCGCAATGGAAAGAGTTCAGAGGAAAACGATGCTGAGAACGTCATAGGCCGGTGCTCGTCCTCGTCCTCGTCTCTCGTCGGCGTCGGCTCTTTGATTTCTCGCTTCGCTGGCGTGGGCGGGGAAGAGACAAGGATGCTGGATGCTGGATGCTGGATGCAGAGCTGCTAGTGCCCGCCGGCACAGCTGCTGTTTGCAGCCACACAAAAAGAAACGTGTTGCTGTCCTGGGCCGTGATTGGTCAATCTGGACGACACTTTAACCTGTGAGTTGGAGTTGGAGACCGGTACTTGGTCCACCTTGGCGGAGAAAAGTCTGATTTTTTTTTAATCTTTCTCTCTCTTTTCCATTAAGAAGCATCTTTTTTTCATCCTCGGGGGTGGGCACGGCGCGAGGCGGCGTGTGCCGTGAGCCGTGTATCTGGGATACGTATACCTTGGCTGTGGAGTATGTGCAGGAAGGACTTTCGTACTGTAATGTATGTATGTATGTATGTATGTATGTATGTATGTATGTAAATGTAGTTAGTATATACGTTGTATGATGCTGCAGTAGCAGGTCATGTCTGGCATTTGAAATCATTCAGCGATGGTATAAATAGTAAAATAATCAGATATCTCTCGTGATGCAGCACAATGGTATCTCATTACTTGTAGCCAAACAGCTAATAACCGAACTATTTATTTTTCAAAACAAGTACAACATTAGTCAGTAACAAAGCCATTTCAGGTATACATTCGATGCTCAGAATGTATGTTTCCTTCCCGTTGATGTATGTATAGCATAGCATAGTATAGTATAGTATAGATAAATAAATGTATGTATGATATTCGTTGACGCAAGCTCATGCACTACCTGCGACTAGGAAGGAGCTTGCCGAGATCTCCCTCGACCGTGCCAGCCCCAAAACCTTCCCTGCAAAACATCCCACACTTTCTGGTGGCCCCTCCATCCACTCAATCCAATCCATCCAATCCATCCTGACATTGACATTGACATCGACATCGACATCCACTCTCCTCGCCTTCGCCATCTCCGTCTCTCCGTCTCTCCGTCTCTCTCTTCCTCCTCTCACATCCTTACATCCTCGCATCCTTACTCCCACGCTTGATTCCTTTTTCTTCTTTGGCAGCAGTAGCTACAGGATCCTTCTTCCCTCTCTCCCATCTACTCATCTACTCATCCAGTCATCCAGTCATCCAATCGATCCCGGCCCATTAGCTCAGCAAGCCCTCTCTGCCTTTGACCCGTCATATTGGATCTCTGCTCCATGTGCTCGTAGTTGCCGTTTCCAATCGCCAAAGGACCAGAGCAAAGTCCTTGCTAAGTACAGGACAAGCTGCCCACACCAGCCGCAGTAGGGGGCCCTGGTCGTTCTTTCCTTTGCCTTCACATCGCATCCCGGGGAGCCCTTGCCCTGCTTCTGCTCCTGCTGTGGGAAGTCAAGTGCCTAGCCATACATATATCATATCCTCCCCCGCCCAGCCTTGGCCTCTCTCCGGCATCATCTTCCGCCAGGGTCAATCATCTGTGAGAGCTTTGCTCTTGTACAGTCCAGTCCACCGGCTCTCAGGTGACCACGAAGCTCAAGGAGCAACGACGAGATGGCCGACCCCATGCACCATCATCACCACCATGATCCGACGAATTACGGCATTGTGAGCACTCCTCATGGTCCCGAAACGGGAGACGACCATGCCTCCTTCCAAGACAACTCTGGCCAGGACTTGGACGAGCATCAGGTCTTCAAGCCCCTGCTCTATCCCGATGATACTTACACCCCCGAGGGCGTGTACTGGGCGGACTTACCACTCGGCAAGCAGCTAGCTTTCAATGCCAGTGTCGACAATGCGGAAGCCAAGAAGGAATTGGGTCAGATATGGACGATGATCAAGAGAGATCCCCTCAGTCCCGTCGGTTGGTATTTTAGAAACGCGGTTCTCCCAGGTGCAGGTTTAGGTCTGGAAGGGTGAGCTCTGATGTGCATAGCGTTGAGGGGACTTTACTAACGGCGGTCATAAGATACGTTCTCTTTTCGATTGGCAACCTCACCCCGCTGTTTCAGCAAACATGGAAGTCCTGCTGGGACACCTACAAAGTTTGCAATGAAACTTGGGTTAGCTCAGTTCAGTACCTCGAGGTTTGCGGTATCATCGTTGGCCAAATTCTTGTTGGATATCTTGGTGACAAGTGAGTGTTTCCCAGATCCAAATCAGCCAAGGAAAAGCAGATCTAACGATTCTCAGAATGGGTCGTCGGTGGGGTCTTATCCAAGATGCCATCATCATGTTCCTTGGTCTGATCATGCTGACTGCTTCCTGGGGGACTACTCTGAATGGTTGGGTGATCTGTTATGCCTGGTCACTCTTCTTCTACAGTGTTGGTGTTGGTGGAGAATATCCCATGACTGCCACTGCTGCCATGGAGAATTCCACTGGCTCTGGCAAGGTGTCTACCAAGGAGGACCGTCTTCATCGAGGTCGCAAAGTGACCACGGCTTTCTTGATGCAAGGCTGGGGTCAATTCTTCAACCAGATCATTCTCATTATTGGCCTTCTGGTCTTTCACCACGGCAGTGGAAACCCTCCCTACTCTGAGGTCGCAGCTCAGTGGACCTACCGCATCTCGTTTGCCGTTCCTGCGATCGGCACGCTCTGGCTTGTTTACTACCGTACCTACAAGATGCCTCTTGCTTCTCGGGCTCTCGCTGCGGCCAAGGCGAAGTCTGGGGCTGGTGTGACTGGTTACGATGTTCAGTCATTGAAAATGACTCTCAAGTATTTTGGCGGACGTTTGATCGCTACTGCGGGTGCCTGGTATTGCAACGATGTCTTCTTCTACGGCAACAAGCTATTCCAGTCCCAATTCATTTCCGTCATCTCGCCCACTCCCGCAGGCCATACTCAATCTGTCATGGTTGGCTGGCTCTGGAACTTGGTCAACGTTGGTGTTTCGCTATGCGGCTACTACCTGGCCTCATTCCTCATTGACCATAAGTTTGTGGGACGGAAAAGAATGCAGCAGCTAGGATTTCTAATGGACTTCGTTCTCTTCATCGTTCCCGCCTTCCACTATCACTACTACGCGAAGGAAGTCGCCCACATTAAAGCTTTCCAGGCCATGTACTACTTGTCGTCCTTCTTCAATCAATTTGGTCCCAACAGCACAACCTTCCTTGTTGCCGCCGAGGTCTTCCCCACACCCGTCCGCGCCTCTGCCCACGGTTTCTCTGCTGCCGTCGGAAAGCTTGGTGCACTGACTGCTGCCGTTCTCTACTCTTACATTGACACACAAACCAAATTCTACGTTGTGCCATGGTTCGGTCTTGCAGGAATGGTTATCACTCTCTTGTTTCTCCCCGATACCACGGGTCTCGATCTTAAGGAACAAGAGCGACGCTTCAAGTATCTCCGTGCTGGCCGTGAGCACGACTACCATGGCATTGCCGTCCACCCACACCATCTCTCCTTGTGGGAGCGCCTCCGTGGTGCTGGCAAATATTACGACCCCCAACTGGACGCGGAGAGCAAGCTGGTTGATATGCGCCAGGACTGGGAGTCTAAGCAGACCGCAAGATCCGAGAAAGCCACCGAGGCGGCCACGCATGATAATAATGATGCTTTTGAGGACGATTTTACACCAGAGATGCACCACTTTTTCAGAACAAACAATAGGGTTGGACAGCAAAAGACGAGCTCGAGCTCGGGCGACGCGACTCCCAATGAAAAGCTCGTTATGC
Source organism: Proliferodiscus dingleyae (assembly GCA_003988795.1). NCBI lineage: Eukaryota > Fungi > Ascomycota > Leotiomycetes > Helotiales > Lachnaceae > Proliferodiscus > Proliferodiscus dingleyae. The sequence continues at coordinate 364,893 of QYAK01000014.1, read as the reverse complement.
CACCTATCTAGATTGTAAATTTTCAACCTCATGTAACTATCTCTTGATATATGAAAGCGTTTGCGATATATATTGGCATTTTCTGGGGTTTGCAATGATATCCACTCTCATTTATAGAAGGAAATGTAGGCGCTTGTCCAGGGTCGTAAATAGCATGTTAAAAGGGGCTTTGGTGGTTGGGGTCGTCTCCTGATCTATATATGTAATAGATCTAATGAACATATATATATTCTATAACCTGTATCCTCCCATTATAAATGCCACATTTGTGGAGTGCTTTAGGATCTGCTTTTCTCTCATCTACTTCTGTCTCTCAGCGACTTTCCCTCCCCCGCTCTCACTTTCACTCTTGCTGTACAGATGTCAACTTCGTAGGCTAGGCTAGAACTTATCTACAGGACAGTCTTCTCTCTCCCGAAGGGCCTTGGGGCAAGAGAGTAGACATGACAAGGGAGCCAAACGATCAGGCCCACCAACATATAAACAAGGGACTTGATCAAAATGGATTCCATTTTTATTAAGATACAATACAAAGGGTGCCCCTTTTTTCTCTTTCCTCACCATCTAACCTCCCCTTCTCCCTTACCGAGTCGCAACGGCCCATTCTTCCTCCTCTCCGCCAGCCAGCGCTCGATCCAGACCTTCATTTTGGCCCTGCTCGCCGCGCTGCCCACGTTGACGGTCGGCACCACCTTTTCGATGCGCAGCGCGCACACGAACATGGTTAGCTCGCGGAAGGACGAGTGCTCCGAGTAGGGGACGCCAAAGCAGGAGGCCTCGCGCGTGGAGCCGCGCTGCGGCGCCAGGTCGTGCAGAGTGAAGTGCGAGCTCCAGGAGGTGGAGTGGAGGATGTTGGTGAGGGTGGGGGAAGTGGTCATCCTGTTTTTTTATGAACGCGGACACGGTTAGTTCAGCTACTTCTCCTAAAAGCCAAAAAGGACAGGAAAAAGGAAGAGAACAGAGAAGGAGTTGGGGGATAATTGGGAAAAAAAAGTACCTTGAGGCAGGCGGTTTGTAGTTCCACCCGCTCGGCCGGAATCCCACCACCCGACTAAAGTGCGGCTTGTAGCTGTTCAGGTACTCCTGGAGCGTCTCCGGCCGGATCTCCATCAGCATCTGCATGTGTATCTGCGCCTCCTTCGGGTCGGATGTCATCCTGCTCATGAGCTCCGGGTCCTCGAGCGCGGCACAGATGCGCATCTTGCCCGGCGGTGCCCAGATCTTGCAGTCGAGGGCGCGTGCGATGCCCATGCAGATGCGCTCCTTGCCGATGCTGTACGTCCCGCAGACGACGAGCAGCCGACCGCGCGGCTTCGCGGCACTCTTACCGTCTACGATTGACATTGCTATGCTGTCGTCTTCGGGCTTGAGCGCCGGCGCGGAGTTGACGAATCTCGCCATGCTGGACCCGGCGCGCTCGCGCTTGGCCGTCTCCCAGGCGTCGCTCTCCTCAGCTCGTTCTTTCTTGAGGGACACGCACATGTCTGCGCAGGCCGTGATGACTTCTTCCTGGGAGGGAAAGGCGTATCGGGGATTGAGATAGGTGGTGTCCAGATAACAGACGTCGATCTTCTGCTGCTTCGTCTTGCCTGTGATGGAATCGACGATGCTTGGCATGAGGAGGGGATGAGCGATGTGTGCTGGACAGGCACGGAAGTCGCCACAGTGAAGCACTCGCTGGACTTTCGCGCTGCTTGCCTTGCCCAAGGCCTTTTCAAACAGAAACAGGGAGCTTCCTGGGCAGTGGTTTGCTGGTATCATTGTGACCGCTACTCCCTGCGTCCCCGGTACCTCGACCCTTTCCTCGAAATCTAAACACACCACCCACTTTGGGTCGACTCGTAGTTGCTGTTTCACCAGATTGCCTGTAACCTTGCTACAGTATATTGGGCCATGGCACCAAGAAGATGTCAGGCCAACATAGTGATCGCTATGAAAGTGGCTCAAGAAGTAGGCGTTGCAACCCTGGACGGCACCGTACCGGAATGCATCAACACAGATGAAGAAGCCTGGCATGATCTTGTAGAAGGGACACGTCCTCTGATATGCTGGTTTCCCCCTCGCAGCATTCTCGGCAGCGGCTGCTGTGGCCCACGCCGCATCTTCAGCATGGCCCGACATGATTTTCGAAAACGCGGACGAGCCAGTGGCAGCGACTTCTATTGGGTTGGCCTGGCCTGGTCTCGGTACTGCTGCCCTTCGAGCAAACCGATTGCTCGCCCCTTCTGGCATCAATTTGACTTCTGAAGATTCCACTTTCACCTGGACAGGCGCTGGCAAAGGTGTTGGATTGCCATCGAGACAGCTATTGACATGTTTCGTTGCCTCGTCAGGGTTGACTCCTGAAAGGCTGGCCTCGCAGATTGGGCACGCCGCAGTCATACAACTTTCAGGACGTTCTTCGTCGAGGTCATCATCATCAAAGCCCTTGAAACCCTCCTCTTGTCCCATCTCCGCTGCCTCTAGTCTTGCTTGCTCTTCCATCCATTTTCTTTCAGTGAACTCCTCGCCACCGTCAAATTCGTCGTCATTAGGGAACTCCTCAAAGTCCTCGAATCTGCTCCATTCGTCAACACTTGTAGCCTCATGCTTCAATGCCGGGATGTCCGGCAGAGTTTGAGCCTCTTCCCTGGGCGACTGGTCTGTACTGGACCTCTCTGGTGCCTTTGAGTCTTTATCTGAACCTGATCGACTCGACGATGTCGATCTTCTAGGTTGTAAAGCCTCCCATTTTGCTTGCGCTTTTGCCACCGGGACTTTAGTCCATCGCTTGCATGCGACCGGTTCGACGGATTGCACTTTGGGAATGACAGGCTTATTCTCTACTATCGCTTCCTGTTCCACAGGCTTTGTCTCGACGACTTCATCTGCGTCTGGCTGCTTTGAGACACGAGCTCGTAGTTCCCTCTTCTCTGCACCCACAGCAATGGCCTGAATAGCCCTGTTTGCTCTACCATCAGATACAAGGTCGTCTTCGTACTCGCTTTCAGAATCAGAGAGAAAAGGGCCTCTTTGACGGGGCTTCTTGCTCCTAACTTTGCTGCCAGTTGGAGGCGGCGGTGAACATTCTTTCTTTGCTGGAACCATGCCTTGTGCTACGCCGGGGTCGACTTTACCTGATGACTCTTGGTCCTTCTCGGTGCCATTCGTCTTGCCATGCGAATCCGTATCCAACATCTTGCGCCTCTTTATTGAGCCCCCAGCCTCATTGAATCTAGCCCCCTCATTATCTCCATATAAGTCTCCTACCGAATCATCCGACAATTCCAGGCTATCTCGTGAGGGTGCAAGAAGAGGATCTGGTTGAGATCCCTGAGACAAGAAGATCGAATCATCTTTGAGGGGAGAGTCCACTTTTTTGAAGAAACTGAGGATACTGCTGTTTCCCTTTCCCGGAGTTTTGACAGACGCAACCTTCTGGGCACTTGGCCGGGTAGATAGAGGTACATTTGCTCTCGAATTCGGCCGGGGGGTAAGCGGCTTCGTAGAGCTTCGACTTGCCATAGTGGGTGGTGGTATTTGATCAGGGGTGTGAACACCGTTCGGTGGGGTTGGTGGTCTTCCTCTTGAAGGCTTTATGGGTGTCTGATTTGGAAGCTCGGCATTCTCCCGAGGATTTCGGAACATCTCTCGCCATTAATATGCCATGAATGCTTTTGGAAATTTGCTGCAGTTCCTTGAGGTGCAAACTTAATCTATATCATGGGAGATTGGCAGCCGCTTCCCTAATATTTCTCTTGCTTGACGTCCGTACGTGAATGCTATTCAGTGCATGGCCCAGCCAGCAGAACGTCCGTTACATCTGCGAGTCGTACAAGCCGTTGGGGCAAAGTCAGACACAAAGAACGCGGGAGAGATCGTTGACGCGTAGTCGCGTGATCATGATTAGGTAATCAAAATTTGATAGTTGCCGCTCAAGAGGATGGCTACACAACGTTTACGCAGGAAGCAGGGCCTTGGTTCTAAAGATATTGGATTATGATGGAATGTATTATCGTATGACATGAAATTGAAACTTTTTGCTAGCTTATGGCCTCGTTGAAGGAGGCCACCCCCAAAATCCTTGAACTCCGCGCTCAATGATACATTCATAGACCACTCTGATGGTTGTCGAGCAGCTTGATAAGAACCAGATATCCATGTAAAGGACATGAAGCAGCGTTTTCGGGTTCCGGTGCAGGCTCATTCTAACACCCATTTGCGGCTTCAGACCTCTTCGAGGATTGCGTGGATTCTGGTCTGATCTCATTCCCACAATCGACTCCTTCGCATCATTTCCCTTTCTGTGCCTGATTCGCTGCTTCTCTCCGCGTAGCTATCAAAGTAGTCAGCATCCAGTGGATGGTCGATGGAAAAAGTGCATCCGGCAGAACATACCATCCTCTAATAATGCCGTGTCTACCGCACCTCCAGGTAAATGCACGTATCTGACCACACTCCCTCTAATAAAAACATTCTTGACCGAGGACTAAAGAGAGATGCCTGTCAGAAAAGTTCTGTATGTTCTCATGCAGCGAAACGGCCAGGGCTTTCGCGCAGGATAGGGTGCGAACCAAATGGGGATATTTCAGCTCCTCCACCACTGAGATATCGTCTAATTTGATGTTGAGGTATTGGTCAACTGATTTTAATGTGCCTCGAATCTGAATATCGTTCTTGAGTTCCACAGTAACTTCATGATCGACAAGGGTTTTGAAGAAGCTGGTGGAGAAGTGAAACGTCAGCAAGGGCAGGGCACACTTAATTTCTGAGGAGACAAACCTGAAAAACAACATATCGAAAGATGTGAAAGCGTCGTTGGGAGATCTCGAGGGCGAAGAAGCAGTTCTTGGTGGGATGTCGTGGGGGAGCTCCAGGTTGCGACAAAGAAATTTCAGGCACCAAGGCCAAAACTAATTTTCTGGTAGCTTCAAGCTCAGAACTAGTCCTACTCCTCCACCTCCAAAGCCATATGGCGCTTGCAACCTCATGGCTCATCACATGTTGTAACAGATACAATTTTCTTTCGACTACACAGTGCTCAGTGTTCGAAATTATGGACTGAAAATCTAGCATACGATTTATTGCCCCATTGGACAAAGCATCATGATTACTCCTCTACCCGCTCCTCGAAATTGAAGCTTGGGCTTGTCTTGCACGGAGCGTAGAGACCAGATCTAAATGCTCCTTCAGCGGAAACCTGGCTATTCTCGACTATATGGCTTGAAGTTACACCGGCGAAAAACACTCGTTCGTAAGATGTTTCGAGATATGCCTTGAGTGGGCTGTATCATCCCATTTCTTGCGCGGAGAATCAGCTCAAAGTTCAGACTTCTGCTATGTAAGAGCAGTTTTCACAGTACGATGTCAGAAAGCTTTGATTACCATGGCCTGGCTGTGGTACGCTGTCAGAAGCCTTCCGCTTAAAAGCAGTTCTAGATACCGGTATATATTTCTTCTTGCAGCATGTTGATGCACTTGTTATCAAATGGTCTGGATCTAGGTCCATCTCGCCAGCTCTAGGCACATCAAAGTGGCGGCTTATCCTGCACTTTGGGGGTGCACAAATAAATGATTGGTCACAATCTTCTACTTTCTTTTTCTATGTTGGTCGTACTTTGGGGCTCACAACCTCAATATATTAGTAAATCATTTATGACAGGTCTTTTCAATCTTTATTGAATTATATTTTCAAGCTTGCTCCCAGAATTATTGTTCTGCTCAAGTCTACATTCTCTGGTTTAAAATTTCTCATCATGACTTCAACGGATCTCCCTGATTATGTTCTAGATCCTAGTGCGGTCTTGAAGGATACATTCGCTCAATGGAGATATGGACAAGCTCCAGATTATTCAAACACAAGAAAAGTGTTCGCTGAGAGTGCGTTGAGTTTCCTGCTATACACATGAGTGACTTTCATGTTATCTGCTAAAAACTGCCAGCGAAGCTCATGAACCACCAAGCAAAAAGCCTCCCAAGCCTCGTTGAGAACTTAGTCAAAAATTGGGAAGTGGAAGCAAGTTTCAAAAGCGATATCAAAGATTGGCGCACAATCGATATGCCAAACTACACATTTTCTATCAATGGGGGCCCATCTCAATCAGCCGAACACATGCTAAAGGTTGGCACATACAATGCCATCATTGCGCCGAATGAATATTACAGCCCCGAAAATTCCGATTTTGATTCGAGCCACAAGACGTTCAAGAGGATGATGCCAACTTTTGCGTGGGAGGTCTTGGAAGTGTACAGCGGGCCACCGGTCGTCGCATTCAAGTGGCGCCATTGGGGGACGATGAAAAATGATTATGTTGGGATCAATAAGTAAGTTTATGAGACTTGCATCATACTCGCATTCTAAAGCATCACAGCAAAGGTCAGAAGGTCGTAGCCAGAGCCCATGGCGGCAAAATAGATATCCAAGGCGTCACAGTGGCCAAAGTCGACGATAAAATTCGGCTCCAAAGCGTTGACACCTGGTTCGACCCCATGGACATGTTTCGTCAGATTGCACCTAATGGTGATGTACACAAAACATATATTTTATCCGCTGAAAGTCAGGATATCTCGTCGCAACTGCATGGTGATTATGAAGAAGAATGCGAGATACATATGAACAGTGCTGCAGGAACTACCAAGAGCGATGCTGTGGATTCAGAAACATCGCACCCTTCGAGTTGCCCATTTATTTCGGGCATCTAGAAGTTTCCACAGCCGGTGAGGTTGCTTTCATGAAGGATAACATGTGATTTATAATGTTCGGAACGGTGGATAGTATTGCGGAGAAGAAGCCTCACTGCTGCTCAAAGCTCGAAGTATTGAGCCAAACTTGGATATGAGATGGTCGCTTTGGGATATTGCATAGGGACCTTTGGCTAGGTTATTGGATAAGGGCTGAGCTCTTCTTTTGCTATGACGTTGTGATTATAGCTTCTCGAAAGTATTTGACTTCTCGTTTTAAGGACCACAGAATTTCTACGATTGCTTTATTTCCTGTAAAGACAAGCAGTAATAGTGAAGTTTAGCTCAAGGAGTGGGTAGCTCCAGCAATGATATTGCTCCGGAGCGGCAAAACAAACCTCCGTAAGCTACACCAATTCGGGAACCATCCTCCATCTAAATTTCCATTGAGCTGATCAACTCCAAGGAGCTTTAACATCAAGCATTGAGTGCGCACAGTAGCATTCATACCGCGAAGATGCTCAGCAGAACAATCAAACGGTCTTTGCTAGAGAACAAAATCCCAGCTTCCGCCTTACCTCCGACTTTCCTCCTCCCAATCCGCGCTCGATATTTCAATTCCACCCAACAACATGTCGAACCAAGCCCAGAGAGCGTCGACACTCCTATTCCAGTCACAATCCAACCGGCAGGAACCATCACACCTAATACGAAACTTATTCACCCCAAAGTTCCTTCAGCGCCATCCCCGATTACCAAAGGTCTTTCCCTCGACCCTTCTGTGAAGGAAATGCTCCCCCTTCTCGCTGCCCAATCCTCTCACTACGTAAGCGCCCATATTCATGCGAAACCCTACTTAGTCACCGCTGGTGATACAGTGCGGCTTCCTTTCCATATGCCAGGCGTTATTCCCGGCGACATTCTGCGTTTGAACCGCGCCACAGCCCTTGGCTCAAGAGACTATACCCTAAAGGGGACTCCATATATCGATGAGAGGATTTTCGAGTGCAGAGCAACAGTTATGGGAACGGAGTCGGAGCCGATGAGGATTAAGGAGAAGAAGAAGCGACGGAATAGACGGGTGACTACGGTGAGGAGCAAGCATAAGTTTACGATATTAAAAATTGCGGAGGTTAGGGTGAAGAGCTTGGAGGAGCTTGAGAGATCTGTATGATATAGTTACCGATATGCGGTACATCAGGACTTGGTCGATTATTTGGCATAGCTGTGAACGTCAGGGGCTCGAGACCAGACGGAACGTTGTATAGTGATTAGGCTGCATGTTGCTAGTATACGGCTGTGACCAACCCGCCTCGGGGTGGGAAAATGTATAAAGATTTCTTGAAGGCTTCTGGACTCATTGATACTGGCACTTCAGTGATCTTGAGCGTCTTTTCCTTCTCTCACTAGGACGCCCTCGGTCCAGTCGCGTTACTGAGTGCTTATCATTTCAACACATTTCATTTAACTCAGTCAACAATCAATTTTGCGGCTTAGGATGGCAAGATCTTGATCTGCCGAGGCTATCATATGCCGATACTCTCGAACCGTTTCAGTATCTACTTAGCCTCGCTGTCCCGCAGGACCCAGGTCGTCTCGCATGCAGTATGAGCTCCTTAATCTCAAGGCAGCGGAAGGATCATGTAACCAGGGATATCTATAGTATGAGAAAATTCCTGAAATTGCAAATGCATGTTGCTGAAATCGGGTTCCAAGCAAATCGCTTCACGCGAAAGAGGTCTGAAAGGGGAAGATGGGTTCTTTAAGACATGTGTCCTAGGAGCCGACAAGAATGAGCATAGAAACAAAGTAAATACAGCGCTCCTAAATTGTAGGGAAATATTGTTGACATGTAAAGACTGTATTTTTTATCGTACACGCTAATTAACATTTTCAACGCTCCCTGGTATCATGTTTTATTATTCCATACGTTCCTACTCCCACGCTGGCCAAGACAAGACATTCATCGCTATCGTAGTGTAATACTTAGTATATCCGTGAAAAGTGCCGTTCATACACATTAGAAAAAATAACCAAGTGTGCGTCGGTACAGCTTTTGGTACTTCGTCTCTGTCGTACCGTATCTCTGGGCCTGCCTCGCCAGAAACTCTTGCTCGTCAGCGTCAATCTTCGCTTTTCCTGTGATGAGGTCTGCTTCTTCCGGCCTCCACGTTTTGCTCTTCATCAAATATTTGTAGCCCCCAATCATGCCGAAATAAAGAGGGACTCCAATGTAATCGACAATGAAATTACGCCAATCGAATCTTATCCCTGTGAGTGGGTTGTAAACAAAGTCTGCCCAACCATTGAAGAATAAAATGATCCATGCAAAGACAAGAGCTGTCATAGAGCCTTTAATGCCGAACGGTGAGACGTAGGCAAGTGCTGTGTCGGGGATGTTTTGTGCTCTGCGTGCGCGGACGAAGTAGATGTGGGAGGTGAGAATGGATATCCAAGTCAGAATACCAAATATCGTGACAAGGGAAACAAAATATTGGAACGTTCGAAAGGTGCCCACGTTTATTGACATAAACGCTATCAAGCAGACACCACTGCTCAACCCCAGTGCATAGACGGGCACTCCTCGGTCGCTGGTACGGGCGAATATTCTTGGGGCATTTCCTTCGACGGCTAAGGAGTAGAGAGATCGGGTGGCAATATAAAGGTCTGAGTTGGCAGCTGAGAAAGTGAAGACCAGTAAGAAGGCATTGATCAAGTCTGCTAAGCCGCCTACACCCGCAATTATAGCCGCCACAACAAAAGGTGAGCCCTCTGCGGACACCGTTTTGCTGGAATCGTTGTTCGCAGATAGGAGAAGCTTGCTGTTATATGGGACGTTCAATCCCAGGAGAAATATAAGGATGATGTAGAAGAAGACAATCCGAAAAAATGTCAGTCTAACCGCCTGTGGGATCGCCTTGCGTGGATTTTGTGCTTCGCCAACTGTCACACCAACAAGCTCTGCTCCTAAGAAAGAGAAGACCGCGGGGCCCATAACGTTCCAGAATCCCAGAAATCTTCCCGCTGCTCCGTCTGACGGGTAGTTTAGCAATGTTAAAAACTTGGACGGGATACTTACCGGCTTTGTACGACGCAAAAGCACCTGGATTACTCCAATAGTGGAAGCCTGAGACGGCATGATTAGGTCCTCCTCCTAAAGCCAAAACTAGCGTGAATATTATCAAAGCTAGCATGATGAGGACCTTAGCTGAGCTCATCCAGAACTCAAATTCTCCAAAAATCCCGACCCCAAAAAAGTTGATGACAATGATGGCTGCCAAGAACACCGCAACATAAAGTGCTGCATTTGATGCTGGTCCATCGTATTCCGCTTTGCTGAACCAGAACTTGATAACGAGTGTCGACGCAATGAGATTATTGGGGGTCGTGATGATATATTTGAACCAATAATTCCAGCCAAGTGCGAAGCCTAGCGCCGGGTCCACGAACCGGGCGGCGAAACCGGTAAATCCTGAAGCTATTGGAAGCCATGCCGCCATCTCTCCCTATACGTCTTTGTCAGTGCAAGATCACGCACTGCTGTTGGGGGAAGGCATACCATAGCGGCCATGACTGTATAACATAAGACTCCAACCATTGCATATCCGAGTAACATTGACACTGGTCCGGACGCCGCGAGTGTAGGGCCACTATATCCATTAGCTGACTCCACACCATTATTGGTGGACAGAACTATTTTACTCACGTATTGATGAGTAGCCCAGTACCCAAAGCACCCCCCAAAGCTATCATTGCAATTTGCCGTGTCTTCAATTCCCGGTGCAGCCGAGAGCGCAAGTTCTCCTCATACCCTCCATATTCTTGTGTTTTTGGAAGAACCTTCTCCGAACCAGCGTCCAAGGCGTTTCCTGCATAGTCATTCACTTCCATTCCATGATATGCATTGTGACCTCCATGAACCACAGCGCCTTGGACTTGAGCCAGCTCTAATCCTGCCTCATAGGGCAGAGGCTTCTGCTCCATCGTGTAATAGTTTCGAACTATGAGAGACGGAGAAGACAGAAGAAATCGAGAAAGGCTACAGCCTTACATAGGTATGATTCTGTATCATATTCGAATTCCTAGAATGCGGCTGTGAAACGACAGTGTCACAGACCTAGAGCTGCGCACCGTGCTATCAAACAAGATAAGACATGAAGCTTGAGAGAAGGACCCTGATCAACTGATGATACACGATGAGTAGTTAGGACGAATCTCGAAGAGACAACCTTGTATATCACGTAGGTCAATCCGCCCATTGCTGATAGCGGGCCAGACCCTCGCCACGATCCCCAGCAGCCACCACGGCCAGATGGGTCTACCATACATAGAAACACGAGACATAGGAAAATGGGGTATCTCCTCTTGTGCACACTTGCGGCACCAAGGAATCAGACTAAGGAGTATGGATCACCGAATACACCTTTGATTGTAGGATATCACTGGGGTGCGATTCCTCCTGCAAGCCCGGTTGTGTTTTGGGCGTATGGTGTCGTCGGCTGAAGCCGAGGTCACACGCGAGAAGCCATCGGAATTGATCCAAATATAACGCGCTTCTTTCATCCGAAGTTTCACCCCACAGTCTGGCCAACCAGATCCTGCATGCTACGAACCTTGATCATCACGTAAAGGTATCTCAAGTACTTGGTCTAAGAGTTTCAAGGAGGATTGTATTTAGTTCTTATCTTGATTGAAGGAACGGTGAGAGATCGACTCCCACACCTTCCTCATCTTACCCCCACGACCTACGTGGGCGGTCTTCCATCAGTTCCTTCGACCGCAAAGTGTACAAAGAAACACGAGCGACACAATGTTCTGCTTCTGCTTCGGCTTCTTCTTCTGACTCGCATTCTGGTAACTCTGCCTCCACTTCCTCTGCAGTCCTTTGATAACGTGCGACGGTCTCTTTCAGCGTCTGCAACTTAGCCTTTACATCTGTCAGGGCTGCGTCCGTCTTGTCTCTCTTAGTTGTGCAAGATTTGCACAACTTTTGGACTCTGACAGAGTGTAAAGGATGTGACCACATGATGCCACACTCCTCGTTTCCGGGATCAGATCCCCCAAGGAAAGCTCTCTGTCCGTCGCAAGCGCGAACTACTCTGGCCCAGCCGAAGTGATTGCACAAATACACAATTCTTTTGTGATAGCACATGTTCACAAAAAGAGTCTGATTGGGGCGATTGCCGATAAGGATTGCTGGGCTGACTTTGTGTGATCCTGCGGCAATCCTTATGCTTTTATGTGTCTCGATTCTACATTGTCTTCCACATTGTCGGTGCAATACGGCTTTGTTTGCGGTGCTCTCGAACAAAAGAGCCAGTGTTGTTTGACAACTTGTCTTGGTCCTAGAAAGCAGCCGATTGTCTCGAGTGTCTTTGTTGTGGAATTAACAATGGACGTCGGAAACTTCGGCCTTAGGGTGGATTTCCAAGCTCTGCGAAATTCACCAGAATAACTTTCTCAATCTCACTTTATCTGAATAGTTTCTTACTCTATTGTTAGGTCTTCGTCGATTCTGAACGAGCTAGATATGTCTTACGTGTTAACGGCTGAATGCAGGCGGGCTTTTCCTGTTCTGTTTCCTCTGCCCGCCGTTGATTGACCTAACAAGGTCTTTGTGTTGCTTTGTCCTCTTCCAAAAGGTCGCAGCTGTATGAACATTGTTACCTACTCGGAACATAATCACTAGTCCAATAGAACCCGTTTCGCTTTCGCGCATCCGTCGGGTCCAGAAAGCTGCCTCGTACGAAGTTACTAGACAGTCTGCAGACGCAGAGGTCTCGAGGCCACGCACTCGGATCGATTCGAGAGCGTGGGACTATGAAGCAGATGTTGAGACCGTGCAAATTGTGTGGTCTTTGCTCCATTCCTCGGCGTCGTGACTGGCGCCGGCGCGAGTTATTCAGTGACTCAAAATCGCTGCCGATCCATTCTTGGTCTTCGGTGGAAAGCCACTATATAAAACGCCTTTCTCTTAGTCACGACACTTACATTGACGCGTCTCCAAAGGCTGAAAGTCTAGATTCATCCTTTCATAAGAATAAACTTTCACTTTCTATCATCAATGACACGTGGATCTCAAAGCACGTGCGATGATGCCTATCCGTTGTGTCGAGACTAAGGGGTCCTCCCACCATGCAATAGGGGCATTACCATGTCATGGGATGAAGGCCTCTTGATCTAGTGTATGTTAGCGTGCTACATTTTAGAGGTGCAAGAGCGGTCTTCTACACGTCTTTTCTCCTCATGTTCTGCAACTTCTAGCACTGTTGAAAGCTAAAATCCTCGGTCGATTCTACCAAGTGGTTTGCTTCGCACCGTATCTGACGCCACCTCTCTCCCCAAGCGGAGTGCAATTTCAGGGGCTTAAGCGAACGCTACAGTAACGACAGACCATAGATGAACGGCGTGTAGAGTTTCGAGATTCTTAGCTAATTGAATTGTCATTAGAAGAGCTGAACAACGGGCAATTATCCAGCAAATGATCTGTGGTGAAAGCAGTCCACAAAGTCCCCGTCTGTGGAAAAGCTTCCAACTAATAACTCATGCGTGCAAGATAAATTTAATGAGAGATGTCGCAAGCCGTGTTCCCCTAATCTCCATCATGTCCAGTATCAATAGCTTCTATGGACTTCCTCATCCATATACGCAGGTGACGGTAGACGAGCTATCAGTGCAAGTAGACAAGTGTTCACCACTTGCTTGACCATTGCTAGACAAGGTAATCAAGTCAGCGCCGGTAACACCGACAGTTTTCCCGCTCTGGACCGCAGAAGCACCCGTGAAGGTAGCAGTGCCAAAGTTCGCGAATGGAGCAAGTGTAGTTTCAGTGCAGGACGAGTCTGAGCAGAGCGACAAGTCCTCAACGATCCTATCTAATGAATCAGTATTATTTATTTTGGAACAACACTATCCGACTTCGGAGCTGTCAATAGCCCAATTAAAGAATTTATCCGAAAGCAAATTCCTGAATTCAGGGCTTTTATGAAGATAATGACAATTACGAAGGAGACAAGCTTACCACTCCGCGTTTGTCTCACAGAGAGCATCTGCAGACTGGGCCGTATAGGTGTGAGTGACAGTCTTTCCTGTTGTGTGGTTCTATAAAACTCTTTAGCATATTGGAGATAATATATCTTGGAAAGTAATAAAGCAGGTGGTTGTTTTGAAAATTTGAGGCAAGGTTATTCGATGCCGCAAGACAAATTTTCTAGACCAGACCCCATACCCTAACGAGCAGGGAACGAGAGATTCTTATATGAAAATAGACTTACCACGATGGTTGCGACGCCCACAGTTTTGCTCGTCGCTGAGACGGTCATTGTGATAGAATCACCTGCCGAAATTGTGATACCGGTGAAGTCGACTAGGCAGCGGTTGTTAGTGGAATAATTCAGAATGGTATCAGTCGCTTACCTGAAGCTCCTTCAGGCACCCATTCATACCAAGCATCGTACGTGACGCGACTTCCAGTGACCTCCCAGGCTATTCCTGTTTGCCAAAGAGCAGTCCTGCAGGTATCACCATCGAGGCCAACCCAGGCACTACCATCTATAGCATACAAAAGTCAGACCTGTCAACAAGAGTTGAGGAGGTCATATGAGTACTCACATCTAGTTGTGCTGCCTGAGCTTGTGGCAATTGTAGGAACAGTCATAGTACCTGTGACGGATGTATAACCTGAGCCAATCAATACCGCTCCAGACCAGTTTCCACTGTAGTCAGCCTCCGTGCCATTTGTGATCATAGGCTGTGAGGCGAAGGTGGTTGACAGACCGCGACGGCTAGCACGGCGGCCGGGGCGAGGTGCAGCGAGGGTGGCTGAAGCCCCCAAGAGGGCACTAAGAATGACTTTGAATAGCATTCTGATTTATGGAGATCAGGAGGAAATAAAAGCGAAAAAGGGTAAAGTGAGAGACTGGTTTGCTAGTGATGGGAATAATAGAAATTTCGGGGCTCATCCTACAATTTATATTTGAGAGACTGCTCAGGATAGTACGGCCGACAACCAAAGAGGTCAATGTAAACAGGTACCTACACCTTGTGATATCTTTGAGATACTTCTAGGTGTTGATGCAGATCGTTGTGGTTGCCTTCCCAATACAGTTATCTCCTCCGTGCCTTCCAAAATCAACAACGTTGCCGCAAGTTGCAAAACATATTACAACTCTTATGACTGGCAACTGCATGATATAGACCCAAGTACTTCGTGTAAGCCTTTGCAGTCATTCTTGAGTTTCCACTGAATCCTTGCACTTGGATGGGAATTACGAGTTGAACTTTATAATGTTACTTGTCGTAGTCTATTAGAAAGGACTTAGAGGTAATATCCGGACAGCTCCATGGACTGGCCATATTGGCCACCTTAAAGTTGCATTAGGGTCTGGAACATAACAAGCATGACACTTAAGTCTTTCAAATATTTAAGGTCGGTAGCATAGAGCTTCTGAATTTCAGTCTCGACAGTGAGCCCTGTCGATGAGGCTGGGGCGTTGATCATCACGACTAAGTGATCTTCATGACAGGGCTAGGAAAGTCCCGACTCGATTAGCAGGGTACATGTCGTAAAAATGGGATGCAACTTCCTTGATGAGAGCTTCAGAATCCAGTTGACTGACAGCTGAGATGAGGACAAGCGTTCGTATAGCTTTAGGCTGAATAGCTTATACGAATGCCAGTCTGATGCCGGCCATTCTAGAACCTCTACATGGTGTGCACAACGAGGTCTTGATAATACTAGATATTCTCCAGCGTCCTTAGTCACCGTAAGTCATCATAACTGAGGACTTACTGTGATCACTTACAGAAGGCACCTCGTACAGTGCTTACAACGGACGGGTCTAGAGACCGTTGAGACTTCCTATGCGGTTTACAAAATACTCTTTGCTCTATCCCGGGCTATCCGGATTCTATGGAATGGCAAAGTATGGCATTGTTAAGTACCATTAATATTATTGCCAACCTTCATATTTGAGGTTACCAGTCCAGTTATGGCTTAATACCGGAGAAGAGATCCATGCAAAAGTGTGCTCTCATACGTGAAAAGCGGAGTATTTAGAGGAGGAAAGCACACGAGATGCCCTTTGGAGATTTTGTCGCGCCGGATCATTTTCCCCGTATTGGTCTTCACAAGACGATTACAGTCACGATTGTCGATCGTCACCTACTACTTAGATTCTCTAATCTCTACATGACATGCAGCTTTGTTATCCTATCTATGCCCCGGAATTCGTAGCTGGATATATCGGCACTCGTCCTCGATCAGAACTTGCAGCAAACACTTCGCCGAAGTTGATGCCAAAGAAGGCTTAGTCTCTTCTGCACCCCAACAGAGAACCCCCTGTGATCCTCTCCAAACCTAGTAGAACTTCCACGAGAGTCTTGGGATTGTTTCAGGGGAGTTCATGTCAAAGATTTTGATGTCCCGCATCGCACCGCCACCGCCCGGACTCGCCTGCACTATCTCCGCCACCTTCCTTCCCCGCCAGCTTGCAAGTACGTACAGAGATACTGGAACAGCACTATAGAGGCTGGCAGGGTGAGATGTTAAGGAATATTACCCTTTGCAACCACACATACTTTGTAAACATGACTTTTGAGGGGAGCGTTTGAGCAAGTTTCGGCGATGGTCTCTTCTTTCAATACACCACTGGACCTAAAAGTCTATCTAGCACAACATTGTTTATATTTATTTTTACGATCTCTATCACCAAATTCAGAAGCTCAAGAGAACTCACGGGAAGCGGAACTCTCACGGAACGCTCGAAAAGCAAGATGGGGAGGGAGATCCAAGGAAGAAAATAATCCAAGCCCAAGATAAAAAACGCCAAAGCCCCAGAACACCAAAACCTAGCTTTAAAAAAATCACCACTCATACCAGTGTTCATTTACCTTTGCCCATAACCTCCCTCATCACTTTTCAAGTCCGTCCGCCATACGGCCCGCCTCCCCCAAACACCCCATACTCAGCACCCCTAAACGCCTTATCCTTCCCCATCTTTCCCGCCTCCATCTGCTTCTTATCATAATCCGCCGTGGGCGGCTCTCCTATCGTGGAGAAGAACTTCTTCGTCTTGGCCCATTTGGAGTCTTTGTCTTTGGGCTCTTCAGGGGGAGAGGTTTGTGATGAAGAGGGTCCTCCCTTTTCTGAGGGTGACGCCTTTGAAGAATTTGAGCGAATGGATGGTTTGTATTTGTGCCACTTGGATGGGGGGGTCATTGGAAGTAGTGAGACGGCGCGGTGGTGGGGGCTGTTTTCGGAGGAAGCGAGTGCGACTTCTTTGAGCAATAGGGGGGCGGAGCCAAGAGGACTTTGTGGCGTGGACAACCTTACTTTCCGAGCGCCACGAATGAACATATAAAGGCTTTGCAAAATTAGGCAACATTGTCTAAAATGTGATGAGATTATTCTTACTCGCATGGTTGAGAAACGCTCTCGGTAATAGATTCGTCTTGTAACTCGCAGACTGCGCAATAGTTGAGAAAGTGCACCAATCAGCAGTGTGCAGTCTGAGGCCTCCTCGGGTGCAGCACCATGCGTGCGGTAATACCTGCCGGCGGATCAGTTGTTGCCTGGGACATTAAAGCAATGCACGGTTACCGGCTGACTCAATGGCGTTCTCTCCATGTTTCATGATGCTGTCTTTCGTACCATAAATCGATTATTGTTACGGAGTGGAAATTTCGTGGAAAGATACTCAATTTGGCAGAGGTTTGGATGAATCTTATTAGAAGACGTTGTTATAAAAGCAAGCAAATTCTCGTTATGGAAGATTGTAGAGGGCCAATATACGTTGATCGCGGAGTGTGAATGACTTAGACAGCCACGTGAATATAAACGATCTTTCCTCCGTGCTTGAATCTATGGGTTGGTCTAGCCTCCAATTCTCAGAATGTATTCTAAAAAAAATGTCTACCAAAATTCCTCGGGATTCGAAGTGGCTGAGTGATGTGAGGTCGTCTCGCTAGCCATCGATCGCAAAACCTTCTGAACGTCTTTTCCATTATCATTGTGATAACCTACGCCGTCCATGTTTTGGAGCATCTGACAAGCTGGGAGATATAGATCTCTGGCAGCGTTAACTTCTTTGAAGTGTTTCGGGAGCCAGCCGGCAACGTCGCCTAACTGAAGCCTCTGATTCTCTGCCAAAAACTTATCGACTACAGTAGAATAGATGCTGGCCTCGATCCAGTAGGGAACTGTCCCTTTTAAATCGGCTGTTGTCTTGTCCTTTGTGTCGTGAGGAAATGCATCGTAAACCCTAGTGCCTTTCTCTTCATTGAATTGGTGACGCAGAAACAGATCTTGGATCTCGTCGATTTCAAGATATGACTTACCATCTGGGCTCATATGCCGGATTATACGATGGACCCGAATTGATATTAGGGAGTACGAGGTTTCCAGAATATCTTCCGTGTCTTTCATTTCGAATGTAAGCCTAGGTTCCTGCGACTTTTCCCTGGACTAGTATTAATTATGGAAAGACAAGCAGGGCACATGACTTACGGGATGTAGAGAGACGTTCTCAAGGCCTCGACAAGTCCATTGTATCTCCTATCGATATCCTCTGTGTTTTCTCCTCCGAATGCTATGACTCTAAAGTCCCAGGCCCGCTTGGAACCATGAACATACACATTTCCAAACTCCTTCGGTTTCGTGAGAACCGTATCGAACGTCTCCGCGTCCATTTCAATAACAAAAGGGGACCAATCCTTGAAATTATCGTTGAAGATAAACTCGTATTTCACTTCCTGATGGGAAAGAGATTTGTTCCAGAGACGTGCGCCGTTAGAAGCCCTAAGGTCAACTAAGAGTCCAACCTCGTGAGGAGCAGTCGTCAGCTTATTGGTGAAATCAACTTGTGCCTGGATATGACCATGATATGGTAAGGGCCCAAGAATTTCTAGTACTTTCTCTGGACTAAAATGGTCGGGACCAGGTCCTGACTTCTTCTGCGCAATTAGTCTGGGATTAATGTTCCGGCAAAGTATACGGCCAAACTCGACCCGAACTGTAATCGAACCTCGAAAAGCTCGAAGGCCTTGAACACTGATTAGTTCTTTGAAATTCATATCCATTTCTTTAAGAAAAGTTGGTAAAGGATCAGTCGGTTTGGATGATTCTCGAGCCACATTCTGACGAGGTCGTGGTGGGCTAGGAAGGGGAAGTTGGGCATGAGACGAAGGAAGCTTGCCATTTCTGACATTTCTGCGCTTGCCAGCCTTTTGATTCATAGTAACGTGAAATTCCCTCGAACCGACTTCGTCAGTCGACTGTACGGCGGGGACTTTCCCGTGCAAAGTGGCTGTCGCACCGGGAACTCGTACTGCAGGAGAAGGTGGAAGCGGATCACTCAAATCAATCAAATCCCCATTATTATCAATGGACGATGGGACTGAAATAGCATTGCTATTAGTAGGTTTCTTGAGCAACATCTCTAGTCCTAAGAACGGGTCTGGATTGGTGGTGCCTGCCCTCAAGTGTTCCGAAGAAGCTTGAATCGGGCGAGCCTTTTCCGCTTTGGAAGCAAGTACCGCTTTCTCCACAGATGACAAAATCACGGTATCCTGATTGTATAAGTCGGCAGTATCCCAGGAAGGCTTTTCCATTTCTGATATAGAGATTAGTGAAATGATTCTTTCTGCAAGCTTTGGGAGTGCTCACTGGGCACCGTAAGGGGGGGTTTATCTATCTGATTCGGTTCAGTAAAGAACTCAGACAAATGCTGAGGGTCTACAGTCGGAACTTCGTTGGCCCATTTTTTGATTATGGCAATGTTTGTAGCGTGACTGTCAGGATGCCGTGTCGGGTTGTGCATTTGCTGTTCGGGCACGTCTACTTCTTGTCCCTCGAAATACCTCAATGGGTTTTCTGAGGGTCTTCCCCTAAACGGATAGATGAAATTCGCCCAGCATTCAGAAACTGAGTTCTGATGGTTTGCATCCACCGATGGACGAGCTTTGATAGTCTCACTGATGACATAATCCCTATTTTGTAAAACCGCACATCTGATGGTGACGGCCTTATGGAGGTTTCTGTAGGTGTTTCCACGTTGTACCAGTTTCTCGTGACATTCGAGGTTGTCAAGCAATGTTGTCTGATACATTCTCTTCTGATGTACCTTGACGCCAGTAATATAGCTAAATGATAGTTGGAAGTTTCTGACTTCTTCCGCAAAGAAACTGTGAGTATAAAACGGTCGTATTCCTCCCGAATTCATTCGTATATTCGCCAATTTGGTTTTGACAGTCTGAACGACTTCCCTCGAAGGGCCGCCTAGGTAAACTTGTCCATGTTCTAGATCCTTAACGACCTCACACTCGGTCAAATGATTAAGATCTTGGATTATTTGGTCGGGCACGAGTTCATGCAAATTGGGCCCACAGGTCCAGATGTCCTTAGCAGAAAAATGGTGAATACTAGACGGCCAACGACTCTCCTCTATATTCATTTGTGGAGATTGTGGGGATTTCATTTGGGGTGTGAAGCGGTTATTGTCTTTCCAGACGTCTAAACGCTGGATCTTTGTGCTCTTGATGGTCTATAGGACTCATTAGTAAGTATTTTTGTAAGTATAGAATGGCTTACAGCTTCTCTTTGATTGAGTGTGTCGTCCACAATGCTGGTTGAGTCATTGTCGACAGTGAACTCACTTCCGCTGTCCTCGTCCTCTTCAGCATCGTAAATTTCGTTCCTTTCCAATTCCTCCCTGATCACACTTCGTAGAGCCTCCCCAAAGAGTGAGTAGATGAATTCGGCTTCACCTCTGATGCACTTGATTTTAAACATGCAGTTCTCATTGACCCATTCGGGTTGAGCCTCCTGTCACGCAAAGCTGTCAGTGACGAGTCCAATATCGTTCATTATTGACCTCCAACCGTGACAATAGATAGAATCCTCTCTACGGATAGCATGCAGATATCGATTCGTACGGCGACTCTGCGCTGGAGTATCGGATGACCTGTAAAGAAAGTACTAACCATGCCCTCCTTACTAGCTGCGCGCCGAAACCGCGCAATGACATCTTGCACGCCCTCCGGATAGAAGTAGAATTCAGACAAGAAGAATAAATCCTTGAAATGCGAGTAGTACGTCGAATTCAGCGCTGAAGCTGTGCCTGGCCTGGGCCCGAAGCCACTTCTTGCTGACATTTCCTGAATGAATCGAATCGTCTAACGATTCGTGCGGCCCAGAACATCTAAGGAGAACGCGGTCCTGTGTAGGATGCGATAATGATGAAGAGGAAGAGGAAAGAGAGGTTGCTGTTCGGGAGATCTGATTTTTTTATCTTTCCCTCAGGGCAAGCGTTACCGCCCGAGCCCCTGCTCTGTGAATTCCCCTAGGATCATTCGAAATTCAATACTCAGCAAAGTTTTTTGTAAAATACACAAGACTTGTATCACACATTGCTAGGCATCGTCAGGACACAAAATAATTCACTTGAGGTAAGGTTTGCACAACAATATCATACTACCATAGATCGAAACATCGAGTGATAAAACACTATTCTCATTGAACCAATTATCTATATCCGCAGGAGTCGTATCAACAATCTAGAGCCAGAACAGTCATTCAAACGCTTCGCCACAAAAAAGGGAACGCAGACTATATCACAGCAGCGCCCGTCCCAAGCGATTTGAAAATGTGAATAAGCTCCAGTACGCCGTACATGACGAAAAAGAAAGAGAAAAACCAGGGCACGCTTGCAAGCAAATGCCATCCTTATCCAAAGTATAAAAGAAGAAATGCCGTGTCGTGAAAAGGTCGTCTCAATGCCATTATACCGCACATGGGGTTTTATGTGCTGTGATCCCATCAATCAGATCAGGTCAAAATGAACCAAACAAAAACTCCAGTATACTATGCTCAATCGCTCGCTCGCTCGCTCATTCAAGGACGCTTGTCTTTCGAGAAATCAACGTTCTGTTGTACGCCCATGGCCCATTTCAGTTTCCCTAGCGTTTCCAGTGACTCTTGGATAGCCTTCTCGTTTCTCTCTTCTTGCTCCCTTCCCTTTGCCTTGATATCCCTCAGGGCGTCCTCTTGCTCTTGCTTGTAAGCTTGGAATCTGCGCTGCATGGCCTTGTTCTCCCTCTCCAAATCCGCCAGCATCTCCTTCTGCTGGTCACATAGCCCTTCCAGCGTCGAGATCTTTTTATCGTCACCCCTTCGTATCTCGTGAAGCTCAGAAACCCGCTTCTTCATCTTCCCAACGTGTCTTTGTACTTCCGCTTTCCGATCGTTCCAGTGGTTGCTCATAGTGCTCACCCTCCCTTCCATCAACGCCGCGTGACTCTGCGCCTCCTCCACCTTCTTCTTACTCTCCACCTCCGTCCGCTCCTTCGCATCCCGCCAACTACGCTCTCTCTCTACAGCGATAGCAGCTTTCTGCCGCTCTCCCTCAATCTGTGACTTCAAGTCTGCCAGCTGCCTCTCCTTCCGCTTCAACAGCGTCTTGTTGATAGCCGCATCATGTAGTCGGCTCTCATACTCCTGCACCATCGCCTGCTTGCTCTCCTCCGCCATCTTCACGCTCTGACGCGACTCCTCTGCGCGTAAACGCTCAAACTTCAAGTCGCGTTTGAGCATGTCCTTTTCCGCCGTCAGCTGCTCGATCACTTTTCCCGATTTCCCAGCCAGGCTCGCCCGCCCCACAGAACTCCATAGGGGTTGTCCCGTTTCGGGACTCAGCACCGCATCACTATTACTGCTTGTATTATTTGTGAGAGAAGTTTCGTCGTGTAAACTGGTGTTCGAGTAGGATCTAGTGGACCCGAATTCGGAAGAGATCGACCGCACCAGTCCGCTTCCGACAGTTAACCCGTTTTGACGTGTGTTCTGGTGAGTTTGTGGAGGATGCGACGTAGATATGGACAGTGAGGGTAGCGTTTTCGTAGAGTGAGGCATAGAGTACTGCGATGGGGAGAAATCAATGTCCGAGGGCACGGATCGTATCGTATTATGGGAACGACTCTTTTCTGAGTAATTGCTGTTATTGCTGCGATCGGGAGAAGGGGTTGGGGTCGTATTCAGCGCGTTCATTGCGTTTGATGAAACAGGAGAGAGGGTCCGGACGGGCACATGGACCGGCCCTCGATCTGACGGTTGAGTGCTAGTATCTTTGACGTGGAGTATATTAGCATCTTCGAAATCCGATGTTGCCATGTCTTTGCCAGATCTCAAACTGCTGCATCGCAGCAGGCACACTGGAGGAGGCTGTGTGCCAGCCGGTTTTGAAAATGCTGCGGCGCTGGCTGGCAGATGTGTAACAAGACAAACAAGACAAACAAGACTCCAAATATGCCAGCGGGGAACTCACCGGTCAAGTCCGAATGAATTTTCACGTTCCGCTGAGAATACGGATCCGGCGGAAGTCGTCTTTCTAGAGCGCTCATCGCTCATGCTGACTCGTAGAAAGCAATACTCGGCTGCCCAAGGTTCCGGTGTCGGTAGGACGATGACGATGTAGAACGATGTTTTCCTTCAATGTGGTCGCTATCTTCTCTTCTCTTCTCTTTCAATAGGAATGATACAAGTATGGCGGGCAGAGGAGAGTTGTTCTCGTATCTCTTTACTAGCAGTCGGGAGATATCCAGAAGCACAGTCTAATTTCGCTGGAGCAATTCGTCAGGCGCATTGACGTCTCTAATGTCGCGACTCTTGTTGGGTGGCAGTTGATTGGGCAACGGATCGCCAAACGTTCAGGAGATCCCAATGCAGGGGCCGGGCAGGCATGCGTTGGCGTCATGGCTGCCGGACGTGAAACGCAGTAAACATCCACCAGATCGTCTCATAGGGCTCTCGGGCGGTCGTCTGCTCTTCTTCTGCTCTGCTTCTGCTCTGCACGCTGCACGCTGCAAGCTGCTGCCTCCCTTGCATTCAAACTATCTGCAGCCGATTGCCGGATGGCAGGATGGATGGCAGGATGACTCCTGCTCCTGCTCCTGCTGTACTGACTGTACCACAGGTGTTGGACATGGTCTAAGACATATATCTCATCTTCTAAAAGCTACAACTACGAGATTCTTCGTGTCGGTAATTTATCCCGGCCACATATTAGTGCAAAGACCATGATACACAACCCAGAAGGAAATCCTCGGAGGCTAGAGGATCTACGGGGTTGAAGGGAGTATGGTATGGCCACAGATGATGATCGCCACTTTGGTGGTCAGAGATACGAAGGGCTATCCGTTTTGGGGAAACTGGGGAAATATTCTTGCCCTAGAAGGAAGAATGAATGTACCGCACTGAGACATTACCCCGTATTCCAGAGTCATGGCGCTCCTACCAGCCGAAGATACATGAAACGGAAGCTCAGTATGTGATTGATGGTCAAGTCTTTCATTTCATAATTGTTCTCGTAGTGGTCCACTCACGGTAAGCCGCCCGATTTGATACACTGAACGACCCTGAGTCAAAATCTCCAATTCGGGTATGCCCATCAACGCCACCCAATGAATGCTCATGCGTTTCACTAGAATACAGACAGCTGCTACAAAAAAAATATCACGTAGCAGCGACAGCGACAGCAACACCATTCTCCTTTTCGTCTTCTTCCCCTTTCATCCGCTCCGCAAAACCAGGTCTCCATTTCGTGAGATATTTCGCCGCTATGGGTCTTGCATCCTCGTCTGCCATCAGGTTAGCATACAGCATGGTAATCGAGCACTGCTAAACTTACAAGTAGCCCAAATATCCTCTACGGTATCTAGCGCCATCTCTCTAACCGGTGGCCTCATCATAACAAGATATAGCAGGCTAGTCAATGCCAGATTGACCATAGCAGGATCTCTGCAAAGACTTTTCACCCTCGCCAAAAGATCGAGGCTTAGCCCCGGGATCTCGCTCAGAAATCTCGTCAAGACCTTATCCCTCGCATCAAGATATGGTAAGATACCATCGAAGACCTTGAGGACCCATTTTTCGTAGTGCAAAACTGCATCTTCACCACGCTTCATCTGCACCTTGTCGTTGTACCACTCTTCGCAAAGCCAAGCGACAGCGATATCAATTCGTTTGCGGAAGTCCTCCAAGACGTAGTGGTAAAGAGAGTTGCGTATAATATTGCTGAGAGAATGTGATTCTGTTTCATTAGATTCGACTTTGACAGGCGAGGCGGGTTCTTCTAGTCCCGCTGCAGCACGCGTGGCTAATCGCGTAATGATGGTGATCCAAGCATCTCGATCATATGTACCAGCCGCGAGTCTATTCATACCAGACTTCATCTTCTTTGCCGACTCATCGAGTGTCTGCATTACCCCGAAAACACGGGTAATCGTGCCTTGTCCCACTTGCACGGCTTCCTCAGAGGTCAGCGGTAGCGGCGGGGGAAGCTCGAAGTGCTTCAATGCTACATCTGATGCTTTTACTGCCAACTCCTCTACTTGAGGAGGTGCACCGTCAAGCTTGTTTAATATTTGTTCGGTGTCTTCGGCGTTGAAGAAGTCCGGCTCATAGTCGTCATCGTCCTCATCGACTCCCAAAGGTGCAGTCGCAGGATTTAGCTCTTCTGTCCGAGTAGCATCGAGGGACTTGTATCTTTGCCGGACTCCCTGCATGTCTTGTCAGAATATCTAGAGGATGTCAAGCTTTTGCCAACGTACCTCCACCGCTTGATTTAGTGTATCTGCATCAAGCTTTTGTAGAATAGTAAGCCCGATCTTGACGACCAGATCTTCAGACAACTGCGCAACATCGAAAGCCTTGAGCCCCTCATCGCTGGTCACTGTGAAAAGCTCTGCAATAGTATGCGACCCTGATTTCAAGGGAGGTACATGGAACCTCGGCGTAGCAGATATTTGCGCACCTAACTTCTGGCGCTTAGCAGCGTCTAATCCATCCGTAGGCTCTGGAGGTCCTCGTTTCCGGCTTGAATCGTCAAATATCTCGTTCCTTGACCGCATCATTCGTTCGACATATTGCTGGATACGACCGGCAAGAGGGTTTTGTGGGTCACTACGTCTATCAGCATCTGGGTATGACGGAGAAGGACGCATAAAATACCGTTTGTTGATATGAATAAGGAATATTCTAGTCGTTTTCTCCATAGATTTGACCATTACACGGAGCTTGGGGGTCATGGGTGAGTTAGCTAGTTTCAGGGGATTGAAGTTCAATATAGCATTCAATATCCTGTTTGCAACTTGTGGGCGGGATCGAATCAAGATAGATAGGGTATTCAAAGTAGCATCAATCAATATTGCGTCGCTGAATCTGTCAGTTAGTACCAAAGACGTTCTTGAGCTTGCACTAACCTGGTATTTTCTTGGAAGATACCTAGCATTCTGTCCAACAAGCCAGATGCTTCAGCTTCGAGGCTTCGAGGGGCCAGAACAGAATTGTTCGGGGGCACTATGCTGAGAGACACTTGCAGGGAGTCATCGCGCTGCAAAGGCAAGTCAGTTCCGTTGTGATGACCAATACATTGCATCCATACTCTTGAATCGGCATCCGGTCCAGCTGTCTGAACGAGCACCACTCTCTGGACAAACTTGATACAGCATATGCGAACCCCAGGAGACGCAGTATCCCATATCCGTAGTATTCTCGTTTTTATAGCCTGCATGGTTTCCCACGTCCGTACATCATACGCATTGTGGACACTGCACATTCAAAGCATATCAGAACCGATCTCAGTATTCCTCAGACTCAGAAATGTGGCAAAGAGTGATTGCCATTGGCATAGATGATAACATTCTAGTCATACTGTGTTGAAGGGTTAGAAAGGAATAGATCAACGTACATCCATCTAAACACAAGTGGGTATATGCTAGCAGCAGCTTGTACGATGCTCTTCGCAACCGCCGTATCCTGTTGCGGATCCTCAATCATAAGCTTAATCGCATCCAGCACAATCAAACTCAATGACTCCTTCTGTTGCGCCGGAACCTTGGGAGCCGCAAAGGTCTCTGCCAGAAAATCTGCACCCCATCTCCTAAGTTCTACTCGAGCATTTGGTCCAATGATAGGCAGAATCCCTTGAATAATCTGTGGGTAATAATTGGCATCGCTCAATACAAGCTTTCGTGCATCATTCAATTGGGATATTTGCTGTTCAACGGTAAGGCCAGCCATATTGGGAGCTTCATCAACTGTGCCGGAGCTTCTACGAAGGGCTGCATGTAAGGAATAGTCGTTATCTTCTTTGTTGTGGAGGCGCAAAAGTCGAAGATTGAGATCGATAACTCATTCTGTGTCGGAAGTTCTCATAGAGGTGCAGATTTTATTAGACTGTTAATGCCGAAAGGATAAAGGAAGACGCGCATCATCGCGGTCGAGATCCATGATTTTAGCTCTTGGCGCCTGAGGCATTCACGCAGATATCAGCCTTCAAGTCCACGGATCGTTCGACAAGGTGCTTCTCCGTCTCAGCAAAATATAAAATGGCAGTGTAAGGTGGAAGTTCCGCAACTATATCCTTAACATGCTGACTGTCAGATCCAGAATACCTCGCTCTTCATATTACGATAGGAATTATCGTCAATCCGCCGCCCTTCTCCGCGCGCGGCGTCCCTACCTAGTCAAGAATGCTCTCACGGGCATAGGAATTTTTGCATTTGCTATCGGAGTCTGTATGTCTCACCATCCCTACTTTGTCTCTCTTAGAATGGCTCAAATCCTCTAATGCCTATTTTCATAGATACATACACGATCAAAGCAGTCTCCCAAGATGATTTTGAAGATGTCCAAGTCCCAGCAGCGCCCCGCGCGGGTGCGAGTATAGCAACAAATGGCCCTGTTGTAAAATGAGGATATGTGGGAGAAGAGGAGAAGAGTGGATCACTACCCTTGGGCGAGGTCATAAGTAACATACTGTCAATTCCGATCATACCTAAGTCGGAAATGGGTAGTGCTGTGGGAATAACATGTACCTCATGTATTATGGAGAGCATGGGTGGGTCTTCCGACTTATGGACAGTATTGTTCAAGGGAAATCTCGGTGGCTTTACGGCACGTATTGCACTGCTGTAGATTAGGATGGTATATCATCTCTATTAAGCCGAGAGATATTTCGGAGCTTGTGTTGCCATAGAATATTCAGATACAGGAAAGGCGTCAAAGGTATTTCTTGTCATTGAACTGTATTAAATTCAACTCCACATTATGTATGCAGCTTGCAATCAAGATAGAATCTGTCCCAGAATATCCTTACGCCATCTTTCTATGCAAGCCTCCAAGTCTCGCAATCATATACTCCAATCATGCCTGCAATCTTAACGCCCCGCCGTATGTCCGTCATCAATCATATACACTAGTCGAACTATCATCAGAATCGACCCAGAGCTACTGCTGCCTGTTCTCGCCTCGCATCCTGTTGGAAGTCACGAGGAACGTCCATAGGCGAAGAATATTGGTTTCCATTAGCTTTGGGAACATCTGGTATACTCGATATGCTTTGGTGGTCAGGTAGAGGTACTCGAGCTTGCTGAGGTGAGAGCGATGCTTGCCGACTTCCTAATAGCGAGGGAGCGGTATTATGAGAGCTACTCGGGTTGCCGAACGGATTGTGCGGCGATATACGACCGCCAGATGGCGCGAGCCCTTTCGATTGTTGTAGGAAGGACGATGCGTTGTTTGAAAAGGTTCCAGGAACTGGAATTCCCGGGCCAGGCTGATGCGAATGTCGTCGTGGGGGCTGCCCTTGAGAAAAGGGGCTCGTAGGTCTAGGCGTGTGCTGAGCCGAGGTCTGTCTTTGCAGGAGATGGGCGTGGGAAGGGTGCTGCGGGTTTGCCCATGGCGTTTGCTCAATGAATTGCTCTTCAGCAGGCTTGAATCGCGAGGTTGAGCCTGCCGTACGCAACGCATTCAAGTCCTGAATCGACAGTCCTCCCGAGATATGTTGAGCTTGTTTTATGCGCTGAAACATGTCAAATTACGCAAGATGAATTTTGAATCCGTGAACTTACGCCCATTTTTGCACCAATCCTCTCAAGATCCTCGTCAAGCTCTGCAGATGTAGCTGTAGCCATTGGCGGAGCCGCCGGAAATCCCACATATTTTGCAATACCAGACAAAACCGATACCTCGTTGCTGTAAGCTATTTGATGCCTTATTTGCTGTTGCTTGTTGGTGGGGAATTTCAAGGTATAATCAGGCACACTCCCGGCGTAGCTCCTTCGGTCGTGTTGTATTTCATACCACTGTTTACCAAGCTGCTCGATTTTCTTTTCTCTGATCTCTCGTACTTCTTGTTTATACTGTGTATGCATCTGGCTCCTCCGGGCGACAGCGTAGGTTTTTAGAGCCTTTAATTGATACTCTTGTCGGGTGTCTGCTATACGAACCCGCTCGTCTCTCCGTGCATCGACACAAGCCAGCATAGCTAGGTAGCCTGGATGTGTTGGTTTGTCTAGTCGTAACATCGCTTCCTCCCGGTTCAGTTGCTCGAGACGGTCCTCGTAGAGTCTGATCTCACTTAGTAAATGAACATGGATAGATTTCCATTGCTCACCTGTCCCTGAATGTCGAAAACTGTTGCTCTATTGAACTTAACTGGTCTAGCGCGATCCTTTTCTTCTCAACTAGAACGATGATTAGCGCGTGATAGTAACTGGATATGCACTGGCAACTGACGTTCTTCTTCGTTCCTCTGCGCAGCTTCTGCTTCATCGTCACCTTCATTTTCTGCATTCTCTTCCTCGGCTTTGTTGGCTTCATCGTCGCCGTTTACTACTTCACCGTCCGGCAATGCATCTTCATCTTCGCCCTGGTTGGTAGTACCATTCTCTGCGACTTTCTTCTTCTTGCGGCCCCTTTTCCGAGGTGAAGTTATTGTGTCAGCTGTCTCGGGAGCTTCATCGTCTGCCACCACTTGTTCTTCGACTTCCTCGGCCGTTTCGTCTTCGTGGGGTGCCCCGCCTTCGTCCACTGAGATATTCCCACTAACAGGATGCGAAGCATCTGCCTCCTCATCTTGATTAGCATCGTCTTCTATCGCATAATCATCCCCGTTCTCCAATATAGACCCAGTGCGCTTGCGCAAAGGCTCCTCGAGGTCCTCTTCGAGACCACTCCCAGCCATTATGGAACGTTTCCGCTTTCGCGTGTCGGCCTCTAAAGCGGATAGCATATTCTTGTTTTCGAGTGATTCTTCCTCTAGAGATGTTGGCGCTGTTGGAGGTTCGTGTTCTCCGTCGTCAGGGGCAGTACTTTTTGGCGACTCGGGCGATTCATTCGAAACTTCGGCGTCAGATAATGGATCGTCGTCATCGTCGTCATTTTCGATGGTAATTTGCTGCTGAAGCTTGCTGGGGGTGCGTTCGTAAGTTGAGGCATCGTTGTTAGAGCTTAAGACGACGTCCTGCTGTGGTCGGAATTTGTTAGGAGACTCTTCAAGTCGTTCCGTCTCGGCTTCGGAGTCATTCTCCTCGTCAGAAACATTGCTAAGCCCGTCAGATTCGTCTTGGTCTTCATCTTGCTCGGCGTCCTTGTCTTCAATTTCGCTCAAACTGCTTGAGCCGTCTCCGTCCACGTCGATGTCGCTCAAGTCGTCCGGCGAAGCTCCTTCGCGGGCAGCTTGCAATAAAGCGTCAGCGCCTTGATCCATCGTCACACTCATATCGCACGTAATGATATTCCAAGACTGTGGTGCCTGACAAGACAGTGTGGTTCACATAACCTCGTGTCGTGATGCGTGGGTGATTGGCGTGGAAGAATAGTCTGCGCGAATGCGGTGTGCGGTGGGGGAAGGTCGGTGTTGTAGCTAGAGAATTCAATCGTAGTTAGAATATGAACCATGTATAAGCTGATGGATGAATCAGAAGGCTCGCTCCTCGTAAAGTGAGCGTTGAACAGCGCTGTGGCTTTGGGTAAATGGTAGAGAACCTGCAAGAGACCCCATCATGATCATCAGGACCAGGGCAGACTGCTTCACCGCCTAGTTTCCACTTTGAGTTAGACCTATCGGCAGAAAATCGCGGGACTTGCGAAATTCCGCGATTTTCAAACTTATTTTTGTGCCCGCGACAGCTCCTACCAACCATTGGGATTTACTGGTTATATCCCCGACCAGACCAGACAACAAAATGGGAAAGAGAGATCACAAGGGTGAGGGGAACGGCAAGACTGTGAACAAGTCCAGTCGCAAGAATTATACCAAGAAGGTGGCCCTGTCGGACGACAAGGCTGTGGACCCAGGCCTTGCCCTTCTCTTTGCTTCCAGTGTAGGATTCAGTTATGATATTTCTAAATTCTTTGGCTAATGCACTCATCATAACAGTCCGGTCCAGTCAAAGCACCTCCCAAGTCACGGTATGAAGAAGGTCCACCACCTACAAAGCACGCAGTTGCCGAGGTCGAGGATGAATCTATAGAGAACGGCGATCTTGATGATGAAGACGATGAATTGAGTAGCATCGAGGAAGATATAGAAGATGCTGATGCTATGATTCTACCAGATGAGGGTAATGAGTTAAGTGAGGCCTCGGAAGAGGCCCCCGATCTGGATCGAATCATTGAGGCAACAAAGCCCAAACAAAAGAGAAAGAGAAATTTGGAGGATAATTTGGAGGATAAATACATGCAGAAACTGGCTAAGGATGAGGCCAGAGAAGAAGAGGAACGCCAAGCTCAAAGACAGTTAAAACGCCAGAAGCTAGCGTCTGACCAGGACGGATACACTTCTGACAAAGAAGACAACGCTGAAGAGATCGTTGATAGTACACCTGAGGCAGATATGAGCAGCGAAGATGGCTCAGATAATAAGGGGCCCGATTCTAAGTTTACTCGCCCAGCAGATGTCCCTGTACACGAATCCCTAGCACCAAATAAAGACACCACGGAGATCGAGAAAGCATCCCGAACAGTGTTCCTGGCCAATGTTTCGACTCAAGCAATTGCATCCAAATCAGCTAAGAAGATTCTCATCGCCCATATGTCCTCATTCCTCTCCTCCATCCCAGCACCACCAGAAGGCAAACCAGCGCACAAGCTAGACTCTCTCCGCTTCCGCTCCACAGCCTACGCAGGAACAGCCCTACCAAAGAAAGCCGCTTTCGCCAAAAAAGAACTGATGTCGGCTACAACCAAATCCACAAATGCCTACGTCGTCTACTCGACCGCCTATGCTGCCCGAGAAGCGGTTAAGCGACTCAACGGTAGCATAGTTCTCGACCGCCACCTCCGCGTCGATGGTGTTGCACATCCTGCTAGAATAGATCACCGCCGCTGCGTCTTTGTTGGCAACCTAGGTTTTGTCGACGACGAGAGCATGCTTCCTCAAGGAGACGGTGAGAATGAGCGGAAGCGGTCAAAGATCCCTTCTGATGTCGAGGAGGGTCTGTGGACGCAGTTTGGGAAGGCGGGGAAGGTGGAGAGTGTGCGCGTTATAAGAGATGAGAAGACGAGGGTGGGAAAGGGCTTTGCCTATGTACAATTTGAGGTTTGTCATCCCTATCGCCTTCGCACGTCATTGAGTAAACGCTGATGTGAATCAGGACCCAAATTCAGTAGAAGCCGCTCTGCTTTTTAACGAAAAGAAATACCCGCCGATGCTTCCCCGCATCCTCCGTGTCGTTCGCGCAAAAGCAGTTCGTAAGACTGCTCTCGCCAGCGCCGCCCGCTCCGGACCCAGAGCTAACGAGTCTCAAAACAAAGTCTATAATCCCAAAGTACCAGGCAAGCAGGCTTCGTTAGAAGGTCGGGCAGGAAAGTTGTTGGGTAGAGCAGGAGCTGCGAACTTCAAAAGGGGCAAGGGTAGTGGCGCCAACGATATCTCACTTGGGAAACGAGGGGACGGGAAGTCTAAGGCAGGTTTTAAGACGCCGGAGATGGTCGTGTTTGAGGGCCATAGAGCAAGTTCTAATGTTAAGCCGAAGCTGGGTGGAAAGGTGAAGAAGAGTGGGAAGCCGACGAACAGGGGTGCAAAGAGAGCCAGCGCGTGGAAGAAGAGTGGAGGCAGGAAAGCAAAATAAGGTGTGAGCGACGACTGCTAAGAATATACCACAAAAAGCAGACTTTAAAATGTTAAGGTACAGCAAATGTTCCAATGAATTCTCGGATATATGTCTAAAGTTATGATGTCCCTTAGCTTACTCCATTCTTCAAGAATTCAAGAATTCAAGACAAGACGAATGCATCTCATTCACACACATTAACCAAGAATTCTTCCCCTCCCTCAATACCTAGCGCCAGCCAAAAGTCGTGCGGCAGCCTTTCATAGTAATTACTCTTAGTCTGTACTCCCTTGTCTTTCAACATCTTCTCTGGCACTTTTCACATGAAAGTATACAGCACTCTACAAGTCTTACACAATCGTACTCTAGCGCGAGAAGCCACGATATTCAAGCTCCAGAGGCCTCGTAGAGATAGAAGGTACAAAGCCTATCGTCATCCTTCAACAGTTCTGTCCCACAAAGTGCAGTATGCGTCCTCGGAAATGCCTACGGATAGTAACTCAGCAACTAATTTTGATATATGAGAAACTTCAAAGACAATATCCACAATCAAGTAACGAATAGTCATCTTACTTAAAGAATTGGATAACGTGAGACTATACTTTCTTGGTTTTCTCAGGCGGAACAGATGTAGCATCTTGGTCCAGTGTCTCTACATGAAAATAAGCCATAGTGTGAGAATTAACGAGCCTGATCGTAGCCGGCAACGAACAATTGAGCATAACAGAAGAATCCCAATTGGACCTCGGAGACATATCAATCAGAAGCTACAGATACCAAGTATCCAAAGTGTGGACCTTTGATCAAGCTTTGTACAACAGGCAGAAGCCTTGTGCGGGGTTAGCACGAGGCTACGACCAGCGTCTGAAACGAGGGGAAGCAAGATGTGGTGGACTATGTCCATAGACTTGTGCCCGCTAAATCCAAGATGGATCATATAGTTTCGTAAGCTGAGGTAATTAGTTTTGGCATGAGGTCAAAAGAGGGTGGGGGTTGTTCTATCAGCTTACGTTTGCTCCCGGTTGCCTCTTATACCATGATTAGCTTTCCAGGTACTTCAATGAAGCTGGTTTCCTGCAGAATCGGAACTTGCTCAGGTCGGAAACTTGACTTCCACAACTGATCTCCTTATTCCCTCCGATTCTTCCCTAATTTTCTCGACAAGGCCTCCCTTCTCTCGCACAATATCGCAGAAATCCTCCATCGAACCTCCCACTCCAAAGTAAACATTCTTTGCTGCTATCAGAGCTGTCGGCTCCCCAGACTTTACTTTGCTTAGTAGACTCATAAGCGTTTCTGCGAAAGAAGTCAAAGCAGCTGGAGAATATATTGTCTCAGCTCCAATGACTGTGAGTCTGATAGGACTAGACGCCGGCTCTATCATGTCCACGAGTTCTGGACTCCATCCACCAGAGAAGAAAGATAATTTGATATTCGACGCCTTCAAGAATGCTAAAAATCCTTCTTGAACGCTAGGATTAATTTCAAACTCTCCTTCTTCCGGCCATGGGTCCGAGAGCGTGGCTTTTGCCCAAGATAACAGGATGTTTGGTAACGTGACAAGCTGAAGGACGGTGGGGTTATAGTCTGCAAGGTCAAGGTCCAGTTCAGCTTCGGGGGAAGATTCCTTGCAGAGCCATTGGAATACAGCAAGAGAAGGTAATGCAGTTCCACATCCCAGCTGTCATAAGATCAGCCATGCGTGTTGCTTCCGCATGAGGAGGAAAAAGAAATCACGTTACCTCCAAGATCCTCCGAGGAGGGACCAAGACCTCCCCGCTTCTCTTGTATAACTCCTTTACCACGTCAACAGAGCTCTCCCAGCTCTTGAAACCGCCCTCGTAGACGCCCGTTTTAACATCATCCTTTGCAAGATGTCCCAACCCCTCATCGTCCTCTTCAGCCATCAGCTGGACGCGGACATCCCAAAGTTCTCTTCTCGGGATAGATATCTCTTGGCCGTCATCCAACTTGATTACCAGTGTGCTGTAGGCAATCTTTGAAGGCAACGCCTTCAACATTGTCACTAGATCATGCTTCTGAGGCGGTAGTAAAGGTTGGCCTGCTACGGGAAAGGCAGAGCTAGAAGGCCGTCTGAGGGTGCCTGTCTCTGCCGCATGCTTTGACGTAGATGGGATGGTTGGAGGGGCCGAAGGACTAGCATCATCTTCTATATCGTCTCCAGAGAAGGAGAAGCTAAAAGTAGACATGGATGATGACTTGCGTTGGAAAAGGGGTCAGAAACACGTGAGATGTAATTTTCGAGGCAGAATTTTGGCGCAGACCTAACCGTAACCGAGACCAAAATCCAACCTCATGCCTCATTCTATGTATGTCTCCTACAAACACCACAGGTGTTGGCATTTGACAAGCTCAATTATCCGACAGTTTTCATATTTGCAAACAAGAACTATTAAGATATTCCGGTGGTAACTGCAAGGGTACACCGGACTGAAATGATTTTGCGGAAACTTTGAAATCTCACTGAGTCACTATATAGAACTTCGTGCTAGGAAGAGCTTTTTCTGAACTACTTGGAAGCTACCGTAAGAATTCAAGCAACGATGCCGGAATATATCCAAGTATAACTCCCACAGGATTACGACCGCTGTTCCTAGAATATCTTCAACGCAGTTGCAACGGCTCTAAATGCTGTGTAGTCTCCCCGTACAGCGCGTCAAAGATGGATAGTGACACATATTCCTCTATATTTAATTCACCTCCACAAGCTATGGTTTAGAATTCCAATATCTTAATATCGCTTTGAAATATCAAACCAAAATGGCTACCTAACTCCAAATGCGGCGGGTCTAGCTGGCTACCAAGCTGTAAAACAAATGTAGAAGGTGTCTTGGAATCTTAACAAACACGAGAGAAGTACTTTTTATAAGGACGACATAGCTCCATCTGCTTCCTTCCCAGTATGTTTTATTGAAAATCAGGATTGAGATACTGTTTCCGGTAAAGTTCCTCCCTTTTCATCGCGAGGGCGCCCCAGCGCTCCAGACGACCAAGATCCCACATCACATAAACCCACTTGCGCAGGCTCCTCGGGTGTTGTTGAAAATAGCAAATGTCTTCCATGTAATTAGTTAACCAAGGTTAGGTAGCATTTGGGAGCTTGATATCATCTCCGCTAAAGAGAAGCTCCTCTTCATTGCCAGGCGCCATATGTTGCTGTTGGGGTGGAGTACAATGGTAACTCATCGAGCGCCAACGTCAGACATTCACTTGGTTTCTGGAGGTGATTCTCGAGCAGGTGAGCGCGGCCTTCAACTGAATTAGTGGCGAGAGTCTGCTCGAAGAACGACCAGCCTAACGACATACAGTATTTGGGAAAATTGTGATGCAAAGGACGGCCGCGGCGATCTGCAGCAAAATGAGTTAGTAAAAAGTTTTCGATGTCAGAAAGCGAGGTAGATCTACTTACCGTAGAGCTCTTCTACCATATCTAGACGGAGATTCATAAGGTTTTGACACTGCTCGAATATAGCGACGTAGTGGTCCATGACAAAGTCACGTATGCAAGCAATCTCTTACACCTCCAGCATCTCGAAGCTTGAGAGAAGATGTTTAGACAATGTTCCCATGCCCATGTTGAAGCTATATCCATGAGGTATGTCGAAAAGGGCATAGAACAATTGGAAGCGATACAATGCGCGGTAAATATCTTGCTCGTCCCAGTCAATCTCTCCATCGTCCGGCTCCTCAATGCATTTGACTGGATATAGCAACAACCTAGATTGACAGAAGGCCAATGTCATTTTCACCACAGAGTGCTGAGTTCTGATCAGAGATGTTAGCACATCAAAGTCGAGGCTACTAAGCTGTAGATAGAGTTCTGGTTGCTTCTGTTCAGCTCTGTGTTGTTTAATAAACTTCCTTATAGGCTTTTCATCCAGTGTCAGTTGTGAAGCACGATGGAGCGAGATGGCGTCATGGAACGCGGCCGGCCCTAGCTCTTTAAGGAGAACGGTTGTTAGAATAGTTCGACGATGACTCATGTAGGTTATGTAGGCGGCATGAAATGATGGCGAAGATCGTACAAGGGCGTGTAAGGTTTTGACATCTGGTGCATGCTCAAGAATAACTTGCTTGACCTCAAAAGGTAAGGAGTCGAGGTTGGCATAGTGATAGACTTGCCTAGGCTTGTTCAGTGGAGAGGAAGCTGCACTCTTGGGCCTGCCAAGAGAAGTCACCATTTTGACAAGTGAGTTACTTGAGAGAGCTAGGGTAAGGTTCAGATGATCCAAGTAGAAATATTTTGATATAGGAACACCTCTTAAAGGCGTGCGAAGGGTTTCAACTTCTAACAACCCAAGAACTGGCTTACGCTTTTGTAGTATACATTCTATCACCTAACAAAGAGTCTTGTTCTCTCTGTATCGAACAATATAATTGTGCCAGTACAAAGAGTAATAAGGGTACAAAAAGAAACAAGATACATCTCAATCATGCTTTGAAGCCAAGGGACAAAGGCATTTTAGGGTGGGTCAATCGGATCTAAAGGGAGCAGTTGAGCTCTCAAAGACGCCTGCATCACGACTGCGTGATCAAAAGCTTCCTCGTAAAATATGTATTAGAATCCTTATCGCGAAACTTGATTTCAAATTCGTGCAAAGAAAAACTAGTCGTCAAAGGAATAGAGAGAGAATATCGAAGAAAAATGCCACTGAGATTCTTCCGGTTCCGTTTACAGAAAACTTGGCTGTCAAAGGAGCAGAGAGGATGGGACAAATATATCAAAAAAAAAAAAAAATACCATCGAGATTCCCTAAAACTTAATTACACCTGGGGTATCACAAAATTAGAATCGCAAGCAACAACACCCAGCACTAAAATCCCGAACCACCCGGACCGCCAGGCCCTCCATGATGTCCATGATGCCCATGCCCACCACCAAATCCCGGCCCAGCTCCTCCTGGCCCTGGCCCCATATGTTGCCCTCCAAAGCCAGGCCCACCATGATGACTCTCATGATGGCCGCCAAACCCTCCTTGACTATGCGGGGGTCCCGCTTGATGATGATGATGATGATGGCCTTGACTTCCACCATGCATCAACTCGCCCAGTAGCCCACCGCCCGTAAAGCCCTCTTGCGACATCCCTCCCGTTCCGTGGTGCGGTGATGGTTTACCGTGGTGTCCGAGTCCGTGGCCATGACTATGCCCATGCCCGTACTCAGGCCTAGGAGAGTTCATAGCTCCATTCACAAGCCCACCTGTTGCAAAAGGCTGCTGATGGTGATGGGGAGGCGGGCCGCCGTAGCCTGGGTGGCCTTGCGGTGCGTAGTTGTACGGTGGCGGCGGCGAGCCCCATTGTTGCTGTGATTGATGATGGTGAGGAGGATTGTGGTGTTTTTTGTCAGAGATTTTCTGCTCGACTTTGTGGATGATCTTATCGACGATTGCCATTTTATGGTCGGGCAATATGATTAGGAGTTTTCCTTTGTTTGGTGCGCGCGGTCGAAGAAAGACTGAATGACAGGAGCGCGAAAATTTTCGAAGAGAAGGAAATGGGTTAAGCAAATTGGTAGTGAAGACTTATATATAATCTATCGAGCTTTCCAGATAAACTTCGAATACCTACGTCAGCAGCGTTTTCAGTGGTCTCGCATACGCAAGTTGCCTCGTGGACATGACGCCAAGTGGGTTGTGCACAACGCTTGGCCCACTTATAGCCTCAAATATATACAGTGGGGAAACGTGTGTCGGAGGGCTTAATACATTCAAAGCGAAAATATCGGTCAATGTGCACAGGAGCTTCCTGACAAGCTTCGATAAAAGCTGACGGCTGGCTCGCGATATACATAACGAAAGCTTGAGTAATTAGGTATCCTTTCGGTGGACGGAACTAGCGTCTCCTCATTCACGATTAACAATTGCGAGCCCTAAGCGTAGAAATGTAACGAGGAAAAACAATCATGGAAGATGGTAAGATTATATTTAGTGTATATCTTCGATGCTGTCTTGCACATCGGGATATTCGAGAACTTTCCCTATCTCTTGAAAGTGTAAGAATAGCTTCATTCATCGTGAATATTGAGCCTTATCTTTACAGCTATGAGCCAAGCTCAGATGCAGAGCTTTGTCTGCATTTAGTTACCCTAGTTGGCTGCCCTTACCCTCGTCTCTGATATGCCTCTCGTTCGACTGGAGGACTGGGACTTTGTCGAGCCATGTCGCGTTGCCCTTCTACCCTCTGTAGCTTGGGTCTTGGTCTTATAAGTGATGTAGACTGCCACAACTTCAATCAAGCGGCATTGGAGGAGCGTATGTTTCGATGATCTTTGCTAAGATGTCAATGTGATCTCGAACGTTGGAGCCGACGACCTCCACTTCTTCCTCGACTTTAATGTCAGTCATCGAGCGTCCCCAGACTTCAGCCGTCATGGGACCATCGTGGTTGGCAACCTTCAGAGCCC
Source organism: Proliferodiscus dingleyae (assembly GCA_003988795.1). Taxonomy (NCBI): domain Eukaryota; kingdom Fungi; phylum Ascomycota; class Leotiomycetes; order Helotiales; family Lachnaceae; genus Proliferodiscus; species Proliferodiscus dingleyae. Next base: position 325,916 of record QYAK01000014.1, on the reverse strand, counting down.
ATTCCATTTTCGGCCACCAGCTTGAGGGCAGCAGACTACAGATTCCATTCACCTCTCTCTTTGCAACTCCTTGTAACCACCAGACGTCGTCGATTGCCCTGATAAGAGCGAAGAAGCAGGCAACGATCAGAAGCGTCCGCGGATCGTGCTCTCCCATCAAGCTCACGAATTTTCGAGATACAGTTGCAGCAAAACCGAGAATTCTATTCCGATTCGGCCTTAAGTATGCCCAGTTTAGAAAAGCAACTGAGTGCTCGTAGGCCTGTCTCGCCTCCGCGCATACTTGCTCTGGCGCGGTCTCTATTTCCTCATCAAGACCATCTAGAAGTGGAGCAAAGAACAGTTTTCGCTGTGGATCTAGATCTAAGTTGAGTGCCGGCTGACCGTCGATAATGGAGAATACTCTATCACTCTGTCGCAGCCACTGCCAGCTGGACATGACTACCGCTTTGACACCCTGAAAGGAGTGGAACCACGCGAGTGGTAGCGTATATCCTCCGTCACCCTGAAAGTCTTCATATATTCTTGAGGCAGACGCCTGGAAAGCGATGAGTGCGGAGGTAGAGAAAATCGCTTCCGCGTTGAGCCGAGACACTCCTGAATTGAGCAGCGAGGAGTACTGTGCCAGTGCTGACGCCATATATCCATGGGAAGCTCTGGTTAGAACTTTGTCGTCGGGATTCTGCTTGCGGAGATGGAGGGCTGAAACTGCCAGAATTGCATCCATGAGATAGGGTGCATCATATGCGATTGTCGGGATGTCTACCTTCCATGCCTCTTGCGCCGCTTCAACGTCCGAGAAGGTAAGGGATGTCCGGGAGGTGAAGTGGTGCATGAGTCTGAGCTCTAATTGACGGGCAGCAGCAATATTGACGTTCGTGCGGACAAGATCTGTGGGGGTCTGGTACAATGGCATAAGAGTAGACTTCGACGAGGGGGAGGCGGCAGAAGCAATAGGACTGGTTCCGACTGAAGTCAACGTGCTCTGCTGGTGAAGTGAAGGAGGGCTCAGATCCGGGGTAGCGGGAGTGTCGGGAGTCAGTGGAATGCCTTCAAAATCGCAGGCGACTCCATGCTTCGCACAGTTTCCGCACACAGGATGTGCCTCATCGCACTATTTACATGTCAACAGGGGAGTGTACTGCAGGATTAGGCCAACACCATGCCTTTATCTTCCTCTGCTTGCACCTTTGGCATCCGGCCTTGGATTTCTTGTGAGACCTCCGCGGCGGCATATTGAAGGCTAATACCCCTGGAAGCTACGAAAGGAAGGGGTCGGGACAGAGGAGGTCCTGGGCATGGTGGTGCCTTTGAGGGAGGATGAAGGCATATCAAGAGTACCGGAGATAGATCCGATAAAGATGAATTGCTTCTTGCACCGTCTGGACGAGCGTGAGTGTGGATGGGATGGGATGGGATGGGATGGGTTGGCTGGTTGGCTGGTTGGCTGGTTGGCTGGAGGTAAGGGCAGGGCAGGGCAGGGTAGGTGCGGGATAGGATACGACTACGACTATGACAGAGGGCACGGGAGGAGGTTCAGCCGTAGCGAGATTTTCGTACGAGAAATTATCGCTGGAGTTGGGAGGGACTTTCTTGCAGTCTAGTCCTGGCCTGCTTCTGCTGAAATCTATTGAACTCTGCTGGGCTGTACTGGACGGGACTGGACGTAATTCTTCGAACTACTTACAGTACAGCACAGTAGTAAGTACAGTAGTAAGTGCAGTAGTAAGTACAACTTAGGTAGGTAATCCCTCGCATTTGTCTTCTTCACATGTCCCCTTCACCCTTCACCCTTCACCCTTCACCCTTCACCCTTCACCCTTCACCCTTCACATGCCCCGCCCCCGCCTTATGGGCAACGGCGACCCTGCAAGGTACGTACATACATACATAGCCATAGACATGTCTGTCCTATACTGTATAGTGCAACTATAGTACAGTCCTTTACAGTACAACGGCTTTCCACCCCGCTCTTGAACTCATGGATGAGCAATCTGATGACAATTTGCTTGTGCTCTCATGGCCTAGACTCCTCCTCCTCTACCTCCTGACAAGACACCCTGTCCTCTGTTCTTTCTCTCTGCAGCACCAGCCAATACAGTATGACAAAGCGGCCCTACTCGCGCAAATGGGCTTTCGTCTTTAAATACAGTACACATCAGATTAAAGCCTAGCCTCGGGTAGTTGCGCCTACCCCCTTATCATTATCAATCCATTGTTAGCCTTTGGTGTTTTCTAGAATTCCGTCGGAGCTTGCAGTCATACATAAAAAGCCTTCCTGTTTGCTTTTCCTGCTCGAGTATCTTCCCTCTCTTTGTATTCGTCACAATCTCCTCTCGATCGTGTCGGAAGAGAAGAAGAAGAAAAAAAGATCGCCCCTGCACCGTGCTGCATCGCATCGCCCCCCCCATCAACCCCTCCCGCTCCCCTCACCACATCGAACAGCCATGGCTGACCACCCGATTGAGACGCCTCCAAGAGCTCCCTCCCCCGTCCATCGATTCGGGACTCTTGCAGTACATGCAGGCGCCTCCCACGATCCAACCACAGGCGCCGTCATCGAGCCCATCTCCCTCAGTACAACATTCGCCCAGACCGCCGTTGGCAAGCCAGTCGGCCAATACGAATACTCCCGCTCCTCCAACCCCAACCGGGACAATTTCGAGACCGCGGTAGCAGCCCTCGAGCACGCAAAGCACGCCCTAGCTTTTGCATCAGGGTCCGCCACCACTGCCGTGATCCTGCAGAGTCTGGCGGCCGGCAGTCATGTCATCAGCGTCAGCGATGTGTACGGAGGTACGCATAGGTACTTCACGCAGGTAGCGAAGGCGCACGGGGTCAAGGTGACCTTTACGCCAGAGATTGAGGTTGACATCCGGGAGCATATCACGCCGGAGACGAAGCTGGTGTGGATTGAGAGTCCATCGAACCCGACCTTGCGGCTGGTTGATATCCGGGCTGTGGCTAGCCAGGCGCACGAGCATGGGATCATGGTCGTGGTCGACAACACGTTCCTCAGCCCGTACGTCCAGAACCCGCTGGACCATGGCGCGGACATTGTGGTGCACTCGGTGACCAAGTATATCAATGGGCACAGCGACGTGGTGATGGGCGTGGCGGCGTTCAACTCGGATGCGATGAAGGAGAGGTTGGGCTTCTTGCAGAATGCGATTGGGGCCGTTCCGTCTCCTTTCGATAGCTGGCTTGCGCATCGGGGACTGAAGACGCTGCATCTCCGAGCGAAGGAAGCAACGGTGAATGCCACTGCTGTTGCTAAGGCTCTTGAGGCTTCTCCGCATGTCATTGCGGTCAACTATCCCGGTCTCGCGTCTCATCCGCACCATGCGATTGCGCAAAAGCAACATAGAAATGGTATGGGTGGTGGGATGTTGTCTTTTAGGATCAAGGGTGGACATGCCGCTGCGGAGAGGTTTTGTCAGACCACAAATCTATTCACGCTGGCTGAGAGTCTGGGCGGCATTGAGAGTCTGGTTGAGGTTCCCAGCAGTATGACCCACGCTGGTATCCCCAAAGAGCAAAGAGAGGCGGTAGGTGTGTTCGACGATTTGGTGAGAGTAAGCTGCGGTATAGAAGATGCGGAAGACCTTAAAGCGGATGTGCTGCAAGCACTAGAGAAGGCTGTCGTGTGGCCAAAGGTTACGAATGGGCTTTCTAATGGTCATGTCTCCCGATGACAACCTTCACTCTACAACTAGATGGGGGCTTCTGCAATGGCGTTGGCGTTAAAACTTCAAGGAAAAACGGCTCTGGAAGACGGAAAAGAAGGCATGCACAGACGTACATATGCTTCAGCGAGACTTGTAGCGTGAAGACTTTATTATTATGGTATTCTTAGACAGAGATAATTCCAAGATTTGCATCAATTTTCTTGCCATCCTCTCATAGTGAACCAGAACTTGCAGTGCAGATACACTTGCTTGAATATTGGGTAAGTACCATAAGAAAAAAATATTACACTGTAACGCCGATGATAAAAATGCAACAATTACTCTTTTCGCTCTCAGCCATCAACCTGCATCCCCTCCACCGGCTCTTCCTCACCATCCCACCACAGACACGGCCCCATCCCAGGTTCCTCCATACTAGCTATAAGCCGATATGGACTCCGCCTCTCTACCACAGCGCCCTCCCTCTTCAGCGGTCCCAGCGGCGCCTGATCGACCCATTCTTCTTCCTCGATCCTGAAGCGCACGGTCTCGTGGTTGTCGAAGAAGAGGGAGTCTCCGTCGGGAGTCTCCCAGATCATGAGTTGTTCCTCGTCGTCGCTGAGGAGCTCCGTTAGAGAGTGTAGGGGGTGAGAAAAAGAGATAAGGAAGCAGAAATTGGAGGGGGAACAAGGGTTTTTTTGTGGGAGGGGGAGGGGAGGAAGAGAGAAGAAACTTACTATCGAGTTCCTTCAGGGAGCTTTTCCAATGGAACCCAGATATCGTTGAAGAATTTTGTGCGTACTGCGAAGCGTGAGAATCAATAATGGTCGCTCAACCACAAAATAGAGAGAGAGAGAGAGAGAAGGGGGAAGGGTGATATACTATGAATGCCACCTGGTCTGGCGCTGCTGATGCGACCAATCATCACCTCGTTCCTGAACGGGCGGAAGACTATCAAGCGGAATTCGACTGTTACAAGAATCAAGAGTGTCAGTGTAATGTCGAAGTAGAATGATATAAAGGGGAAGAGAAATTCAGAAAGTAGAGTGAATGAACGTACCATTGACGTTCAAAAGCCCGGTGCCGTGACCAATAAGCCCGTCGGAGGCGTACAGGAGATCATACATGCATATGCAGAGGCCAATTTTCTGGATCACTTTGTTTGAATACTTGGTGTTGATGTTGTCTTCGATGGCCATGGCGGAGTCTTTGTTGAAGTCTTTGGGTTCGATCTGGACCAAGTCCGCGATCTTGGTCTGAGAGGTTGTCAGTACTGCTCATGTTGATTGAGTGAGATGTCTTACTAATATGAACATTTTTCTAATGTCGCTATAAAGGAGAAATTGTGACAGAGCGTTCTGGTCCAATCTGCCTAGAATGATTCGAATAGCCTTCTGCTATATTCACTCTTTACGAGTCTTGAGAGCCGCTCAGCCTTGGGCCTATAACTTTTTCTTCTCTTTTTCAGAAATTGGCCATTTAAAGAAGAACAAATTCCAATTTCCTGGCCCGACACAATTCACAAAATCATCACTCCTCCCCGTTCGCCGCCGCAGGACGGAATGAGTTACTACTCCTCCAGTGTCCCACGTGATATGGAACTGCAGAGACAGAGTCAATTGAATTCATTCTGACATTCAAAAAATCATTCACACCTATGCCAACTTACCCGAAACACCTCTCAAAAGTTGCGATTAGGAAACCAGGTCTCATCATCCGCTTCGCAACAATCTTTGCAAGAGCTCTTCGCTATCATTTTCACCAAGAGCATTGCTGAGTCAGCTGGTGGAGCGTGCATGGTGCATCATAAGCAAAATGGCAGGTACAATTCCCCCTTTCCTCTACACGCACATCTGTCGCAGTTTCTCAACTTCAAAATATCTATTTCTCGGCCTCATTTATTTCTTCGCCTTATTATAAGCGTTCCTTCCAAATTCGCTATTGACACTCCTTGCTTTCACCAGACTTCTCCGCCGCTTACGAGTATAACAACGCGGATTTCGAACGATCTACCGTAAATACATATCCACTAGTATACGCTCACCCTCACGCTCATCCTCCGATCGAAGCTTCTCAATTTCGGCAAAGAAAGCGAAGCAGATTCAACAAGATGTCCAGCGGGCAATACAGCTTCCCTCCGCCTCCTCCGCCTCCTGGTCCTCCAGCTGGCCAACAACATCCCCAGTACGGCTACGGTCAGCAACCTCAATACCACCAGCAGCCACGAGGTGGAGGTCCTCCTCGCGGTGGGAGGGGTGGTCAACACGGTGGCAGAGGAGATTTTCAAGGCATGCCCTACTCGCAGCCACCGAATGGCTACAATGGCCCTCCCCAACATCAAGGACCCCCAGCACCATATAATCCACACAATCCCGCAGCAGGTTTCAACCAGGGTCCACCACAGCAAGGTCCTGGCCCTCAGAGCCACGGTCCAGGTGGTGGATACTCTGGTCCCCAGTGGCAAGGTAATCCCCAACACCATGGCCCTCCACATCAAGGCCCGCCTCCGCAACATCATCTACAGCCACCTATGCAGCACAATCAAGCGCCAGCTCCTTTGTCTACACAGAATTATCACCCTAATTATGCACCGCAGCAAGGCTATAACCAGCCGCCGCAGTACGGTCCACAGCAGCCTCCTCAATTTCAAAATTCTCATCACCCACCTCCCTATGGTCACAGTGTGCCACAAAATCAACATGCTCCCCAGCAGTGGTCTGGGCCGCAGCAGCATAGCCCTCCTCATTTTAACAATCGTGGTCGTGGTCGTGGTGGTTTTACACCCAACCGTGGAGGGTTTGAAGCCCCATTAGCGGGTCCTCCGATTCGAATGGGATTTGATAAAGGAAATCATATGGCTCAAGCGGGCAATGGTTATCCTGCGCAGTACCCTCCCAGTAGCCAGTCTCCGCCTGCTCCTTTCAGTCAGCCTCAATATCAAGGATATCCACAAAACTTTAGTCATGGTGGACAGCGTCCCCCTCTTGATCCTAATCCTTTCAACTCTAGCCCTCATCGTGGCAGAGGCAACGCAGATTTTAGAGGCAGAGGTCGTGGCAATTTCAATTTTCGTGGCAATGGCAATCATCAGTCAAATAGTCATCGAGCTACTTCTGAAAACTACCACAAGCCTACAGGTGTAGATGCCAGTGGCAAAAAGAAAAAGAAGCGCAAGACAAACACTCTTGGCTTGACACCAAATGGTGTTGACCATGATGAGAGTGAAGATGATCTCGATGAAGTTGATGAAGAAGCTCGACTTGTTACTTTGCTTGGTCCTGATACTCCACAGTACGTTATTTTTTGAGGGGAAGGACATATCTTTGCTAATACTTCCCAGAATTCCGCAAGATCTCGGGGCCTGGCTTGCAGAGCGCAAAGCTAAATTCCCTACGAAAGCTCGTAGAGATCTCGCTGCAGAAGAGCAACGCTTGCGTCGCGAACAGGGCCGCAAAGGTCAACAGATCAAGAAGGAAGAGGAGACAAAACTCGAGCGAGATCAGCGAAAAGCTGAGAAGCTCAGGCATCAGCTTGAGAAGCTTGAACGCAACATGATCGGGGCCAAGCGCAAGCGTGAGAATGGTGATGAAGGCGACGAAGACAGGGCGCAGGGAAGCGAAAGTGGTTCAGAAAGCTCATCCGACGAGGCAGACCAGAAACCAGAAGAAGCATCTAGTCGGCTGGGTGGTCCTATGCGTATGCCTCCGCCACCAAAAGCCCAGCTTCAGCGTCATTGCAAGTACTTTTCTACTGGCGGTACCTGCGGTAAGAAGGGCAAGTGTCGTTTTGTCCACGATCAAGAGGTCCGAAATCAGGCTTTAAGAGACAAGGAAGCCAACGGCGGCAAGATGACGCTGGCTCAGCGTCTCATTCTCAATGATACTGCGAAGGACGATCTTACTATCTTGAAGTCGATCAAGTACCTCAAGGAGAAGGGTCTCATGGATGAGTCTGTCAATGCCAGTGCAAGCGATGAGCACGACATTAAGACGGAGGAAACCAGTTACATCGAGAACCTGAATTATGGAGACAATTGATCAAAGGTTGCTATCTTGGTCGTTCTGTCGATCAGCGCCTCTGACATTGCACGATGCTTTATATTTCGTTATAGCTTGCACTGGCACTTTCGACTTTTCGGCTTCTGATATCATCTTACGTATTAAGGTTTATTTAAGTCGCCAGGCAAGAGAGAGATTCTCGAGGCCGTACTACAAAACCTCTTCACACTTGTGATTTGACAAACGTCGTTTGCGTGTTTGATTTTTTAAGCGCTCTAGCACTGTTGCTGAAACAGGAGCACTGGAGCCTGGGATTGATAGATCGTATGTGCTGGGAGTCGTTCGGCGTTTTTGAGATGGCAGACCATTAGCTCAGACTGGCTTTACTTTTGTCTGCTTCTGCGTCCGTATTTCTCTCACAATTCCCTGATCGCGCACGTTTTCTTCTACGTTGAAAATTTTAATATGTTGGCGTCGCTAGCTGCACGCACTGTAAATCATAAGGACGTGGGCTTATCAGCCGTTGGGCGTCAGTCGATGCTCTGGATGGCGGCTAGGCTTTTGAATCGCCTTGGAGTTCAGAGAATGCAAGTAGGAATGTATTAACAGGAAACTTCAGTATGTAGTAATGAGAATTTACAACTATTCTGGGCTTATCACAATTCTGAGAAAGGTTCTGTCACAACCTTCACAAGCTTCAGCAGTAATTCGGCGAGCCACTTCGCTGTAAGCATATGCTAGGTTCACCATGATCCGGTCCCAGAAACATCCGTGCTGGTGGTAGCGGCTTCTTCAGGTTTCACTCGATGACACTTAGCATACTAGAGAGCGAAGGGCAACGCCCGTTACGCGAATGCTCTTGAGGAGTATTGATTGGCAATGATGGGGCATAGGTCAAGTCAGTGATAGATGACGTCGTATGAGGTCCGGCCTCGAGGAATATTCAACGGGCATAGTTGACGCAAGACATTAGGTAGTGGCTGTAATCATCACATCATCAAAGGACATTATTTGCGGTTGATGCAAAGTCTTGATTGCTGCCTATTTAACAAAGGTCATTGAATGCTGAGAAACTTGCAGTTGCAAGTGCACCCATATCCCATTGTACCCCAGCCAAACCAAGTTGAAAGCCATATCCAGCATTTACTTGAGAGGAATGAAACGCGAAGAGTGGGTGGCACCAATACCAGGACGACCGTGCTTGACAGGGTGACTGTAGCATTATTAGCATCACGCTCTTCGAAGACTCTCCGGAATCAAAGAATTAAAAACAGCAAAACGGTTGACAGGTTTACTCACTATGAGATCGAGAACTCTCCCAGGTAATGTCCCACCATCTCGGGCTTGATCTCCACCTGGTTGAACTCCTTGCCTGAGTAGATACCAATGACACTGCCAATCATCTCCGGCACAACAATCATGTTTCGCAAGTGCGTCTTGACCAGATCAGGCTTCTCGTTCGGCCTGGCTTCCTGCTTGGCCTTGCGCAGCTTCTTGATCAGACCCATGGGCTTGCGCTTTAGGCCACGGTTGAACCGGCGGCGGGCACGGGCGTGCACGACATCACGGAGCTGGTCGGAGGAGAGGTCGAGGAGTCTGAGGTGAGGTGGAGGGTTAGCTTTTGTCTCTCAACTTGTAAACAAGTGAAGATCCCCTTTGCACTGCTCAGGTGTGTTGGGTATGGGTATGGATGTGGATGTGGATGTGGATGTGGGAGGCATACTGGTCGAGGTCGATACCACGGTAAGAAAACTTGCGGAAGGCTCTCTTCTTCTTGATCTCAGCAGCCTGCTCGGCATCCTGTAAGGGAGAGTTCATGGTCAGCAGGATATTCATGTCATCGAGGAGCAAGAACTTCGTGTCTGCGAGCGCTGGCAGACGCTCGGAAAGGAAAGGTATTTTTTTTTTTGGCATACATAGTCTGCGTCAGCCATATTTGCTCGATTTGTGTACCGAGATGATCCTCAACGTCGTCAAAGGATGAGGCGGAAGTTCTGGCGTAGAGATAGATTTTGCTTGTTCTTGTGGAGTTTAGGGATTTCAATGTGGTGCGCTTAGTCACTTAGCGTCTTCACGTGGACAGATCAAGACCAGAATGTCTATAAATCAGCCAATCAGCACTAGAACAAAGGTGGGAACACTCAAATCTTGGCTTCAAAGAGATGTCTATGTACTCGTCGCAGACAAACAGGTGATTTTAGATTACTGTAAGTGAATTGTTCGGGAGATCTCGTCTATTTAAGCTGCCATAAGATAATCAAGATTATAGCTCTTGGTATAGCCTGCAAAGACAGGGCGATTACCATAAGACCCTTACAAACACGTTAAATTGCTTACTTAAAGGCAAAAATATCTTTCCATGTTAGTTTTAAACTTGCAACACCTGCAACAGAGATAGCAGAGATTAAAAGCGAATAAAGGAGCAGGGCTTTTGGAGGAAGCACGTCTTCATTGCTCTATCTAACATGCATAGCTGGCCATAGTCCGTGAATCCACTTCCCGAACTCCCACGATATGCAGCCAACAGGCGAAGCCTGCACAATTCCTTCCAAATATCCCAGCCATCTAGAGAAAAGCAATTCCGATATTGAATGCTTAGTCGAAAAGACCGAAGCCCATATCCTCGTCGGACTCCTCCTTCTCTACATAACCACATTAGTACGCATTCGAACAGCAAGCCTTGTAGAGTAGCCATACCCTCTTCCTTCTTCTCTTCCTCCTTCTCCTCGGCAGCACCACCGGCAGCGGCAGCTCCGCCAGCCGCAGGAGCAGCACCTCCAGCACCACCAGAGGGGACGGATGCGAGTTTGGTAGAACCTTCGGCGATCAACTAGAAACTCCTATCAGCACTGATTCCGATTGCTAAAGCCCATCACTCGATGAAACACAAGGCGGTGTGTTATACCTCAGAGATATCCTTGCCCTTGAGCTCAGAGATCAAGGAAGAGAGACGCTCGTCATCAGCTTCGATGCCGACGGACTCGAGAACGGTCTTGATGTCGCTCTCCTTGGGAGAGGATTTGCCACCGAGGCCGAGGAGAAGGTAAGCTGCGAGATGCTTCATCTTGCTGGCTGCGTTGCAATACTAATCAGTATAAATTTCGCCAAAATATTGTTGATTGAATGTCGCGTGAGAAAATGTCGCAAGGTACGGAGTTGCTCACTGTAGGTGTAAATTTTGGAAATGAACAAGAAGATCAATCAATTTAACCGCAGTTGGGCGGAGACTGAAACTATCAAGTTCGTCGAGGGTTGTGGTTGTTAAATCTCGTGCGGTTGTGGTCTTCGAGGGGAAAAGTTCGCGCTGCCTTCGCTGCGTTGTGTGTGAAGGGTCCATACTTTAGCGAACCAATCATAAGCAGTTTCCTCGAACGGCATCACGCCGAGATCAATTCAATCATCCGGTCTGGCTTTGAGCACAAGGAGTCACTTAAATTGAAAAGGCATATACTGGTCATTTGATGAATTTATACAGCTATTTAGTAGGTTGAAATAGCGTTTTAGTCACACCAGCCACGAACACCGACGCTATGCATTATGTATAGACAAGCAACTCGCAATGAAACTCCCTCTCGCTTGCGTACGTATTATAGATAAGGTTCTGTTTTGATTTTAGATCGTAATGCAATAAGATCCTCCTATATTATAATTAGCTTGATCTGTACTTATACGAAGACAACGACTCACTTCGGCTTTTCTCTTCCCAAGAACAGGCTCTGGCGTGCCCCTTTTAGCGTTAGTAACATCCTTCGTTGCTTCTGCATAGCAACTAGCATGATATATCCGCTCCCCTATCTTTCTTGAATCCATCCATACGAATTCTTGAGCCTCATCAAGCCATTTCATCTCAAATTTCTCTTGACATATAGGACACAAGCTGCTCGCAAGTGCGGGATCATCGGGAACGGGGAGATATTGTAATTTGGGCTTGCTAGTCACGCTGGACCCAACGGTATTCGAGCCGCTGGTGTTATTTCCTTCGGTGATATTTGAGTCACCGTCTATTTCACGGGATTTTATCCAATCCTATGTTACGTCAGTCTGCGTGTGGCAAATGGTCATTATGAGAACGTACCAATTCATCAACATACCAACTCCGATGCTGGCCCCTCTTTTCTGCTTCAGTCATTCTTTGATGGACTCGGAAGTGCCAATCCATGTGGGCGGTCTTTTTCTTCCTCCCTTCGTCATCTGACTGAAAACGTCGGCCACATTGCGTACAAGGCGCACCCAGCTTCTGATATAGACTTGAGATCAAGTGTGGTCGGGGGCTGGAGACGTTAGCACGATGAAAGATATAAAGGACAAAACGGGGCTATACTAACATTTTTAGAGAGGCAGGCTTCAGAACTACATCATTGGATATCTCGGCAAGTGGATTCCTTGCACTCGGAGGCCCATTGCTACTTAAAGCTGGAAGTCCCGGAATATTTGCCGGTAAGCCGCTTGGGGGAGTAGGTGTGTCTGTAGCTGGTGCTCCTGGGAGCATACCGGCAGCTCGCAATCTTTCAAGCAAAGAATTTGGATCTGAAGCTGCTGTAGAAGGAATTGTAGTTGTGAGTGGCGGGACCAGCGGCATTTGACTAGGAGCTGGTACCGGTGATCGAGTCTGAGTAGGAGGCGTCGGTTGTGGTGTTGATGATTGTCTTGCTAATAAAGCAGCAAGAGCCCCTGGTCCTAAGAGCGAGCTTAGGGAGTTTTGTTGGGGAGGAGCTGGAGCTGGAGCTGGAGTTGCTGCAACAGGGGTGGAAGGTTTTGGTGCAGCTTTAGGCGCTGCTTTAGATGCTTCAGACAGTTGTGTCACTTGAATTTTAATGAGGGCTATCTGATCTGGTGGCAGTTTTTGACTCTGCAGAATAGTTTGTAGGTCAAGCAATGCTTTCAGCCTGGTCTGTATACTGCCATCCCATGGATTCTGAGCAAAGTCTGCCTTTGCGACTGTGATAAGATTTGCAATATCACTGTTCAGTACATCTATGCTATTTTCAGGGGCACTATATGCTTGCGGTTGAGACTGTTGCCATGATGGCGCACCAGCGGTTGATTGTGGATATTGTTGGGCTGAAGGCCGCTGTTCTCAATGAGTATAGTCACAACAACATACAGGGCGTGAACTTACAGAAGGAAGTCCGTATGGTTGATTACCATTTGGTTGGTTCTGATACTGCTGGCCAGGGTATTGTTGGCCGGTCATAGCAGGAGGGTACTGCTGCTGAGGATAGCCGGAATTATATCCTTGAGTGGGAGGTGGCGGCTGCCGATACGTGTTTGGTGGTGTGGGAGTGCTGCGATGGGGGGCCGGTGAAGGTCCAGGGCGGCCACGTCCTAGGATTTGTTGCTGGCTCCTCGTATGTTCTTGGTGAGCCTGGATCGCAGAAGTTCTTGCTTTGATCAACGCGTTCTCGATGGGGCTAGTGACATCTCGTGGAAAGACTGGGCGCGTATCCAAGGCTCCGGGTACCGGTTCCTTCCAGGTCTTCAGCATTTCGTCCATTTTTCTTCTCACGCTGTTGTCGACTAATGCGTAGGCCTCCATAAACGTCGAGTAAAGGCCTCTAGAAAGAAAGATGGTGTAGGGCGTTCCCACATTCTTGACGACAGAATCGAGAACATAGAAGGCAGGTAGCTTCTTCTGAGGCGAAGTCTAATGGAGCGTAAGTAAATATACCAAACAATCTACAATAACTTCAAGACAACGAAAGACTACTAGAGGCTCTAGCACAAAGATCGTAAAAAAAGTTCCCCTACCTGCTTAATGTGGCTTTTCAGAGCTTCGGAAATAGCGAGTGCATGCTCTGTGTTCTCTCTTGCGATGACAGTTAGGTTGCTGATCTCATATCGTGAATTCATAGTCAAGTCTTCTAAGGCTCTTTTGTAATCTTCCGCCACATCGTCAGACATCTCGTTGGACATCATGGGCTAGTGGAAAGCCAGAACGGAATAGGAATGCTTGTGATATGAAATAATCTGGGCAAAGACAAGAGGCCAAGTGCTTCCGCAACGAAAGTAGCTTTGTCTCGCAATAGCGATCCACCAAGCTCTAAGGAAGCTATGGAGAAAGCTTCTCAAATGCAGCTATCTATTTCCATGCAAAGGGATTCACTCAGAAGGACAAGAAATTTGTATTTTCTGACTGCCAAGCACCCTGATGGTCTGATCCTCCCTCAACTCGATTTTTTCAATGATTCAGCCTCGTGCTGTCTCTGTATCGCCCAATCTCCTCTCCGCACTCCAACCACCAAACCAAAAAAAAGTACTCTCCAGTCCGTACGTCAGTTGCACATTCGGTGAAGTTTCGATGAAGGCGTCTTTCAGGCTGGCCACGAGTGTGGTGAGGAGGAGGCGACGTTGATGCTGATGAAAGAAGGATGGTTGAAAAGGCGACGTCGTAAGGATACTCTATGCTTACATAATATACAACAATAGGCCCGGGAGTTGGATCAACCGATTTTCCGCGATCTCGCCCCGCCCTAGCGCAATCCAATATCATACCGCCCGTTCGGTTCAACCGTTTTCAAAATCACCACATTAGACGACACATCTATATTGCACTCCGAACGACGTACCCCAAAGCCAATATGAAGCTCGCGATTTTCGCTATTCTTGCGCTCGTCGCAGTCGTCTTTGGCGCAGCGATGCCGCAAAAGGACATCATTGTTTCCTATGCCGACGACACCCCAGATAGTATCGTGGATCAAGCCAAAGATGCGATCAAGTCCGCTGGCGGCGTGATAACTCATGAATACAAGCTTATCAAGTAATTATGCCTGATTTCTTTAGGCTGACACGGCTTCTGACTATCTCTAGGGCTTTTGCCGCGAAAGCGCCAGCGAAGGTACTGGAGACGGTCCAGACTTGGGGAAATGATTATCACGCCGTTATTGAAGAGGACCAGCTAGTGTCCATTGATCTTCAATGATTGGACTAGATTGTTTTGAGGGAACGAGGCGCTGGATCTGGTATATTGGCCTCGTAAGGGTTAAGGCGTATATGGCGCAAGTGTTTGGCATGCTTATGCACATGGGACCCATGACACTACTTGGACTAGACGGATTGCAATCGCTAGAACATATGGGCCACAAGTTATTAATTTTCATCAAAGTTCCTGTGGTAAATGAGAAGATGTCCTACGCTAATCAGATTGTGTTGCCGTGATTTACATATTCCTGCTAATTAGGGCTTATAACATTATGCGCCTTACACCACTATCCCTGCACATTTCTATTCCAGTACTATTTATTTGATATGCAATTATTAGAGCCAGTCCTACGAGAAACAATGCCTCTTAGCACTCAACACAGTCAAGGCACCCTTTATTCAAAAGCATTATCTCGAATCCCGATCTAACGTCTCCCTAATGGATCATCGGCAGATATCCCCAAGCACTGCTGGATGCCAAGTGTGGTACAGTACCTGCGTTTGATGCGTGACGCAATATGCTGGTTTCACTGATTGCTACGTAACAAGATTCTCTATTATAACGTTAACAGACAAGTAACAAAGCAATAGGGCGCTTATTCAATAACAATAATAACTACTTTATTGTTCCAATTGTTTCGTGATGCCAAGCTGTGCCTGGTCTCAAAGGACTTTGTGCAAGTCTTTGATAAGCCCGCGCGTCGCAAAGAAAGTCGCGTCCGATAAGATCCAGCTAGCGCTGGACCTCGAAACAATGAACAAGTTTTGCATAAAGGAGACTCCGCAACGCATACACCACTTTTAAATATGTCATACGCCGTCGGCTCCAATTCTATGAGGCAACCTACACTAAAGATCGCTTTTTTTGCTTGACCTTGAAGGTTGGCAACGCCAACAGAAGGCACAACGATTAACCATGTCTTACAGCCGAGCTGAAGGCGTAGCTCTTCTTAAATGGGTATTACTCTTGATGCGAAAGTCCTTCTTATATTTGTGTCCTTTGCTGAATAATGTTCCACAGGCGAACACATTTCCGCTGGCTCCGGAGATCGAGTCTCTGACAGACCTGACCGATGGCCGGATCCTGTCGAGGCTACTTGGTAGGTGCAGATCGAACCAATTTTACTCTCATGATATTGTGTCCCGAGACTAACATTGATTTTCTACAGAGGATCTTGATTCTACGTATTCCATTCCAGACCTCGAGGAAATCACCCCTACGTCGAAGTGGCTGGCAAAGAAGGGCAACCTTGAAAAGGTCTATAAGGCATTACTCCGATTCATCCACATACAGTGCAACGACCTCGATCCCATTGCTTTGGATGATCCAGTTGATATAAATGCTATTGCACAGCACAGCGATGTGGCCCAGACCATCAAGGTATGCAGAATTCTAGCAAGACTTGTCGTGGCTGTCGTTGACGTTTGCATCTAGTTCCTCACTATATTCTTGTTAGCAGCTGTACACAGTGCTGAGAAAGAACGATGTATCGAAAGAATCCAAACTCTAGATACTGATTCGCAATCAGAGATTGCCGCCATAATACAAAAGGTAATGTTTCATACCCTCTGCAAATAGCATGAGCTTAAGTTACAATCAGGTTCAGACAGGGTCGCACAAATCAGATTCGAATGCCGTTAATGAATCGTTTCCGCCTCAGATCACTCAAGACATCGACCTTGCACGTGAAGAAGAGCATGCTCAGCTTCTTGCTGCGCATAACGATCTAAAGAAGAAGCACGCTGATTACATATCCCGATTTAGGCGCCTGGAGGAGAGTCATGCGGAGCTTCAGGAGCATAGCAAAGGCGTAGAAAGTCAATTACATGCTCTTCAAGACAACGATGATGACAGCAAAGCAGACCATATTAGAAGTTTAAGGACCCAGCTACAGGAGGCTAATGATCTGATTGCCAGACAAGAACAGCAAGCAGAGACGGACCGTGTCACGAAGGAGAGGCAAGAGAGAGAGCTTACTACCCTGCGGCCGTCCGCTGAGCGGGCCCTCGAGGCCCAAGATAAGCTTAGAGAACTCCAGACCGAGAACACCACACTGGCCCGGAAAGCCAATACGGTGGACCACTACCAGAAGAAACTCGAAAACTTACAGGGTATCGAGAAGAATAATGCTCACCTACGCGAACAGATAGAGACTATGGAGCGCAATATGAGAGACTTTGACCAAACAATTGAACAAAATGATAAGTTAAATCAAACACTCCGGGAGGTCAGAACTTTGATGGGTAACATTGAGATGGAAAATGCCACCCTGATCCAGAGCAACAAGCGTCTTGCAGATGAAATGCGCTCCCGAGACGATCATATCAAATCTCTTGAAGAGAGACAGGCTCACGATGAGAATTATATCAGCGAAATGAGAGAGCAGTATAACACCATGACAGGGCTTGACTCCCCTTCATCTCCATCGGCGGCTCAGAGCAGATTGAATCTTGAACAAGAGCTGGAACAGAGTGGTGACCCTACGCCGAACTACCCACTCGAGATCTCTAGATTGAGAGCCGAGAACCAAGTTCTCAAAAGCAGTGGAGGTGGGACCCTCGTGGCAAACCTTCGTGTAGATCTTGAGGAGTCCGAGAAAAAGCGAAAGAGACTGCAAGAGAATCTACAAGTTCTTACTGAGGAGCATGCACGTGGGCAGCAGCAGCTGAGCGCAGCACTTGGCAAGTCTAGGGATCAAAAGTTAGTTGAACTCATCCAACAGCTCATGGAAATTGGCCCGTTCCGCATTCTCACAGACGACTTTTACAGGGACGAGGCGTTCAGCAATCTCCAAAAGCTTTATATGCAGACTACTGCAGAGCTCTCCTCGACCCAATCGAAACTCAAAGATACCCAGTTGAAACTCTCGCAAAGCGAACGAGATTTAGCTGTAGCAAAAACTGATCGTAAGTGTTCCTTTTACGAGATTTGTTTATAGTTACTAATGCCATCGCAGTGGAAGCCATGAATCGAGATGAAATAGACGCATTGGAGACTCTCAAGGAAACGAATGAGATTGTCACATCCTCGCTCCAGCATGATCTACTAATCTTACAGAAGCAGCACTTCGACCTGACAACTGATTATGAACAACAGAAAACACATTTACTCGACACTCTCTTGACCAAAGAACAGCTCATGAAGGATCTAGCCAATGCTAAAGAGAAAGGTATTACGAATAGCGATGATGCTCAGGCCAAATCAGATCAACGGAATTCATCAGAGGTAAGCTACTGTACAATTGTTCTTGAACCAGAGGTTCCAAAGGATCCACCAAAAAAGCAGAGTTTCTTCGGGAAAGTCCGCCAGTCGTGGGGCATTCCTGTTCGCAAACCAAAGCCTCTATCGATATCTGCTCCTGAACCAAATGCGGGAAGTCTTGCCTTCACAGCCGCAGAGCTGGCTCGCGAGCGTGCTGCAATTGGCACTGGGCCCAATGTTGACTATCTTACAATTTCCCCTCGCATACTTCCCCTTCCTTTGTCACCATTACGGATCCGAGAACCACCTCGTGTCCTTCATCGTTATCCTAAAGATACAAATGGTGCCAGCAGTTGGGCTGACAACTTCGTAGCACATCCGAAAACAAGAGGGTGTTATTCAAGATCTCCAGCGACGACTCAAAAACGCTGAAGAGCAGAGCCCGGATGCGCAGAAGGTACCGTGTCAATTTTCTCTTTTTATTATCTTGAACTCTCGTAAAGGCTCTAGCATAAAACTAATGGACATTGTTTTGTTCTTATCCCACGGCCTCTTTTCTCTGCGTATGCATATGGTGACCAACTAATCATTGATGTGAAGGCGGCGAACGAAATCATGATTAAGAACCTCACACGCGAGAACGCCCTCATCCTCACGGCCTGGTACGACCTCTCGAGTCGCTTGCAGAGTAATCATGTGGTGTTGCAGCGCAGGCAGGATGCGCCGAAGGCGTGGTTAAATAAGCAGAGGCACATAGTGAACTCCACTCCTAGGAGGTGAGGGGAGCTACCGACAGTCTCTCACAGGCTTGGAATGAAATTCCTACGAAGTCTTATGCGAGAGTTTGAAATGCGGGGCACTGGACTGGTATTTAGCATATGTGTAACGAGCGTTAGAAGGAGCGGGGACTAGTCAGAGTATATGCGATAGAAAACATAGACTGAAGAGGTGGGTTCAGTTTGGCCGGATGACTTTGCGTATACCCCCTTAGAATGCAAATGTTATTCTTTTCTACAACGATAGCCGTTCACATTTAAATAAGCAAGATTTGGCCTGCGGCGTTGAGTACAGAAGCGTCCCTTAGTAGTGAAAAGTCTCGTCGTTAATATTGGATTTCCTAAATATTCCCACCCAACCCCACAACAGTCGTCTCTCCATGCCGAAAGATTCTCAGCCCGGTTCTCGTAACCTTTAACAAAGACCGACAATTCGGATCCGGGCATGCAATCAAGCCGTCTGTGGTCATCCAATCATTCTTGTCGGTCTTCCTTTGTTTAGCTGGGAGAAGTGGAAGTACACTTGCTGCTTGGTGTCAGCAGTCCCGACCATGCCTTGGGATGGACTCAGATCTCAATATACCAAGACTATATATACTAATTCCTTGGCCTTCAGGTAAGTATAGCATCTCTCCCTGTAAGGTGAAGTAATCTCCTGCTTTGGCACCGCAGAGGATTTTTTTGTCCTGGGGACAGACTACTTCGACGCGGAGGTCGTAAAGTTGGAATGAATCACTAGGCATAGCCAAGTTCTAGTCCAAAATTTCCAGCAAGGAAATCGATTTATATCCAAGATGGAGCCTAGGAGATTGACAGTATTAGATTCTAAAGTAGAAGTATCGTCAAGAGTGGGGCTATTGCTTCGTCCGAACTATCTAGGTCTATAATAGAACAAGGCCTAGGCATATGAATGTCTATTTGTAGCAGAGTAGATCGTGAGTGGCGGTGAGGATCTAATCGAATTGTTCTTAGGTCTGGCTTAAATGACCATCTGTGAGCCTCAATGAAGAGGGAGTATGCTGTGCTTTGTCCAGGCTACATCGTCTAAACATAATGTCCGCCACAAAGTCTCGACCATTATACCAAATCTTACCAAGGGTTCATTGATAGACACCCAGATGAGCTCTATTATGATTAATCAAGCTGATATGAGGTGTGCAGCATCTTCAGCCTTCTTTTCCATATTCAAGAAAAATAGACAGATACTTCTGTAAGCAAAATCTTTTGTTGATTCTCTAGGTGGTTGAATACTATAATGTATGAAATTGATTAACTAAAGACTATTCCTGTTTCGCTTTTCCAACCTGCGTATCTACCATCATCGCAAGCAATAATGCCATTCCTGCTTGTGCGGCACTCCCAAAGAACGAGATAATAGCGCTCCATGTCGTAGGAATGAATGGGTATAATGGGATGCTTGAAGCAGAGCACAGAACACCAGCAACAGTGAAGATTTGAGCCCAGCGCCAAAAATCCCCGCCATTCTGCCCGTAGATTGGAAACAGTGTCGTGAATAAACCTAAAAGCTGCATGACGCTGCTTTGGATGAGGAGATAGAAATCAGGATCATGGACTGAGCCGGAAGTCGTCGGGGAGGAGTAGTGAGTAGCGAGAAATAGAGGTATCAGCGAAAGCGTAATGGTGATCAAGACAGTAGATATAAGTGCTGCGCTCCTCTATTTCTAGGATAAGTCATGAACACGACTTTGAGGTGGTGACTTACGGTAATCTGGGTGGGAGTATATGGCGTTGCAATGTTTTTTTTGGCCTTGTGGGACACAGGTCGCACGTAGAGAGGCTCGATTTGTCTTGGCTCCCCTGAAGCTACAGCTGGTTGCCTGTTGTAGACTTTTTCGAACCCATCAAATAACCTCATCTTCATGCGTATGCTCCGGTAGATACCCTTATAGCCCTGCTCAATCAATTCAGTCTCAATTGTTTCATAAAGGTCAAGTGCATCTGAGCGGAGATCCAAAATGATACGAGCGCGCTCTTTAGCTAAACTAAACTGCGGCCTCGCCCAGTAGCTTGCATGGCTCTGATACTCGAGCAAACACCTCGCCGCTGTTGTGCAAATCTCATTAAAAATCGAAAATCTTGTGTCATCCAAGGTAGCAAATAGGGCATCGTCTGAGTCAAAATGTCGGGAGCTAACAAAATCGTCGAGATCTCCATTTTCCTCAGAAATTCTGTTTAGAAGCCACTCTTTTTCACCAAAGTCTTTAACCATGTATTTGGGATCAGTGCGAATCTCCTTGATCAGCACACGGTCGATGTCGATGAAGAGCTTAGCAAGCTCGAGAAGAGACTCTCGACCATCCTGAGACAATTTAGGAAACGGACCGTTAGTTGGGGAAGACGCTAAGTTCACATAAATCAATAATCTGAAACCCGAGATGAGCAGCCTCCAACCCACCAGTCCAATAGGGGAAAACAGTAAAGCGCTCTTTCAAAGTCATTTCTTGATATCAGTCAAATGCTGCGCGAACCGAAGGCAAGGCCTCGATCTTTGTTGGGTAGTAGAGCTCAAATTCAAGTACTTCGTAGAGTAACCGTTCGAGACAGCATGAGAAAGAGAAAAGGCGGCATCTTACGGTCTTTAAATCAACGTTGACAAGGCTGTGGGCTGTTCACAATAAGGCTGCATGCACTGCCTCAACTTCAGCAGGCAACTATCCATCTTCATTAGCTGCATAGCAAGGCTTGATGAAGAAGCACTTGCTTCAAACTTAACATGCATAGCATTCGTGATTTATCTTTGACGTCGTGGTTGAAAGGAACGTGATTCGTAACATGCCATGAACTGGACTAGTAGGGAGAGAACAGAGCTGGTGGAGTTTGGTTTTCTGCAGTGGAATTTACCGAACACCGGCGCGGACCCTTGCATGGCATAGGATTATCGGAGCAGGTGCATAGAAAAAAAGATCAAGAAATCTTCGATATTGCAACTCAGTTTTCTCCCCCTCTTTTCTTTTCGAAACGACTTCTCTGGAGTCTTGGAGTTGTTTTTGACTTGCCCACCGTCTATTTCTTTTCTGACGATAGTTCTCACAATGTCACCGATAGCTGCAGTTCCGGCTGCCTCTGCGAAGGCCAATTACAAGAGCGAGTCTACTACGGCGCGATTGTTGGGATCTGGTAAGCTGTCGAGCTTCAAATAGGATCATTAGCTATAGATGCTGACTTTTGGAAGGATCTGCCGGTATCGCTGAGCTCGCTGTCTTCCATCCTGTATGCCCGAAAGCTTGTCCGAGATCAAATATTGTACTGATCGATTGAAGGTCGACACAATTGCTAAGCGATTGATGAGCAATCATGGCAAGGTAAAAAATTACATGCTGGGGTGGATTCACTGTTGAATACCAGCTAACTGATCGTGAAACAGATCACCTCTACCTCGCAGTTGAACACGGTCATCTTCAAGGACAAGGCCACGGCGCCAGTTGGTCGCAAGTTCTTTTCTCTCTTCCCAGGTCTCGGCTATGCTGCGGGATACAAGGTCAGACATGGGACTATATTGAACATAGAGAATGGTATTCATAAAAGCTAGGTTTTGCAACGAGTATACAAGTATGGAGGCCAGCCATTCGTTCGGGATTACCTGTCCAAGAACCACGGCTCCACATTCGACAACACATTCGGTCCCAAACTTGGGAAAGCGATGATGAACTCTTTTGCGGGAAGGTGAGGATTATTGAATAGAGTTTGTCAATTTATGATTGCTGATGATTATCAGCTTAATCGGTATCGGCGAGATTGTCCTCCTCCCATTAGATGTCCTGAAGATCAAGCGCCAAACAAACCCAGAAGCTTTTCGGGGCCGGGGCGTTGTCAAGATTGTCCGCGATGAGGGTTTCGGTCTATACAGAGGATGGGGCTGGACTGCCGCCAGAAACGCCCCTGGGTCATTTGCTGTATGTCATCTATCCCATCATGAAAAAGAAAGTAGACTGATATGGAAACAGCTTTTCGGAGGATCAGCTTTCACCAAAGGCTACATGTTTAGCTTGGACGATTACAACAAAGCAACATGGTTCCAGAATTTCGTCGCCTCGATAGCAGGAGCCTCGGCCTCCCTTCTCGTTTCAGCTCCCTTGGATGTCATCAAAACTCGAATCCAGAATAGGAATTTTGAAAATCCGGAGAGCGGTTTCAGGATCGTTGGCAGCATGATGAAAAACGAGGGTGTCACAAGTTTCTTCAAGGGATTAGTACCAAAGGTATTTACACCACTGTCGTATCAATTTTCGCAGAGACTGATTAATATTTTAGCTTTTGATGACTGGACCAAAGCTTGTCTTCTCTTTCTGGCTTGCACAGACCTTGATTCCTGCATTTGATATAGCCTTGTCAAAGAAATAAAGCAATGAGAGAGTAGTATGTACACGTGTTACCGGGTAGCTAGATATCAAAATGGGTCCGGCGTATACTGATTCAAAGCGTTTGTATAATCACAGATATTCCTGTATATATTCTTACAATTGTCACAATAAAAGCAAATCTCCTCGACTCCAAAAGTAGTTCTAACGCGCATCCTTTTGCTAGGTTGGGTTGGTCTGGTTTTGTACTTCAGTCGTTTGAGAACTAATTATCCCAGACCTGCAACGAATCTCCCATAAGCATCTTTCACTAATATTAAGAGCAAGACTAACTCTATCACTGGCAACGTTGTGAAGTTATCGGAGCGTTGTAAAATAAAATCATGTGATCCTCGGCCGCTCATATTTGATAGCTTTGCCAAAGCTCCCCAAAATTCTCCACCTCTCCGGTTAGAAGCCAACCTCAAGCCTAAGAATCCTCCCGCGCGTTCGCCCTTCCGGGTCTCAAGCCTCCTGATCTCAATCCTGCATATACCTACCATCTCGAATCCACATTTCAAACATGCCAGCCCCAACCTACCTCCTCTCCCGCACTCTGGATCCCTTCTTCGCCATTTTCATCGGTCTCTCTGCCGCCGCTACACGCATAAACAGGGAGGAGAAAGAGTTGGGCAGAAGTTCAGGAGATATTATTGATGCTGGCCTAAGGTATGTAGTTCTGGATTTTTGCGAGCGCGCGGGCAAGCATGCATAGAGTAGTGCTAATATGTATGTTGTGTTTCACAGGAGAATCAAAGGAGAGCTTGGAATTCGAGGAAAGGTAGAGGGGCAGGACGTGAAGAAATCTTGAGCAAGCAAGAGTGGAATGACAGATAGCTGGCGCTGAGGATATTCGTGTGACCTTGAAGCTGCCATGGTCACGACTTTTACGGCGATTTCAACGTTATAACTGTCCAAGCATCTTGGCCTACGAGGTGGGGAGGACTGGAGAAGAGAATAGACTGAGGTGTCTCAGTGCATCAGGCTTGTTCTGATGCTGCTTGATGGGCTACTGGTTAACGATGATGCCGCAGCATCTGGAAGCCTTGAATGGGCTGCCTTTGACACATCTTGAGTCATCGACATTCAAGCTGTCTTTACCTTGCAATATCTGGCTCAGCCCCTGAGATGCCTCTGAAGGAAGATCGAAGATCATGTAGCCTGGTTATTGGTCGTCTATCGAGATGTGCACTGGTGTGTGGGACAGACGTATGTTCAAGACACACGGTATCTGTGGAAGACCACACGACTGGCATACTAGGCTAGAAAGGATAGTTTCCAAGCTCCTGAATTGGAAGAGCCTTCGTAGGAAGGATGGAACGTGTGGCTGCTATCTGCTACTATGGATTCGAATATGGATGGCTGCCACAAAGACTCGTTCAAACGACGCCTCAGCATAGTTGTGCAATTTTCTGGCAGAAAGCATTGTATTGTACCTATTCCTAAGCCTTGTAGCTTTAAGAGCAGCCTAATTCAGTCCCAAGTCCCAAGTCCCACAGTAATTCAGTCTCGTTGCAACAACACTTCCCAAGAATTAGAAACTCGTCCTCGTGGAAGGCCATCATCGATAAAACTCAGGACGATCGGTAATCACCTTTCAACCAAGCCATCTCCGTACCTATCCACCAGATTGACTGCTCGACTTAAGGAATGGTGATAAAGGAAAAACTGCCAAATTGGAGGTGATTGTTGCACAGGTCCATGAGGGAGAGGCCGCCGACAGAGTCCGAAACGCCGATAATAAGGAGTTGCGAGTAAGATCAGGACGTCTCTTCGAAGCCGAAGGTGTTCTCGCCGGAGTAGGAGATGTATAGGAATCTATATAGAGAACGTCGTTAGTTTTGTTTCATTACCCCGCCACAGCTCCAGCCACCTCGATTTCCGAGAACTGGGGAACACGTACCCGTCCTCGTCCTTGTGCTCTTCGTAGATGCTGCTCATGAGGGCAGCTGTGGGTGGTAGCACCTCATCGACGAAGATGAAGATGGCCTTCTCGGGGGAGAGCTTGATGCGCTTGCGGATAACGTAGACAAACTGGCCGACGGTAAGATCGGCGGGAACGAGATACTTCTTCTTGTCGATAGTCGCTATATCGGACTTCTCGACTTTTTCGCAGATGACAGGAATGCGGTCAGAATATTTTTGGCGCTGGGTAGAGGCCAGAGGTCAGTACGATAATGGACGATAGGTGATGACGGGAGATGAGGCCGATGATGCAGGTGGGGAAGTACTCACAATACGTTCGGCCTCAGCCTTGCGCTTCTCGAAGGGGTGCTCGTCCTTAAACTTAGATCGCATATTGAATGTTGTGGAAGAAGAGAAGGGTTCTTTCGTAGACTCTTCTTTCAAATAGGGGGAGTTGCAGTGGAGGTTGAACAACGAAGAGTGCTCGCTCTTTGTAATGAGCGGGTTAGGTTGGGTTGCGGAATCGAGGGGCTGCCTAAAGAGCGGCGGCGTCTTAAGGGCGGTGAAACAGTCACAGCTCAGCCGTCACGTGCGACAGATACGGCAGCAGCAGGTGATGAGAACGGGTCAAGCGCATTACGTCTTGCGCCACTCGACAAGCTGGTCAGATGCTGGTGATATATAAGCACTCTTCCGCGTACTTCTCCCACGAGCATACCTGTCTCTATTGTCTCCCTTTCTCTTTGACTGGACGACGACGAGGAAATGGCGAATCACAGACGCTCTGTTGTCGGTTAGTCACTTGCATGCAAGAGCTGGAGCTGGGCTGGTGAGCTTGGGATGATTACCCGATATATTGCCGGACCCTTACGATATTGTGGTGTAAAAAGTTACCTACCCGTGGCATGATGCTTTTATCGGCGCACATATGTATTCTACATCCGCGACGGACTCGGTCGTATATCTCCCGGTCACATTCGCTTCTTCTCTTGTACATTTCATCTATTTACTCGGGATGTCACTGCGAAAGTCAACTCAAACTTGATGCTTCGATAGACGTCACTACTCTATCCTTCAAGAGCTGGCATAATGTCTTCCTTCACTGCGCTTAGACCATGCCTACGCAGAGTCCCAAAGTTTAGACCACGGTCGCAGCTGTCCCAATGGCAGAGAAGAGCATTCGCTACTCCCCAAGATCCTCGCCGTCCTCCAAGTGAACGTGAACGTCAGGGCGTGCTGTATCCGAAGACAAGGATCGCCATCGGGGTAGTATTCATTGGAGCTCTAATCTACTCAATGGTAGGCGCTGCTGCTGTCTGAGGTCTGCATTGAGCCAGGTATTAATCTCCTGCAGGTGACTGAAGAGCCAAACAAGCTTGATACTCCCACAATCGCTGAGCGGGACAGGTTAGCGAAGCGGGAGAATGGTGTCACGGAGAACTCCCCAATGCGATTACGAATGGAGGAGTTCATCAAAGAACAACAGAAAGAGATAGTTCGAGAGCTAGAGGCAGTAGACGGCAAGAAATTCCGAGTTGATACCTGGGAGCGACCGAGTGGAGGCGGAGGTATCTCGAGTGTCTTGCAGGACGGCAATGTCTTCGAGAAAGCTGGTGTGAATATCAGCATTGTCTACGGATCCCTTCCTCGCCCGGCAATTGAAAAGATGAGAGTAAATCACAAGGCGATCGACCCAGACGTTGAATCCTTGGATTTCTTCGCCGCAGGTCTCAGCATGGTCCTGCACCCTTTAAATCCAATGGCTCCAACTGTTCACCTCAACTACCGCTACTTCGAGACTGCAAATCCAGACGGTACCTCTAACGCATGGTGGTTTGGTGGCGGCACCGACCTTACACCCAGTTATCTCTTCGATGAAGATGCTATCCATTTCCATAAGACGATCAAAGATGCTTGCGACAAGCACGATAAGTCATACTACCCGCGCTTTAAAGAATGGTGCGACAAATACTTCTATAACAAACACCGGAACGAGTCGAGAGGTATCGGAGGTATCTTTTTCGATGATCTCGACGAGCAGGAGAAAGACCAGGAAAATACATTTGCATTTGCACAGAGCTGTTTAAAGGCTTTCCTTCCCAGCTATATACCCATCATTGAAAAGAGAAAGGATATGCCGTATACGGAGAAGGAGAAGGAGTGGCAGCAAATTAGACGAGGTAGATATGTCGAGTTCAATTTGGTGCATGATAGAGGGACTGCATTTGGGCTGAACACGCCTAGTGCCAGGGTAGAGAGCATTCTGATGAGTCTACCCCTGACGGCACAGTGGAGATATATGTACGAGCCTGAGAAAGGGACGAGAGAGCAGAGGCTGGTCGATGTGCTGAGGGAACCTAAGGAATGGGTTTGACAGACATAAATGGAAGCAAAATGTATTATAAGAATCAAGATGAATAGAAAGAGGGACATAGATAATATCTCCCCAGAATAATATTAGTTTAGAGATATATCTTACACGTGATCGGCTCTCCTTAATGAGCTTGTAGAAGCGAGTTCGTAACGGCAGACCTTTCTCTCCTTTCACCTCAGCTTTTCGATTTTGGAACTTGGCACTGCTTTAAATATTTGCCAATTTATACGAATAATGATTCTACGAATCTGTGGTCCTTCTGATGTGACCATCTCATCACAAAGATGACATCCCTCCTTCAACCACTCCCAACGCCTCGTCAACTCCTCACTTCCATATTTTCTACGCTTACAACTCCTCTCCATGACTCCACCCAAGTCGCCACAAGCAGGACCCACGATCCACCTTCTAATGCCCTGAAAACCTTCCCGCCATCTCACCGCGCACTGCTCACAACCCTGCACGTGCTCCTCCCTCCAGGCATGCTACTCCAAGCACTAGATCTCCTCGACCGGGGCCTCGTCACACGCTTAATTCCCGTCCATAATCCCAAAGAGGAAGTAGAGGAAGTTGTCAAGCCGCCACAAACTTCTGTCCATCACGAAGAGGAAGCTGAACATGAGAGCGAGAGACATAGGAACCAAGTCTACGCCGTCCGCTCTTCTCAGCAGCCATCCAGGTTCAAGGACACTAGTGGGGTGCCACGGGGTCAGGTGTACACTGTCCGGCTTGAGGCGTGGAATTGTAGCTGTGCTGCTTTTGCATTTAGTGCGTTTCCGAGTACTGGGTCGGCGGGCTGGGTGGCTAATTATGAGGACGAGAGGGAAGAAAGGGAAGAGCACTGTGGTGTGGAGAACGAAAGCGGACGTGAGAGGGGATGGGAGTTTGGGGGATTGAGTAGAGATGGGGAGGGGGCCATTGGTGGTAGTGGTGGTAATGTGCCTGTTTGTAAGCACCTGATTGCTTGTTTGCTCGGGCAGCGATGGGCGGACAGGCTGGGAGGGGCTGTGAAGGAGAGGAGGGTTGGATGGGAGGAGATGGGTGGGTTTGGAGCTGAATAAGAGGAATTGAGACGTCATCTATCTAAGAGCTGTGTCTTAGGCTTAGGCAGAATCGGGATCACAGTTTTGACCACTGCCACTTGCTGAGATCTCTTATAAGCTGAAAGTCGGCGTAGTGGATCCGACAAACCTGTGGAAGAGCAGATACAATCATCTCGTGCATTCGAAGACATGTTAAGAGATACTGCGTAGCTGCTATCATGTTGCAAGCTATACATCTATGGTACAACAGCATATTGAAATCCCATGACCTTCAATATACCATGCCGCTCTTATGCTGAGAAACATTCGATGTCATTAAACGCCATTCAGAAAATTATCATTTCTTTTTATCCTTATCTTCTTTTGCTTTTTCCGCCTCCTTTCCTTCCTTTGCATCACCATTAACGCCGTTCACGCCGTTTGCCTTCTTGTCCTTCTCGTCCTTGCCCTCATCCTTCTTGGCTTCTTTCTCCTCTTGTTGCTGCCGATTTTGGATCTTGTTCTCAATCAAGTCATGGAAAGCGGTAATAGCACGGATCAGACTGGAGAGATAAATGGCCATGAGCTGATCATTGGTCTTGACACTCATAGCAGTGGCCAATTCGCTGTCGTTTTGAACAGGTGCATCAACGCCGTTGGGGATGTGTGATGAGGTCTTAGGTGTGGAAAGGTTGGGTAAGAGGTTGAAAACGTCTTGAAGGTTTCCTAAGATTGCGTGATTGACTGGGAGGGCTCCATCAAGAACCTTTTGTAGGTACTGTTGAATATCTCGTAATCGATGATGCAGTCCTTGCAACGATTGCAGTTGTGATGTGATTCTTGTCGACAGGGTTCCAACTGCAACATCCCGAATATCTCTCAACAAATGCTCCACTCCGATCTCCTCGGCTTCTTCAGCTTCGATAATGGAAGGGGTATGTACGAATGTCTTAGAGGTAGTAGTGCCATCCTAGGGGATATATCAGTAAAGATTTACCACAAAAAGTTGCTGCAAACCTACATCTTTGATCTCCTCAACAGCGAAATATGCATCAGTTGGTACACCAGATTCTTTTGGTTGCACATCAATAATGACTAATAAAGGATTTGGTGTGTATCTCTTAAACAACTCGTTGATCTCCAGATCTGAAGCTCTCAACTTGGGCCCCGAGTGATACCATCCTATTAGCTTCTCTCTTGCATTGATCTTCTTGAACATATCGTTCATCGACTCGACATAGTTGTGGTCTAAAAACCAAACTGATGGATCCTTGTCATCTTCCTCAAATGGTACTGTGAATGTATTTAGCGCACTTGCTTCTATAGTATGCATAAAAGCATAGGCAATCAAGAGAGCATACCAGCAAAGCTGTTCGACACCCGGGCGTTCTTGCCATCGTTCTGTCCTAACAAAACACCGACCACTCGTTTCCGCGTGCCCTTCGCCGAGCGGCCATAATGATCTGCTGCTGACAGGAGGACGAGGGGAGCAACTGAAACATTCCTAGTGACGAGGGACAATGTCTCCGCGGTAGTGGCAGGCATTGTAAGGTATGGGAGGAAAATGGCGAGTTATGAGGCGGATATCCAGAAGTTGCTGATTAAAGTACAGAAGGCTGCTGTAAGTTTCGCGGCTGCTTCAACCTAGCTTACAGAATAGGAATAGTGCAAAACACAATCACGTGCAATAATTGCTGGCTTTCCAGACTTCTAGCTCTCCGAGGAGTCTTTATCATTGATTGCAAAGGTTGTAGATCGAATCTACTGTGAGTTCTTACATTATCTGGAGTTTTTCAGAATCATTTCAAAGTGCAGGGCCAACTTTGGACGAGTGTCGGCTCAGAGGAACTGGCGTTTCTATCCCGCCGGTACAAATCGCCGCGCGAAGAAAGCAGCCGAGCTTCATCCAAGCTTTCCTCGAACCCGAGTTCTCAACATCCTTCCTACTTGCCCAGCTGTCGCGAGCGTCCTCCACCTCTCCAGCGTGGACGATAACTATTAAATCGGCGCCTCTTCCCCAGCTCCTTACCTTGGTCAGGTCTTTACGAACACCCTACCAACACAATGGCACCAATTGGCGATGGAACTGTGCAGTCGTTGCAAGATTTGGTCCAGAAGCTCGAATCCAGGGTTAAGCAGCTGGAGGATAAGCTTGAGCATGCCTCCAGCGGCACAAAGCCTTCCTCGAGCGAGGGGGTTAGAATGATTTTGATGGGTCCTCCCGGCGCAGGTCTGTACAGAATCCAAATTGTGGCATTCGCGGCGTTTTCACACGAACTCCGGCTAATATGCACCGTGTAGGCAAAGGAACCCAAGCGCCGAAGATCAAGGAGAAGTTCTCTTGCTGTCATTTGGTATGGCATGAGAAATTCCCACGGCAATATTTGGAGATTTACTGATGCGTGGACAGGCTACCGGTGACATGCTTCGATCGCAAGTCGCAAAGAAAACACCCTTAGGTCGGGAAGCCAAGAAAATCATGGACCAAGGCGGTCTTGTCAGCGATGAAATTGTTATCGGTATGATTAAAGCAGAACTCGAGACCAACAAAGAGTGTGCAGGAGGGTAGGTCTGATAGCGGAGGTCGCCCGAAGACGTGGGCTAACACAACACCATAGCTTCATCCTTGATGGATTCCCACGAACGGTGGTCCAAGCGGAGCGGTTAGATTCCATGTTGGAGGCACGCAAGCAGAAGTTACAGCATGCCGTAGAGCTTCAAATCGACGATGGTCTCCTTGTCTCGCGGATAACTGGTCGTCTGATCCATCCAGCATCTGGCCGCTCGTATCACAGGGTTTTCAACCCACCCAAGGAGAACATGAAAGACGATGTTACAGGCGAACCATTAGTGCAACGGTCGGACGACAATGCAGAGGCTCTCAAAAAGCGACTGATCACATATCACGAGCAGACTTCACCTGTGGTTGGATATTACCAAAAGACCGGTATCTGGAAAGGAATCGATGCAAGCCAAGAGCCAGGTCAAGTTTGGAAAAGTCTCCTCGGAGTTTTCGAGCAACAGAAATCGTCAGGCAAGAGCGGCAGCCTGTTGAGCAAGATCACTGGCCACTGAGTGCCCGGTGCGACCTGGGAATAGATATCGGGAGGTGCGGCAAAGTTGCCGTCTTAGATTCCTTTAAAAGTTATGGTTGAGTAAACTCTGCGGTATGAGTGGGCACTTACATGATCTGCATTTGCAACACTTATACGGCGGGAAGATATACATGACTGTACGAGTACGACCAAAATCACACATCGTGTAGGCATCATGGCCCATGTCTGGGCTTCTGAAATCAATGTACAATACACCGCCTTGCCGCATTTCTCCCGGTGAACGCAATACTAGAAACGTTAATACCTCATGCAATAGTGTCCCGAGGCCGGGAAGATGGGTCCAGGATCGTTTGACTCTGTTCCCATCCGGCAACTCGTATTAGGTAGCTGGTCCCGATGCCCTTCCGTGCAGATCTGTAGACTCCCGTTTCCAATAGCTGCAAGTGCGATGCTGCAGCATCCCGACAGTCGTGTAACAGGAACTTACACCTTTTGATTTGAAGACCGCGGCATAGTCACGAAGTTCCGGGAACAGAAAGTAGGACACAGAACTTGCCAAACCCTGCTATCTGGCTGTTCATCCTTTCTTTACATAATGATTGATAGAAGCTTAATAGCTTGGTATTTAGATTCGTCATCTAATTGTAGAAACCTTAAAACTTTTCATCTCTCATATCTTTTCGTCGTCCTCAGTGGCGCAAATACACAAGTGGCAGATGTATGTTACTCTTACATCCAAAAATGATGTCCTATAATGCTTCCTACTGCGTTTCCAGTGGGAGCAAGTCCATCGATGAGCAACGAGCAGTACTCATGGATATCCTCAACCGGCACCTGGATGAGCCTTATGAAGAAAAGCCTCCGATACCTCCCCGAAAATCCAGTAATAGGGGAGGGAAATTTGCTAACAGCAATCGAACATTAAGGAAGACGGTATTCCCCAGCTTCATTACGAATAATACAAATCCGCCTTCAAGGTTTACAGATGATGAGAAGTACTAACTCAAAAACAGGCTCCTGTGAGGTCCCTTTCCCAGAGCCCTCAGCCTCGAATCGAAGGTCCACCGGTGCCTCCCAAACTTCCCAACCAACAATTTTGCCAAAACCAGGCCAGCAAGGTGATTATACTTGTACATTCTAGCTAGCTTTGGAATTGTGCTAAGAGGCTCTTATTCAGGAGGACTGCAAAGCATCACCAAGACCCTGCTCCCCAGATACGCCAACTTACAGACGTCCCACCGGTCCCGAGAGTCTGTTATCCTTTCAATCTCCAACTCCACGGCTAACGAGAGATATGTAGTCGTCTCCGTTCACACACCTTCCTGTAGTGGCCTACCTCCAAATTGGAACTCCCTTCACGACCGCTTCATAGCATACCTCGCCACACATGCTCCACTCGATTCGCACGGTCGTCCGTCAAGACATGAGGGGTGGAAAACATGTGATATGGCAAGGATGGCTAGTGAGAGGTTTCCGAGATTGAGTCAATGTGTAAGCACCCTTTGTATTCTTTTCTCTGTGGTAGGTCGACTTGATCCGAGCAAATTAAGCTAATGAAACACATAGAAGATAAAAGCAAATGCCATTGAGACGAGACTCGCTGTGCTTGACCAGGCGGGGGATAATGATTATTTTCGGATGGGATATAGGGCGTATGAGGCAGAGGATTGGGGACGTGGTATTTGAAGATGGGTAGGTCAGACGAGATAAAGAAAAGCATTCAGCTTTGTTATATAGCAGCGAAATAGGCTTAATAGTGAGCATTACATCTGTACCCATCTAGAGAATTATAACACGAGGTGGATTTGCTCGACCGTTTGAATGCCAGACAGCAAGAGGAGAGAGAGGAGAGTGACCCACCTGAGGGCACAAAGTCTGAACGCAAAATTACACACCCAATCCAGATTATGAAGACCGAGAGGTTGGAAATCATTCCACGAAAATCGATTTTTGGAGGCCTGTACTTGGCTCGTGAGCTTACACACGACTAATATGGTATCAAAACAAATGGTTTTCCCATGGAGTAGCATAGATGCATTGCATCCCTCCAACGCCATGACTAAAAATGCAACACATAAAACGCCTGTCCATGCAAAAATAATCCACAGCCGTAATATTCGTATAAGATGGCGCCATCCATGGTTGTTTTTGGTTCCTTATCGCTAATAGTCCCTGAAAATGCTCACTATTTCATCGAGTCTCCCCAATTGGCCAAGTAACATCTCCTCCCGTTCCTGGAAGGCGTTCAATTCGTTCAGTTGAAGTGGTGTCAGATAGTCTTCCGGTGGCTTATCGCGGACGTCAGAGCGTTGAGTCAATTCGAGGACATCTTTCGCTCTCCGTCTCTCGACACTTAACCGCTGAAGAAGTCTCGACATTGATTTGTAGGTGTGATCCAAAACGAGGTTGGAGCAACGCGCGTCGTCGAAAAACCAGAGAAATATGACACGATTATTATTTCCGGACCGAGTAGCATCTTTGGGTATCTCCTGGATGTCAACCCATCCTGACAACTGCATCTCAGCTAGCTTGGTGCGTACATCCTTCTGTCTCATGAGCGCAGTTTCCTTGAGCACCCTCTCATCCAATTTTCCGAGCTTCCGCAACATTCGCACTAGGCGATGACCGGTCTGGCCGAACATTTCCAGAATTAGTTTGTCAATCTCCGACTCTCGAAGGTTCCGGGTAACTCTCTCAAAGTCTACAGACCAATCGCCACGGCCTTCAATTCCAGCCTTTTGAACGAAACCAAACCTGTCGTGCTCGAGTAGAACCAAATGCTCCTTTACGTGGTATATCCGGTCGTCCCTGGAATGTTGGTCATCCCGTTTGGGTAATTTGTCTTGGAATGTGACCTTTTGACGCTTTGGAGCTTTGACAGCAGGAGCATCAGCGAAGACGTCGTCACTACTTTGGCCAGCCTCTCTAGCGGAATTGAACCCGTTTGGTCCCGTCTCAGCCTCGTCTTCGCTCCCGGTCTCCTTCATCTCCTCATCGACATCTGCAGCTTTCCGCTTCTTGGAAGACTCAGGGCTTCCTAGCGCTTTCGCTAGATTTCCTGGGGGAAGAATCTCGCCTGTCTTCCCAATACCAGTTCCGACATTGACTGACTTGCTGAGTGAAACTGCGATATCTTTCGTTGATACTGTAGGGGTATCATCATCCACCATCTTACCAAATCGGCAACTAGGAATATCTTTTTCCGTTCGCCTGAGCAGCTCTTCATATACTAAAGACGTGATACCGCCAATCCTATCTTTGACGGCAGAGACAAGTTGGCAATTACGCAGCAAAACGGTACATTTCTTATGATTAATGCGTATAACCAGATTCGGCTTTTTCTGCAAGTCAGCACATATTGTCGTCTTGCTCTAAGAAGCTCGAGGAACTCACGTCAAGTCTGACGCCATCGTCCTCGAACGTATGGTCATCATCGACACTCTCACCACTATGGGATAGTTTTCTTCGCTTACCAGAGCCATTGACTCCATTGGTGAGCACACCGCTTGGAGGTCTTTTGAGAACCTTAGACCTCCATTCCAAGCCATCAAATTCCAGCCTTTGCAATCGGTTCGAGACCTTGGCTTGAAGAGCCTCTTTAGCCTTGCCCTTTGCCTCGCCATTATAGTCTTCTCTGAGAATCTCTCCCTTGATCTCTTCCATTGCATCTGCCGGACTTCGGAACATACGTTCGGTGACGGGCTCAATAAGGCCAAGTTCGAGCAACTCTATTAGTATCCTATCCAGCTGCCCGGCAGACAATATGTTGGCGGTTGCGTGACCGTTGACACCATTAGCTACAGTGTGCCCATTGGCCTCCCCATTGGCCTCCCCATTGGCTTCATACTTATGTTGGGATGTAAAGGTGTCCGCGAGGTCAGAAACTTTGCTATGGCCAAGCAGGAATAAACTCTGCACCACATCTTTCGCATGAGGCCCGTACCTGATTTCGACAAGCTCCATTACCTTCCCAGATCTGACTAGAGCGTATGCAGCATGATCGTTGGCTTCATAATGAGTCAGACCGTTCTCAGATCGGTGGTAAACGAGGTTCTGTTGGACGAGAACAGCGAGGCCATGTCGTACTGCACGCGGTGTAAGGCGAGTATGCTTCGATATGGCAGATATCGGAAGTCGTCCTTTCCGAAGTATGATTGTGAATATCCGCTATGAGGTGTGTTAGACCTGACTTCATCATTGCCAGTATACTCAGCCTGATCGAAGTAGGAAGCAGGAGGCGAGGGGTATTTTTCGAGAATGCTCGAGCTGGTAGACATACGGAAGTCAATTCTCCATACGTCTCGTCGATGAGCAGGGCGCAAAGCTCTACTGCACTTTGTGACTGCCCGTTGTCAGCGGCTTTGCCATACCACACCGGAGGCTTGACAGCTCAAGGATGATATGGCGGTAGAGTCAACTCACTCGAGACATAACGTTGGCTACTAGAGATCCTCTCACTATCTCTAGAGCTGCCACAGATGCTACCGGTGCGTCATTGACGATGTGCAGATTTGCATCGAGTTGCGGTTCTGTAGAAATTTCAAAGGTACACTATTTGCATGCTTGCTTGGTGGGGTACGATAATTTCGAGCAGTGACTGCGGTTGCTCGCTTCGTTCGGTTTGGTCTGGCGCCAAGCTTCTTTAGATCAGAGCTCAAGGGAAGATTTCGGACCTCGATACAACAACGCAACAACCTCAATTGCGACGCCATCGCGGACTCTCTCCTCACCGATTCCCTCCGAACAATGATCTCACGGTCGGCGGTTGGCAGACATGTGCAGCTCGCTCTCCGCGGGCGATGCTGCGCCAAAGCAGCTCCTTCCAGTCGGCGCGGTCTTGCTGCTGTCTCGACCGGATCGACCTCATTCTCGTACGAGTCTACGGATGTTGACGGCGTCAAGGTTGCCAGCAGAGATGTCGCAGGCCCAACAACTAGGTTGGCAGTGGTAGCTAAAGCTGGAACCAGATATCAACCGCTGCCAGGTCTGACTGTAGGGCTTGAGCAATTTGCTTTCAAGGTATATCCAGTCTCCAGGCCTCATTCCAGTTCGTGGCTTGACGCTGACCGTTGCTGCTTTTTCTAGAACACCTCCAGACGGTCTGCACTCCGGATTACGAGAGAATCCGAGCTCCTTGGCGGCCAATTGATCGCATACCACACGAGAGAATCCCTAGTACTTGAGGCTAGATTTCTCCGGGAAGATTTGCCATATTTCACGGAGTTGTTTGGTGAGGTTCTCTCGCAAACCAAATTTACAGCCCATGAATACCAGGAGGAGGTCGAGCATACTATCAAGCTCGCGCAGAAAAGACTCCTGGGCGACGTTGCGGAGCTTGCTATCAACTCAGCCCATGGTGTTGCATTTCACAAGGGTCTCGGAACACCACTCTACCCATCTTCCTCAACACCCCTGTCGAAATATCTGAATGAACAAAGTATCTCGCAGTTCGCATCAGATGCATATGTTAAGCCAAACATCGCTGTCGTAGCAAACGGCGCTAGCCAAGCTGATTTGACCAAAAGCGTCGGCCAATTCTTCACTGGCGTATCTGGCGGGGCTGGAAAGGCCATAGCGGGCGATGCTACTAAATACTACGGCGGAGAGGAGCGTATTGCTCATGGTTCTGGTAACTCTTATGTCATTGCGTTCCCAGGTTCCAGCTCTTTCACTGCAGGTGGATCTTACAAGCCAGAGATTGCCGTGCTCGCAGCTCTACTCGGTGGCAAGTCAAGCATCAAATGGACACCTGGCTTCTCGCTCCTTGCTAAAGCTTCATCGACATTCCCAGGCGCTAGCGCTACTACAACTCACTTCGCATACTCCGATGCCGGTCTTCTGACGGTTCAATTCACCGGTTCTGCCTCCGCAATCCGGGGCGCCACTACCGAGACCATCAAGGCAATCAAGAGCATCTCTGAGGGATCTATCAGCAAGGAGGATTTCACCAAGGCTGTGGCTCTTGCCAAGTACCGTGCACTGGAGGAAGGACAAAGTACCGATGCTGGTCTAGTTGCAACTGGTGCTGGCCTTGTTCACGGTGGTAAACCATTCCAAATTGACGAGGTCGGAAAGAGCGTCGAGGCTGTTAGTGTGGAGAAGTTGAAAGCAGTAAGTTTCTTTCATCTCACTAAGCAAACACGAACACACATGCTAACATGTCTGCAGGCTGCAAAGGCTTTATTAGAGGGCAAGGCTACTGTTTCGGCGGTCGGCGACCTGTATGTATTGCCATATGCGGAAGAGATTGGACTCAAGGTATAAGAATCTGGAATTTTCAGGCAAGATGGCACGGGTTGTACCAACAGCTCCACTTAGAGTGTATTGTAGATAAAATGGCCTTTTTTATGTTGATTGTAGCTGTGACTGAAAATTGCCAACTCCGAAAAATCGCTGTTGACTCCACATCTGATAAATAGTAATTTGCAGATCCATCAACTAATATGATACAACATTTTGGCTACTGCCAAAATCTACAAACCTATCGCCTTACCAGTTTGCAAAATTTAAGCTTTCTCTACGTTGCGACACGTGACCGTCTCGGCATTTTCCTCAATCACCCGAGCCTCGAAAGCTATCAAGACCAGTTCTCAAAGCCAAACCGCATCTGCAAGCTCTACACTATCCCAACAGACACAATGGCATTCGCGTGGAAAGCGTCAGGGCTTACGTATGCTTCTATTCCTTTCAGTTCTTCCTCCAAACAACCTCAATCCCGCACAATGTATCCAATGCTGACTGGAGGTCACATCTCAATAGCTACAACAAATACCTTTCTGTCGCTGCACGCGTCGTACGCCGCTCCCTAAAAGATGACAAGCGCCTACAAGCAGAGCGAAGAGGCGAGATGGAGCTGAGATTCTCGAAATGGAATGTGAGTACATGCATTTTGATATCGGTGAGGTGATGGAAGCTGATGGGTCTGGGGGGCAGAATGGCAAGCAAGGCGAGAGTAAGAGTGTTGCGGAGGCGAATGATGCGAGTATGGCGGAGACTGGAGGAGCTTCAAGCTCGTAGACTGGGGACTTGAGAGGTCAATAAGTGAACGGAATGTAGGAGATCCGGGTTTGGGGAGTGAAAGAAGAGGTCGCAGAGGGAAGATAATGTACATTGTATGCCTCGGAAAATGCTCTAGAATAAGCAATTGAACGAGCTTGATCATAACTTATAGGCTGTTACTGTTTTTCTGCCAGTTGTGGAGTCTTCCATGGCTGTCAGAGCTCTATAAACTTGCATCAGGTTGTTAGCAAAGCCACTTCTGTAACATATTTTCCTAGCAGGCAACACAGAAACTTTGACCCCCACCATCCACCACCAACCAACAACGTGCAAAGCTTCTCCCATCAGCACACCATGTTTCCTCCAGAGAAAGTTCCTCTACTCAAATCCCTCAGTGATTCATAGCTCTAAGTCAACATATCTTCTATGAGTGAGTACTTCCAGCTGAAGCCAGAGAGAACCGCGCGGTGGTAAGCCTTTAGCCACATCCAGAAACTTTCAACAGCCATGCATAGCAACGGTGTGGACGGAATTACTTCAAGTAAGAAAGCCTAAATATGTTGAAAATCGTTTGTTTTACCGCACAGCTACTAAATTTCTTCAATCAGGGTTACCACAACTCGATCTGGATAATGACCCAATCACTCCATCAGCATCCGCTTTTGCGGGCTATAATTCTGCACCTCCTTCTGCACCCAAGCTGAAGAGCGCCGGGGTAGTCGCTATGGATATCACAGATCAGTTTATTAACGCTGCCAAACGTATGTCCTTGCTGAAGCATTTGTTGAGCGTCACGTGCTAAGTTATCTTCAGAACTCGATGTAGGACAGCTTGTGAAAGATCCTATGTTTACGCTTTTTGAATCTGTGGGGGCCTTAGAAGTAAAGCCTGTGGACCTTTGCCCAAAAATGAGAGAGACTAATATTAGATATGATAGATTATGGATCCGAAAATGGACAGCGGTTACCTACGGCGAGGCGAGACTATGGAAGACGACTATGACTTCAGTCAACGTCTACTCCCTGAAGAAATCATTGGGATCATAGATCAGCTACTATGTCACGAGGTAAATTCTGCCCTAGAACCAGAGCGAATTCTTAACTAAATTCATAGATGGCATGGCATATGGGTCATCCGCTCGCTCAAACAATCTTTACCAGTCTGTACATTGATAAAGTCCTTGATCCGTCCCCTACAAGCCTCGCGCAGACTTTTTTCGACAGGAGCGAAAGCTGCTCAGATGAACATCTGATGCACCAAGTGTTGAGAGCGTACTGTCTAGGTCTTATCAAGACGTGTAGTTACGTCAATCAGAGGGTGAAGGCGGAGCACTATTACGAGGTATGCTTTCAAGGCCCACCACGATTCTCATTGTAGTACTAAAAAATCCCAAGGAAGAGGACTTCGTCACACATACATTTAACAGAAGTCTGCTTGAGAATATAGATCACGACTCGATCATTGAGCTTATTGAAGAGACGGCCGAACGCGTTAGCCAATCTGGCGAAATAGCGCAAGAGATCAAGGATGCCTTGGACTTCAGACTTGGGTTTCGTGCTTCGTTTCTGGAGACTGTCGGGACCGCCGATTCGAGAACGTCAGCGAACGAGATCAAAATTCTGTGGAATGAGTTAGAACGTTCAATACCGGATCTCAAAAGAACTACCAAGCTAGGAAAACCTATGCCTATCGCTTTTAGTGTCAAATTACAGCGAAAGTTGGCAAGTACTGTGCCACCACGTCCAATTGTGGAAGTTAGCCAAGAAGCTGCTTTTGACCATCTAGAGCGACTTTGCTGTGATGGATCTGTTGCAGTTGAGGTCTTGAAATACTATGACAGCCATAGTCTTATGGTAAGCAAATCCAAACCCTCACTGGCGTGTGCTCACGGAGGTGCCAGACATTTGTCTCTTTATTTCAAGCTCGCAAGCCTCAACCGTCAGTGTATGTCCGAACGCTGCTACAATACTACATTTTTGGCGACATGATCATGCTAGGCAATATGTCCATCCGGCAAGTACTAGATGATGATCTATCAAGCACTGTTCTCCCAGCGAACAAGCTTCTTGACCATGCCAATGATGATGTCGAACATCCAAATGACCCGAGATTCACAATGGCAGAACGAATGGAGACATTTCGCTCTCGCGCAGCAGGATCGTACCTTGACATTCTAAGAACCATCTGTCAAAATCGATGTCGTATTCGACGTACTCTTTGTAACGCTATCGCAGACTGGGAGATGCTGCAGCTAGACTCTGAGGAGCTAGATATCCAGCTTCGAGAGTTCACCAAGGAGAGACCAATTCAAGACAAAGAAATCTCGGATACACCAACATATGCATTTTCTCTGTCGTCATGGACGTACTTCTACAAACTCCGTCAGATGGAGTGGATAGTCCAAATGGGCTTCGAGCTGGAAGTCTATCAGCCAGACGAGCTTGCTACCATGTACTTCTACCTTCAGTACCTAGCCAAAACTCGAAGCCGTCACTTGGAGCGTATACAAAGCTTCAACTTCCGAGCCTTCGACTTGGCCCGCCGCAATCCATCCTCCTCAGGTCATCGAATGGCCGAGCATACAAATGCCCTTACCTTCACTAACTTTTCTACCATGGAAGCAGCGGCCACGCATGCCTTAGCTGACTCACTATCCTGCCTCTTCACAGTGCTGAACCGGCTCTCACTAATCACACCTCCACCAAGACCTTACAGTAGTGATCAGATGCGCTACGAGCTCCGAATGAAGCCCTTCCTTGTTGTTGGCCTCCCCGAACTCATTCCATTCGATGATCTCACCAGCCTTGTGGCTCAGTCATCTGAAAAGACGTTGCCAATTCTAAGCTACGCGGCAGAAGCAGCGGCAGTGGCAAAAGGAGCGTTCGAGGTAATGAGTAAGCTCAGTGCAAAGG
The DNA here is from genome assembly GCA_003988795.1 of Proliferodiscus dingleyae. Classification (NCBI taxonomy): domain Eukaryota; kingdom Fungi; phylum Ascomycota; class Leotiomycetes; order Helotiales; family Lachnaceae; genus Proliferodiscus; species Proliferodiscus dingleyae. Next base: position 284,728 of record QYAK01000014.1, on the reverse strand, counting down.
ACGCATTTTGCCAGGGAAGTCACGACAGCTGGGTGAAGAGTGTGAAGGATTGTCTAAAAGCTTGTATCTTCACAGGAATAAGCATTGCAGCAGTTAGGAAGGCCGTAGAAGGTATGGAGAGGAACGAGAGAGACGAGATAGGGATCAAAGTCGAGATTCCCAGATCGGGAAAGGGGTATCACGATTGGTGGATTGTGCCCAAGATAATATTAATTTCTTGAGCTTGGTTCAGGGAGGCACACTCAACGGTATATTCCAGTAAGAACAAATGAGCTCTACTTCCGTTCTTGTACGAGCACCATGCTCCGACAAGTGACGTATAGAAATACCGAAATGTCCTGCTTCAAACAAGGAATTCAGTTGTGAGTTTCTTCGAGCCTTTGTTTGGTGCCTTTTTTTCAGCATTATTGGTAAGTGAGTAATACCTTCTTAAGATCCAAATCATGTCACAAGGTGTATCTCTGGGTCTAGTCTGATAGTATGGGAGGCTGGTTATGCCTCGAAACACGTGAAAAACCACAACCTATCACAGGCCTGGAAATTGGATTGCAAGTAATTGCAAGAGACCACTTAGAAGGTACAAATAAATCTGTCAGCCGATTACTCGAGAGATTAACAAGTATGCAATTCTTGATAGTGAAAAGGTTAGGCAGCACTCACTAGAAACACGTCTTTTCCTTGTCAATGTCTATTGGAATCTTCTGAGACGCGCTGGAAGAGTCATTAGAGGTGTCTGGCCCGGGCTAATATCTCCAGCGATCAATATATACCCAACCAAAAGCGGACGCGGACCCCCACACGGTATCGACCAGGCAGTTTGTGTATTTTCTGTACTATCTGGTAGAAATTACTTGCACCAACCTCCTCATGATGCATTCGACTAGTGTAAGTCGGTCTCTTCCACGAAGGAACTATTGATCGACTCGCACTACCAATATATCGGTGGCGGTAACATTAAAATTGATGATGAGGGTACCGACTTGTCAAATGTCAACATTTCAATAACGCCATTTTGAGCTTGCCAAAGCTCATCGCTACATTCGATGCGCGGCATACACACCCTGCTGAAACTCAGAGCGGCAAGGCCGTATAAGTGCACTAGACTTGTGTATGGGCCATTAAGGTGCTTTTCAGATGGGTTCGGAACGTTTGAGTATGTTCTAAACTATTGGAAGCTGATAGATTTCGTCCTAGTCTTGTATTTAGGAGAAAAGTAACTACTAGTTAAACCAAAAAATACTTCTATTTAGGAGCACCGTTATTTGACTACCGTTGCTAATTACCTAAAGCTTGTAGTAGGAGGGAAGGGTACAAACTGCCGGGATTACAAAAGAGAGGTTGCTTTACGTATACGGGATTACAAATCCTCGCTTACAGACCTTGCCCCCTAGCCCTAACAACCAAGGCAGGGGCGAGGCGGGGCCCGTACTCACCTCTATTCAAACCAAGTATACGACACCAGACGCCGAGAATCTTATGAGTACAGCCTTATGTCGCCTACGACTCATGATTTTCTAGTGGCGTCTCCTTTAGACCTACATTACGCTTCTTTCTGACTCATTTGCGATCTTGTCTGTACGTAATCAAAGGTGGCTTGGGTTAGACTCAATGTCCCGTGTTGAGGTTTTGTAAGTCTGGAAATTTTCATATGTATATCATTGCTTGATGTCTATCATAACAAAGCGAATAAAGGTGTATTCAATCTAATTGCGTTGGTTCAAAGGAAAACCGAAGGCAACAGCTCTTCACTCATATTTGTAACGCAGACCGGGCCTGGCACTATCAAGAACAAGAATGTCAAAACAGAAATCCGAAAACATGTTATGAAAGATATTGGCAAAGCAAGACGTACCCGGCCTCCAAAACCAATCACGTGGAAATTATCTGTTCGATCTCCAGATGCGTCTAGTTGTCATAAAGTGGAAGTTGACCTGGCCAAGCGTACCAGGGGTCCTGTTACTTCTACAAGAAGTTCACTTGATAAAGTTTCTTTCGATTCGGTGGAGGAGAATTCTGCGCAAAATTTCCTCAATACCTCGTCATCGTCTTGCTCTCTCAGTCAAGAGCCAAATTATCAGCAGCTGAACGACCCGCCGTGGTCACCAAGTCTTTGGGCTATTTACCGTCTCGGAGCTGGGCGTATAGATCCATTTGTTAGATATCCGATTGAGTTAGATTCTCGCACTAGGCTCCTGATCGATCACCGTAAGCCGCATTTATGATTGAGTATATTGACGCACAAACTTAAATATCTTAGTGTTTGACGACCGGTATGGTAACACAGCACCATTTCGGGACCATTGGTTCCCAGTTGGGTTGCAAGATCCGGCATCCTTTGCTCAGCTCTTGTCAAATGCGGCCCTGAATCTGGCGTACCTGAGGCGCAGCGGGAAGCACATAGAGCCTTTTGAATCGATCAGCTACCATGCCCAGGCTTTAAGGTCTGTGAACGAGAGGATGTCTAAGCCGATTGTTGACTCTGCAGCAATGCATGGGATTATTGGAGCTCTGGTCGGGTTTGCCTGCTATAGTGTAAGAGAGCATGATATCGCTCCAGTATAGACAAATTGCTAACATTAAGATAACCAGCATGCAACAGGCTCACTAGAAGCTTGGCACCTACATATGAAGGGTATCAAAGAAATGGTCCGCATTGGCGGCGGTATCTCTGCTCTAGAGTCAAACAGACTCCTTCGGCTAGTTCTCTTCGTGACCGATGTCAGCGGGGCTAGCACAGGAGACAGCACACCCTATTTCCCTATACCACATTCTCTCATTTCCTCAGATCTCCCTCCAATCCCACCATCTCCTCAGCTCCTCGCTCTTTCACCATACTTTCCGAATGATGGGATATATGCTGTATTTCTAGACCTCTTCACCTCCACAACACACCTAAGACAACAGGTCCACCTCACAGATGGGAAGATCTATAGCCACGGATGTTTTGTTGGGTCTCACTTAATACCTATACAACACTATCTTCTGAATCTGGGCACAAAGAATGGAAGCGAAGAAGAGATCATGTTGCAAGCGATACGACTCTCCTGCCTATTATATACAGCTGAGATACGAAGGCTATTCGGAATCATGGGCGTGTTTTCTCAGGTCCATACGTCGAAATTGCGCAAGCACCTCGAGAACAGTCCAGATAATTGGGGCGCGCTGAACGTCTTAAGGATGTGGTGTGTGGCGATGGCCGCTATGGAAAGTCGGGGGCAGGAGCGTGCCTGGTTCTTTAATGAGCTAGAAAAGGGGAGGAGAGGGAGTTGGGAAGATCTGGAGGAGCAATTGCGAGACTTATTGTGGTTCGAGGATGTGCATACAACAATGTTCAGGGAGCTATATATGGATTTTGAGGGTGCACCTATGCCAGAGGCGCCTTACGAGCGTGGAAGTCGATTTGGTGGACACACACCATTGACTGGAACCTCCTACCCCATTATAGGATTTACAACGGGATAGATGACAGTCAAAGGCTCGCGTGACTCCTTTCATCTATCGCTGAAGCATTCACAGCTATGTGGATAAGTCCAAGCAGAACTGAAAATTGGTAGAAAAGGAAAGCGTGAACCTTTAGATCTCGAGAATGAAACTATAGCAGACATTTGGAGTAATTTGTCGAGTAAATTATCAACACTTCAATGCTTAGCTATGCCTATTCTACAAAGACCTATGCTAGCCTAGGACGAATGTACAATGGACCCTCCTGTGATCTAGAAGCCAAATGGATTTTGCGGAGCTGTTGAAATGTTTAGAAAGTTCTTATGACTTTGAGGAAAGACTTACTAGCTTGCGCCAAATTGGCTCTGCGCCCTGTAGCTTGCGGCATTATTTTCTTGGTGTCTCCTGAGACACCAAATCTCACTGGTGGAGGTGGACCAGTCTTTTGGGGAATCAAGGGCGCTGGTGTTTGTTGTTGAGGAATTGGAGGTACTGGCGGTGGTGAAAAAGTAGAATTGAAGCCCCCTGGCGGTTGCTGCGCGCCCGTAGGCGTTGGCTGCAACGGTGGAGGAAGGAAAGAATTGACTCCTGTGGGTTGGGGGAACTGTTGTTGGGGAGGGAAGGAGCTTTGAAAACCAGTAGGTTGAGTCTGAATTGGGGAGAATTGTTGAGACCGTGGGTCTGCAAACGGACTTTGGCCATTCTGCATGAAGTTCTGCTGAGGCTGCCCGGTCGACATCGGATATTGGAAACCGTTTGGTAATCCTCCATTGTTGAATTGATTGAAGTTTTGGGGTTGATTCATATTACCCATGTTATTTTGAGCGCCAAATTGCTGACGCATCTGGAGCTCGTTAAGACTTTGCCCGGGGGGAGCAATATTGGACTGCTGAAAGGGCGCTCCAGTAATTTGTGCCTGTAAAGGAGCAACCGAGAAGCTGTTTGGTTGATTTACTTGGGGTGCCGAAAGAGGACGGGCCGGAGGAGCGGGAATCATCAATCCGCCTGGATTCTGATTCTGAAATTGGCCCGGTGGAGGCCTTGGACGAGCTATGCCCATTTGTGATACAGGAGCATTGAATTGAGTATTGGGTTGCCCTGTCTGCTGGGTGGGCAGACCGGTCTGTTGAGCTCCGATACCAGCGAAAATTGAAGGCGTCACAGGCGGAGGGCCTTGCGCCTGAGGTTGCGCCTGGGGTTGAGGTTGGGGTGGTGGTTGCGTGACTTGAGCCTGCGGTGGAGTAGGCTGAGCCCTCGTTGGTTCTAAAGGCTTATTCAGAAGCGACAAATCCTGCATGGACCCTGTGACTGTAGGGGCTTGAGGAAGCGCCGCGGACTGCGTTCTCTGGGTAGGTTGACTTGCGGTAGGCTGTGGTTGCTGCTTGGAAGGCTTCACATCCCAAGCATCGTCGTCAAACCCGCTTCTCACAACATCCTTCTGAACGGGGGTAGGGGCAGACGCAAGAGGTGTCGGAATACCCTCAGGAATTGCCTTTTCTTTAGGTTCCTGAGCAAAAGCCTTGGGGTCCACAACATCACTGGTCTGTACCGCAGGTGCTGGGCGACCTTTTCGAGTATTGTTCTTAAGAGCACCACCCGGACCGGCAAAGATACCACCAGATGATTGACCTTCAATGACTTCTTCACCCCCAAAACTGACATTGCGCTTGGCTGTCCGCCCATACTTCTGATCGAGAAATCTCATGACTTTGAGGATATCGCCTTCGCGTAGTCCAAGTGTCCGAAGAACAGTAGCATCAATATCAGGCAAGACGCTTTCATCCATGGAATCTTTTGTGAAGGCTTGAGCATATCGTTCGCAAAGTCCAACATTAACCTCGCAAGAAAGGAAGAACTGAAACCAATCATACTCGGGTTTCTGCGGACGCTCAATGGTAGCGCCGGCAGAAGATGAAGATGAAGCTGCTTGTGCTCGCTGGTTCTTCCTGATATCTGACAAGGGCTTATCCTCGTCTAGTGATATGCCTGTGATTCGCTCAACATATTCTAAATCTTCGACTGACATCTTGACAACAGGAACGGCAATCTTTACGCCATTCATCTTGTGTAGATTAATTTTGCCGTCTTTCAATGCTAAGTATTGGGCTTCGACACTAAACGATTTGGAACGATCGGTCCATGTCCGTACTTTCGATGGGTCGGGTTCTACAAGATTAGCTAATGAACATAGACACAAATTCAGAGACTCACTAGATTTTGAGGATTTTGAGTTTTGATCGGGTCGGCTACTTTCACGTCGGCTTCTCTGTTGTCCATGATTGTTACTACTGTCTCGAGCCGACAAACTGCTGCCCCTTTCGGGTAATCGCATTCCAGGGCCTACCTCTGACCCTCTCGAATCCTCCTCCCTCCGTGCTACTTTCAAGGATTCTTTTGCGAGGCGTTCTTCCTCAAGTCTGTTCTGCTCGACTATCGACCGACCTGCGTTGATGCCACTGCTGCTCTCGTCTGGAACTATTCCCGTGATCTCGATATAACTGCTGGGGACAACGCCCTCTTTTCCGTTCCTGACACGTCGTACATGCCACCATTCTTCGCTCTTACTGTCGTCAATCACGATAACCTCATCGCCAACAGCCACAGTGACCTCATCGTCGCCCTGAGCCATGAAGTCATAAGAAACTTGTCCTGTCTTTTGTGACTGACCAGAGCCTGCAAGGATAACCTCTCTTAATCCTTCAGCCCTAACAGCACCTCCAACTTCACCTAGTGCACTAACAATCTCTTGAGCTGTGTCTTTGGCGCCGGCATGGAAGTCTATGCTTTTGCTAGGCCGTACTAGTTCAAGAAAGACATGTTTTCCCTCGATCGAATAATGTGTCATTTTCTCCGCCGTCCATCTGAGTTCTGGGCCGTCTCGAGCCTTCTCCGGGGCTATCAAGATTGTTCCAGTTGCGATATTGATCCCTAATGTCGTCGGCATCTTCTTTTTCTTCCCCATCACAGAGACCATTTCGCTGATGTTATACATATGAAATCCGCCAGGCGAACTATACGCAGCCTCATCATCGATATTCCTATGCGAGGCTCGATTATATAGTGGGGACGCCGTGAAGCCAGTAGGAGACGTCGATCCTCTAGCAGCGCGGGTATCTATAGGTTCTGGAGCTCTAGCTTGAGAAGCCGGTCGAGCCGGTAATGCTGGTGAGATGACTTCCTCATCGTCGGAAGCCTCAGGAGTATATTGGGGTTGAGGAGTGGCAGGCACAGGTCGAGCAGCTGGGGCAGATGCATTTCGTCCACTCATTATGCCTGCCAGAGCTGCTGCGGGAGTCTGTGCCGAGCTTGGGGGTGATTCTGGTGCCGCATCAGGTTCGTCTTCCATCTGAGGCTGGGTAGGCCGCTTTGGAAGACTTGGCGGCGGACTTGCTGCTGCAGAGGCATCTTCCTCGTCTTGGACCTCGATATAATTCGCAGGTACAAAACCATATTCGCTATCGAAGCCGACCAATATCCAGTCTGGGTCGGAAGTATCGAATACCTCAAGGCGTGCGTCTTCACTGAACGAGAGCTCCTCATCAGTCTGTCTGGTATAATCGTAGATCGCGCGTGCATGGCCTGTAGGTTGAACCTGGCAAGGAGATTAGTATATGTAAGCGGTTGAGAATCGAAAGTCCAATAAGGATAGCGCCTCAAGCAAAGAGCCATGAATCCTGATGGTTTACAGCAAATATGAAATCCCCAGGCGTTGACAGTGACTTGCGACCTACTTCTTCAATATAATTGTTGGGTATTAACCCAACAGGCTCATCGTCATCCTCCCCAGAAGCCTTCTTCTTTGCTTTCCACCAGTCATCCTCGCCACTCTTTTCTAGCACGTAGAGTATATCTCCATCACTGATCGCGAGCTCGTTGTCCCCTTGCGGTTCGTAATCGTAGATCGCCTTATACACGCCGAGGAACCCCATCCTCGCAGGCGCTCACCTGCCAGGTCTAGAGAGCTGTCGTAATCTATATTCGAGGTGGTTGCTATCCTGCGAACTCCTTTTGTAGTAAACCCCATCCAATTTCGGCTGGTCCTTCCCAAGCTCGAGGCCGTGTGGAAATTCCGGGGAGCTTTCGAAGTTGTCGTGGGGGTGGGGGTGTAGGCTCTGCAAATAGCAAGTTGAGCTCTACGGATGGTATGTTTTGGTAGAGCTCAAATGATATTTAGAAAGATGCTAGAGTTATGGTAGAAGCTGTGGATGTTCGGCTTCGACATCCAGATGTGGCTGGTATGCAGATGGTGCTTGTGCGTCTCCCTAGCACCAATTCTCTCACGTCACTGCTAGCCTGACAATAACGCCCGAAGGCAAGGCATATGCCGCAAGGTTGCGAATACACCAACGTACTTGAATGCATAGCTAGCTACAAATTCGCCGTCGAGCGCCCTAAACCATCAAATTTTTCCGCATCTAATGAGACCAGAATTTGGGAGATCTGTCAAGCGCTACTTTGTAACTTTCAGAGCAGCATGAATTCGTATTCATTAGAAGTCGCGGATCTGGCATAAGCTGTGTCAGGACTGCTGCTAAACACTCGCTCCTTGCTTATCTATCAAGCGCTTAATAAGTATACCTAAAGTCTATGGTCCTCTCAAGCAACATTTCCCCCTTCCTTTGCCGTCCATTTGCGTACCAAAAGAATACGGTGAATGCCGCAACAATACAGATAATCAAAATATGAGAGCTAATGCTGACCCATATCGCGGTAATGTATCTTGGAGCCTCTGGCTGCCTCACAATATAAGCTCCAGCAATTCCGCCAAGCCCATTGCAGGCGGTGATAGCTGCTGCAAAAGTTGCTCTCTTCCACTGTCCCACAATATTATTGGCTTGGTAAGCATTCATGGCCGCCCAGTTGCTAACATAGGCTCCGGTTGCGAGATACGTACCCACGTACCGGACTGTAACTTGAGAGGCAAAGCCGAGCATGCTGAAGCCAGCTATAGTGCAGAGGCAGTTGAAAGCAATGACCAGTCCACGCATCTGCCAGAGATCCCCTACAATAGAGGATATGATAACCGGAATGACAGCATAAAAATAAGGTGGAGCAGATAGGAGGATTGCCTGATCTTCTGAGAAACCCATTCCTGATTGAAGGATAATAGGCAAGAAATACGATAAACTGTGCCAAACAAAGTCAGCCGACCATCCACATGACGCTGTCTAGACGAATGATGGGCGCACCTGGTTGACACAAGGTTGAGCAAGAAGAACAGGGCGCAAAAGCCGTATATTTTCAAATCCAGAAAATGAACAAGGCACTTCTTTAATGCAAAAGGCTCAGCTTTCACATCACCACGGTCAGTCGTGATCCGGGTCTCAGCAAAGGCCTGTTCCTCCGCCGTTAAGAAATGGAAACTTCTATGACAATTCTCCGGGAAGTCTACGATCCAGAAATACGTTATGAAGCCAATGACTGTCCAATATCAGTTTCTCGCCCAAGGCCAATCATGGATCTACGTACCGATAGCAACCAAGCCCTGTACTAGGAACATCCACCGCCAACCTGCTAGACCTGCCTTTCCATCCAGATGGTTCAGCCCATAATTCAAAAATCCTCCCAGTCCCACAACAGTCACTTCGCCAGATTGCAAGAACGCATACCGAAGCTGCTGTTCTTTCCTGGTATACCATGTGCTGATTAAGTAGCTCAGTCCAGGGAATATTGCACTCTGTGTGATACCCAGCAGGACTCGAACTCCTATCATTTGCTTCCAAGTGGTTATAAATGCCGTACACTTCCCTCAATTAGCCACCTCCTCAGGTTTCCACATGACCTGAAAAGAAAATGGAGCCTTACCATGGTAATGAGACCAAAAGATACCGTGATGAGCGAGAACATCACTCGTGGGCCTAGGGCCCGTACCAAGAGGGTAGCAGGTAGCTGGAAAGTGACACTCGCGACAGTGTATATCAGAATTGAAACGGACTGTGCCATCATCAGCCCAGCTCACAACAAAGTATAGAGATCAGTCTCTCTGGCAATAATCAAAGCATTCCGGCCAAGGGAAAAGTTAAGCCTGTGTTTCCTCACACCACATAATACTAACAACTTCATACCTACATCGAAGCTGGAATGTTCCTGATACTTACATAACGATTCCCAACTCCGAGTCCCAAATCCTTAAAAATGCTTGTCACGCTCGCACTTGATATGATCCCACTATCGAGTAGGTTCAGGCTACACAGAAGCCCCGCGATAGTACAAAGCCTCAAATCAATCTTCCTCACCAGCCGCCTTTCAAGCTCTCTACCCACGACCTCGTCTCCTTCTTCACTAATCGCAGTCTCGAGACCGTTACCATTGCCATGTGCATAAGCTGCTACGGCAGTAGGTGACGATTTACTGATCCCAGTATCGTCGTTTTGCAAGGACGCCATCTTTGTGCAGAGAGGCAGTAAATAGGGTTCATGAAGACATCAAGTTGAAGAATAACTAGATATGTGTTTATCCTTTCGTCTGGAGTGTCTTCGTACCTTCAAGCAAATCGAAATTACTCATGCATGGTTCGTACATGTAGCAAAAATACTCCGTTCCGCGACCAGCAAAGAGCCGGCTCGCATCATATGTAAGCAATCATAATTCACCTTATCAATCATCGCTATGTGGGAAAAACTATGAGAGACTACTGCAATACCGCTGCTTAGCCGGTGGTGACATCGCTCGGAAGTAGCCGCTATCGGAACGCATGCATCCTTGTAGTTGTGGAAGTGGCACCTGGGGGAATGTGCTGCGGATGTGTGGCATACGAGAGCCGCCATTGGATTGTGCAGGCCGTGCTCCTTCTATTACCTCTCGAAAGTAGAATAATCCGGGGAAAAGTCAATATGGACGTTAGATTCTTCGTATAGGAACGGGACGTCGCCAATCATGGATGATGCAGGTTTAATGCTACGGCACTGAAGTACAAAGTATTGCCAACTACCTTTGTGGGAACTTCGTTCCGGAATTAGGCAGTGTTCAACAAATAAGACAATTAAGACCAGACTGATTCTATGCGACCTCGCTGAAGAAACGACGCTCTAGCAATCCGAGCGGAAGCATCACGCCGCATAGCTCCAAGCTTGTCCAAATACTAAGTCTACCTCTCGATTGTGTAACCCACCCAAGAGACGAATACGGGAGTCTAGCAGAGCAAGAGCTTAGTATTCGGCCTCGGGATCCTCATCGCCCTCCATAGAGTCGGTAGCAACTTCCTCGTAATCACGCTCAAGGGCAGCAAGATCCTCACGAGCCTCAGAAAATTCACCTTCCTCCATACCCTCACCAACATACCAATGAACGAAAGCGCGCTTGGAGTACATGAGATCAAATTTGTGAGACAGAGCAGACCAGGCTTCGGCGATAGCAGTTGTGTTGGAGAGCATGCAGACTGCGCGGTTAACCTTGGCGAGATCGCCATTGGGTACCATCTGAGGTGGCTGGAAGCAGATTCCAATCTTGAAGCCAGTTGGGCACCAGTCAACGAATTGGATGGTGCGCTTGGTCTTCAGGGTGGCAACCGCGGCGTGAACATCTTTAGGAACAACATCGCCACGGTACAGTAAGCACGTAGCCATGTACTTCCCATTGCGAGGGTCGCACTTCACCATCTGGTTGTTTGGCTCGAAACAAGACATGGAAATCTCTTGTACGGAGTTTGCCTCGTGGGATGCCTTGGCAGCGGAGACAACTGGCGAATATGCAACCAGAGGGAAATGGATACGTGGGTATGGAACCAAGTTGGTCTGAAACTCGTTCAAATCGACGTTGAGAGATCCATCGAAGCGGAGAGAGGCGGTGATAGAAGAGACAACTGTATGATATTAGACTACAACATGACTGTAGCAGATTTCCTCATACCTTGCGCGATCAGGCGATTCAGGTTCACAAAGTCCGGGCGCTCAAGGCCAAGGTTTCGGCGGCAGATGTCGTAGATAGCCTCGTTGTCAACCATAAAGGAGCAGTCAGAATGCTCGAGAGTGGTGTGGGTAGTAAGGATAGAATTATATGGCTCAACCACAGAAGTAGAAGTCTGTGGTGCCGGGTAGACACAAAACTCGAGCTTGACTTTCTTGCCATAATCAATGGACAGACGCTCCATAAGCAGAGCACCAAACCCAGAACCAGTTCCACCACCAAACGAGTGGAAGACAAGGAAGCCTTGAAGACCAGAACAGTTATCAGCAACATGGCGAACCTTGTCAAGGACCCGGTCAATCAATTCCTTTCCAACGGTGTAATGACCACGAGCGTAGTTGTTGCTAGCATCCTCCTTTCCTGTGATCATTTGCTCCGGGTGGAACAAGCTGCGGTAGGTACCAGTGCGGACTTCGTCGACGACGTTTGGCTCAAGGTCACAGTAGATTGTGCGGGGCACATATTTGCCTTGACCTAGAGCACAAGAACGCGTTAATTTTGCTTGTGAGAAAATGTGTGGTGGCGTTTACCTGTCTCAGAGAAGAAAGTACTGAAACCCTCATCCGGGTCAGCGGCTTTACGCTCCTCAGTCAAGTATCCGTCAGGCTGCACAAGAAAAAACGCGTCAGTCTACATTTACAGAGGATTGAGGTAGTCTTTGAACATATAACATCAAGGATTTGACATACCTGGATGCCGTGCTCTAGGCAGTAGAGCTAAAGAAAAATCTCTCGTTAGTAATGTCCGAAAGGCAGAATGATAACAGAGCAGTGGTGCTTTGTTGCTTATGTTGAAGCGTACCTCCCAGCAGGAGTTTGCAATTTGACATCCGGCCTGGCCGACTGTGTAGACACAAATGTGTTAGCGACGATGCTCTCCTGATGGGACTCGAGGTCGTGTGTGACAAGCGGTGTACGGCGCGTCCCCAGACAGCGAAAAACAACATACCGTTGATAGAGATGACTTCTCTCATGGTGACGTTGATTCTTTGGCAGAACTTCCAAAAGAGAGGTAAGACGACGGTATGAATACCAGCAAAAGTCTGCTGGATGGGTCTGAGGAGTGGTCGTGCGGCGAGAAGTTTGGTAATTGGATTGGTAGTGGGGGGAGGAAAAGATGCTGCAGGGGATTTCGCTAATGGCCGTTGCCGTTCGGTGGTGGTGGTGGTGGTCCCTGTCTGCTCAAATCAACAAAAAGGGAGGCGACGACCGTGTCGACGCTAGCCGTACTTGGAACAATGGCCCAAGCTCCTGCCCCCCTCGACCTCGACCTCGGCCAAGACAAGACAAGGCCATCTGCACGCAGAAGATATCCTGGCCTGGCAAGGTATATATATCCACGTTTATGCCGGTGCCTATGGTCTTTCCGCCTGCGTTGGGTGTCCGTCAAGATGTGGCATCATCTGCTTCTGATCGGTCTTTGCGTTTGCTCTGTGGCTGCCAACACTGAGAAAGTAATATTCCTTGGCCCAAGCAAGCTGCAAGTGCCAGTACAGCACCCTACTCTCGAGGATCTCAAGTTGGAAGAGCTCTCGCTGGAGCAATTGAGCTTGAGAACCCATATACGAGCAGAGTTCCCTGCGGAGAGCTCCAAAGATGGGTATACTTCCTGGTATCTACTTCGGGGGCTTGAGGAAGGCGCAAGATACGAAGTGAGAGTCTGCTGGGCTGCGACTGTGAGTATCTGGCCAGGCGCTTGAGCTTATGACTTATATTGCGCAGCAACCAACATCTTTCCGTCTCGAGACTTACGACATACCTACGGTCTTTCAAACCACTGAATTGCTTACGTCTCTTGCACAGTATTCGGAGACACGCCAGCCAGATTCTATGCGGATCGTAGACCAGAAGCCCGGTGTCGCTGAAAAACAGCAAGTCGAACGTGCCGCTGATCGTCTCACTTCCACATTGTTCTTGCAGATTTATGCCGCTGCAGACTATTATACCACCAACAAAACCATTATGGCGAATGTTCCGCCTGTTTTCGTGGACATCATCTTGGATCCGTACATCTTCAACGTATTTCCAAGATCACTTCTCCCAACGGCTGCATATGTTACACTGCTTGCTATTGGGGCCTGGTTCTTGTCAAAATATATGGCGAGCTGGTTTGAGAATCTAGTGAGACATGACATTTCCGAAGAAAAGAAGACAATATAGCAGGTGAAATGCTCTGACACACAGATCCCGGGCGAACGATCCCAGCAAATACTTCAAGGCACACCTTTACCTTCCCTTGTGGCCTTTGCTAGCTCACTCTGAGCGACGTCATCTGCGTACCGCTGGTAAATTGGCAAATAGTGCTCCCGCTCACTTGTCGAATTGATCACACTGTCCCTTTTTTCGATCTCGTGCAGCCATTTCTCGTATCGCTGGACCCAGGCCTCTCCCTTGGGCAAATTCAGACCACCCTTGAAGTGATCAAATACCCAAAAGCGAAGAGCCCAAGGTGCGATTACAATATCAATAAGGCTCAGCTCCTTCCCTAAGAAATAGGGACCCTGAACGTCCATCTCTTGAACAAATTGCTTTACCTGGCGGAGGAAGTCCTGGCGAACTTTGTCTAGCCCCGGGTCGTTGCTGGATTTGGACTGATACTGAAGGAAGCGATGAAAGGCCGGGATGATCCGCGATGTAACGAAATCAATCCATATCTTCATGCGGGCCTTCGTATAGGGATCCGAGGGGAGAAGCTTGGGTGTCGCTGAGGGATACGCTTCTTCGAGGAACTCCCCAACCACAGTACTTTCGTACAAAGGCTTATTGTCATACTCAAGGGTTGGGACAAGTCCTCGAGGATTCAATTTTATGAGCGATTCTGGCTTGTGATACGGATTTACCTACAATCTGTCTGTGAGTCATGATCGAGAGGCAGAAAGAGGTACACTGCGTTACTTCGATATACTGGAAAGGAATGTTCTTTTCCAGTAATACAAGTAAGACCCGCTGAACAAATGGGCAGAACTAAGCTGAGTCAGACTTATGGCAGGAAGTGGAAAGAGGTTAGAATACCCATCCCGAGTATAGCTTCAGTGGCTCTTCTTTCTCGTGAGCTTTGACCATGGCTTCGGCCGCCCCAGTAGCGTGCGGGAAGAGTTCTGCATCTGGATGGCTGCTACTCATTTTGCGATCAAGGGCTCTCAAAGTCTAGAAATGGATCGAAGATCTGTAATTTTAAAGGAAAACAAAATGCATCTGATGTTCGGGTGGTGGAAGTGCTTTCAGGTAGACTGCGATGAAGTAATGCACCCTTGACAATCTGGTGACGCCATTTCTACTATGATGGAGGGCCGCGCGGGGTATTTACTAACTTCACTCTTGAGATAATAGAACTTGATCCAACACTACCAAAGAAAACGTAGTAATATCAGTCTGACATGACAGACTCGGGAATTGAAAATAGTTGATGACAAACAATGCATCCCCTTGCTCAGCTGAAGAAGCCGCGACGTACCCGAGAAGGGCAAAAACCAAGACCCTCGTTAGGTGTGGCTGAAGAATCACCACCCTCGAGGCGCTGCACAGCCTCGACCCTAGCAGCAGTTTCGCGCTCAGCTTTCAACACTCCATGCACACAAATATCTCCTCCTCCCCTATAGCCCCCCGAGTCCTTTTCTGCGATACTGATTGCAAGAATCGAGACACTTCCGCGCTACCATGACCGGTCCAGCAACGTAGGCATTTCCCCCCAAACCACAGGGTACAAAGAGAAGCTGATGGTGGGTTTCTGATCATAGACCCGGCCAGGAAGGTCCCTCATACGGTCCACCTTCTCTCCCAGAAGGCTGGATCGCTCAATGGGATGGCCATTCGAAGAAGTACTACTTTGTGCAATTATCGACGGGCGCTTCACAATGGGACACTCCTACGCAGCCAGCGCCGACGGGACCTACTCCTCAAGCTACACCACAAGGTGCCGTAGATCATCCTTATGGCACGCCAGGCGGACAGCAAGAGCTGGATATCATTCAGAATCAGGACGGCACGCAGAGCATACGACATCCGGACGGGACTGTAGAACCCTATAGCGGAGAGAGGGGCCTAGGAGTTTGTCATCTATTCTAGGATCGGAAGGACAATTACTGACGTGGGACCAGTCTTTTGCTATGCAGCAGCTGCTCGGAGGCAAGAAGCAGAATCAAAGTGGTTTGGGAGGACTCGCAAGCCAGCTCTTTGGCGGTGGCTCTTCAGGAAATCATGGGTCCAGCGCTAGCCATTCGGGCGGAAGTGCTGGGAGCATTGTGGGCGCTTTGGCAGGGAGCTTACTTAGTGGAGGCAAGAAGCCAAACGATGCACAGCAGACCGGGAACTATTCTGGTGCTCAGCAGCAACACCAGCAAAGTGGTCTGATGGGAAGTATTGGTGGCATGTTTGGTGGAAGTCATGGTCAGGTTTGTTCAAGCCCTCTGCAATTTCTCGCAAGGCTATGCTAATGTGGATGGTAGCAACATGGGGGAAGCGAAAATTATGGATATTCTCAGCATGGGAGCAGCCAAGGCGGATACTCAGGTGCGGCACCGCCAACCTCGTATCAGCCCAGCGGAGCAGGACAGTCCTACAATGCCACCCCTCACTCACAACACTCGCAAAACCCACCGTCCCAGCCGCAATATGGTGGCCAACCTCCCTCATACGGCACACCCTCCCATCAACAGCAGCCCTATGGCTCATCTCCAAATCCACAGCAATCTTATGGCTCTCCAACCCCTCATCAACCCTCTTATGGAGGTGCACCCCAACAAGGCAACTATGGCGGCTCCCCACCTCCAGGCCAATCTCCTTACGGTGGTTCTCAACATCACGAGTCCTACCATCCATCCCACCAACAAGGAGGCTATCCTCCCCAAAATCAACAGCCAGGACAGTATCCTCCTCCACCGGGCCAACAGCCACCTTACGGACAACCGCCGCCAGGCCAATACCCACCACCTCCCTCCTCTTATGACTCGTCCGGAAACCTTCATAAACCACAACACGGCCACTTTCAAGGAACGCAAAATGCCGAGTATTCAGGCGGTCTGTACGGTAACTCACAGCAAGGACAAGGCCAGGGACCACCGCTCCCGATGGGAAGTCATCCCGGGCACGGCCAGGGTCAAGGACAGCAGCAGTACGGGGGACCGTCTGGTGGGTATGGTGGGCAGCAACAGCAACGGTGGTAAATGCGCATTTAGATACGTTTTATGAGTTACTATTTTGAACACGAGAGCTTTTTTACTTGCGAATATGGAAATGTCTGGTTTTGCACGGAATGGTATCGATATCCCAAGGCATGAAAGGCTGCGATTATATATTTCATAAATCCCAAATAATGGCATTTTTCTCCTGTCTTTGCGCTCCGTACTCCTACGCTAGAGTTATACCCAGGCACTTCTTGGACGCCGACAAAATCAAGCAAACATGGCATTCAGATGTGGGTCCAGGATGGTCAAGGCATCTGATAAACTCCCTTCTCTCCCAATTCCGCGGCCCTCAACATCCGCCCCGTCTTCACCGCATTCTCAAGGTCCTTCCTGCGGGCTTTACACCGCGCCGTGTATTTACACTTCTTCTTCTCCCCGAAAAAGCTCTCATTCGGGCACGCACAGCCCCAGAGCTCGAGCAGCAGGACCCAGATAATGAGGCCTGTGACGATGGAGATTAGTTGTAAGGAATTGAGGGACTTTGCCGTGGGCAGGCAGAGAAGAATAATGCAAACGCCAAAACGGTTGAGGACGCGAGTTTTCTTGGAGATGCGCATTCCGGTGATGGGATCTTTGTGGACGTGGGTTATTGATATCATGGCTACGATAATTTTGTGTCAGTTCTGTAATGCTACTTGGAATTTGAGGAGAGGGAAGGGAAGATCTCACCCATGCAGAATAACGCAATAGCAAGCCCAGCGCAGTAAAACCATCTCAAGCCGATGGGTATTTCGGCTTCGGACCTCTCGGCATAGGCCTCTGTGAGGTCTTCCATGGAGGAGTCCTGGCAGTCGTGTGCGACGACTAGCTTCGAGAGGGCCGAGGCGCCGAGAACGAAGGACATTATGAAGGGCAGGTGAACGCTGGTCCACGCCATTGCTAATTATGTGAGATTCACAAGTTTCAAAGAACGAAACGAGGGGGAAGAGGAACGTACCACAGACGTAATTTCTCCTGATAGCATGAGTAAAAATTTCCGCACCGTCAAGCTCAAAGTATAGCCAATTGAAACAAAAGGCTTGCACAAGCCCCAACACAGCTTTCCCATAGAAAGCATTAAGTCCAAATGGAACGGCGGACTGGTAGATGATGGCAACCACAGAGTAGCCAAACACAAGCGTGACAAAAGCATTCATCCTTTCGACTTTATGCTCGATGTTGATAGCGGGATAGAACTCAAAGACGCGATCAAGCCACTCCTTGAACTTCGGCTTCTTATCCTTCAACAACTCCCCTGATCTCATGAATAGAAACGGAAGCATTGGGCCTGTAAGGTCCAAATAAATCGCAATCCAGATTGCTGCTAGGCGGTTGGGCATGTCGATATGAACAGAGGCCATCCAGATGGCGCACGGAATGAGCGTGATAATAACATGAGCGATCATCATGCCGCGAACCATGGGCAGCGTAATGACGAGGGTGATGTAGTAGGAGCACATAAAGAGGCGCGCTGCGAGGTAAAAGGAGATCAGCATAGTGTAGGTACTTTCAAAGGCGTTGAGTAGATTGGTAGTCACGCTATTTGCAAGTTAGCCTCTCATTCTGTGTAAGACGGAGATGGATGCGCACCCGAGCAGGCAAGCCATAGTGAACAGGACAGCTAGTCGCTGCATGATATCGTCTGTTTCGAACCAGCTGACTATGAGCGCTAGATCGTTCCAGATCTTCGAGGTCAAGATAAAAGTGATTGAGAACCGGAGCAGCTCATAGCCTGTTGGATTTTCGGCAGCATGGTCACCGTTGATAGCGAGGATGCCAACATAGAGTAGATCCAAGAACAATTCGAACGAGGCAACTTCAGTCTCTTCCGAAGCCCTCCAAAGGAGTCCTTTATGGAAATACTGCCTGACAGTCGGCTGGATATACATCAGTCCAGTCTTTCACTCATTAAAAGATTTGAGAGCTCACTCTCTTGTAGACCTTCATGATCCTCCCATTCCGCCGCTCCTCCCACGGCTTCTTCTCATACTCTTCACTGCCATCTCCTGCAAGCGTACTCGTCTCACTCGAGTAGCCACTCCCATGCCGACTGCGACTGCTCGACTCCTCATTTTCACGTTCAAAAGTCCTCAGATGCGCCGAATATCCATACTTGCTAAAATTGGCATCTAACTCTACAGCATGATCCGTCAAATTCTGCAGCTCGTTGGCCAGTAAATCCAAGTCTGCTCTCACAGTCTCGAATTCATCAAAGAGCTCGATGCCATACTTCTCCCGCAGCGCGTCCCTCCGACCCTCGTGATGGGAATGCGTTCGCCGTAGCGCTTCTAGATGCTCAGGCGAGCCATTGATGACTAAGTCGAAGGGCTCGTCTTTGCGGATTGCTTCTAGGCGCTGGCGAAGAGATTCAACTTCTTCTGGAGAGAGCGCGACGTGGACCTCTTTTCCATCTGGTAGGAGAAAGTTGCGGAGGCGGCGCCCACGGTGATGGCCATGGCTGCGGCCAGTGCTGAATGAGGCGCGAGGTGTTGCCATTGCAAAGGCTCCCCCCCCAAGCACAGTCAGATGATTCTGGTATCACTCAATAACTAGGAGAAAGTTGTTGACCTTGGGAGGAATGCAAGTGGAAAGTCAGAAAGACAACAGTTCTCTACACATAGCTGAAAGGTCTCTCGAGCACGATATGTATGCTAATAATGCATGTTGCTTATTAGGAGGTCTTGGAAGGTAGCATGGCTGGGGGCTAAGGATTGCGGCGTCCGTATTCTGAAGGAGATTGGCTTGGTGCAGGGCTAGACAACACCATTGGCAGAAGACCGTACGCGCATAGTTTGATTGGCACTGCGCCAAAGCCCCAGGAGAAGTGCAGAGTAAGCTGCACGGAGAATGGATTTATATGTTGTGCCGCAGTCGGATCCGAATTAGACAAGAAGCGGATAGTATGCTATAGGTCCGCCCGTATATGCAGGCATGGTCCTGTTGGTTCCTCAATGGGATTTGGTGGTGTTTCAAGCTCGCTTTCGCGTATCTCAATACCACATTAGATAAACTGTGCATGTGCTGTACGCAGGAGAAAGCAGAAGCAAGGGTCTATGCACCAAGACTGCGTGGGATATACGGACATACAGTATCGACTTTCTGTCCTAGTAGGCTCAATCTGATCGGGAGTTCCAGTTCCATCTAACATACTAACTTCATCCGAAAACCTCGAGATGTACGGTCCAAAGTCCTTTCAGCATTCGTTAGATCTACAGGACACACTAGAAACCATAGAATATTGATCAAGCTCAGCTATATTGATATGTACATTTCTGCATCTGCAGGACTAAATCCGGCAATTATACAGTTTCGACGTCCACATTCCTGTATCGCCGGGCCTACTGTTCCAGCAGCTCATCGCACTGAGCTACCCTTCCAATCCCGTATGTAATAACGCCTTCCCCCATTTCTTAGCCAGCTTCCCATACAAACAATTTGATTGATACATTATCTGTCACCCCTTGCAATCGTCCTCCAAATTAGCTGACATTTAAGCACTCTTAGCCGGGATCTTTCTCCGTAGCTTGATTGTCTGTTCATAAAGAACGTCCTTGAAAGCGAACAGGAACGCTGCCGTAAGGACACTTTGTGTCACCTTGGGCCCAATACCTGCAAAGGTCAGTAACGTTGCTAATTTTGACATCGCTAGTCACGGCTCACCTTTGTACAGACCAGTGTAACCCTCCTCCTTGATGATTCTCCGCATAGCAACCATCATGTTTTCCTTACCGCCATCACGTCCAGCAACGTGCATTTGACTCTTGACCGTTATATATGGATACGTAATGCTGGTGGCAAAAAGCTTTCCAAAGGCACCTAGCAAGAATGCAATGGTAGGTGTGATCCTTCTCTTCTTTTCCAGCACATTCTTCAACTGCTCAAAAATCGTATACTGCAGAATCGGGTTGATGACCAACACCATAGCAGGCGCGACTCCTGCAAAAAGCGCCTGTGGTCCCTCCTCCTTGAGCAGCGCAATAAGGGTCCCCACCGTCGTAGGAGCCTTCGGCGAATGCGAGCCAGGCAGCAAACTCTCATCCGACTCTTTGTTCTTCTTCCTCGTAGTCATGCGCGTGTTGACAACCCAGATAGGGTTGGTGAACAAGACTGTCGCAGATCCCGCGATAGCTCCCGCGATCATAGATTCAACAGTCGTGAGCTTTTTCGAAACTCTTCCAGCATTCACAGCAGCTTTTTCGAAGCTCGAACGAGTCCATTCGTACCAGTAGTAATAGACGAAATTCGTAACGCTGATGCCGAAGAGTGCCGAGTCCAGGCCGGCGTACAGACCGTTCACACCTTCTCTTTGGACAATTCGCTGGACGGTTTCGAGGAAAGTCGAATCAGCGCGCTTAGCTTCGACCTGCGCTCTTGTAGAAAGAGTGATGAGCGGGTATCTTCAGGTATGCAGTCAGTATGGTATGCAGAAGTCAAGGGAGGAAACTTCTTATACGTCAGAGCCATTGACAAGATTCCACCTCCTGCACCACTGAGTGCATGCGCGACATTGTCTGATTGCTGTGCTGCTGTTGATGAAGCCATTCTGCAAGTTTTGGAGTCTTTGTCTAACCAGCACTCAGACCTCGAAACTCTTCAGTTAAGTAGTGGAGAGCAAGATGCAATATCCGTGGCTGCAGTTGTGCATATCAACCCCCATCTCCGAGAATTGACGATCTCTCGCTGATTCTGCCGAGGCAAGGTGGTGGTGTGCAGCCGGGAGTATGAGCGTGAAAGAATGTGGGGAAGGCACGTGATTGTTTCAAGTCGTTCTATTCTTAGAGTCGCCCTTAATTAGGTGCGTTCAACCTCACTTCATCCATAATTAGCTGCCATTCTTACATTCGCCCCTTTCCCATAGCGCTGTTTTATTCGGTTGAAACGATTTATCATTATCATGCCCTTAACGTTCTTGTTATGAATTTCCTGTAAACAAATCCTTCTTATGTCTTTTGGCTTGTCTCATCGTGTCCATTTTGAAGGAGCTCATCATCAAGACATTGAAATTAAAAGAGACGGCCTTTTGTAACTTGTCATCAAATGTTTCCATATGTTGTTATTGAAGTTTCTATCAATTTTGTTTGTGAACTTTTAAAGGATCTCCGATATACCCCGAGCGTTGCTTCATGAGAATTGAAAGGATGGACTAAGACAGCACTAAACCATAGCATATCGATATCTAGGATCTTCCATATAAGGTAAATCACAGCCCGCAAATGGTGCCTGTAATATCAGGGGGTTCTCAGAGCCCGACAATGGCAGGTCGAGGACTGCCGGTTCGGGAGGTCACCGACGACAATTTCGATGATACGTATATCGACTTTATCATGTACTGTAATCCGACAGTACCATCAGACACAGATACAACAGAACTCAGAAAAACTTTCCGTTGTCCTCCGAAGAGCGATGGCAAAGCGTTCAGTACATACACGTTATTCGAGCTGATTCGAAAGTTGGAGTCGAAGGAGATCAAGACCTGGGCGCAACTTGCAATTGATCTAGGTGTAGAGCCACCAGCTTTAGATAAGGGACAGAGCGCTCAGAAAATCCAGCGTAAGATGATTTTAATTTAGCTTATGTTTCTATCCCTGATTCTATCATTGGAACTCTGGTATGTTTCAAGGATTACTCTCTAGCCCTGCAGCGTAATCAACTCTGAAGACTTGTTCACGGCCTCCCAGACCATTTCCTTCTCTTGAAGGATGTGGGTGAAGAATCTATGCTGACTATTATATCATGACAGAATATGCAGTGAGGCTCAAGGTAAGACCAATTTCAGTCGAGTACAGGATCTCTTCGAGTGTAGACTCATTGAGTAGCCCTTGCAATATCCCAGTTCTATAATAGTGGAAGTATACTAAGTCTTTCAGCGATGGATGCATGCAATGCATGTAGATGCCTTCTTTGAGTACCTCTTAGGCAAGCCGCATATATACTGGACTCAGCTTCCCACTATGAATGAGCCAGCTCCAGAAACTGGACGTGATGGTGTTGTGGCCGAGGAGGACTTGGCCCTCCGTGCATTGCTTCCGGAAATGAAACCGAAACGTGGTCGACGTAAAGCCGATGATAGGGAAGACGATGAAGATAGTGGGAGAAGCCCCGCCCAACGACCCCGCCTAGAATCTCCAACAATATCTGAAGAATTCATGAGCGGCAGAAAATTGATACCAGAGAGCGCCACTCCAGCTTCTGCTCATCCAGATTTCGATCACAACTTCGGTGACCGCATTGTGCCTTGGTCGGCAACTGAATTGAGAGGTACTTTGCCAGGGGGCTTCCGCTGGAACGGCTCAGACAATATTGCAACCCCACTGTCTGCATTCCCGCAGTCCGCGATTACCCCTACCAATCGCAGCCAGTTATGGAATGATTCAAGTGAGCCTCGATCAGCCATCACTCCTAACAAGAACCGACCGCGACGTCGGCATGGCCCAGCCGTCTCATCAGCTTGGCCCAGCAGCGGGGGCACATCGTCTAGAAAACTCAGAGGGCGACCCCCAAGCAATCGCTCTATTACGGACGGGCCTTTCTCAACATTTCCAGCAAACCCTGGGTCCAAAGATGTCCCAATAGTCAATATTCGGGACAACACGCCTGCAGCCACCCCATTAGTCGGTGATCAAGAAGTGCCACATTTCTTCCCGCCGGCACCACCATCAAATCAACAAAATCCATCAACTGTAAATGGAAGACCAAATCGATTATCACTTCAGGTTCCGCAGCGACAAGGAGGTACGGTGCGGTTGGCCACGCCCCCGCCTCCTGCGCCTCCACCAGTTGTGCTAGTGAACGGGGAGAACGATTCGCAGATGCAGCCTGCGGCAATGAACTCGCACATAACGCCACTCATGGAGTATTTTGGCTCTCCTGCTGATCAAGATCCTAATTTTCAGCACTTTGTCAGCATAGCTTTTCGCCAAAACGAGGATCAAAACGAGGATACTGACCGTACTAATATGGATGCTTTGGAGAGCCATTTTATGTGCGAAATTCTGGCAGCGGACTGGTATGATGCATCGGGGCAAAGTATCAATCGATGTACTATTGATGAGGCAGATAAGATATGCAAACAAGTCATCAAAAATCTGCAGGCTGAATCAAGCAGCACGGAAGCTTTCTTGATCAACTTGTCTGCACTTGCAGGAGGGCCACTTATGTCAAGACTACGTATGACGAAACTTGATCAAGGTCCAGTAGCCTATTATGAGTGTCACTGGAAGATGCGATTTGGCTCTATTGAAGGAGACTTCACTATCAGAGCCACTGTTCAACATGGAGTTGAGGCCACAAATTTGGAGAATAATCTGGCGCCGAACGAGCAGTCCTGGAAAAAGAAATATTTGGATCTGAGACAGCAGATCAAAGAACGGGATGCGACGGCCGGGGTCTTGAAGGGGAACATTCTCGACGCGTTGGTTGTGTCCAATAAATATCATAATATGGGGTAACGCTGGCAAAGGTTATGACTGATGAAATGCCATCATAGTATGTCTTGCTTCATAGGCCAGAGAACATTGAGATCTTGGCAATCAGAGATGACCTTGGAGACTGTCCAAGGTTATATTTTCTAATATGCTGTGGCCGATCAATTTTAAAGTTCTCGGTGAAGAATCATAAAGTTCCCGAAGGTGGTGCTCAACCGAGGTGATGGAGAAATTTTTGCAAAGGCTTCCCCTGAACAGAAACAGAACGTCTGATATTCGAGAAAAGGCATCCTGGGCTATCAGGTCAAAGTGCAGCTAAATAGAACCTGCAGATGGATATACAGGAGTTTTGAAGAACTAATCAAGAAACAAGTTTGGTGACCCTTCAAATAATTGTAACATATTGGTCAGATGTGCAAGTCTTTCTCTTTGAATGGTTCAGCATGAACAGTGGAACTCGAGTCTCTATCAGAGACGTAGCGATGTCATAACACGCTATCGAAAACAGTTGGTCTTACATGAACAGCTAGTGAGACTGACTTTACTCCCAGCGTTCGTTCTCCCTATTTGCATACCCCACCTTCAACCCCGCACCCTCCCGGATCATCCATTACTCCAATATCATTGGGCGTTGCGCTGACATGTAGCATTCTCATATGCCGATAATGTATCCGGCGTATAATGTAAGAATTACCTCGTATTCATCACTGCTTGTCAGATTTTCCTCCATAACCACATAAGTACCCATCTAAATTAGACCCTCCAGAAATCTCGTTGTCTCATGAGCACCAGTTCTCGGACCAAGAGAAGCAGATTGATCCTTTAGCATTCTTCTTCTTAGTTGCCTACTGCCTAGACTCAGAAAGGCCTTTCCCTCTTCTCGAAGATTTCTCCCTGGACATATTCATCAGAATGCTACAGCAATTGCTCAATAACTCGGTGGGGAGGATCATTCTCATATTCAGCGGCATCTACCTTTCATACATCCTAATTCAATACATCCTCGATCCTCTACGCGATATACCAGGACCTCTCCTTGCAAGATTTACTCGATTCTGGTACTTCTTTGAGATCTATGGAGGGAGTTTTGAGAGATCAAATATCGAGCTGCACAAGAAATATGGGCCGATTGTGAGAATCGCACCGAGAGAGTACTCTGTTGATGATGTCGAGGCTGCGAAGACAATCTATGGGCACGGAGCTGCATTCCCAAAGGTGTTGCGGTCCGTTCCATGAGAAATAGAAGTACCATTGCTGATAGTAGTTTCATAGGCACCATGGTATTGGGCGTGGATGCCACCTAATCCGGAGATGGCCTCACTGTTCTCAGACTTGAACTCCACCAGACATGCCACACAACGACGGAAATTTTCAGCATGGTATTCGATGAGCTCACTTGTAGGATATGAGCCGTTTGTCAATAATTGTAGCTCGATGCTATCCCAGCGATTCAGCGAGATAGCGAAAGTCGGACGAACCATCGATTTGCAGCACTACCTTCAATGCTATGCATTCGATGTCATTGGTGAAATCACCTTTGGAGACCGTTTCGGCTTCTTAGATCTAGGAGAGGACAAAGACGGTGTTTTTAGTGCCATCGATGCTAGAGGAATTTATAGTACCTTCATCGGCATCTTTCCCTGGCTCCACAGATATCTTTTCCCCCGGCTTCCCACAACAGGAGGCCACGGATATGTTCTCAAATATACATTACGGCAGATCGAGAATCGGAAACTATTGCTGAAAGATCCAAGGAATACCAATCGGGAGGGCCCCCCAGATATCATGACTAAAGTCCTGTTAGCCCATGAAGCGAATCCAATGAAGATGACCAGAAACGATCTCACCACGATCTGCATGTCCAACATTGGAGCTGGAAGTGATACCACAGCCATCACGCTTTCAAGTGTCTTCTATCATCTCATGAAGTACCCTTATTCTTACCAGAAGCTGCAATACGAAATTGAGGCCGCGGCGAAAGAAGGTCGAATTTCTGATCCAATCACGTTCAAAGAAGCACAGCAGTTGCCATATCTACAAGCAGTGATAAAAGAAGCTCTACGAATCCACCCAGCGACAGGGTTGCCGATGCAGCGCATCGTTCCACCCGAGGGGACGACCATAGTAGGCCGGTTCGTTCCTGGTGGTTCGAGTGTAGGCATCAATTCCTGGGTAGCCCACCACAATACCTCCGTCTTTGGCTTCGATGCGGACACATGGCGTCCAGAGCGCTGGCTCGAAATCGAAGAACAAGGTAAGGGAGGCGAAGTAGAGAAGTATTTCTTTGCGTTTGGGATGGGAAGTCGGACGTGTATTGGGAAGAACATAAGTTTGCTGGAGATTAGCAAGCTTGTGCCGCAGTTGCTGAGGCGGTTTGAATTTGTGCTTGATGAGAGGGAGGAGCTGAGGAGTCTGAATAGGTGGTTTGTGAAGCAGCAAAATTTCAGAGCTAAGATTAGTTTCAGAGAACCTAAAATATGAGGATACTGGTCGGCAGTCTTAATAGGAGGTCCGGAAATCTTCAAGTCGAACTTGGATATATGATTGAGAATGAGTCAGGGTTTCTTCTGTATACACAAGGTCCTCACAGGACCCAACCAGGTTGCCGAACCCCAATGCAGTAGTAGAGTTTGAAAACAGTGCAGTTTCCTCACCAAGACGCATACTCCAATACAGTAGTCTACAGAGTCATTATCGCGTGTGCACCTTGTAGTGCACTTATCGAACAACATCAGCCTCGAATCCGAGTACATTTATATGCCAACTTCGCCAACGATCTTGGCAGCTTCTCTATAGGTCTTGAGAAGCTTCTCACACTTCTCGCGCTCTTTCTTGACCGCATCATCCTCGTATAATAATTCTTCGAAGAGGCTTTCCTTGTAAAGCTCACTGACCAAGCGATTCTGGACCACGTCTTTGGAGTGGTTGACCAGAAGGTGCATGACTGCTTTGGGAACTTGATCTGCAATCGATTCCCGGACTATGTTGAAGTATGACGAGATGAGGGCTCTGATAAGCTCGGTCTCCATTGCCTCACGATCTGTGAGCGCTGGCTCGTTACTATTACCCTGTGAAAAGGTTAGTCTTCCATGACGAGGAGTAGCGAGGAACGACTTACAAATGGCGAATTATAATCGTAATCCCGTTGAGCTCTCCCGAGTTCATAATCATCTTCTCGTGCTTGTTGAGCTGGTGTTCTGTGCACACGCTCTTCTTGTCTCCTGATACTTTGACTAAAACTTGGCTCTGCACTTTGGCTAACATGCCTACCTAATTGCGAGCTATGCACCAAAGAAGCGCTCTGTCCGGCCCCTGCTCCACCAGCAGGCAGACCGCCGTCTTTACCAAAGAAATAGTTCAAGAACGAGTCTCGGGCACCACCAAGGGCTTGACCGTTAAATCTAGGTGGCGAGCTAGATCTAACTCCGTTCATGGTGGCGGCAATTCCGCCGGAAACGCCATTTTCACGAATGGCAGGCGACATGCTCCGGGTGCCTTTGTGAAGTTGTTTGCGTACTGGCAGATTTTCCGCTTTCTCCGTAGCTTCTTCCTCATCTTCTGGAGTATCGGCGCCGTTCGTGCCAAGCTCTTTTTGCCGCCTGCGCTCCCGTTTCTCCCTTTCCTCTTGTATGAACCTTTTTCTTTCCTTTTCCTGCTTATTTGAGACAACATGGCTCATAGCAGCAGCTGCTCCTAGGAAGTTTGGGTGATTAGTGTTAATATATGCTCGCTGGATTGAGATTAGAGACTCGACGTAGTTGGACGCCGGACCAAGCCGCTCACGGAGGAGGTCAGATACAACTTCGATGAGTTTTGCTTGCAGTCGAGGATATCTTGTTAATTCCGTGGAGCCGCACGTATGGCAAATTTTTATGAGTTCCTCATAGACGAGTTCGACACATCTTTGACTGGGAATCTCGAGGAGTTTGATTTGAGGTTTGACAAGGAGATCAAAGGCAAGTTCTGGGACGAAGAGACTGGGCCGTGGCCCCGTGGAATTTCGAATTGCTGTCCTAATATCGAGAGCCGAGAGATTTGTAGTTGGATCTATGGTTTCTAAGGAGTTCCCGAACACCGAATTAAAGATATAATAAATTCTGGCTCCTCCACAGAGTTCCTTCGTGGATATCTCCGTCGATGTACCATCAATCGAGGATATGAACGAAGTCGCGAACCGAGTCATCAGCTGCAAAACTAAAGACCCTCTATGTTCCTTTCCATTGAAAGCCTGATCTCCGTAGCTGGCGAGTTCCTGCTGCGTTTGCCCCATTAAAGTATTCAGCCTGGCTTTTATGTCCGGCAGTCGTTCTCGAATGTGAGTCATCAATGTCTGGTTGAGGCTTCTGGCAAGAAATTGAGTACCGCATCTGTTGGCCATGTTTCTGTAAGCAGGATGGTGCTTGAAGAAGTCGGACTCGGATTTCAAGGCTTCTGCGAGTGATTTGTTTCCTTGAATATCCTGTTGTGATCGATTGACAACGCCAATAAACCCTAGTTTCAATGGGTATACCCGTCCTGACAGAATGTCCAAGGCATTTGTTCCGTGGTCCATCAAGTCAATCTTTGTCAGAACACCGATCGTCCTCCTTCCCAAGGGGTCCACATGACGGGCAAGTTTCAAGGCCTCAGAATTCACGATATCGACGTTCGCAGGCGATACGGCTAGGATGATACTATTTGGTTTCGCAATGTATTCTGATATCAGGTTTCGAGTCTGCTTTTCAATATCTGTGGGCTGGTCTCCAATTGGCACCTGGGAGTTCCTATCAGCTATTTCTTCTCCCAACAAAAAAAGACACTGAATCGCCCTACCTTTGTCAAGCCAGGTAGATCCACTAGCGTCAGATTCAGGACGTGAGGAGAATAGATTTTAAGGTTTATGGGGGACCGGTTGATGCCCTTATTATTGCCAGCTATCCGAGCGGTCTCATTTTCTATTTCCCGCTTGACATCTGAGAATTCTGTGAATCTTCTATTGGGTATATGGTGGAATTCGGCCCATTCTGGTTGCGTTGCAACAGCCGCAGCTGTGTGTGCAGCGGGAGCATCGTCTTCTGATGGAACATTGATGAGTTGGAGAATGAGTGGTCTTCGAGTGACGATGCCACTTCCACGGGGAAGAAAATCTCGACCGACGATGTTCTCGAGGACGGAGGATTTGCCAGAGGACTGGGAGCCTACAACGACCTTGAGGGGCAAGAGTTAGCATTCGTCCGGCAAAATATGAGGGGTTCCATACAATTTGAGGAAGATCAAGACTGTCATTCCCGATGGTATTGAAGACCAGATCTTGCAGCTTATTGACGATCCCAAGCAAATCGTCACCAAGAGCTGCCATGGCGTTGAGGCGGAGGTGGTGAGCTTGGAGGAGGGATAAACTCAAGCGTGTCGCGTCACAGCTCTTGACGGAGCGCTACTCTCCTCGAGAAAAGGAGAGGCTAGCGCAGATTTATTGTGTATAGGGGCAATCCAAGGGACTCCAACAAGGAGGACGGATTCAGGGGCCTGTGGTGGCTGCTCTTGTTGATATCGCTGCGCTGCTATTTACTTCCAAGATTTGAAGTTATGCAGACGCAACAGCAACTTGCTCGGTTGCCAAGCATGAGCCACAAGTGGCTTGAATTTTCGGTGCTAACGGTACGACAGGGACAGGAACAGGGACGGGGACGAAGACGAGCAAGCGATTGCACGTAACAAAATGCACATGCCGATATCACATCTTCTTCTGGTCAAATGCCAATAGACAAGTCTCTTCTTTGCAACGTGGCGGAGATCAAATGATCCAAAGCTGAATGAGAAGCTCTGGAAACCGTCACACCTCCAAAGGCAGGGATCTAAAAGTTTCATGTGACGATGAGAGATGCATGAGGTACTCATCTATCAGCATGAACCTAATTCTGGTAGTCACCAGAGCGACTATTGTCAGATCCAACTACCAGAAACTATATCATTCCTCTATGATTCCTCTGTTGGAAGTTATTAGTCCGAAAAACGTTGCTTTTTGTCTGAGAGTTTCAGCCGCGACAAATAAGCCACTACATTTTCACTCTCCCATCAATTTCACGTTGTCAAGTGAGGCAGTATATACAAATGTGTATCTAGAGCTACTTCATGGACATGATGCATATTTTAAATTTTTTTTGGACAGATATCGAGGTCATTAATCTTGCTGTTCTGGAGATCTGTGAGTAGTTGGGAAAACTGTTGTACCATGTGATACTTCAAGAGTCTTTCTGAATTTATTCCTTACATCGCAGAGCTCTTGAGGGGCACTACAATATAGATCATCTCCTACCATAATCATCTACCCAGGACAGATCTGAGCAGAGGCTTCTATATCCACGTGATATCCATCACTCAGCCAATGACAGATCGGCCATGACGTCCATTGTAAAATACGCGGGGAAGGCACATGTGGATGCAGACTCGAGTTATGTATGTACCCAAGAAAATATGCTCTGACTAAAAATTCTTCGTGAACAGAATGCTTTCCCTCTCAATCATCAAGATGCAACCTTTTCATCTCCCATTCATAGCAGTGCTTATTGCAGCAACTTTTTCTCCCGTCCTCGCTACATCTACAGATCAAGAAGTCCTCGTGCCTCCTCAAGATAAAACCTACGCAAGACAGCACAGCTTCTCAGATATCAGACATGCGTAAGTTCCTACACCGATGTCTACTCTATCCCAAACTTACAAGCAATAGTCTGAAAAAATCCAACATAATTCCTTCCATTCTTCCTGATTTTACGCCAAAGTGCTACGTTCTCCCCACCTATAGGAAACACCAGCACGTCAATCTAGGCAACTCACTGAAAAACAAAAAGACGAAGACCAGGCCTTCCTTGCAAGTCATTTGTCCAGATACGAAATACACGACAGGCTTGACGATCGCATTGACAGATCCAGATGCACCGTCCAGGAAGAATCCCAAGTGGGGTGAAATGTGCCATTGGATTGCTCCCGTGGTTGGTAAAAGTGGCAAAGTCGAGATTGATCTAAATACCGAAGATTGTGATGATTTGATCGAGTGTGAGTGGTACTTTCCACATGTCATATGGTAGTTATGTAGTAGAAAAGAGGCTGACGCAATAGTCTAGATAAACCTCCAGGACCACCAGAAGGCACAGGGTACCATCGCTATGTCTTTGTGCTTCTCGAAGGATTCAATACGAACTTGACGCTGCCGGAGGATCGTCAACACTGGGGAGGGGGAAAGCCAGGACATGGTGTTATGGATTGGGCGGAAAGGGAAGGACTCGAAGTTGTCGGAGCAAACTATTTCGTACAGAAACAGAAGAAGTAGCAAGAAGTTCGGCCTCTCATGTACGAACTTCCGATTAATGCGCCATGAAAAAAAGCAAACAATGTTCTCAGCATCAACAATATTGGTTCAACCCCTTCTCAAGCGTTGTCAAAAGCATTGGGGGATTTCTTCTCGATTATATTATGAATTTTCTTATTTTCTTGAATATTGAGCAGTCTTACTTTAACTCTTGCCCTTGTAGGTTCCACTTCACTCTCGCTACACCTCCATTACCTACAACCCAAAAGTCCTCATACCCACTTCCCGTCCATGCAAAGTTCTGCACCGTAAAATTCGTCTGTATCCTGACTAATAGATTGCCGTCATTCGGATCAATTATATCCACTCCTTTCCCCGCTCCGGTGACTATAATTGACCGCAATTAGCCATTCTCTTGCCCTCCTCGTCTAGGAGAGTCAACGTACCAACATATCCATTCCTTGCAACCTTCAATCCGTCCGGAACCCAATCTTGAGCAAGATAAAGCGGCCTTTTATTTCCGATTCTAAGACCATCATCGCTCAGTTCAAAACTGTAGATTGTCCTCTTCCCTGTTGTGTTGAAGCTCGCACCCGACGAGGGCAGATTTGGTGAGATTGAACCAGTGATTGAGCCGGTATCGGAGATATAGACTGTGCGGGGAGTCGAGGTTGTTGGACAAGGAGCAAGGGCTATGCCATTTGGCTGGATGATAGAGTCATCAATGAGTGTGACGGCGCCAGTGGAGGGGCGGAAACGGTAGGATGCTGTTTCGAGCTGGGGCGCTGTGTCGGTCAGAGTGTTGAACCAGGAGTATTCTAAAACTTTCAGCTTATAAACTTCCTTCTTTCAGCAAGAGGGCTGTTTACGAGGATCAGTGAACCTAGGATGTGTTAGAGGTGAAATCGATTCGTTGGGGGAGGTCAAAATTACCAGACATCTCCTTTTTCGTCTACGAACAAGTCGTCTACCGTATTGAAATAGTATCCGAAGTAGTTATTGAGTATGGTCACAGTCTTGTTTGTCGTAGGATCGAGTGTGGCAATTCCAGGTCTTTCCTCGATACCTCCTATACTATCATTTCCCCCGGAGACTCCCCAATAAATCCTACTCCAATGAATACTGTATGGATCTAAAGAGATAGAGAAGAGACTTACAAGCCATTGTGTATCGTACCCCCGTTCGGCGCGTAGATGGGAGGGTCTGAAATTAGCTCCCCTAGATATGGTGGATCTACATCAAGGTTCACAACTAGTTGAGGTAGGAAGCCTGGCGGGCTGGTAGTCCCGCGCAGCTGTGAGAAATACAACTTGTTTGTCATCGGAGAATATACCGGAGCTTCATGTACAGCTATTAGAACCAGAGTTAGCATTTGTCAAGTCCAGTTTGGAATTATCCGCACCATCGTTGACTGCAAACATGAAGTCGTATTGAGGGCTAGCCCCAAGAAGCTCCAGACCCCTTGCCTGATCAAAGACGAGGAAATCTGCTTGACCAACAAGCTGCCATGAGGAATCATTCCCTACAACTGTAGACCCAATGGTATCTTCGTAAGTACCGTTGGAAGCTTGACGGTAGAAGTGGTAGGGCATGACAGATGCATATTTGTTTAGGCATACTACGCTCGAGGTAGCTGGACCACAGGATTGTGCCAAGGGCGAGATGGCGCCTGGTGGTTGAGCTGAGACATGATCAAGTAGGAGGCCGGAGAGCAAAGCCAGGCTTAACTTCATTGTGATAGTGTGGATGCAGATCGACTTTTCATGGGATCTGACAACAATTGAGTACAAGAACTGACACGCTGACTTTAGGGGTCATTAACAGGAAGATCACAGTCCTATATTACTAAAGAAAAAGGGTATTAAACCGAAGTTCATATACTTGGGATGTAGACAGGCTACTCTTAAGGTCCTTATAAGTGGAGAACTACCCCTCATCATTACCATAGTTGTGCATACTCTGTCCGTGGGGAACCATAGAATACGGTACATGCAATGGACAATTGCCGGAACATTAAGTTCCAAATAACAGATGAGGGGCATGGACCAAAAGTTTTGAGGTGTTGTATACTAAAAGGAGGGGAGCCGATCCCCCGCTCCAGAGCTGCAGGCGCCGGGATGCGGGATGCCAATTTAGTCTATGACGGAACCTTAAGGTAATAACGTGGCCCTGATGTAATACTGGCATATAGCATGCTCAGTATGTGTTATATTGGCTTGGCGCTGAGTCGTTTCAAGCATGCGACTTTGCATGGAGGCTCTGAAAATATGCGGACGTCTTAGCGGTGCACCGAATTAAGTTATTTGTAACTTACGACAAGCTCTTCGTCAATGAGGATGACCAATCAACGTTTCTGTAAATGTCCCAATATAGCACCCAGTCTTCGAAGTGCTGTCGTCTGCTCTGGAGCTGCAGCGTCGTTTTCTACATCTTCAATCTCCTGGCGTGCTTTCTTTACAAGCGGTAGCAACCCTCCCCATACCTCGTCAGCATATCGTGTCAATACCCCGTCCCATTGCTCTCGCCATGCTTCGTTTGCTTCAAGACTGCTGCTTTGAAGCCCGGAGTCTGTTTCTCCAATTGGGAGCAGATTGAGAGGGTGATTAGAATCAACATGAGCGTGTAGCTCTGGTGCAGGAAAAAGAGGCTTTGTCATGGCTCGAAGCTGGGTCAATTGCTCCGCTGAGAGGCCCCAATCATAATCTTCTTCTTCTTCAAGTTCTGAAGCATCAAATTGCTCGCTCGTTAAGGTCGGGCTTGATAATATAGCCACGACCTCCCCACCATCATGGTTCTCCTGCTCAGCGACAGTTGTGACTTGAATTGCTGGCTGTTGAAAACTCTTGCCAGACTGAGGCCTCATCCATGCCTCCTCTAAGGTATTGCTTCCATTCGTGTTCACGCTTGTAGCTGGCTCTGATGGGTGAAAACTATCGATGCCATCTAGGAACGAAGAAAACTCTTTCTCGGCTTGATCTGTGTGCTGTTCACTATGCCCAGTTTTGAAGTTCTCTCGAACAGGTCCACTTGATCTAGACTCTGTAGATTGCTGGGCAGCTTTTGAAGTCTCCGCCGAGACTGAGGTTTCACCTCTATCTCGGCTTGAAGGAGCGGCTTTCTCTGAATTTGATAGAGTAGTAGAAACACTTTCACCTAACTCTCTGCTGTTTGGAGCTGCGAAGGCACTCTGAGTAAGCCCAATTGCCGAGGCCCCTATTCGTGAGAGGATCGAAGGCCCTGCTGAAGTTTCTTCTGATTGAAATCCTGGCCCATTCTCCTCCGATTTGTAAGGAGCACGTTCTTTGCCCTTTGGGGAGACCATCTCTTGGACACTATCGCTACCACGATCTTGAGTAATTTAAGTCACTAACGCTCTAAGCTTTGACTCTTCCTTGAATGAGGATTGGAAAAAAATTTTTTGCTGTCCAGTCGAATCCCAATCACCAGCTATCCAAGTTGCAGTAGTTGCTACGTTGGGAAAGATGTTCTAGCTCTGGAGACAACCCGAATCCAGCCGAGCATCTGTTAGTACTGACACGTGATAGTAGTCTGGATGCATCAGAGGACTACCTCTCGAAAGTCTACTGGAACGAGACACTTTCCTTCTCAATTCAAAGAAGGTGTAAGGGTCAAGGAGTTGGCTTTCCTTGGTCTACAACAAAAGGTTTGGTGATTATTCTGCGTCCTGGGAATCTTTTCTGGGAATGCCTCTGGTTCAACTGGAACTACCTGTTAAAGCTGGAACAAGGAAATTCCTTGTAATGAATAACGACTAAGGCTATATCCAACGCGCTGAGGATCCGGCTGGCTTCGAAATTAGAAGAATGGATTCTTATTCCATATCTGCCAGATAGCATGCACCGCGGAAGTGGCATATGTAGCAGCCTCAAACTCTCAACGGTGGTTGTAGCCTCGCCCTGTCCCGTAAGATTGGTCTTCATCAGAAATAGAGTTACGTGTTATGCATATATCTCGCAGATGAGAGTGCAGGATGGGGTAAATTCGTCCTACCATTATAGGCTGGTGCAGCCTTAATTGGATCTCCGGCTTGATAAGAGACGCGTACAGAATCTGCCAACAAACATTCAACCTGTCAAGGCAGCTCGAAGCCATCAGTGTTAACCTCAGCAGAACGTGCAGTGAGGTCCTCAGATAAAGTTGAATACTCGCCATGGATATTTGCATAATGCAGTTCCCCAGATTGGCCAGCTTGTAGCCACTCCAAACCCTGCCTATGCTTTGCAAGCCAAACCAAATCATGGCATTTAAGATGCGGATCACGCATCGGACAGCAAAGCGTATGGCTGTGTAAATTATGACTGGTCATAATGTAGGCAGATATTTGCTGTATTGTGAAGTGAGCGGCCCAAAATAGCGAAATGGGCTTGAAGTCAAAATATCGCTCGCCTGGCCGAGTGCACCTTTGTCATCCTGGCTCCTCTCCACAGCTCGTCACTTTTGTTCCTTGTTAGCCCCACGACAACCACAAGATCGCCTTGCCCTCAATCGCCAAACTGCATTCACCACCTCCTCTAGAGCCTGCTGCTACAGCTTCATCGTCTGCTGCGACGCGCGAGTTCCATCATAGCACGCTTGGTGTTCCGCATCTCGATTCGCGCCGCCGAACGTCACCTCTCAAATCCCTGTGGGCAGATACTCTTGCACTCTACCCCAGCCTTTCGGACATCAAACACCTTTGGGACGCCTTTCAAGTCTATCGACGCGATCGATCTTATAATCATCTTCTCTTTCCACGCGGCAGAGTCTCTTCTTTGCACAACGTTGGCGGGGCACGTTCTCCTCCACACGGTCCGTAAAAGATGGTAGAAGGGGAACCGAACTCTCCAACTTGGAAGTTCACTCAGTCAGTCAGCCATTTCCTTTTGTTCGTATCAATACTATTATCTGAATGAACTTTGCTGTGTGCGCTGTTCAAAGCTTCTTTTGTTCTCGAAATTTGTAATTTGAATGTAATGGTGCTAACTGATACCCAGATGTTTCGGCGATAAGGGGGATGTGGAAGACATTACAGAAGGTCAATACTGCTCAGTTTTTCTTCATGCTTATTCAGGCATCCTGCTACTTATTTCTGGATCCCCTTTCTAGTTGTCTCATTTGGTTGAGCGACGCTACTGACGCGTTGAATTACAGCGGATATAATCTCGACAGTCGAGTTCGATCATACGGGTAACTACCTAGCCACCGGAGACAAGGGAGGGCGAGTTGTATTATTTGAGAGGAACGAAACGGTATGTAATGCCTGTAGCTGCTGATATGTTGCGACGAGGAAATCAGCAGACTGATTGTGGCGAAGAAAAAAACGTGCGAATACAAGTTCCACACCGAATTCCAATCCCACGAACCCGAATTCGATTATCTCAAGTCACTCGAAATAGAAGAGAAGATCAACAAGATTAAGTGGTGTAGACGACAAAACGCTTCCCATTACCTCCTCTCGACAAACGATAAAACCATAAAATTATGGAAAGTCTTCGAGAAGTCGCTGAAGGTAGTGGCAGAGAACAATCTGTCTCAAGACCTTACTCCTGCAAATGCCGCAGGAGGTGGAGGGGGCGTCAGGCCTATCTCTAATGTGCATTTCAACAGTTCCCACGATCTCAAACTACCCCGCATGGCCCACCACGACACTGTGGTGGCCGCTGTACCTCGACGAACATACGCTAATGCTCACGCATACCACATCAACAGCATTTCTGTAAATAGCGATGGAGAAACATTTATTAGTAGTGACGATCTACGCATAAACCTGTGGAATCTGAATATTCAGGATCAGAGCTTCAACATCGTGGATATCAAGCCAGCTAACATGGAGGAATTGACCGAAGTGATCACGGCCGCAGAATTCCATCCACAGAGCTGCAACTGGTTCATGTATGCAAGCTCAAAAGGCACGATCAAGCTCGCAGACATGAGAGAGAGTGCTCTATGTGACCAGCATGCCAAGCGTAAGATTATCAATTTCCTGCCGTACTTTTTGACTAACCTTGATGTCAGAGTTTGAGCAAGAGGAAGATCCCTCAGCAAGGTCATTTTTCTCGGAGATTATCTCCTCAATCTCTGATGTTCGCTTTTCTCATGATGGGCGTTACATACTTTCACGTGATTATCTCACAGTTAAGATCTGGGATGTCAACATGGAGAGACAACCTGTGAAGACAATCCCCATCCACGAACACCTTCGACCTCGGCTTTGTGACACCTATGAGAATGATAGCATCTTCGACAAGTTCGAGGTGGTCTTCTCCGGAGATGCCAAGAACGTGATGACTGGCAGCTACAACAACAATTTCATGATTTATCCCTCGGATCCAGATAAAGAGGTTGAGGTGGTTTTGCAAGCCGACAAATCGGCTTTCAAGGCGAAGAAGGTGGGGGTACCGACACCGATCAACTCCTCCACCAGCCCTACAGCTACGAATGGTGGTAAGAAAGGGAATTCTAGAGCAAACAGTCCAGCAGCTGGCGCTACTGGCCAAGGAGGTAGAATGCGGAAGGAGACCGATGCGGACCAGATTGATTTTAACAAGAAAATCTTACATATGAGCTGGCATCCATTCGAGGACAGCATTGCTATTGCGGCGACCAACAACGTAAGTCAAGCCATATCATCGTCGTCTAGAGCTTAGCTAATGTTCTTCAGCTTTTTGTATTCTCAGCATTGTAAACGGTGGCTGCATGCAGAAGAAGCCGCCCGCCGTTTTCCATCGGAGTAGTGTGCGGCTGGCAATAGCATTCATCCTTCCTAGTCCACGGGTTCTCAATTCAGTCCATACTACAGGCGTTGCTAGTTATGAGAAATGAACACGACATCAATGGTGGTAGAGGGTCGATCACATAGAATGCGAGCGTGTGGTCGGAAGAAGCCTGGAAAGAAAGAAAGAATGACAGTCTTCATGGCACGCTGAACGGTTTACCAGTGGTTCTGAGCTGCGAGGAGCTGTGCCAAGTGCTTTGTGTCCTTATGGACGGGCGTTATCATGACTTTGGGCAACGTTTCAGAGACCAGGTAGACTAGTCAACTGTCAACTCGCAGATTCCGAATGATGCAAGAAATGCAAGTAAATTTTCCCGCGTGCCTAGGCAGGTGTGATTGCAATCAGTGAACAGGCACCGACCTTCCGTAGGCAGGATAACCTCCTCTATGACGCGCATCATCCAGAGGTCCACTCTTCTCTGCTCTGCTCTGCGTCTACAGTCCCATGTTGTAACTTGTTTTGTCTGGCACCCCGAATAGCAATTGGGGAGCAGAGAGGGAGGCAGCTAGAGTTCTGCAAGAGCCCAAGAAGCATGTATGTCGGTGCAACTGTCGATGTCCCAGAATAGTACGCGTGTTCTGGGGTACTGCAGCTCTGTAGTCTGTGCCTGAGTGGTGGAATTCGGGAGGTTGTGCCTGAATCTGATGTATTTTTTAATTATTTTTCTCCTGTCTTTCGCAGCCCCAGCCACATCCGTCGCACTGCCGAAGCGAACCCCTCACATCTGCGATCGTCTTACTTCTGCCCTATGAGATGCTGCCAGCTGAAGGGTTGCCTAGCTTGGACCAATTTACCAACCAAGCAGCCAACAGCCAGCAGCCAGCCTCCCACCTCTTGCGTCTTTGCCCTGTCCTGTCCTGCTCATCGGTATTCTCCTCCGCCTTTCCCTTCCCTGGCTAACTTCGGCATTTGCTGCCCTAGTAGCTTTGTGTCCCGGTCCTCCATAGGTAGACAGGTACGGAGGCACAGGCACAGGTACAGCAGCAGTAGTGTGATCTACCTGCTGTGACCTGTCCGTGGCCTGGCGTGTTGGTGTGATTTGTGGTTAAAGTAAGTTGCCCCCATGTCGTGTTGTCAGCATCAGAACAGAGCAGAGCAGAGCAGAGCAGAGCAGAGCAGAGCAGACGCAGAGCAGAGTCGAGCATAGCATGGCATGACTTTGAATGGACCGCGTTATTGTCGGGTCAACATCGAAAACGTGTCAGATCGCGACCTCCTCCTCCTCGCTCCCTCTACGAAAGCCCCCTATCCGGCGAACCCGAGTCTTGCTCCTGCTCTGCCCCGGCTGGACAAGGCATCGCCATCCGTGGCCCTGATCGTGATCGTGATCGTGATGGGCAAAAAAGGCAGAGCTGACTCTAGCAGCGCCCAGTCTAGCCCTATGACAGCCACCCGCCGACGATCCACCCTACGAGACCTGCAATCTTCAACCGCCGCGAACAGCAGTGATGGCGATGTCATAATTCCGAAGGTGATCAATGCTGCACCGTCTTTGGAGAAGGCAGAGATGTATGGCATAGACGACACGAGGAGCGCCTCCTCGAAATTGTTTGCTATGGCTGGCCGCATCTTCATCGAGACGATCCCTCAATGGCTGGCGGTGGGTGCTATGCTTGGGTTGATATTTGGCGGATGCTGCTCGAACGTGAGTGATTGCATGGCCGGTCATGGGCACATATTGTCAGGCCGGGAGGAGAGCTGACGAATAATTCAAAGGTCTTTGCGCTGGAAGCTATCGTGAAAGTCGAACCAGAAAGTGGTGAGCACAGGCGGCAAATCTCCAATGAACATGTTTGCTGACCTCTTCAAGGCACTCTATTGACCTTTGTGCAATTCCTCTTCGTTGCCACCACAGGTTATATAGCACAATTTGATCGAAACAGACCTCCTCTATTCCTCAAGCCGAATCGTGTGCCTATACGCCGCTGGATGATTAACATCCTGCTATTCTTTACCATCAACGTATTAAACAACCATGCCTTTAGTTACAGTATTTCAGTCCCTATACATATTATTTTGAGGTCGGGTGGAAGTATCACAACGCTTGCGGCTGGCTATATATGGGGGAAACGATTCTCTCGGTTGCAGGTCTTTGCGGTTACGCTCTTGACTATTGGTGTCATCGTTGCGGCTTGGTCTGACCAGCAGTCAAAAGTAGGGCGTCACGTATTTATCTTGGTTCTAGCTAACGACATCTATAGAAGGGCGAGGCGGAAACCTCACAAGGTCTACCTCCATTCAGCACTGGACTTGCAATCCTTTTTGTAGCCCAGGTGCTCTCCGCCATTATGGGGTTGTATACAGAAGAGACATACAAAGAATATGGCCCTCACTGGAAGGAAAACTTATTCTACTCGCATCTATTGGCGCTGCCTCTATTCATTCCATTCCTTCCTGCTATGCATAGGCAATTCCTCAAACTGGCTGCTTCGGTTCCCCTGGGACTACCAGCTTACGAACAACTCGATAACCTACCCCCGGAATTACGTGGCGGATTAGACAAGATCCACATACCGAGTCAACTTGCTTACCTAGTTACCAACGTGTTGACGCAGTATGCTTGTATTAGGGGCGTCAATTTGCTAGCTTCGGCAGCATCCGCGCTTACCGTTACCATTGTGTTGAATGTACGGAAGCTAGTTAGTTTATTGCTAAGCATCTGGCTCTTTGGTAATAGGCTTTCACCAGGGACTTTAATTGGGGCCTTCATTGTTTTTTTCGCTGGAGGGCTGTATGGATTAGAAGGCTCGAAAAGTTCTGGGCCGGCCAGACGCAGAGCCAGTGTCAACACCAACGGCAAAGTAGGATAGTAATAAAAGTATTGCTAAGGATATTTCTATAATCCGATATATGCCTTTAATCTGGCTTCCAGAATATGCATTGAGTCTATTTCTGTTGTGACGAAATTGGGCTAGAAGAAATAAGCTTTTGCGGGGAGCTGCATCACCTCTCGGAAAATTCCCAAAGCTTGGTTGACTTGGGACCTCAACGTCCCTCCAAAAGTCAGAACAATTTCGCCCGCCATGATGCGCCGCACTGGAGGCCATTCCGGCTCGGATGGAAAGCCTTCGATGCTTCCAGAAGCTGCAATAGTAGACGAGGAAACGCCAGAATCCAAAACAGCGTCAGACGAAGAGGAAGGAATGCTGCCACGAGATGTACAAGAGAAGACTGCATACTACGACTACGCCGCAGAGAAGCAATTAAGCCAAGCAGATGCGAAACTTTTCTACCAGAGGAGCCAGATTGAAGCTCAAAGGACCGGGGGAAGTAACTGGGGAAATTCCCAGAGCTCCGCGCAAGGTAGCCCGACATTAATACCAAGATCCTTCTCCAACCATTTTGAAGTGGGACAAGCCGACATTCGGCCTTCAGGAAGTGTAAATTCACTGAAGAGTGGACATGCCTTTTCACAGAGGTCAGATGCATTTGCCTGTATTGTAGCACTTCGGCAATGCTAACTATAAAAGTCCATCCAAATTCAGACCTGCACCTCCAGTTGGACTGGCAGATCCGGCAAAGCACCCAGAAAGCAACACTATTCAGGAACCATCCTATAGTACACAATCACCAAAGCCAATTGGCCTTCATCATCGAGAGTCACTTCTACTAGCAGACCGCACAGCCAGGGCTCATTCTATGCATCCCGATATACCACACGAGCATAAGCCGTTGCTAGAGACGGAAGGATTGCATGGAGCTGGCGCCGGTGTTGGAGTGGGTAATGGCGTCGGCGGGTTTGTGGATAACGACGCACATATCACGTCGGAGCTAAGCACAATATATTCAAACATCCAGAAGATCCTAGATCTCCGGCATAAGTACATGCGATTGTCATTACAGGAGGAGGGCGACAATCCGAAGGATGAACCAAACTGGAATGTCTATCCTCCGCCACCAGAGCCTGCTTGGTTTGAGGAGAAGGACCGTTTTCCGACAGGTGGAGCAGGAAGGACAAGCCAGAATGGTAGTACGTCGAACAGCATGATACTTGAAAACCCTCGCGCAAGAGACAGGAACTTAAGCTCTACAAACCTTTCACAAGTCCCTCAGAGTCCACAGGCGCCCAAACCCCCAAGGAAGCAGCGCAAACCGGGCCAAGATATTGGCGGGGACTTTGATATTGATGATCTTTTACCAGTGCCTGGTGCCAGCGAGATGGAGTTTCGTATGGACGAAAGTAGCGTCTACCAAGTTTACGAAAATACGAAAGCGCTGGAGGCCGATATTCCTATCATAAATATTCCAACCATCCGGGAATTCTATATGGATCTGGAAGAAATCCTTCACATTTCCTCTGATGGGCCGAGTAAGAGCTTTGCATTTCGTCGCCTGCAATACCTCGAAGGCAAATTTAATCTCTATGTGTTGCTGAATGAATATCAAGAAATGGCAGACAGCAAGCGAGTGCCTCACAGAGATTTCTACAACGTCAGAAAGGTCGATACTCATGTTCATCACTCGGCTTGCATGAATCAGAAGCACCTGCTTCGTTTCATCAAGAGCAAAATGAAGAAATGTCCCGATGAAGTGGTGATGTTCAGGGATGGGAAGCACTTAACTCTGGAGGAGGTGTTCCAGAGTATCAATTTGACAGCGTATGATTTGAGTATCGACACTCTCGATATGCACGTAAGTATGCAATTTACATATTCTTCTTCAATGTCTAATCGTACCAGGCTCACACTGACTCCTTCCACCGTTTCGATAAATTCAATCTTAAATACAATCCAATCGGGGAGTCTAGGTTGAGGACAATATTTCTCAAGACAGATAACTTCATTAATGGAAGATACCTCGCAGAGATCACGAAGGAGGTGATCTCTGATCTAGAGTCGAGCAAATATCAGATGGTGGAGTGGCGAATATCGATATACGGCCGGAGTCTCGATGAATGGGATAAGCTCGCTGCATGGGTTGTCGACAACAAACTCTTCTCACACAATGTTCGGTGGTTGATTCAGGTGCCTCGACTCTTTGACGTCTACAAGTCCAGTGGCCTAATGGAGAACTTCGAGCAAGTCATTGTAAACCTCTTCCAGCCACTCTTTGAAGTCACCAAGGATCCAAGCACTCACCCGAAGCTCCATATTTTCCTTCAAAGGGTGATAGGGTTTGACAGTGTGGACGATGAAAGCAAGCCGGAACGCAGATTATTCAGGAAGTTCCCTGTTCCTAGGGTATGGGACACGAAGCAGAACCCTCCTTATAGTTATTGGATCTAC
Source organism: Proliferodiscus dingleyae (assembly GCA_003988795.1). NCBI lineage: Eukaryota > Fungi > Ascomycota > Leotiomycetes > Helotiales > Lachnaceae > Proliferodiscus > Proliferodiscus dingleyae. The sequence continues at coordinate 241,511 of QYAK01000014.1, read as the reverse complement.
TACTTGTTCTCCAACATGGCATCTTTGAACGTCTGGCGAAAACAGCGTGGTTTCAACACATTCCATCTGAGGCCTCATTGCGGTGAAGCTGGTGATACTGATCACTTAGCTGCCGCTGTCCTCTGCTGCCACAGTATCAGCCACGGACTACTGCTGCGTAAAGTACCGCTCCTTCAGTATATCTTCTATCTTGAGCAAATTGGAGTGGCAATGTCGCCACTAAGCAACAATGCGTTGTTCCTGGCCTACGAGAGGAACCCTTTTCTACAGTACTTCAAGCGTGGTCTAAATGTCTCACTCTCGACGGATGATCCTTTACAATTCGCCTTCACAAAGGAACCTCTTATCGAAGAATACTCGGTGGCAGCACAGATCTACAAGCTCAGCGCTGTAGATATGTGCGAGTTGGCGAAAAATTCGGTCAAGCAGAGTGGTTATGAATCTGCGATGAAGCAGAGATGGCTAGGTCCTGATTTCAATCTTCCGGGCGTCCAAGGCAATGTTATGGCCAAGAGCAACGTGCCTAATATTCGCGAGGGCTTTAGACATGAGACGTTACTTCAGGAGTTTCAAATGTGAGTAACCCCTTCCAGCGACTCTTTAATGAACCGGCATCTAACATCAGTAGGATCGAGCGATATACGGCAATGGCGACACCCAGCGGACCTAGTAAAGGTGAGCAGCTCCCACTTGTGGCTGAGGAACGTCCCGACTCGCCAGCATCATCCTTAAAAGCAAACGCTTCTTTGAGCACTCCTATAGAACCAAGTATTCAGCCATATCAACAATTTCCGTCGCAGGCCGCTCGTATACCTGCCTCCTACGCTCAGCCACAAATTGATAGCAATAACTCCGTTACCAACGGCACTCCCGTTATGCACCCTCACCGCGAGACCTCTTGGCCAGTGGAAGCTTTCACAGATTTGCATCTGAGTGCGAGCGAGCCCAGAATCTTCCCAGGCGTTGTCTCGAGGACTCAACGAAGGAACAGTCTGAGACAAAGTAGTATGAGCGAGACCGATGACAGTGTAGGAACGAGAGGTATGGGAAAGGGCAGGAATATCGTGGATGGCGCAGTAGAGGAAAATGACGAGGACGCTGGTGAAGATTCGGCTTGATGTTGCACTTTATTTTGGAGTTTCGAGCGAAGGTGTAGGCGTCAAGAGTTAAAGATTGTTGTTTGTCTGTCCAATTTGGGGTCAGTAAAGTCTTTGGAACAGAGGAAAGGAAAAGGTAGACAAAATGCAAGCACAACACCGCTAATAGCACGAAGCAAGTGTTAGCAAGCTAGAGAGAAGATTAATAACCCCGAAATGTTATACATTTTATGCAAATGTTTCAGCTTCAGCAATAAGGTTTCCCTGCTTATGCGATGTGCTGGCGGCCGCGACCTACATGACGAAAAGTGTAAACAAAATATTTATACAAAATTTCTAATTTGGCGGAAATCTATATTTACCTCCCATCCTGCGAAGTGCAACAAAACCTTGCCCTACACCATAATTGCATTGCCATTTCGAGTTCACGAATACGTGAGAGGTAGTAAGTGTTGTTGTTGGTAGAGGGGGGGGGGCTCTGTCTATTCTTAGAACCATAGATCAGCAGGATCGTGCGTCCCGCTCGCCTGTACCGGCAAAGCCACTTCCTCTCGTGTCCCGTCCAGCCCGAGTGTATGGTAGTAATGCAGAGGAATAACACGCTATTGAGTACTATTGGTGAAGGGATTCGAAGCTGAGTAGGATAGCAAGCATCTACCTAGTTCGGAGTATTGATTTGGGGAAAGGAGAGAAAGCACTATCTCGTGAATATGCACCAGGTGGATCGGACCTTTTCCCATCGTAGGAAAGAGTATAATATCGACTGTTATTAGACTATGCACAATTTCATCTCGTTATCATCCCACTTCAGCTTTCTTTCGAAGGACACCAATGCATTCATTTTCCCTTGCTCCACATGGTTCGTCATGATTATTATTCCATCTTCAGTTACATCTCCGACTCATTACCAATCACGACTGGCTGGCAAGATAATTCGCAGCCTGTCAAGACTCATCAGCTTCTCTTTATTCTAGTATCACAATGTAAAAGGGCAACTTACTCGTTCCAAGTTATAGTCGTACTTCTCCAGCGCAGCAAGAGCGTCATTACGTCCATATCCCATCCCCGTCAGGTTCTTCAAGATCGGATCATCATGCACACCCGTCTCCGTCAGCGCCCTCCCGATCTCAGGTCTAGTCGCGGTCGCAGTGCCGTTGGGCGGCGGGTCAAGCGAAGAAGCGGGTGCTTCAGCAGCTGTGGTCGATGGATTATCTAGGCCAGCGAATATGGCGTCCCAGTCGTCGGTACCAGCCGTTGTGTTTGTACTAGGAGCAGGCTGTGTGGATTGGGGTGATTGCGTATATTCCCCAAATGCACCCTTGCTGCCGCCGAAGGCATTGTTAGTGTGGGCGTGGGTGGGTGTGGAGTACTCGCCGACTTTCGATTGAGGTGGGCTGTCAAACACAGGGTTGAAGTCGTCCAGACCAGAACGATCATGCACGGAGATATTAGCAAAGTCATCATCAGCATCGCCCTCTTTTGCGTCCTCGAGATCATCGAATTCATCAAAGTCATCCTCGAATGGTGCCTTCCCTGAGGTTGCTGGCTGTGAAGATATTTGAGGCCCACCGAATGGGGTCGAGCTTGTGGCTGTAGAGCTTGTAGGTTCTGCAGAGGCAGCAGGTGGTGATGTTGGGATCTCGCGAGTTGGAAGGAGATCCTTGTAGGCCTGAGCTTCCTTTTGAGCTTGCTCGGCGGGAGACACAGTTTTGTCATACGACGGCGGTGATGCTTGAGCTCCAGGAGTAGGTGGTTGTGTTGTGGCCAAACTGGCATTCGTCAAGTTGTGTGGTACGCCTGGCCTTGCTAAAAGATCATTAGCTCCGTCAACGGATGGGCCTGTTGGTGCTGCGGGCTGTTGAGCAGAGCTATGGTTTCTTGTATGGCCAGGGGATGCAGGAGCAAAGTCATCATCGAAGCCCCCGCGCTCGCTGGCACTATCGCTATCATCATCATCATCCAGCTCGGCGATAGGCGGGAATTCCTTGTTGAAGCCAGCAGGTGCCACTGCAGCCGAACCTCCAGCTGAAGAGCCAGTACTGGGTCGCTCTTGAGATTTCGCACTGCTTCCAAACACAGCGAAAGCAGCATCAAAATCGTCCTTTGCCGTCCCTGTGCGCACAGGCTCTTGGTTGATAGCGAATGGGTCAGCCGCAGCTTGCTCACTCAGTGTGCTCCCACCAGTTGGAGTTGCGACTATATGTGAGTTCGAGTCGCCGGGAAAGGCACCCGGAATGGCTTCTTTAGTCGTACTAGTAGCAGGGGAAGCCGTTGAACGGCGGTCAAGGCCGGGTGATACCGCCCTGACATTGTCAGGTGGACCAGCATTTGAGGAGCCTGTGGGGGTCATGAAGTTTGTAGGTGTCTCAGCGCCGGTAGAGTCTTCCCCGAACCTGCTATTAGGAGCTGATACTTGTCGAGAGGAAGTAACAGAGTCACTGTGCTCTGGGAATGGAAGAAAGCTTGAGCTAATCTGTCGCGATTCGGGTGGTGGTGGTGGTACATTGTTTTGTAAGGGCGTACTGGCTTGTGGAAGGGTAGTGGATTGTGGTAATGTGCCAGATGGCGGAAGAGTGCTGGCTTGGGGGAGCTCGCGATTTGAAAATACAGGCGAAGAGGCCGTTGGTGGTGAGAACCCATAGCTACTGCCAGTCTGACTACGAGTTAGGGTATCAGGTGCACCGCTAGGGCTCTGCGTATCAGCATTTTGTCTGAAGGTCGTAGGAGGCACACTCTCCTTCGGCGCAGACGCTTCACCGAAAGCAGGGCCAAATACATTTTCAAAGGATCTGTCAGTCTGTTGTGGAGAAGCAAATGCAGAAGCTGGTGCTTCAGACGTACTTCCCTGACGGCGAAAGAAAGGGTTGTTGGCGCTCATTGTTGAAGGAGCGGGACTGGCAACCTGAGCTGGAGGGGGAGATTGTGTCTTAGCTGCTGCTGCGGCAGCTAGAAGCTTTGTGTCTTCTTCAATCGTCTTTGTATCTTCTTCAATGCTCTTATGCAATTCTTCGGCCTCGGCCTTCAGTTTCTCCCTTTCGGCTTCATTAGTCGCGAGCTGCTTTTTATTGATGGCCACCAGACCTTTCTGCTGACGAGCGTCCGATCTCAGTTTTTCTAATGCTGGCTTCAATTGTGCAACCTCCGCATTGACAACACGCATTCGCTCTTTTAGATTAGCATTCTCCTGCTGATCAGCCTGAAGTGCTGCTGCAGTTTGGCTGCGCTGGGCTTGGAGATCTTGGTAGGTCCCTTCGGTCATCGCAATTTCAGTCTGCAGCTTCTTCGTCTCATTCTTGGAAGCATTTAATCGCTCCTCCAAACTTCTGACATCCTTGACTTCTTGCTCATAAAGAGTCCTAAGCTGGGACAAACGCTGCTCGAACTCGCGCTTCTGGGAACCTGCTTGGTTTAACTCATTTTGAGAGGCAGCCCGTTGCCCTTGTACATCCTGCATCTGCTTCGACAATGTACCAACTTGATTCGACAAATTTGCAAGCTCAGAGGTCTCGCTTGTCAACTTTCTGCTAATCTCAGGATCATTGTCTCCTAGTAAATCATCCGTAGCAGCTTGTAGCTGCATGCTTCTCGGCTGTGACGGACCTGTGCTATTAGACATACCAGTGCCTTGGTAGCTTAGAGACTGGCCAAAGGAGGAGGATGGCGTGAAGGGTTTGAAGACCGTTGATGACTGCTGGGGTGAGCTCTGTGTTGGGGAAGCTGGCGACTTGCTGGCGAAAGGATCATTACTGGCGCTTAGAGATGCCGACCCACCTGTAGCCAGAGGTGCAAGAGCTGGCGCTGCCGGAGCCGGCGACGATAGAGCGTCCAAACCAAATAAGTCTTCAGCAGCTGACTTGGGCATACTTGGAGGTGGTGCATCAAAAGCTGGAGCCGTTGGTGCTGCGACTGGTCTCACCTGATTCCGCATATTTGGTGGGATCAGGTTAGGAGGCAATGCTTCAGGTAGTGACTCGCGTCCATCGCGTTTGCCCCGCTGTTGGCGAATGAGGTACATAGCAACGGCGAACTCGTCTCTGGTCAAGACACCTGCCTTGTTGATATCTGCAAGATCCCATATCTGTGCCAAAGCCTCTTCAGGAAGCCTAGATTCGCTGAAAAAAGGCACCGCCTCATCACCAGTAATATAACCCCTCTTGCTTTTGTCCAAGTTGTTGTATATCCCATCAAATTTGACTTTATCGTCCGGGGTTATAGCCCATTCTCCACCCGAACCAGACGTCTGAGGTATTTGTGTAGGGGCAGTATATGCTGAGCGACTGAGAGGGCTGGAAGTCCTTGCCGCGCCTGCCGCACCACTGAATTGCCTTGGGATGGGTGCCATAGATCCCACAGTGCCAGAGGACTGTCGACTGGGCGGGCGCCTTGCCGCTGCCTCATATAAACCTGGAGGCAGAACATTTGGCAAAGCCCGAAGGGCGCCAGATTTGAACGAGGCCAAAAGGTGCATGGCTATCACGAATTCCGTAACCTGGAGGGCCCCTCGTTGCTCAGTATCTGCCAGCATCCATATTCTACCCAGTATTTCATTGGGTAGGCCTGCGCGCTCAAAAATCTGTTTCGCTTGTTCTCCAGGAAGCTGCCCATTTTGCGCCCCAGATTTCTCGAAAAGAGCCGCATATTGTCCAGCCTTGTCCGGCGTTAAAGGAGGAACTCGAATAGGTCCGGAGCCGCTTGCTTGTGGTTGTAACGCACTTGGAGGCGGACCTGGAGGAGCTTGAATTGTTGGGCTTGCCCCAGGAGCAGAACCTCCATCAAATTTGGGAATGGGACTGGGGCGAAGTGCGAGCTCAGGTGTCGGATCCCTTCCCGCTTGATAATGTCCAATCAACCTCAATACGATCCCGAAGCCCGCAGGTGTGAGAAGCCCTCGATTCTCCTTATCAGCGATCTGCCAGATCTGGAGGCAAAAGAATCAGTATTTCTTGCACATCATGATCTCTTATTGTATTCAGGATTGCTGGTGAGCAGCTTGCCCATACCTCTCCTAAAATGCGAGGCTCTAGCCTTGTCTTCTCAAAGAATTTGACTGCATTCTCTCCTGTCACAACTCCAATGCCCTCTGTATCAGCTTGTCGAAAAAGCTGGCCAAAAACGCGTTTCTCATCGGCAGAAAGGTTTAGACCAGAAGCCGCTGTAGATTTATCAGTATGGGTCTTAGAAGTCTGAGGTCTCTGCCTCGAGCTGCAGCAATGGCAAAAATTATCCGTCCAGCAGGAGTGAAGCTTCCCTGGCCGTGACGAGCTCAGGAACGAGGCAAATAGATGGTCACTTACCTGGATCTTCAGCCATGGCGCTTCGGATGGCGGGAAGGTTAAGGATAGCGCGAGACAAGAGTAAACAGACTCCGCCCACGTCCGGGAGCTGTACAAACGCCCAAAGTTGCAAGTAGAAGCTTTGCGAGTCTCAATCAAGAGTCGTGAATAACAGAAATGGCTGGGGGAGGGATTTACGGAGAAGAGTTGACGATGGATGCGGAGCTACTAGAGGTGGATGATCCTAGCGAGGTGCTTCATTGGCCATCTGTCTTTGCGAAATGAAGGCAGCGAATTGCATGCCGGCTGCCCAGCGAGTGTCACGCTCCGCTACCCCAACTTTCCATCCAGCCCTCGACTCGATCAATCCGTCCATCAATCAATCATCTCAGGATCAACGTGCATTGCATTCAAGTGAGGCGTGCACGTCACACGCCAGAAAACTTATGCGCTGAGTGGTTCAATTTGCAAAAGGCCTCATCATAGGCTCTCTGTTTTTCACAATGATCAGATCGATTCCAGTCGGATCGCTCCGTACGACACTCACCAGTACGGGGGCACGCATAGCGTGGGGTAAACCCTGAAAGGCCCAGATCAGTCAAGGACTCGAGATGCACTCCAGTGGAGCGGTGTTCTCAAGCTGTCCAACAAGCATTCAAGCTCAGCAGCCTGGGAAAGTATCCCGCAAGCCAGCTCATGGGGAGGGATTTCATAGATGTTTCCTTGTCTATAAGTCGCGACTGTCTATATAACCTCAACAAGGCGTCTAGGCTTAATTCTGTGAGCTGTCCCGGGACCTATCAATTCTACACGCATTCTCACAGACTTTCACGCGACCGCGAAGATGTAGGCTCATACGCTAGAACTTCCTTCTCCTTCAGTATGATGATAGCAGTATGAGACCTAGGACTGCAAGCACACTTTTCTCTGGGGTAAGCACTCTTATATGGGTGGCCGGTGGAATTCGGACCCTCATGAACAAGATTAATGTTAACTGGCCTTTGGACTGTTTTGTTATTGTAGTACTGAATCTTCACAACGCTACTGTAATATGTAGTTCGTATGGCCTTCGTCCTTGTAGGAATCGAAAGTGGGCTCACTAGGTGCAAATAAAGGGATACTTGAGAACTCAGAAAAGTTCAAAGCGTTTTCACTCAAGTGTCTGACAATTGCTCGGAGTTTCGCTGATACAAATTCGCATTTTTGGTATACCAACTCCTATGTTTCTGAATACCTCAAGATCTACTTAGTGGACTAACAGTATAGCATAGAGAAGCGCTTAGCAGCAATATAACGCTAATCTGACAAGACATTATCAGGATCCTCATGGGAGGCTTTAGTGCTGTGGGATAGCGGCCATCTTGTCCTGAGACATGTATCCATTCGCGTTGGGCCCTTCGGTTACTTGTATATACTGAAGCTCCTTACTCGTCTGAATAGCTTCACAGCATGAGCAACAGAATGTCGTGCAGCAGTTACCGCATCCAGAACCTTCCATATCTACATGTTTCAGAGGTCAGCGAATGTCCAGACTCGCCAGGAGGATCATGCAAGGGCAGCAAAACATACCATATTTGTGACGCATATCACTTCGATCAAGCATCTGCAAGATCCAGCCAAGTCCCGCGCAGGATGTCAACGCACACCATCCAACACACCACGCGTTGCAGGTGTCGTATCCAGCATCGCTGCCATATTGGATACGATGGTGATTTCTACCGACAACGACGCAGGAGCAGCATGTTGCCTTCAAACCTGGAAAGAAAGTTTCGTCAGCATCTGCGAAACTCGGCGCAGCAAATTGATGGCTGAGAGAACCTACAGAGTCCAAAAGGTGAGCAGCAGGAGAAAAGACCGTTGTTATATGGGCGAGGCATGTTGAAGGACAAGGACAATGCTAAATCCTATGTAACAGTTATATGAATGAAAGCGAACTGATATTTAATGTATGAAAGAATGAAAGTCGTATTGCTAGAGAGGAACGATGAAGAGAAGAAATCGAGCAGTCCCATTTTGACGGACAGAGGAAGTGTAATATTAATATAACTCAAGAAGGAGGCTTGGTCTGTGTTGGTCCTGGTGAGGCTGACAGAGTCGTGCAGCTTATGCTGTGCCGTGAGACTAAATCCCATCGTGCAACGTAAAATCGTATCCTGAGCCAAAATATGGTGCCACGGGAGCGAAGCCATGATCCTAACATTTGCACAGCATGCGGTCGTTGATCCCAGGAGGCTCGTTGAGTATGCTCGAATCAGCGTGAGGCTTATTCGAGATAAGCTTGTAGTACTGCCACGATTGGTATTACGTGTTCAGCTCATCTTACATCAGGAATTGGCTGTCCTACCCTACTAAGCCCCCAGAGTCTCGCCTATCTAGCGTCGTTCATATGCTTTAAATAAAGCTGCTGAACTTTGGGAATCGTGCTTCGCGCCTCTCAAAGGCCAGTGCAGCTGCATCTATTCGGCTCTAAGACATGGGAAAATGAATACATGTGCGTGATCGTTTCAAGATTCGAATGAGAGACCGGCGAGCTGGGCTCTGCCGTCTTTACGAAACAAATCTCGTACTAGTACTGCACTCAGTCTGAGCTAATGTTCTGAAGTCCTCGATTCTATCAATCGGTCAGCATCAAGAATTCTGCTGTTGTATCAACGTCATCAACACAGACTATTTGAGTCATTACTGATGAAATGTAACGAAATGGGTTCGAATATAGTGAGATTAAGCCTTAAATTAATTATTTAAGGCCTGCTAGCAGTATCCACCTATATAGACAGCCCATCCTCTAGAGTTTCACTCTAGACTTGAATAGCGATCAGGCTGTCTATTGAGGGACCTTTCACACGCTAAATCCCTCAAAATTACGTCCATAAAACATGCTTCGATCTGTCTCGACCTGATCATACAATATTGTTTCCTTTTGTGGAAGATTACAGTTATTGTGCCGCAATCACCATGTGGTCTGGCGGATCATCTTACGAGATTTCTTCACGCACTGTCATTTGGCAAGGGATACGAAGATTCAAGGGGCTCTTTTACGTAGGGCTGAGCACCGCCAACCGAGCCTTCAGATATTAAATGATTGGCGGACCGCGTTCAATAATGTCTAATCTGAAAATATGTAATTCTTACGGGATTCTTACAGAAAGAGAGCTAAATAGTTCGACACATATCACACTTATTATTGACCCTCGATTCTTCGAACATTAGGAGCAAAAACAACTGTGACCTCAACAGCCTACAACTGCACTGCGACTCCATCTAAACTGGCATATCTTGAGCACTCTCCGTAGCGGCGTTAGCATCAGTCTGATGCTGTACAGTATCACCAGGGGTTACAGAGCATCCTCCTGTCGAGCTATCACGATAGCCATGAACGTCGTCTCCCTACGAGGACACCAGCGCGATACCCGCCATCAGTATTATGAAGGGTCTGAATTTCATACAAGGCGACAGACTTAACCGCAGGAAAGGCACTGATAATCCATGATGATCATTCAATTTGCAGTTCACCATTCCATGTTCTATATATCCATTACGCGACTGGCACGTCGGGCAAGTCTTCTGCAACCCTTCGTCTGCGAACCTCTGTCTCACTGAGGTCAATTCGAACGCTTCCATCGGCGCCCGTGCTCCTCGTAGCCATAGGCTTCGACTTCGTCACCTCCTCTTTTGGCGGTTGGAACCTCTTCCTAACCGTCTCGATCATCTTCCCAAACCAATAGAAGTTGAGTGTATTCAAAATGATGTTGCTAGCGAGGTATGTGAACCCGAGCCACAAAGGGATAAACTCCTCGCCCGCGAATCTCATAATGTCTCCATGAAGAGGAGCTGCACTTTTTCCAGCTGCTGCATCGGCTACGGCGCTAGTACTGTTGTTCAACGCATCTATGTGGACGTTGGCTGCTGCTGGCGTATGATGTAGAGCCCGCCAGACGTCCTGGTAGACCCGAACGGATTGGTATGTACCCCACACCAGGCGACAGCTAAAGAATGTAGCGAGTAGCATGAGTCCATTATATAGTTGAGCCCGGGAGCCGGTCATATCGACTTTGTCAAAGAACCAGTGGAAGTTAAGAAAAGGAGAAGAGAGTTCGTAGAGGATAAATGTGCATCCGTAGAAATTTACGAACGGTCTCTGCGAAACTGTTAGTTGAGGCTACTCGTGGTTTTAGTGGAGGACCTACAAATCCAAAGGAGAAAACTACAAGAGCGCTGAGAGCATGAGCCAGCAGGCCGATCCCAAAAAGCTTGAAGTGCTGCAGGGTTACAACTAAATCCCATAGAAAATACCCAGTTGCCAGGCCTTGGATCATTCCGGCCGCACCAGTATAACCCCAGACCCGTTGTTGCCAATCCATGGCCTGCCGCTCCTCATCTACCCACATTACCCAAAGGGCGAGGACATTGATCAGACAGCTCTGGACCAGCGAGACCACATGAACGTCCCAGTTGACTCTCCGCTCATAAGATAGTTTTCCATAGCTGACGGGAAACAACTTTCGAGAAACGTAGGGCGAAACCACGACATTGACGGTGTGATAGAAGAGGAAAGATAAGAGGACTTCGTGAATGTGTAGGGGGAGTGAGGAAAGGCCCAGGGAATCCGCCCAAGGCTGGATAGCTTGCGAGAGCGCCTTGGAGGGAGGTATTGGAAAAGGGTCATGCATTCTTGCAATTCAGGAGGGACAAAGTCGACAAATGTCAACGATGTATTCCGCGCCGCCTTGGACGAAGAAGTAGGACTTGTCGGGGTACGGCTGGTCGCACCGAAGCAAGGAACTCGAGGTGGAGGTCGCGCGTTGCCCAACAGAACGTCAGATTGCTAGCCGTTTAAGGTATAGCCAAAGCCCATTTCAAGGGTCCTCTTCCAAGAAGTATTCTCATAGTACGACGAGCTTCGAAACCGGTTCCCTTATTCATTCTTTATACTTTTATTGAGTCGTGAATCAACTACCGGTGGACACCAGTACAAAAACCAGCTGAACTGTCATCATGATCGCTCTTGTCCGATCGGCTACGATATAATTGTCCACGTGCTCAGGCTTGGAAGGGCACGCGAGCTATGGAGCCTACGGTTCTCTTTATCCACGGGATCACTACCTATGCCCGACTATCCTTCCTCTATAGATCGTACTTCTTTGATGTGGGGGATCATAGACGATGTCTTGGGTCGTCCTCCTCGATCTAAATGATGCTTGCGCAGATGTTCCGAACACCACAAAGTCTCCAGCGCCATCTTCCTGCAACGGCACTGAGCTGACACCTATTGCCCTCTTGGCTCGGCCTGATACACAATCGTACAAAATGTCTGCATCCTTCTTGGTACCGGCCTGGTAGATCCCAACTCCGAAGCTGGCAAGGCTGAGTGGGTCGCAGGATCCATGCGGCGTGAATGCATTACCAACGTTGTTAATACCTACGGCTGCGTTAAAGCCATATTCCTCGATCATTTGCGGTATCTGAAGAGTCCCTCTAGGTCGTTCCCCGCCGCCCGATGCGTCACTTGGTCTTCCCATCATGAAGAGATCTGATGTTGGTAGACCAATAAAGGAGAGCGGGAGCTTTCCGACTTTGTCTCGAAGACTGAGCAATTCTTCTGTATCAAACAAAGTAAGTCTAGTACAGTGGCCTAAGGCGATTGTCCTATAGTCTGGAGACTTGGGATTCGATGGCCACCCAAATTTGTGCAGTAGATCGATTGCAACTGGCACTGCACTAGGTGTGTCGGGATCAAGGTTGTAATCGATATGAAAGTCCAGGTGTAAATGATACTTCTTGGCCAGCAAAATGGCAATTTCTATATTCCTCCTTTGATTCTCAAAATCTTTTTCCACGTAAGGAGTAGAGCCAAAAGCATCGACCCCAGGCCGTGCAACTGCTTTTTCTAGCAGTGCCTGCATCGCTTGTCCGTCATCGTAGTAAGTGACGATAGGATCTTGGGCAAAAACACAGACTTGGACAAAGCAGCGATCTTTAAACTCTTCCTTGAGTAGAAGGCCAGCCTCGAGGCATTTCATGCCTACGCCAAGGTCCACCTCGACAAAAGTTCTCATGTGAGTGACCCCAAAACCGATGGACTCTTCGATTAGGGCACGTCCTCTCTCCAAGAGATCATCTGCCTCGAATCGTGCCTTTGCTACAGCTAGCAAAGAATGAGAAATACAAAAGATTGTTATAGTAATATGGAAACCTACTGGTCAATTCCAAAGCCTCTGCAAAATCTCCTTTTTCAATTTTTAGATCAGCATACTTGGGATGCGATAGGAGAAAGCATTTATCCAGATGGATGTGCGGATGACAAAGACTCGGGCCAAGAAATTCTCCAGCTTTCTCAGAAGTGTCAGAAGATTCGGTCAGAGATGATATTCTGCCGTTCTGACACAATATGTTCCACAGGCTATTAGCTGGCATTCCCGCCATATAGATTCCGTCGAAAGCTGCTTCTTGTGATTGACGATGAGAGGACATCCTGCTTATGCTCTACGATCATCGAATAGCCCCGGACACCAAAAGACTATTAGATGACTTAGAGAGAATAGTAAATGACAAGGAGTTTAAGCTCAGTATGCGTGCCAGTACCGGTGGAACGGTAATGTAGCGGATGAGCCCCGCATTTCTTACAGTAGCCCACCAGCCTCAAATCTAACGAGGCTGAGAATAACTCTACTTCATCCTAACCCCCCCGACCACTCTGCACCCGCAAACATGGCAGATCCTCTGTACGAGCTTTTACTTCCGTATTTTGATAAACCTTCACCTCGCCCGCCGCCATCACCGACAGATCAGACTACAACGGCATATCTATCGAGACTCTCATCGCTTACCTTGTCTTCACTAACCACCACCGAGCCTCAATCCCTTAACCAAACGACACACACTCTGAACCTCTCTCTCCAAGCGCTGTCGAAACGCTCTCACAAATCTATAATTGATTCATCAGACCATCTATCTACGCTCAAGGCTACTCTACCAACCCTAGCGCAGTCTACAGCATCTCTGCGAGATGCCCTCCCAAAACTGGACGACGCGGCCATCCACTTCAGCGAGACCTACAATCTGCGTCCCGAGAATAGTGATCGCCTCCTTAATCGCCGGCGCAAAGCCCTCCTCCTATCACGCCATATCGATCGGCTCTCCGACGTTCTCGACCTTCCCACCCTTCTCTCCTCAGCAATATCATCCTCTTCCTCTACTGCGGCCTCCGCAAGCGCTTCCTCGAGCGCAACCCTAAATTATGCCTCTGCCCTTGACCTAAACGCCCACATCAAGCGCCTTCATGGCCTTTACCCCGACTCGCCATTGATAAGAAGCGTCAGTGCTCAAGCGGAGACTGCCATGCAAGACATGTGTAGCAACCTCATAATCAGTCTGCGGGGGAATAGTCTGAAACTTGCATCTGCAATGCGGACCATCAGCTGGCTGCGGCGTGTAGCTCCAGAACTGGACCCTGCTCCACCATCTCATGCTCCACTCTCGTCTTCTACGTCTAGGGAGGGCGCCCTAGGCGCATTGTTTCTTGTTTGCAGACTAGCGAACCTAGAACAGATGCTCTCGGCGCTCGAACCGCTCCGCGAGCTCGCTGATCAGGACACATCTAAGTTGCGTGCTGGTGCTGGTGAGGGGAAGGAGAGGAGTAAATGGGAGGGCGGCCAACAGACGGAAAGGTATCTGAAGAGGTACATTGAGATCTTTCGCGAGCAGAGTTTCGCTATAGTTAGTATGTATCGCTCCATATTCCCTCCTGCATCATCTGCCTCGGAGTTTGAGAGCTTGAGGAAAGGCGGGAAGGGACAGGAGGTAGAGGATCTCTTGGGACCGGCTCCGAGCGCGCTTGGAATTTTTCCGGGAAAGTTAGTGAGGATGTTAGAGGGAACGCTGAGAGCGTATTTACCGAATGTCAGGGACAGGGCTAGCCGCGATAGTCTATTGACACAGGTGCTGTATTGCGCGGGAAGTCTGGGGAGATTAGGCGGAGACTTCAGTCTAATGCTAGCGTATTTGAATGAGGTTGATGCGGATGATGAGAGTGATGAGGAAGACGGGGAATGGGTGGAAGTTATCAAGAAGCATAGAGTATTAGCTGGGAGGCTGGAATCTATGGTCGGGGCGAGAGATACTTCAATCTCATGATAATGTGGGCGGCATTGCAGAATACATCTGGAAATGATACCAGATAAAAGCCAATCTAGAAGGAAAAGGTCTCTTTAGGGATGGACACATATGTTCTCTAAGATTGTCTGAAGAGTTGGACGATGCGTCACTATCGTCTACTTTGCACTCCTGGAGCTGTCATGGATTAATCCTCTCTTTATATGCAAACCCTCCAGCGCAGAAGCTTCAGCCAATCACTAGATCATTTCTAAACCAGGGGCAGCTCCCGAAATCTGGGGAAGGAGGCGAGGCCACAGATAGTTATGACCCGAATCAGGCTAGTCCTCCCGCTTAGCCAATGAACGTAAACATATTACCAAGCGTCTACTATTCAAACCATCATCTCGTCCTCTTCACCTCCTCAAGACATATCAAAACAGCCGCATTCCCTTCAACACTCGAGCACGCTCTCATCGCCATGTGGCTCATTTTGTCCTACCCCAAGTAGTTCCCATTCTCAAAAAGCCAAAGGAAGACCAGAAAGTTGCTTGGGTATCTACACAACCAAGTACTGTGGTCGAGACAAACAGTGATTACTCGCAAGAGAAAACATGCATGTCTCTCGAGGTGGCGTCGAAAGACTACCAGAAGATGCGTCACCAGGAATGCACTATCACGGCTTGGATCTGTTTCGAAAACGACTATGTCCTGGAAAGAAAGCCAAAAACAGAAATGATATCAGATTGTGAATCATAAAAGCTTTGAGCGAGCTCGAAATGTCGATATTACCTCACACTCTTAACCCTCCTCTCTGCAGTCACGCAACACTCTGCTACTTTCCTCTCCTTTTGCTAGGTTCGGATCACAAGCAGCTGCTCAGAAGTTGATACCAAGCCGCACGGCTGCCGCAACTTGCAGGAGACATACAGCGAAACAGACGACCGAAGCAGTAATCACAAAGAGAGATCTCGAACCATGACATACCCTAAGGACTTCCCTCCGGGCAACCTTACGTCACAACCTAGCGAACGTATCATGCCTCTCTCGAGATAGACCCAAGCTCGCATACCCAGCGCAAGCAGACCGATATATTGCCATGTCCTACCTAGGGCAGAGACCGACGGACAGACGGAGAGAGGATCCCGGGATGCTATCATATATGTGGCGTACCTTTCTCGGTACATGCTCGAATGGTCTCAACAGCTCGAAGAGAAGAGAACAGCAAGCGCTTGCTTAGTAGCACAGTAGCTGAGACAATGGAACATGACATGGCCACGGCCAATCATATCCTTCAATTTCCATTTCCCGGCGTTCAATTTTCCAAACAGCTCAGGTTCACTGAAGTCTGGATTGATGGGTCTTGGTAGTCACAAGGCACGGAACAGAACAACAAGAGGAATGCTAGTGCAACTTCCACCAGACGCAACGAGCTTAAGGAAGTGAAAAAGAGATATTCTATCAGCGCTACCTCTCATGAAGTGGACAAGTAATCTCAGATGCAAATTTTGTCAGACACTCGAAATCCATTCAAAGTATATGTACAGACATGCGGGATATTTCAAACGGTGTACATTATCATGTCCTCATAACGAGAACGGGCTGCTAGAAGTCGTCGTTCCTTGCGTGTCATGTCCTCATCATCACTTGAACTGAAACAACACATTTTCTTCTACTCTGATATTTCCCTCGTCGGAGCCGTTCTCACCTCGGTAACATTCTTCTCTGGGTCCTTGATCGTATTTTCTTGCCTCACCCCACTGCTACCCGAATTCCCAGCAGGGACTTCTGAAGTATGCCCAGCCTTCTTTTTCAAGAAGGGAAGATGACCTGTCGTCTCTCTATACCGCATGAGGAAGAAACCGATGATGATGGCAATCCAGTACACATTGTACGAGATGACCGAACCATATGTTGCAGAGTTAGTCCAACCGAAGATTGCGTTGAATATTCCCCAGCCGCCACCACCATTGAGTTCTGGATTCCCGAAATTGACATGCCACACGCTCTTATCGATGTCGTACGAGCCAGCTCCATTCCCAACTTCAGCTGCATCGCCCCCTACGATGTCATTCCACTTTTGAGCCTCAAAGTACCAGACTGCTCGGGTGAAGAGACCAGCTGCAACGAGATAGAGGAGACATGTCGAAGCGATGAGAAAGTATTGGAGCTTGGATGTTGCGCCACCCCTGAAAACTGTGAGAACAGACCAACTTGATGATTTTTGAAAAAGCTTACTTGTACAGCAGATACCCAGCAGCAAACCCAGCAATCAGACCGATGACGACAGGCAGAGGAACAGCAGAAGCAGGGGCCGAGAACGACACCCCAGCAATAAAGACAACGGCTTCAAGTCCTTCTCGAAGAACAGTGATGAAGGGCAGGATGAACATGGCGTACTTCTCACACCATCGCTTGAAGGCGTTCTTACGGCCCTCTGTAGTCACTGGCTTTGTTTCCAGAGCCTTGGCTAGCTTGACACGCCACTTGTCCTGCATCTTAGAGACACGAAGGAGAGCGGCACCGAGAATGCTGATGATCAAGGACGCAAAGAGGGCGAATGATCCCTCCCAGTAATACTCGGTATTTTGCCATTTGTCCTTGCCCAGGCTATAGAAGGCTCCAATCATACCAGCGCCAATGATGAGACAAATGAGAAGACCCAGCCCTGTCCCGTACCAGACCTGTTGATATTATAAGACATTGGACTTGAACATTCGCCGGGAACGATTCTCAATTACCTGCTTTACCAGTTTCTTGTATACCACTGGATCTCGACTGGGGCCATCGAGCGTCTGCTTCAAGAAGGCCAGCAGCACCGAGACGATGACGGCGGTCTCCAGAGTCTCTCGAAAGACGACGAAGAAGACCGGGACGGCGAAGACGTTGACAGTCATCTTGACTCACTCTCCCACGGGAAGCTATTGGAAGTGTCGGAGGGGCGTCTCTGGCGTCTAGACGACTCAAGGAAATGGGGTAATGGCGATGTTGTTTTTGCTAGAGCAAGAGGCGGCAGCAATTGCAGATATGGGAAGTTTCAAGTCAACCGAATTCGATTTGGGTGGATACGGCGGACTCTAGCTGCAGGCGCACACAGGTGACCGGGGGAAGGAGGGATGGGGGGTTCTAATGCCAGCACCTGAAGGAAGAAATTGGAAGATCAGATAATGCAGGGCGATCCGAGCCAACCCCGACCCCGACCAGGTGTGCTGTGGAAACGAGGGCAAGCGACGTGGACGAGAATGCGAGAGCAAGAGGGTCCTTGAGTGGCGATATCGGCAGAGGCTGGCCGTCGTCGGATGATTTGTTATCAGATTGAACTTTACCAGACCACAGGAGGGTGAAGTAGAGGTGAAGGTGGAGGGATGGAAAGCTTCGCGGAAAGCTTCGCGCACACCAAGGCGTGAGTGAGGGCAGTGGAAGTGGATGTGGATGTGGAAGTGGGGGAGATGATGGATCTAAAGCGGCGACTGGGGCGGGTCGGAATAAAGTAAGGGAGGGAGGGGATGGGAGTGGTAGTGGGAGTGGGAGGGCAAGAGAGAGAAAGAAAAGAGAGGGGATTTGGTGTTGTTACTTGCAAGCAAGGAAGAGCGACCAAGGACCTCTTCCCAGGGCAAGAGAGGGAGAGGGTGTCAGAGAGAAAGACACACACACACACACACACACACAAGAGCCAGAGAAAGAGAGAAAGAGGAAAACAGAGAGAAAAAGATCATTCGACTCGTCTGCCGAGTTCCTTCCGCTTAGACCTGTCAAGGCCTGTCTGGCCCGTCTTGGTAGAGAGCAGAAAAGCGGGGCAGCTGATGAGATTCTTCCCCACAACGGGACTAGCGTGGATCAGATAACTTTACACGGCAGCCACGGCAGGGATCCCGCATACGACGCTTCTGCCCGCACCAGACGTCGGCGCAGCCAGCAGCCAATCACAGCCGTGGGAGCCATCTGATAGGGACAGGCCGTTCGACAACCCCTCCCCCTCCTCCACCCCCCTTCCTCAAAATTTTCTCTTTGGCTGAAGCTAGAGCTTGAGCAAGCATCTGGCACGGGAGGTTCTTGCTTGTTGTTTGACTTGTCCGTCTCAAGCCATAGTACGAGGGAGGCCATAGTGGAGGAAGAATTGAGGAGGGTCTCTCACTCCAAAATATCGCCCTCGTCCTCTCATTCTCTACGTGGCGCCCATCACGAGTCGTGCACGATTCACGACGCCGCATCGAGCTACCATCCCGTCTTCTTACCACTGGGCCATTTACCCATCCAAAACGTCGGGAAACAAAAACTAAAAAGGAAAAAAAGAAATTCTTTGCTCTCGTATTAAATAGCGGCACACGGTGTTTCCAAGTGAGGAAGCTGCTAAACGGACCTCTGCGTGCATAGGTAAGTGAGTCTCCAGAAGAATTGTGTTTGGCAGATTGACACAGGCCGCTTAAGCACAAATATGCCGATACATCTTCTCTAACAGCTTCAGCAACGTTTTCAAAGGGTTCTTGGCTCTTGGCTCAATGCTGCTAAAAAGCTTGATGTGTGGACTAGTCGATCGTCGGATTAATTCAAGACGTAGATCTCACATCGCCTCCGCTCACAAGTAGCCCCCATCATCGCTACAGGCGAGGGTCAACTGCAGAGGGCCTCAAACTTCACATTTTCTTCTGCCTCTCAGAGTCTGGTTTCCAGGGTCCAAGGGGGCCCACCAGCCTGTCTCGTCGGCTCACATACAGCGCAGTGCAGTAGTGCACATCTAGACATCTCAGTGCCGCTCTAGGGACTAGTACTAGGACTGGGACCAGGTAGCTTTCCGTGTCCTAGGCTCTGCTTCGTCTCTACGCTCTCTGTTCACACCACTCTCCTATTTTAGTCGAATCAGGCTACTTCTCTCACAGCTTGCCATTCGATTGTGTAAAAGTCATCCGCCCAGCTGTCTTCCCGCACGGAAGCTGACGGCCATCAAATCAGATTAGATATCCCCCCAACATCTACACCCAGTGTCATACCAGATAAGACCCTCCACGGCAGGTCCCATCCGCCAAGTCGATCTCACAGGGCATCTTATCTGATCTCAAGGCTCCTACTAAGGTCGCCCTCCACAGGTCTCGCCACATCTTTCTTCCAGCCCTGTTCCCGTCTTTTTGTGCGACCTCGGCCATCGTCGCCACATCAATCCTTCGTCTAGACGGCCACCAAGAAAAGCGCTCTGGAGGAGGACTTTTCCTCTTGGTCAAACTATCTCCAGACCCTCAGTGGAATCAAAGGATATCCGCTTCTCCTATGAACTGTACTGACCGCTGAGGTTACTCTCGACAAGTCAACATGGCGATCTCATTGTCGCATTTCCCCATCACAGTACTGCTGCTTTTTGCGTTCGCAATAGTCGCGGAAGCAGCAAACGGTACTGTCACTTACAACTTCAATATCACATGGGTCCTTGCGAATCCTGATGGTGCCTTTGTAAGGCCAACAATTGGGATCAACAACCAATGGCCACTCCCAATCATGACTGCTGAAATTGGCGACCAAGTCATTGTCAACGTCAACAATCAACTGGGGAATCAAACAACGACGTTGCATTTCCATGGCATTTTCCAAAATGGTACCACGGCAATGGATGGGCCGGGACAGGTCTCGCAATGCCCAATTCCACCAGGGAGCAGCTTTACCTATAACTTCACAGTAAGTCTTCTGTATTCAACTGTATCGCAATTGGTACCACAATAGCTGCTGATTAAGTCTCAGGTCAACCAAGCTGGTACATATTGGTACCACTCGCATGACAAAGGTCAATACCCTGATGGTCTTCGAGCGCCATTCATCATCACCGATCCCAACTTTCCTTACAAGGACCAAGTCGATGAGGAGCTTGTAGTATCTGTGTCTGATTGGTATCATGATGATATGGCCACTTTGATCCCCCAGTTCATCAACAAAGGCAACCCGACTGGCGCCGAACCAGTTCCTGATGGGGCTTTGTTTAATGACACTCAAAATCTTACTGTGCCAGTCCAGCCTGGAAAGACGTATCTGTTCCATTTCGTCAATATTGGTGCTTTTGCTGGCCAGTATATATGGTTCGAAGGCCACAATATGTCGATTGTGGAAGTCGATGGAGTCTTCACCCAGCAGGCTGAGGCGGAAAGGATATATTTGGGTGCTGCTCAGCGGTGTAGTGTTCTGTTGACCACCAAGAATGACACAAGCACGAACTATCCCATCGTTGCAAGCATGGACACCGTAAGGTCTATTATGTTCTGGTCTTGAGTCTCACTAATCTCCCTCAGACCCTCTTTGACGTTATTCCTGACGGTTTGAATTGGAACTCTACTGGCTGGCTGGTCTACGATGGCAGCAAAAACCTTCCGGACCCAACTATTCTCCAAGACGACGTTTTCAATGAGTTCGATGATTTCACTCTCGTCCCTTATGATCAGATGCCTCTTCTTCCAGAGCCGGATCAGACCATCACTCTCGACGTCGTGATGGACGTCCTTGGAAACGGCCAACCATAGTATGTACAAGTATGATGAAATTATCTTTAAGCTGACAATGGTCTCAGTGCCTTCTTTGACAACATCACCTATACTACTCCGAAAGTCCCTACTCTCTATACGGTCATGAGCACTGGTGAAGATGCTGCCAATCCGCTGGTATACGGAGAATTTTCTCACTCGTTCGTCTTGGATCGGATGCAGGTCATTGAGATTGTCGTGAACAACCACGGTACGTTACGCAGAGATAGGTATCTCATGAGAAACTAATCGCATCTCAGACTCCGGAAAACATCCATTCCATTTGCACGGTCATAACTTCCAGGCTATCGTGCGTTCGGTGGAAGAAGCCGGAGATTTTGATGCCACGAATGCTACTCAAACTCAATATCCTGCCACTCCTATGCGACGAGATACTTTTGTCCTATACCCAGATGGCAATATCGTTCTCCGATTTAGAGCTGACAACCCGGGTGTGTGGCTGTTCCATTGCCAGTAAGTGATATATACACCCTTAGTGTGCCTGACGAAGCTGGTTCCGCTTGTCCTGTGGTTCTCTCTCTCAGCCATGATCTTATAACTGATTCTTTCCGCCAGCATCGAATGGCACATAGATCAAGGTCTAGTCGCGACTATGGTCGAGGCACCTCTTGACATTCAAAAGACCCAAACTATCCCACAAGACCACATCGATGCTTGCAAGGTTGGAAATGTTCCATATGCGGGCAATGCAGCTGCAAATACCGTTGACTTGCTTGACTTAAAGGGCGCAGCTGTGGCACCAAAACCACTGCCTGCTGGTTTCACCCCAAGGGGCATTGTGGCTATGACTTTCAGTGTTTTGGCAGCGCTGCTTGGTTTGGCTGTCATTATATGGTATGTTGCTAGACTTAATTCCTAGTGACTAATATATCAATGCTAATACATGCGGGCAGGTATGGAATGGCGGACATGGGAGCGGCAAGTAAAGTAAAAGAGGAGCGTCGTATTGCAGAATTGGCACAGCAAGAGCGCCGGACGTCCGATGAATCAGGGTCGGGCTCAGCATCAGGAGTAGGAGCCAAGATAGGATAGGAGATATAGGAGACTCCGAAAATATACTTCAGGGAGATAATTTTTCATGAGATACCTGATTATGTAGAATATGAAATAGGGGAGAAGTTACGTGGCTGCGATCTGGCGCATCCGAATTTTTTGCTTGTAGCCATGCTTCAGGGTAATTGTAGATAGAGTAAGGAATGATACCTAGGATTATCGACGACAATTATGAAAGTATTTAAACTTTGCAGAACTGTCAAGTGTTGCAGATTTTGCATTGAGAATTTCTTGGTGCTGGGACTTTTGGGGAAGGTTCTCCGCTATGACGCTTTATTGCCGTATTGTGGAGAAAGAAGCTTTGGACCAGGAACTAGATAGCCGAACGGAGTCCGACGGTGGGATGAAGATGTTTTGGTTACTTGGATTGTTTCTTCAATGTACATACAGTGTGACTTTCATATTTTCCCCAGACTATCAGGACTGTCTTTATATCCCCCCCTAGAATATCTAGGTGTTGATTTTCTTTTTCATTTCTACGCGAGCTGGTTACAATCACGACGTACTCTCGCTCAACCTTATCGCTACATCCTTCCTGCGGAACCGCACTCAACGACATCAGTCTTCTCTGAATCACGACGGGACAGAAGTGTCTTTTGATATTGCTATCCCACACATGGCACGACTATCCCAAACTATCTCGTTCTCGATTGGCTCTGTGCCATCCTCCGTCATCGCCATAGCAGCTTCTCCCCTGGGTGCCAACTGTCCCTATCTGTAGCATGGCAGGACCAACACGCAGAGGCCCTTGGTCTCTGGCGGATAGCTATGGTAAATTCTTTTATTTTTCCAATTATCTATCCTCCTCAAATCATCATGGAGCAAGCCAGCTGAACTGATTCGCGCAGATTTCATTGCGTCCTTTGTGAGCAAACCACGACCCAATATGCCGCGATACACAGCGTCCTTGGCGCATAGACGTCCTCTGCATCTGCATACCAGAACCGTCCAGCCAAACAGACATACGAAGAGCGATAGAATACATAGAGCTGTGGCAGAAGCAGCAGTGTCGACAACATCATCCCCTTGTGAACAAAAACGGCATCTACATCACCCCTCCTCCATCCTTCCCACCTCTTCCACGTCGCATATCTCAGCAGCTTCTTCTACCACACAGCACCCCCGGCACAACCAAGCCCCAAGCAGACCCTTTCACGACTACTTCGTCACCCACCTTCCCTCCTCCTCTCTCCACCCCGACTCCCGCTCCTCCATAGGCCCGCACCACAAACTGCCCCGCTCCGCCTCAACACCACACAGCAACACGTCCGGCAGCAGAGGCAGTCCGCCGGCTGCTCTCCTGGGCAGTAGCGCGGCGTCGCGCGAGATGACGGTCGTGCGCATCCCGCTGCGCTCTGCGAAGCACCATTTCGGGGTGTCGGTGAGCAGAGGGACGAGGGCGTATAACGAGGATACGTACCAAGCGGGCACGCTCGAGGTTCCTGCTTTTGCGAGGAGGGCGCCGATTAGTTTGAGTGGTAGTAATAGTAGGAGTCGACGAGGAGCAGGAGGAGCCAGTAGTGGCAGTGGAGGGAATGGAGATGGGGAGAGCAAGGGGGCGGATAGCGCGAGTGGGGATCCGCAGGTTTTTTACTTTGGGGTGTTTGATGGGCATGGGGGCAATGAGTGTAGTGATTTCTTGAGGGAGGAGTTGCATGGGTATGTGGAGCAGACGGCGGGGTTGTTTGAGCTGGGGAGTTCGCTGCGGAAGGGGAGAAGGGGAGAGGGGAGTGCGCCGGTTGTTAGTGCTGGCAATGGGAGTCAAGGTTCTAGGACTGGAAGGCAAGGATTGGATGAGGTTGAGACGAAGAGTAAGAAGGAGGCGAAGAAGTCAATGAACGTCCCGCAGATGGATGAGAATGGTGAGATCAATGAGGTGAAAGAGGAGCCCGCCCCTGAGAGCGAGAAGCCTGAATTCGTGGAGTCGAATAAGCCGAAAGCCATCGAGCTTGAGCAGTCCTTGGTCACTCAGTGGAAGGAGATGGTGGGAGGCTACTTCAGGCGCTTCAAGCCGGAATTCTTTTCCACGTCCACATCCACGTCCTCGTCAGGCACTTCTTTCGAGGCTTCTCCTCTCATATCCATCGAAACAGTCCTCATGTACGCCTTCCTCAAAGCCGACCTCGACTTCGTCACCGCACAGGCTCAGAAGCCAGACCCAGACAACAACAACTCCGACAAACCTCTAAACGCAGACGACATCCTCGGCCAACCAGCCCACACTTCCTCCAAGCACCGTATCGGCGGCGCCACCCGTTTCGTTGGCGGCTCTACAGCGTCCGTAGCCATGATCTCAACACCGACGCCAACGCCCTTCTGGCACCCTGCCTCGCCCTCTACAGTGGTCGTGGCCCACGTAGGCGACACGCGCATCCTGCTCTGTGACACCGCAACCGGCATCGCCAAGCCCCTAACGACAAACCACCATCCTTCCTCACCCGTCGAAGGCGCGCGCCTGCGCCGCTACGCCGCGACGTTCGTAACGGACTCGTTTGGCGAGGAGCGCATGTCCGGGCTGGCCAACACGCGCGCCTTCGGCGACATGCGCAGCAAGCGCATCGGCGTGTCGGCCGAGCCGGAGATTGTGCGGCTGGAGCTCGCGCCGGCGGAGTACAGCTTCATGGTGCTGGTCAGCGACGGTGTGAGCGGTGTGCTGAGCGACCAGGAGATCGTGGATGTGGTGAAGGAGGCCAAGACGCCTGAGCAAGGGGCGCGGGACGTGGTGGGGTTTGCGACGGAGGTGGGGAGGGAGGGGGACAACGCTACGTGTCTTGTTGTTAGGCTTGGGGGTTGGGAGAGGAGGGGCGAGGGGGGCATGGGGAGTCTGGGGACGAAGGAGGTTAGGGATTTTAGGAAGGGGGAGGCGCTGGATCCGAGGAGGGGGAGGACGTGATGGGAAGGATAGAAAGAGGGAAAGAGAGAAAAGAAGGGGCTAGAGATGTTTTGATGGTGGAGCGGGGGAGTGTGGGGTAGGTGGTAGGTGGGTTGTATATACTGCATTAGAACTATATTTTGCATTGCGTTGCATGGGGCGAGAACCTTTGAATATACTTCGCTTGCTTGTTTTTGACTGAGAGAGACAGAGAGTGTGAGATGTCCAAGTAATGAGATGAGATCTAATATGCATAAGCCTTTTTTGAGCTATGTATAAACGAGTATAACAAAGTCGGGCTATACGATCACGGTAGTTGTCGCTGTTGAAAGCGCTATGACTGCTAATGATTTGAGGTGTCCCGGCGTGTCGTGTCGTGTCGTGTCGTGTCGTGTACCATCTTTTCGAGATAGACGAGCCCCTTTTTCCAGCCGAAGAAGAGGAACGATCCAGTTCCCCCCCCAAATGCGACACCTGACCTTACGTCACGCTGTCTTTCCCAGAACCTCATCAACTGCATCTCCTACTAATGGACATTACAACAAAATGTTATGAAAAGTTTTCATCTGGCCCCCAATTTTCCTCCGAAGCATCTTACGTATATTTTCGATCTTTTAAGATTTCTTTTTTTTTTTAAAAGGGGGTTGTCTCCCAAGAATGGCACCTAAAGTCGACCCTGCGATCCTGGCCGCGCTCTCTCTGGACGCAGCTAGTACCAGCATCGCCTCGCACGGCGGCTCAGGCTTCGCGTCGACGTTCAAGATCACGAGCAGGGCAGATGATGGCAGAGAGGTATTCTTCTTCGCGAAGCAAGGGAGGGGGACGGAGAGCGATGTTATGTTTGCAGGTAAGCGCCCGCGCTGCCCCCGATCTCTCTCTTCCATCTTTTCTACCAGAGAGACGCCACGTCGTACTGTTCCCAATGAGATGTATAGGTAAATATACAAAACCCTGTTATTTGTCCCCTTTTTATATCTAGGCTACGTGAGAGTCAAAAAGCCCGAAGTTTTATACTGGATATTTTGAGTTGAAAAATCGATAATAATAATAATAATAATAGGAGAACATGCTTCCTTGAATGCGATTCATGATGCTGTGCCCAGCTTGTGTCCAAAGAGCTACGCCCACGGCCAGCTCTCTACAGGCAGCGGCTCCTTCCTCGTGACGGACTTCCTGGACCTCTCATCACGCCGCTCCACCACCACTTCCACGGCCTCGTCATCTGAGAACAGAGCACCCTCAAATCTCTCCCTCGCCCAGAAACTCGCAAAGCTACACTCAGCACCAGCACCCGTCCCAGCCGGCCACGACCGTCCCGTCTTCGGCTTCCCGGTACCCACGTGCTGCGGCGACACGCAGCAGGACAACGGCTTCCGGACGAGCTGGGCCGAGTTCTATGCTGAGAATCGGCTGGGGGGTGTACTGTCCAAGGCGGAGGCGAGGAATGGGAGGGATGGCGAGGTGCGTGGGTTAGTGGAGGATGTGGCGGGGAGGGTGGTGCCTAGATTGTTGGCGGAGGGGCATCTGAGGGATGGGGCGACGGGAGGGGATGTCGTGCCTGTGGTTGTGCATGGGGATCTGTGGAGTGGGAATCATGGTTGGTCTTTTTCTTCTTTTTTATATCTTAGTCATTGGTTTTTCTTCTCAATGCGTTCTAATCACAACCGTTCCCCCTTTCTTTTTTTTCTCCCAAGATGATTTTGGATGATGCTAGAGGTAAAGGTTACTGACTTCTGCTTCTGCGGTCTCTAGGTCGGGGCTCGATAGGTGGCGGTCCGGTGGAAGAGGTGGTCTTTGACCCTAGTGCTGCGTGGGCGCACAGCGAGTTCGAGTTCGGTATCATGGGCATGTTTGGTGGCTTCGGCGGGAGCTTCAACAAGGAGTATTGGAAGTATAAGCCGAAAGATGAGCCGAAAGATGAGTGGGAGGATCGTGTGCAGCTTTATGAGCTGTGAGTTATTTTATTCGTCTTCTGTCATCCGCTCTCATCTCTTAGTGAAGACTATCTGGACTGTTGGAAGAGCTAATTTGAGAATAGGTATCATCATTTGAATCATTATGCGATCTTTGGGGGTGGGTATCGAGGTGGTGCGGTGGCGATCATGAAGAGACTGATTAAGAAGTATGGTGGGGACGGATGAGTCGCTACCATCCTAGGAAGAAATTTAACGAGTAACATTCATCTGAAATATAAAGCATGTATAATGCTCTTGTGAGCCGAGTTCGTTTGGCGAGAGTGACGTTCAAGAATGGGAAATTATAGGTGTATTCAGGTGAGGGATTCCCCGCTCCAGCTAAACTAGCTGGCTCTCGCTATAAACCTAATAACTATATCGTGAAGCAAAAAGGGCATCTAAGCTATCTTGATACACCATACAATGCCAATCTTAGATTGGCACGGTAAGCCCAAAAACACTCCTATTATCATCTCTCTCACCTGGGGTCAAGATCGCAAGTGACATGATAGGGACAACATGGCCCAGAGATTCAATAGTATTACCGTCCTCCAATGCACAATGTGACTCGATTGGCTCGACAACTTGTCATGTGTCAACAGGAATGCCACTATTTGGGCTATATATAATTCACTACACACTGGTTTACCTGCTGATTTTTTTGGGCAGCCAAAGCTCGGTTGTCATTACCATCCCTATGTGTCCTTTATCGTCACTCTCAAGCATCTCTGAACTCCCATCAAGTTCAGACAAGAGTACAAGCTGCAAAAATGGACGGGAATTGGAACTGGCGGCGAGGCATTCCTGGAACAGATTTTATTAGGAGGTTCGGTATGTAACACTTCTCTATATTCATGTCATAAATCTTACTGACAGTCGAAAGGACGCAGGTTGAAGAGACTTCTAGAAGGTTTCTTGATCTACTTAATTGCCTTCCCAGTCGTCCTCTTCTATGGTGAGCCTCTTTCCTTGACATCATCTCACTAGAAATCACTGTCTGATGAGATAACAGTCCTGATTCTCCTGGGGTGTATTTCCAAATCGCCAGGGCTGCCCGACTTATTTCTGGCCTCCATCGAACGCACGAACACAACTGGATCTATTGCGAATATGCGAGTGCATGTTGGATATTTCGGTCAGTATCGCACGACTCACCTGTGATCTTGCGGAGGAGCTAAGTCTTACGATCTTAGGCATGTGCTCGTATCTTTCGAAACCCCTTGTCACCTGCTCTCCCACCTTCAGTCAGACGGGCGGTCAACTTGCCGGTGGACTGTTCAACAGCAGTGATGCTGAAGTCATTGACTTCACCACCTTTGCCGGCAAGGTTCAGTCTAGAATCCTGGTGCCTCTTCTCGCGTTCGCCGGGCCTCTGTTCCTCATTGGATTAGGAATCTTTGCCGTTGCAATCCTCGAGCTTAACAGCCGTGACCCTACCAATCGTGACCCTGTAGCTGCCCGGAACCGACCGCTGATAGCAATGCTGGCCGGAGGTACAATGTGGTGCAGCGTCGCTCTGAACGTGGCGTCGGCTGTGGGTGTAACTCAAGCAGCAAATGCTCTCGCGTACATGTCCAGCGTCATGGACAAAGGTACAGTCGTTCGAAGTGGGACTACAGTCATTGTCATGCAATGGCTCATTGTAGCGCTATCACTTCTCATCGCTCTTGGAATATCTAAGATCAGTCATTCTGCGTATCAAATTCCTGTGCTCATCGACGATTGCGGCGGCGATCGACGACGAGCCTCTGTAACGCAGGTACAGCAGCCGATTTTGCAACCGATTTTGCAACCGATGATGCAACCAATGATGCATCCTATGCAAAATGTCGACCCCAGATTTTGGGACGATCCATGGCAGGGAGGTTTTGGGAGGCGGAATCCGTTTCATAGATTCCACCCCTGGAGGGGCTGGTGATTATTTTACAATATTGTTACAGACTGGATTGGATATCAGCTTTGCAGACCGGTACCAGCTTCAATATGAACATTTTTATATGAGTACAGACAGTCATCTAGCTTCGGCTTCAGAGATACTTCAAACTGAAATGATTAACCTATGACACTACATACTTACTCAAGCCGTATTCACAATTCATCTTTGCTGCTACCAGCCCGAGCAGCACACTCAGCAAATATCTTTCGTGTGAACTGCCAGACTGCTTCATCCACACCACGGCCCCTCATGTCAGCCAACACTTTCTCATTATCTGTGCTCTCTCCCTGCGGATTGATGATAAAAATCCCCCCACCTGACTTCTTCGCCACCTCCAATCCATCAGGTACAGCCACGAAGCCGCCTCCTTGAACAGCATATCGATCACTAGTAGCCAAGAATGCAGTGCGCTCGCCCGCCTCATCCTGCGCCATCTGTTCCGCTGGCCAGATGCCGAAATTCTTCGCCTTGAGCAGCCCCGGCGTGGTCACGGGCCCGGGTAACCAGTGCGTGATGCTCAGGCGCGGATTCTCGCGCGCCATCCGTTCAAGGGACAGCGTGTGCATGGTAGCGGCGTGTACGGAGGAAGTCCAGAAGGACCAGTTTTTGGGGTCGCGGACATCCAGATCATCCTCGATGAGGGGCGCTTCTAAGCCGCCTGCTAAGACTGAGACAATGCGTGGGCTCGTCGCCGCGGGGTTGTTGAGGAGAGGCAGCAATAGTTCGACGGCTCGCTGTCGAGAGTAGTAGCGTGTTGACATTGAGGGTTCAAGACCCTCGCGTGTGTCCTTGCGACCCTCAAAGGCCTGGAAGCCAGCTGACATGATGAGGAAGTCGAGCTTCGTCTCCTTCTGCTTGACGGCATCTACAATCTTGTCGACTTCGGAAACGAGGGAGAAGTCGGCGGTGATGAGATTATATGTGGCGGATGGGTTGGCTTGGCGTAATGAGTTTAGGAAGTCCTCGTGGGAGGCAACTGCTCCCGGGCGAGCGACGGTGTATATGCGTGGAGAGGAGGCATTCTGGGCGAAATGCTGAAGAGTGCTTTGGCCAATGCCCTGTGTAGCACCTATAAAGAGAGCAACAAGCCCCTTTGGGAGAGCCGCAATGTGCTTGTTTGATTGCTGTACAGTTTGGAGCGAGACCATTTTGAATTCTGGCCGATGTGTTTAGAGTAGATGCGTCTCAGCGTAAAGTATAAAGTTAGGTACTTCTGAAGATTGAGGTGGCATGAATACTATACTTACTTAGCAGAGTTTCCGTGGTCTGTGGTCAGGGATGTATCAAGCTGTAGGGTCAACCAGTAGTGACCGGCGTGTTCAATCATCCCATTTAATGGCATGGAGCTATATTTGAGCCCGAACCCCGAGTTTTGTTAGTAATCAGCAGAAAGGTGTAGCAACAAGTAAAAGGCTATATATTTCACATCAATACTCAGGCATTTTATAAAGCTCATCCGTTAGGAAAGAGGTACTGTATATATACAGTCTGACTCGGGCAACTGGAACTATCTCATTCTACTGTAAGCATCTAGGTAGTGCCTGGCTAATGACCTCGTTTAAGAAAAGGGGGCGGGGGCTTCCCCCGCCAAGCCGATTTTGGCTGTTCTGGAACAGCGTCTGCATGCTTGTGCATGATAAAACTTGTAGACACAACAACATTGATCCTCTATCGTTCACTTGATTCGGCTTGGAACTTTCAGCTAGGAATTGTGTCTTCCATTTTTATACTCGGTAACGGGAAAATCTTGACCCGGTTGGTCTCGCGTGTGCGGCGATGAGTCAAAAGTCTACTCTGCTGCATCACCACCAAATGCCGGCTTCAACTTGCGCAGATTCCATTCTTACGTCTATTTGTTGTTCGCGACCATAGTTTTCCACAGCTTATTAGCAATGGCATCTGAAAAGCCAAAGCCTCCTCGCTCGGCCCTGCAATTGAAGACACCTAAAGGCACCCGTGATTGGGTCGGGGAAGACATACTTCTACGTGATCACATATTGTACGTCTTAGTCTCACGATGTCAAATTCATAAGTCACAATCAATAGATCAAAAGTCTCTGATAACCTAGCTTTCCAACAGTCACACCATAAGCAACGTCTTTAGACGTCACGGGGCCATTCCTCTAGACACCCCCGTCTTCGAGCTCAAAGACATCTTATCAGAGAAATATGGCGAGGACGCCCATCTCATGTACGACCTCGCCGATCAAGGCGGCGAGCTTTGTTCCCTGAGATTCGATCTCACTGTCCCCTTTGCCCGCTGGCTAGCCATGAACAACAATACGCAAGTCAAGCGCTACCAGATCGCCAAGGTGTACCGTCGTGATCAACCAGCTATTGCGCGTGGCCGGCTTCGCGAGTTCTACCAATGTGATTTCGATATTGCTGGTTCATATGATCCTATGATCCCCGACGCTGAGATCCTGAGGGTTATTGTAGAAGTATTTGAGGCTCTCGAGTTGGAGATAACCATCAAATTCAACCACAGGAAGATCCTCGATGGGATGTTTGAGGCGGCAGGTGTACCGGCGGGCAGGATCCGCTCGATTAGTTCGGCGGTGGATAAACTAGATAAGATGGCGTGGATGGATGTGAAGCGGGAGATGGTGGAGGAGAAAGGGCTTGAAGAGCAGGTTGCGGATCACATTGGCGAGTATGTGAGACGTAGCGGTGATATCTATGAGATATTGCAATTTCTTCAGTCGGACCCACGACTTTCCAGCAATGAGAAGGTGAAGGCAGGACTTGATGATATAAGTTTGCTTGTCACCTATATGGAAGCTTATGATGTGGCCAAGAAAGTTTCATTCGATCTTTCTCTTGCGCGAGGACTAGATTACTACTCTGGTCTGATCTTCGAGGTCGTCCCTCAACCGCTCAATGCTGCTTCGAAGGCGCTTCTTGGTTCTGAAGGGTTGTCTATTGCTGAGAAGGAAGCCAGGGGCGAACCACCGCCTGTTCAGGTGGGTAGCATAGCCGCAGGCGGACGCTACGACAATCTAGTGGGTATGTATGGCAAACGTCCCATCCCATGTGTTGGGATATCATTCGGAGTCGATCGTATATACACTATTCTCGACGCACGACGAGGGAAGAAGTCAAACAAGCTAGCTCACACAACAGATGTCTACATAATGGCTTTCGGTGATAAGGAGTTCGACGGACTCCTCCTCGAACGCATGGCAGTTGCTCGCCAACTCTGGAGCGCTGGTATTAGAGCTGAGTTTGCTACGAAGGTAAAGCCGAGGATACAGTCGCAGTTGAAGGCTGCGTTAGATGTTCGTGCTTCGCTTGCGGTGGTGCTTGGCCAGGAGGAATCGGCGACTGGGAAGGTTAGGCTGAAGGATCTAAGGATAGGTGATGGAGATGATAGAGACCGTGGTCAGATTGTCTCTAAGACGGAGTTAGTCGATGAGGTGAGGAAGCTTTTGAAAAGTAGCACATAGACAGGCAGAGAAATGCAGTACATGGGTGTCCTTTACCCCGCACGCAGTCAGTCATCTACTTGGCTTTCGTGATCGAGCTTACTCTATGTACTAAGTATATGCTAACTTTATTAGTTTTGTAAGAGCTCCACACATGCAAGACATATACTTTGCATATGCGGAAAGATATATAGCTCTATGATAGTAGTAAGACTTAATTACCAAAGGAATTATAGACTAGTCCTGGGAGTTTATGGAAACGGCAGGAGCTCCTTATTTCGAGTATATTTTCCTTTTATTATCTTGAATATATATGAAACGCTGTATAGAGAACGCAGGTTCAGCACATGCTCAAGTTGAATAATAGTAAAAATTAGCCCCTATAATGAAAGTGGCAGGAATCTCTACAATTGACGAAAAGTTCTTCTTCTACTACCGAGCCACGAGCCGACGATTAACAAAAGGGGTCTAGATAGGAAATCCTATATTGATACAAGATGAGATCTATAGGTGGAGGATGAGTTGATAATAACAGTAGAGAAACGTAATCGAAGAGCGTTGATAACTTTTATATATTTACAATAGTAGGTACCCCATATGATTGTATCGTGTTCAGAAGCTGAGACCAGGCTGAGTACTTTTGGTGGCTTTTTCTTTTCTTTTTAAGATAACCATGGTCCCAAAGATCCCTCTGATGGAGTGATCTGAGGGGGGGAAAAGTTACGGGGTCTCACATTTTGCTAGTACTGAGCACAGTGGCTCTTGTTTTTCTTGGGGTTGGATTCAGAAACCTTGAGAAGGTGTTGTGTGTCTTAGACAGTCTACAACTTCAGGCCCAGAAAAGGAAGAGGGGCTTAGTATTATGTAGACGTTATCGAACTCATCGTTCAAATGGGCATGTCTCCAAACACAGACAGGAGATAAGAGGCGGTAGGCTGACGAGAAATTAATCGATTGTTGATTGATTCCCTGATTATCAGACACAACCTCGTGATGATAGAGTTTTGGTATTCCAAATTATTTCTCTGAAACAAAATGATACTCACGTCTTAAAGCAGACCTCAAAGATTAAAAAAAACTGGGACGGACTGGGTGCCAGTCATTTTCGAAACAAGGTCTGGCTCAGAATACTTTGCTGTTGGGCGGTGGTGCATCGGAAGTTCCAAAAAAAATGACTTCTCGTTGATGACAAATTACAACCCATTCGGCCCATTTCGTGTCTTTCAGTTGGGCCAGCGAGTGAAACTAGGGTTCGGGACTGCCCGCAGAGGTGGAGCCGGATATGTATCAATAAAAAAACGACCAACATGTAGATCTCCAGAGCCACCTAGACCTTTGTATCAGCTTCTCCACATCGGGTGGGAGTAGCCTTATCTCTCAATACAGTACAATATACTTGGCACGCTCCTTACCCCATGAGACAGACCAGAGCGAAAATCATTCGATTTCTGGATAGAGCCTCCCTGCCGAGTCACGACGCAAGCCTACGTATTCACTCACAGAGCCAGCGTCTAGAGTGACAGAAGAACGATCCTTGCATCTAGGATTTTCAGCCGCAATTATCTAGCTCTCGGGAAAGTCTGCAGCGGGGGACCTCGTGATGGGAGATTAAAATAGGGAAGTTGCCCCTTGAATGACATCAATGCTAAACTCAAAAGTAAGCTCTTGAATGAGCTAAGCGCCAGGAACAAGAAACAAAGCCAGTGTGATAGTGATGGCGAAAAAATGGCAGCGCATGTTAGGCGCGAATGGGACGTGAGATTGGGTGCTGCGAGTGCTGATTGGCTGTAGGCCAAGGTTGGTGATGTTATGAGGCTTGTGTGATGGACATGGAACACGCATTCTAGAAACTGGGGAAATTGGAAGCACTTGCTTTAGTCACCCGTTTCAGGAACTGGCACGTGTGACGATCCTTTTCCTCGCCAAATTGCATTTGGAATATATAGTGGTGCGACTTTGCTCCTGCAAGAATTGCCGCGCTACGCATTGTGCAGTAAATGAAAGTCATAACAGGAGCAAATATAAGATTTGCAGCAGTAGCTCCGAAGTAGGATCGCGGATGCGATACAACATGAGATACTACTCGATTGAGAAGGAACCGCCGCTGGGTATTGTTGGGATTGATATTAAAAATTGACGGAAAGAGAGGTCACGAGATGAGCTGCACCCGCTTGCCTGGATCCGAGTGAGGGGGCCTTGACCATCGGGGAGGAACAGAGTTGAGCTTTGAGCGTTGCGATGTAACATCAATTTGTCGAGAGGCTGTTAAGGATAAGTACAGACAGTCAGCATTTGGTTTCAAACTGGGAGATGATATGCTGTGAGGTGCGAGGAGGTGTGAAGATGTTTCTGAAAATAGGCTCAATGGAAAGGTCTCTCGTGCTTCTTGACGTTCTGACTTGGTTGACATCGGCGATTGAGGTGGGTGTCCAGTGTCCACACACTCACTGCACCGTGTAGTGTCTTCCCCGGGTCAGACGGGAGGCCCTTCTGGGACCTGGCTTGCATCTCTAGCTGCCCGACTGCTGACAGGGCGCATGCCGGTCAGCTTATGGGCCGCATGAACGTATCCTAAAACAGGTGGCTGGAAAGAGAGGGCGTCGCACGTGCGACGACTGCGCTGCCGCTGAGGCGGGAGAAAGTGATTGGGAGTGAAGCCACGAGCGAGACGTCGAAAGATGGCCGAGGCTGTCGAATCACATAATTTGCAAGGTTGCCATTTCGTGGTGCCCGTGAAGAATCATCCAACCGGGTGACCAGACGACGAGCAATTTATCGCGTCCTGGTCGGGGGGAGCCCTCGCCCTCGCCCTCGCCCTCCCCCGCCGTCCACTGCACCCAGAACAAACTCCGTTCTCGTTGTCCTGCGCAGATGCTGCAGTATGAGCATGCTCGCACCCTAGTCTCAGCCCAACCCTGGCCCACGGCCCACCGCCCGCGGCCGGGTCGAAGAGGGAAGAGAGGTGAAGTGAGGTGAAGTGAGGGAGAAGAAAGCCGCGGCGGTAGGGAGTAGTGTGCTGCTATGTTTTGCTTGCGTGACGTGTGCGAAAGGGGAAGGGGCATGGATGGACATGGGCAGAGATGGAGGGTGAAGGTGGAGTGGAAGAGCAGCAGCAGCAGCAGCAGCAGCAGCAGAAGCAGTGCAACATCGATATCAGCATGGCTGGGGATGGGGATGGGGGAAAAGGGCGACCCAGCTCTGCGTCCCCCAGCTCTGTCGCCAAATCAGGAGTCTTACACCGACATTTGGCTGCTGATGCTGATGCTCCGAGCATCGAGGCTGCAGAGTGGTTCAGCCGGCGTCCGTCACCGACGGCAAGGCGATGGCGATGATGAGTAGAACTCGTTGCACCTCGTTGCGGAGAGGTGAAGAGGTGAAGAGGTGAAGAGGTGAACTTACTCTTGTTCCCATTCGTACAGACCTTGGTATCAGCCATTCAGACCCAAGCTTCCGAATCAGCCGCATGCTGCCATTGTGGTGATCCTCGACCATACAGAAGCGCTCGGTTGAAGGTCGGGTCCTGGGAGCCTTGTTCCTTGCCAATCGAAGAGCTGGCCTTGTTTGGCTGGCCTTGTTTGGCTGGCCTTGTTTGGCTGGGTGCTGGGACTGGGACTGGGACTGGGACTGGGAGTCGTGAGTCGTGAGTTTTTGGGTGTTTGGTGGACCCGCGCCGCCTCGTCGCGACTTTAGTCCGGGCTGGATCCTCCGGCTGTGGGCGCGTTTCGTGGTGTGTGTTGTGTTGGGGGGGAGGAGTCCTGGTCCTTGGAAGTCTTCCGTCATCGCATTCGCCCTCTCCTCTCCGTTCCTTCCTTCCGACGTCGTGTGTGGGTGTCAGAGTACCAGAGTTGCCAGAGTGTCTGAGTGTCTGAGTGTCTGAATGTCTGAGTGTCTGAGTGTCTGAGTGTGTCCAAGGCCCAAAAGAGAGAGAGAGAGAAAGAGAGAGTGAGTGAGTCCCTTTCCCTTCCGTTCCGTTCCACCCACACCGTCCCCCCAGCACCGTTCACCGTCTTCCCAATCGGGCCCAGTCCGCTCGCATTCTGGCCAATCGAGGGACGGAGAAAAGCGGAGTCTCCTCTTCTCCCTCTGCCTCTCCGCCTCCACCCCACCCCACCCCACCCCGCCCGCTCCTTTTGCTGGTGCTGGTGCTGGTGCTGGTGCTGCAGTGAGCTGCGTCTGCGTGGCTGCTGGTGGTGCTGCTGGTGGCCGTGTTCCTGCCTCCCGCCTGCTGCTCCTGCTCTTGCTCCTGCTCCTGCTCCTGCCTCTTCCTGCCACTCAACGCCGGGCTGCTGCTGGTACGTAAGCGAGCAAGTCACAGCCGGCAAACGAGGGTGACGAGGGTGACGAGGGTGACGAGCACCAGGCAGCAAGGCCGGTGGAATGCGAAGAAAAGGGAAGGAGCCACCCCCCCCCCCCATCCATTACCCATCTCTCCTCCACCTCCCTCGCCCACCACTCACTGGCTGCTCTTTCCTTGCCTCCATCAACACCACCACACACAACCAATCACCCCCCCTTCCCCCCTTCAATTTGCCCGCCACCACATCAAATCACCGTCCAGAAAACTGCACAAAGAACCCATTCAGAGTGTTCAGATCTGAGCAGACCCAGCAGTTCCATCCAGCAGGAAGGCTCATTCGATCGATCAAATAAAAATCCCGCCCAAACACCACCACTCACACACTCCCAGATTCCTGGCTCCAGTCTCCAGACTCCAGTCGCCAGTCACCAAACACCTGGTTGGGGGGATCCGCGGCCACGCTTTTCTCTCCATCGCTACTCGCTCGTCAGTCTCTCTTGTGCTCGCTCACGCACGACACTATTCGCTGTACAAGATAGTACACTACACTACTGTACAGTACATATTTACACATACAGTCAGTATCTGTGCAGTGTTGTGCAGTGTTGTGCGGTGCGGTGCTTGTCTTCGCGACCGACAGATCGACTCACGCGAATAGAGGAGACGAGCCATCATCACCACCACTACTACCACCATCATACCAGCCTTGCAACGACTTACTGACTGTGCCTGACCTGGTTTCTATTCTCATCCTGAACCCCATCCATCCATCCATCCATCGCCTTGTTGTGCACATCTCCCCGCCCGCCCGCCGACACAAGCTCGCATCTCCCTCATTTGTCGCATTGGAAACCGGCGCTGCACCAGCTGCACCAGGTACCTTGCTGACTTGTATCGCGTCTGGAAGGCTGCACGGAACACAGCCAATCTCTTCTCCCCTCCGGTCGTCAAACAACCCCGACTTCTCCATCGCCGGAGCCCTATCACCATCGCGAAAGGCCTCATCAGCACCTCAATTGGTCTGCGCCCAGCATCCCGTGATTAATTCGCTCTGCGGGAGGGATTCGCACGCCGCTCCATTCAACGTCGCTGAAGACCATTGCCGTTGCGTATTGGAGGTGAGTCTCGTCCCAGCAGTCCAGCAGCAACCCGGCCGCGGAGATTTCATCCAACGCTGGGCGAGCTGCTTCACAACTGCCATCACCGCGGTTGCGCGTCCCGTCAAATGCCACCTGCGCGCATCGGCACATCATACTTAAGCATCGTCCAAGACAACTAACTGACTACCTTCTACCAAGTAGGCCTCCAATTCCAAGCCACCCTCTCGCTTCTCCTCTCTGTTGTGGTAGATCGAGCGCGCATCGTGTTCGCGACCGAGACTCCACCCTAGAGGCCAAAAAAAAAAAAAACATCACCTAGAGCTTCACAGCCGCACTGCGCGTCAAGAACACCACCCGGAACGCTTCAGCATTCTCTGCACGGCGCAAGGTCCGCTCTGCATTGAATCATCGTTCGATTAACCGGCCATTTTATTTTTCTCTCCTTCCAACGCCACCTCCGAGCCAGGAGAGGAATATCTGGCGTGGGAAGCTGATTGACAAGGTACGCCTAGCTATTGCATGACCCTCCTATGCAAGGCCAACGCATCGCACTGGTCAAGGCAAAATTCAACACCAGCCCAACCCTTCCCCTCCCCAATCGTTCAGCAAAGCTTGCCCGAGCGTTGACCAAACATTTCAGCTAACTCCTGCGGTTGGTTTATAGTCGCCAGGCCCGTCATAACTACTGGGGAACGCCTCGTCCATCCTGTGGCTCGTGGGAATTAGGTTCCGCGAAGCTATTCACGTCCAATCTATCAAATCGCCTCAAGCGCAGACGCGAACAACACCGCCTCACACCTCACGTGGAGGCCCAAGAGTGAACCCCGAATCCCACGCCTCGCCTCCACCTCCGGCCTACATCAGCTTGCATATGCCGTGCTGCGGTCGATTGCGGTGTACACCTACCAGATTGCCTGCCAGCACATCCACGCATACCGGTATCGAATTGACGAGAAGGCTGCCTCACTAGGTGGACTACGAATACCGGGAGAAGTGCAACCATCGTCACCACGCGTTATCCAACAGCGCATACTAAAAACTTCGTGAGACCTTGGACAAGATCGAATCCAGCGTCAAACGCCGTTGTAGATCATTATCTACAACCTCGAAGATCCTCCGACTCTGCGCCTCGACGAGACTCGAAAGTCCCCAGACAGACGACACACGCCACACGTCTTGCGCCGCTGCGATCTTCGCACGGCAGATCTATTCTACACACAAATCTACAGAACAACACCATACAAATGATGGAGTACGCGCAATACCAGCAGCCGGCGCAAGCCCAGCATGGTCATAGCGGCGGACATATGCAGGCAGGATATCCAAATTCTGGGCAACACCCATCAGGAGCGAGCATCACATCTCCATCTCAACAACCACTACATCCACAACACGGCGTACACAACCAAAGTTCTCCGATACTCTCGTCTCAGGCCCAGCAACCCGGGCCAAATCAAGGCCATCCGATCCACCAGCAGATGAACTATCAACCAGCGTATTCGGTTGCCCAGCCTGGTATGCACTATGGCATGCCTGGAATCACACCACAAGCTGCGGCAATGGCAGCGACGGCCGCTGCCTCCGGTCAAGGATATCCCTATACACTGCCGGATGGCAGTATGGCACAAGGCTCCCCAAAAATGGGCGCTGGAATCAAGAGAGAGAGAGGCCCACGGTCACCACAACAGATGAACAACCAGATGGGTCATCCAAACCAAGCTCGAAGAATGAGCAATCAAGTCGCCGGGAGCCCAGCTGTCGCGAACTCCCAGCCAATCATGAATCACGCGCCCCGTCCCGCAGTACCACCCATGGCCAACAACCAGCACCCTCCACAATCACCGGAGCTTGTCTCTGGCGCAGTGGAGGAGTCTCCTTTGTATGTCAATGCCAAGCAGTTTCATCGAATACTGAAGCGCCGAGTTGCACGACAACGGTTAGAAGAGGCTCTACGGTTGACCTCCAAAGGTAGAAAACCTTACCTTCACGAGAGTAGACACAACCATGCAATGAGGAGACCCAGAGGACCTGGAGGAAGATTCTTGACCGCCGATGAGGTTGCAGAAATTGAGAGGACAAAGGGTGAGGGCGGAGATGAGAATGACAAGGGGCCACTAGAGACCCCAGCAAAAGCCTCATCAAATAACGGGGGTGGATCAGGTACCAAGCGAAAAGCCGATTCAGACAACGCGACCCCCAGCAAAAAGGCGAAACCCAATGCGAGAAGTAGTGCTGAGGACGAGGATGACGAGGACGAGGATGCGGAAGATGATAGCTGAAGTCGTGTTCCCGTCCCACAATATTAGGAGCTCTCCTTTGTTTGTGTTTAGTTATGATGTCACGACAGCGTTTGCTTTCCATCTCGCGCAACTTGATTTATCTGATTTATTTGTTCCACAGCGACAGGCAGTGCAGGCAGTACACTTTTGCATATGGGACACGGGATTTTCTTTTCTCTGGGCAATACGAGGGAGATACCAATGAGCTCGGGCTCGGGGTCTGTGGCGGGTTGGAGTTCAGTTCATCCTTGGCTTTTGCTTTTGGCTTTGTGCATCCCGGACAGGGCTGGGCTCAGGAGCGGGCGGAGCATTGGGTTGTGGATATGGGAACACTTTGCATACGGATGGATGGTTGGACACTCGCTTCTCACTTCATTTCTCATTTCTATGTGTCTTGTCGCTCGCTGGAGACTTAGAATACCCCCCCTATTTTCATCACTTCGCTACTTTCCTTCTCACCCTTGCTGGCTCTACCGCCAGAGCGGCAGGTGACTGCAACTTTTTTTCTCTCTTTCTTGCTCTGCTACCCGCAACGATTGGATGGAATGGATGGATATCATGGGCGAGGGATTAGAAAGGGCGCCAAATGTCCCTCACCGGATGCAAAACGTTAAAAATTATTTATATGAAGAGAGACTGAACTGGACAACAGACTTTGCGAAGCGAGCTCGGGAAACATTTTTTCTTGTGTGGCCTGGACTGGACTACTTGATGAACTCCCTTTTTTGTATTCTCTTTGTGAGGACTGAGGAGGAGGAAGGTGGAAGGAGAGGAATGGATGATGTATCATATATTCTGGGTTGGCCCTGTGGGTGACAAATTGAGATTCTTGATACTTTATCAAACTACCCAAATGATTTTTTTTTCTAATGCTGTGTGTCCTTCCCTTATCTAAATTCTCGGACTTTTCTTTCTACTATGGAGAAGAAGTATTGTGTGTTTTCTTTTCAGCAAGTTTGCTTAATGTCTTTTACTGTTTACAGTCATCTGTACGCTCTTGCTTTTGAATCGCGGCAGATATTTTCTTGGGACCGAGGAAACGAAAATGAAGATTCTGTGAGTTGGATAGAGCGGCGTGCCCCCCCCCCCCCCCCCCCCCCCCCCCCCCCCCCCTTTACGACTCATCATCATCATCTTATTCGGAGATTGGCTACCGCGAGCTTTTTTTTTGGTTGGGGGGGGGGCCGGGGGGGGCTTTATTCATGCATGCCAAACTTCGACATCTGGCTCTCTGGTTTTGTTGAAAATTTATGAGAGAAGTCGAATGTTGTGGATCTAAAAAGGAGGAGAGAGAGAGAAAAAGACCACTTCAGCGCTGGCTTGCTCCACGGCTCGGATATTTTTCTTTCTTCTTTTAGATTTGAGTCTTTTACTCTGGTGTGTGGCAGGATTTATTATTATTATGGTGAGAGGGGAGGGTTTGACGGGGCTATGTTGCGTGTAAATTTTTTTTTTTTTTTGAAAGAAAAAAGAAAGAAAGGGGAAAAAGAAGGCGTTTTTTTTCTTTCTCTCTTTCGTATATGGATGTACAGTATCTGGTTGACTAATCATCATACTTTTCTTATGTGTGTTGGCTAGACAGACAAAAAGAGACTCTTCGAGTTTCTGATAGAGAGAGGGCGGATCGGGTGTTTGCTGTAACAATGAGGAGCTTGTGAAGGGCTTGAATGTCCGAAAAGAAATGTTGATGTTGAAGAGGACTACCAGTTAGGAGGAGGAAGAGGGAGGGGGTTGAAAGAGGTGCAGATGTATGATGTTGGAGATGGGCAGGGGGATGAGGGATACATTTCTGAGTACTGTAGTCCGCCTCCGAGCAAGTTTATGATGCTCATTGAGCTCATGTCTCTTTATCTTGTTGGCCCGGAAAACACAGTTTATAGCCTTTCAATTTGGTACTATAGCTCTACATCAAAAGACGAGTCGTTGCCACAAAAGAGAAAGTCTGAGTAGCGTTGAAGGAGGCAATGAGGTAATGAAATACATATAGTCATATATTTGCATGTATTACTACTCTCTTTACAGGCAATACCTCTAGCATAGGTCGGAAGTTAGACGAGCATAGTCGAGATGATGAGATTAATTACATATT
This sequence comes from Proliferodiscus dingleyae, assembly GCA_003988795.1. Classification (NCBI taxonomy): domain Eukaryota; kingdom Fungi; phylum Ascomycota; class Leotiomycetes; order Helotiales; family Lachnaceae; genus Proliferodiscus; species Proliferodiscus dingleyae. The sequence goes on along the minus strand of QYAK01000014.1, from coordinate 199,526 downwards.
GCCATCTGTGAAAAGTACGGGTACGGTGCGGCTGTGTTTGTCCCCCCCATTAGGACATCTCACGCTACCCAGGTAGATCGACTTTCGAAATACTATATATACATTTCGATTTGATCCTACGAGGAAAAAGAGGGAGGGAATCATATAAATTCCATTTGGGGGCCGACAGACTTCGCGTAGCACGCGATGAGAACGCATCTCACCCTTTTTCACCTGTGTTCCGTCTAAGCTTACTACTCCAGCACTTGACGCAAAAAAAATATATCCTCCCCCCCAAAAGAGCAAAGGAAAGTAGGTCTGGTCTGGTCTGGTGACACGACTCCAATTTCCAAAAATTTTCTTCTTCCTTTTTTTCATTTTTCTGTCTTAAAGATGACTACAATATGAGTGGGATTTTTTCCCCCTCACTCGTGATCCCCCCCTTTTCACGGACATTCCTCCCAATCTTGATTCCACATTCCCCAAAAAGTAAAATTACCCCCAGACACATTCCATTATCTCCGCATCTTCTCCAGACTGTCTCACTTCCCCCCTTGAAGCTGTTGTAGATTTGGGAAATTTGCCTTCCCTTCGCCCTGAACCCCGTTTGACTGATGAAGGAAACTTTATTCGTTAATTTTAACAAGCCAGAGGAGCCATTTTTCTTTTGAAAAAAGAATTAAGTAAAGACGGACTATTTTTCAGGTTTTCTTGTCTTAGCCTGTTAGTTTAGCTCCGCTCGTATATACCCTACGCCTTTCGTGTTGCGAGATGGTGAGAACGTTAGTCGTCATGTCAGCTGCTACGAAATGGGGTAGGTCCGGGCCCGAGCCCGAGTTCCGGTAGGGAGAGTAAGGTAAGCTTATGTTGGAGGCTTATACCAGGACGTGGGGGGGAGGAGAGGACAAGTAAGACGAGGAGTAGTGTTGAAGGAAGTGGGGGGTTTAGTGGGGGGTTCATCATGTTAGTGATCCTGTGGGGGGGGGAAGAGGATAAGCTGCCAGCCGTCTGATTAGAAACTCAGCTGTGGGTGCAGAAGGCAATTCCCCAGTTTTGGTGTAGCTGATTGTGTAGGGCAGAAGACGGGGCAGGGTGTCAGGGCAAAGATCGAGCGCCATGATGTGGGGTTCCAAAATGTAGTTGCATCTCACGAAGCTCGAGTATCTGAATATGTGACTTTTGTGATATTAACCTATATATATACTACCCATTTTGCCGCTTAACAGCAATTTAGACAAGAGACCATACACCTATAGCCTCCTTTCCTAACCCACAGAGCACAGTCGTAAATTCATTCCGCGAGGCTCGCATCTCTGTGCAAGCACGCGTCGAGGCCCAGAATTCCTCCAAGGTCCCTTAGCCATTTATGGTACCTTGCTTGATACAGTCCAATCAATTCCCGAGTCATAAGTAAAACACAACCCAAACCGTTTTACGCCTGTTCGACTGTGGTGTCAAGGTGGTATTATGATAAAACAAGATGACCGCTTATGTACGCCTTATATATGCAGCCACGAATGCAAAAGTCGTTGTATATGTTAGTAAATGTCATAGTCCTAAACCTCAAAATCACCGCCTCCATCCCACATTCCAAATAACATGGGCGATATCCCTTGCGGTGTTTACGGTGTCGACAACCTTGCCGAACAGTCCTTCTGATACAGCATCGTCTTCGTCCTCTTCGTATGGCATGAACATTCCTGATGGTGTTCGTCTCATTCCAGTATGTTCACCCGTCAAACTGGATGAGGACCCAGACGTGTGGAGATTCTGGTGACGCTCCTGTGTGACTAGTATGCTGTCTCTTCTTGACGATTGCACTTCCGGCTCATCACTATCCTCATCTTCATCGCCCAGTAATACATTCGCAGACGGTTTCGACGGCCTTAGCGTCTCTTGAGAAGGTGATGGTGATAATTTGCGCCCACTCCAAGACCCATTACTATGTTTCATTGCGGTCTCTGGCGTTTCTGAGGCATCTTCCCTATATTTGAGTGTCGTAGATGGGAGCATGGCGATTGTCTTGTTGTCAGCACCCGAGCTTGCTTTCTCTTTAGTCTTCCTGCTATGGAGAGGAGGTAATCTCCGAGCGGAGTTACTTGTCTTCATCATGATTCCACCGTCATCGGAGTCGCTGTCATAGTCGTACGAAGGATATGGCTCTTGTCCCTCGTCATCGTCTCCCTTCATCTCCACCGCTATGCACTGCTCCACTGACTCATTGAAATGGATGTGCTTAGTCTCCCCGGCGCCTGGGGAAGCTATGCCAGAGGAAGCAAAAGAAGGGAATAACCCATCCGCTCCACTCATCCGTCTTGATGAGAAAGGCGGGACGTAATCTGAGGTTGTCCGTCCAAATATTGGGCGTTCGATCCTATGACTGGTCGATTGCTGTGCTTGAACGGCTGCAGCAGCTTGCTTTAGAAGCGAGGATGACGAAAGTGACCTTTGAAGCATCATTTCTGACATGCTCCGCTTCTTTAAGATCGGTTTCTTGTGTAAGAAGGAATTTGACTTTGATAAGCGGCTGGCACTTTCCGGAGTAGAGGTATATATGCCCAATGCCTGGTTTGATCCCGGTTGTAACGGGCCGTATAGCCAAGTAACATCGCAGTCCTTCAGCCTAGGGAATGTAAGCAGACGTCAAGAATACAGCGGCATACTGTAGACAGAAAAAGCACTCAAGACTCACCAATTCAGAGTTTCGGGAGAAACTGTCTTTAGCTTGTTCTTCGACTTCGCCCATGTCCGCCACGATGCGTTCTCCAATCTTGCACTGTTATTATAGGCCTTTCTGTTCGAGGAAATATGCTTCCACGACGACCATATATCTTCCTCCTTCCAGTTGTGCGACAAGTAGTCCACATGACGCGATGGTTGCGTCCGTACTGCTGTATCGTCTTCTGCATGTTCTATTAGGTCTGGCGAGTCTGGCCTCGACACATTGGCCGAAGTAGACACAGAAGTCGGTGAAACGGTGTATGAATCACCTGTTCGAGGGCTCGGAGGAGGTTCCAGGTCTTCGATTTGCCCGTAATAACCTATGTCGTCATATGAAGGGAACAATATCTGATCTTCGTCCGTCTCGTCGTCGCAACTTGCGTCGAGTGACAGGCTACTCGCAGACGTCGAAGCGAAGGAGGGAGCCCTAGAGTCCGCTTGTATTGTTCTCGGTGATGAAGGTAAGGAGGAGATTGCTGAATCAGTAGCTGGACTTGTCGTGTCGAGAACGGTACTGCTTTTCGGCCTTTGAGGGGACCTCGAGTATGATGAGTGGCCGATGAACTTGGGCTGTGAATGCGAGCGACGAAGAGTATTGGAGGAGAAGTAGCCGCTCTCATCTGAATTGAGCACCACTGCCATTCTGGTAGGGCAAGCAGGAGGGCGCGGAGGCAGAAGGAGTGCAAGAGTTTAAGGTCCCTGGGACCAACAAGACGAGATTGTTCTTTTCCCCTTTCGATTTGTCCCTTCTGAGTAGGGTTACCAGGTCCACGTCTTCCCAAGCACTCATTCCCGAGGAACAGGTATCTGTACAGAGCCTATCATAAGGAGATTTGGATTTTTAGAACGCGTCGGAGAGTGAACGATCGAGGGGGCGATTTGACACCAGGCCTAGGTAGAAGCAGGGCAGGGTACTAACGGACTTTGCGGATAGCCCTAACCCTGGAATGTTGAATTAATGGCTGAATACAAGCGACGTCAGAGCCCAGAAGGGGGGAGATCTCGAGCCCCAAGGAAATTAAGACAAGACACAGCAGGTTGAAAGGCGGAGTGAAGGAGGTATGAAGTCGGAGTCGAGGTCGAAGAGGGACGAGACGAGCATGAATTGTGGTGGTGGTGGCGGTGGTGGTGGTGTTCGAAGGTCAGATAATGCAACGGCGGGCATATTGCAGGATTTGCGGGCCTAGAGAAAAAGAGAGCGGGGGCCCTTTGCACCTCCACCTTGACCTCCACCTCCACCTTCACCTCCACCCACTCTCACTCTCCCCTCTCACTCGCTCGCCCACAACCTGGGCGTTCTGGACGGTCTGAAATGCTGGCCAGGATGCGCTTGCAGTTGGATCCGGAGCGACCTGTGCGGGAGGGATAAACCGAGCAGACATTCTTTGACTATTGGTACAGTACAGTATGCTACAGTATGCTACAGTAGAGTGCAGTATAGTTCTTTTCCTCCCGTCCGCGCAGTCTTCTCGTGTGCGATGGTCTCTAATTGTCACTCTACCAGTGCAGGGCTGCTCTCATTTCACTTATCCTCACGCATCGAACCCCCCATGCGTCTGGAGTCGGATCCGCGAATGGAGGGAGAAGGCTCGTGCTGCCTGCACCTACGTTATCTGAGCTCGTCTACGTGACTCCCTTCTCGGTTTCTGCCAAATGATGGAGAGCATCGCGTAGAGAGTATACAGATGCAGCACAGAACATAAAGTGGTCACTGACTCTCTGCTTCCCTGTCCTGGCATGCTCATAGGCCGACTGTATAACGTACAGTGCCAGATTCCCCCTTACTCCATCTCCCGCTGCGCCTGGATCTGCCCTCGAGCAATGATGGGGAAAGCATCAGCAACAAAATTGGCATCCAGCCTGGACGCAGCAGACTCGAACTGAAAACTCTTAAACGATAGGATGCCTGGAGTTACCAACGAAAGCGGTCATCGCAATGCGCACATCGCAATAGGTCGAAAGCCCTCCCAATTGCCTGGTGTACGCAAGCAGCAACCACGGAGAGCGTCACTACCGTACAGTTCCGCCAATGCTTGACCCTCCAACCTTCCCCTGCCGCCACCCCCCCTTCCAACAGCAACCCCTATCGCACAGTACTGTATTGTACAGTGTGTGGCCACAGCCCAGGTCCCCACCTGTCGGCAGCGTTCTAGCCCTTTGGCCCATGGTGGCTTGTCGTCGATCTGGGAGCCGCGGCTTGGACCCCCCATCTTTTCGCTTGTTATGCCATACTCGTCAAACTCACTCACGAATTGGCTCGTTTTGAGCCACTGACCAACAGTAAGCGGTCTAGGACAGCTTGCAGCACACCCCGCGGGGTCTTAGTTCACACTCTACAGGCGCCTAGAAGAAACTCTTGCAGTAGTGGGGGGTTTGAAACACTGCGATACGCCCGCCACACTGAGAAGGTTTTCAACATCAAAGGGGCGTTCTTACATAATGACAATTTCTGGAAGCTTTCTCATGTGAGGTACAAAGAGCTGAAGCCGCGGATGGGTTAAACATACCGAGACGCTTCTACCTTTACACGACTCCGAAAATATCCTTCCAATTTTCATGCAACATTTCGAGACGATCAGCTAGCCTCGAAAATATATCGGAAGGGGGCTTCGTATCGTAGGTACTCCGCAGTCTCTGAATCTTCTCTCCACATGATTGGGCCAATAATACAATCACCAATTACTGCATCAAAGACGATGTCGGTCTTGAGTCAGTGGCCCAATGTCGTTGCTGGTGTATGGGCAAGGGAATGCTCCGGAATGAAGAAGTTCCCCGCATAGGGTAGCATGATCGAAAAGACAAACAGAGAGGAGAGTGAAGACTGGCGGCATCGATGGATCATAACAAAGGCCATAATCCGCTCCAATTTAGGTTGGCATTTATGCTAATAATATTTGTCATTGTTATGAAAAGTACCAAGCTTGAAAGCACCTCATCGCTTGGACTTTAGGACCAAGTTCAGGCTTTGGCGTACATGTAAAAGAAAGCAGGTATGCTTCAATAACATTTGCAGGGCTCCCTATGGGGACTCCAAGCATTCGAGGAACATAGAATAAGCTAACCTCTCCTAGCAATCTTCTTTCTCAAATAGAGACCACGAGCTCGAAATTAGCTGAGTTAATATCACTTCATCAAGAAAAGGAAGAAATATAAGCTCTGCACAGGAGTAATAATCGTGTTTACTAGCGAGAAGGCAGATGCGATACAGAATATATTTAGCCAGGATTGGCAGGTTTACCAATTCGGGTACAGCTGGGCTTAATACTCATCGATAAAGTGGTCTCAAGCGAGCCTTTTCCCATCCAAGACTTGGTGCTATTCCTAGCCCGCAGCCTCAGCAATAATATGTCAAGTATACCTTCATCAGCCCATTCTTGTGAATACCAATCAGGCCTCTTTGCAGGGTAGGATGCATAATTAGATGGCTTGCATTTGCAAGCAGAATTGGACCACTTTGGAAGTTCCGATCAAGTATTCTTATCCTTGGTATTACGAAGGTGTTTTCGGATTGTTTCCGCGGCGTATGGCCACAATTGAACAAGTCATCGCTCCAAAATGACTTGCAGGTCCGATTTCCAAGATTTTCGCAATCTTACGTGAAAGATGGGTAATTTAGCCCAGACAATGACGGCACAGCGATTACATATGGTACTTTGATACTTTTCGATAAGGTATGTGGCTGCAATGGCTGGTATTTCTAAGTCCCAGCCGTAGATCGCGCCAGCCGCGCGGGACGCAAGCCGGGCTCGGGTCCAAAGATCCTTTAAGAGAAACCTGTTTTGAAGCAGCCCTTTGAGATATTCACAGACTGGTGCATGGCGCCGTCGTGGGTGGCTGCCGCACCAAATACACGGCGGTGAAAGACGTCTCGAGCAGCCAGTCACAACCCCAGGATTAGACGATGCAGCCACAATTTGACAGAATGCGATCCCAACACCAGCTCGAAGTTTGCTTAGCCTTCCTGTTGGACAAAACTGCAAGAGCGTTGTATGGTGATACAGATGCTGTGTCACAACCCCGCGCAGTCTCCTAATCTTATCTCGACACCGAGTTGGCTCATCTGAGGAAGTGACGAAGTCCAGCTATATCACCACGGCACAACACAGCACTTCATTTGCGTGCTGCAGAAAGCCCATTCAGCTCACCAGGCCTCGTATGCTCTTATCTTGGATGCCGCTTGTTCGCCAGGCTGCAGGTCGCTGCTGTTCTGTTCAGCCTTCTCGCTAGAGCAACGTTCCACAAATTGATATCCCAGGCCAATTCTACACATATGGCAGCACACCCTCCTCCATCACCCTGCCCGCTCTAACGGAGCATCTCGGCCTACCTGCTGTTGCTGTGAACCATCCTTGGAAAAAGCTGCTGCAAGGTGAGGCCGAGAGAACGCCGCATTGTTATTTCCCATCTGCAGCAGCTCGAGAAGAACGCGCATGCACGATATATTACTTGATCAAATTAGAGTTAGGCAGGGTAAATATACGGGTTACCTCATGAGGAATCCAAAGCGGGGCTACCATCGAGATAGAGAAGGTACATAAATATCCACTGTTCCCATCACCAGAACTCAAGTATCTCCAACACACCACCATCCTACACGGCTTCGATCGGAAGCCGCGGCGCCACAGCTCCACAGCTTCCCACATTGCTGCATATGGCCCTATGTATGTTGGTGTTAGTGCTGAGAGTGCGAGCTCCTTCGTGCCCTGCTCTCGAATCCGGATGCTGTCAGGATGAAGAACAACAATCCAGTCTGAGATCAAGATCACATACCAGAGCCAAGTAATAATTTGTGATCTTCGCATGGCCATTCCCAAGAACCAGGATCACTCCCCCTATCTCTCGGAAGCGGGATACGACAGGTCAAAGCGACGCTCGTCACCCGTGGACGCGATGAAAGGAAGCAGTCTAAGCTAACAAACATTGCTCTCAGGATGCTACGTCGTTTAGCACCCCGCTTTTTAAAATCTAAGAAGCATTCTTTAAAGGGAAGTCTGAAGTTTTAGAGTTTTTCGATTAGCTCATGTGTCTTTCAGCGAGATTTGTTCCATTAATGGATCCTTGCCGTCAGTGGCACAGTGCATCTTTCCCGCCCATCTTGCTGCGCGACATACTAAACCCCTCTTTCTCCTCATGGAAGCAGCGCTTCATGCTTTGTATGCCTGTTTCTGTTTTTCTTTATGCTCCTTCAGTAGCGTTGTCGAACATCCTGGATTCAAGGTTGGTGCATCGAATTTAGCAAAATTCACATGTCAAACTCAGATCGCAGCTTACCATCGCGTGAGCTGTTTCTTTAATTGAGGTACCCTCTTGGATTAGCCACCTCTAGAATCTGCAAGATGACACTGTCTGTGATGTAGCAGCATAAGGGTGATGTGCTTGAGTACGACTTGGCAGAACTCTGTTACAGCTCGCCTAAAGTCTATTCCATCAATTACTTTCTCTTTATCAAACTTTTGCGAGTCATGGGAAGAGTGTCTATACATTATCTCCTCGCAATCTTGTGCCGACGAGAGAGTGGGAAAAAGCCAAAGATGGGGGAGATGTCCTGCAGCCCTACATAGGATATGTTTGTTGTCAAACAGAACACATTAGGGGAAAAAGACATCTGTCCAAGGATGTGATGGCCTGGCCTTTTCTGATGGGTGTATGGCGCTGCGGCTTTTCATCTGAACACTTTTCATCTGCTACATAATTACTATCAGGCCATTCATGCCTGGTTTACTTCGTGAAGGGGAAAAGGGCATCAGATTACTTTCATGCATGTTCCATGATTTCAGAAAGGGTGTTGCTAGAGCGAGTGACGGCAGCGAATTCATGGGAGTCGATAGTGCTTAATGCTGGCTGTGATCGTCAGTAGCTGATGAAAGAGTACCAGCAAGCCTCCATATACCTCTTGCCTTGTCACAATGTATTTCTATCTTGCTCAGCAAGAACCTCGCTCATGCAATTGTCAATGGGGGACTTGTATGCAGCAAGACTGCCAATCTTACCAATGAGTCTTTCGAAAATTTACTGTCACGTCAGTTTTCTGCCCTTGATTACTTCATGGTCCGTTGTGCTTCAGCTTAGTGAGGAGATTATTCAATAGCTCTCTTGAAAAAGGAGAGCAAGGAGCCTTACCAATATTGTTCCCATTAAATCGACTGTAAGTCAAGCTGATTTCTGCCTCTTGTATCCCAGTCAATATCTCCCTCCTTCATGTAAGGATTGCAGCGAAAAGATAGGTCCGATTGCCTCTTTGGGTCATGCGGTTGCTCTTCCTGTGATTCAGATCGTTGTGGGCGGTGACATTGGCAGAAAAGGGGGCTGACTCGCTTACGCAACGGGAGAGAGAAGCGAAGTGCTTTTGTAGTCTCCATAATGGGGATCGAGTTCACAGTGTTTCGAAGTACAAAATCAATCGAAGGAATTTATATAGTTGGATATGATCACTGGCATCTAGGGATGATGACTGATGTCAGGATTGAAGGTGTAGGGAACACGAAAGGTTTGCTCGTGTTTTCGATAGAGTTCGGGAAATATATTGAAAACTTGTTGGAGAAAAACTCTCAGCCGCCTTGGAATATAGATTGAGATGATGATACTGCTGCCAGATATCGCCTTGATGTTGAAATATGTATTTTGCGTTGCGTACAGCCTGTCTGATTTGGTAAAGGGAATTGAGTGGATTGGAGTTTCTAGGGGAAAAAAAAAGCGAAGTGAAAAGTGAAATTCACCAAAGATCTTTACCTATTTGAATCTTGAAGATAACCTGTTCATCTGAAAAGAAGATATGTGGTATTAAATAGACTTGCGTAGGTATTTTGAACCAAGATTGATTTGTTGCTGGACCTGGTATCGGAGCCGGATTAACTGTCTCCGACAACATTTGAGAGCTCGACCTCTGGCAAGGTGATAATTGGAAACTCTAGAGGGGCAACTACACAACACCGAAACTGCCTTGTCCACCTGTGCCAATGTAGGAGATTTCTTCCCAGTTCTTGCCAGCATGGCGCCTCCAGCCAAGCGACGAAAGCGAAATGTCCTTCCCTCATCCTCATCCGCCTCGGACGACGACGAACAACCTTCAGAATCCAAGCTGGACTCGCACTTTGTCGACCCGGTAGACTCCTCACCCTCCGAACCGAACCATACGAAGTCTATAACCTCCACAAAACTGATACCTCAACCTAAGACTACTCCTACGAAACCTCAGCCTCGTGCTAAGACCACAAATCATCCTCACAACGCCGCCCCTATTTATCTACCAACCCAAGTTCGTCGAAGTAGTAAAAGTGCTAGTAGTAGCCCTGAAAAGTCAAAAAAGAAAGGAAAAGTAGAGGAGAAAGTCAAGAGCGGGGATATCTTTTCATTCTTTACGAAGCAGGCTGAGAGGCAGAAAGCCGAGGGATTCAATGGCACAACAGCTAGGTCCAGAGTTTCGTCGAAAGAGTCGGCTAGCGAGGACTTGGATATGATATCAGATGACGATGATGTGGCGGAAAGTACTTCTCAGTCGAGTATGGTGGGATTGGCTGCCCGGAAGAGAGCAAGAGGAGCGGAACAACTCAGGAGCGGAGATGCAAACGTACCTAGTATGAGTCAGAAGTTTTTCAAAAAGCCAACGCCGCCTTCAGAAATCAAGGATGAGGATGATCTGAAGCCCTGGGCAGAGCGATTTGCGCCCGCCAATCTGGAAGAACTGGCAGTCCACAAGAGAAAGGTTGCAGATGTACGAAGTTGGTTGGAGGCTGTCATGAGCGGTAAAATGAGGCAGAGGTTACTACTGTTAAAGGGTGCAGCTGGCACAGGAAAGACAACTACAGTCCAGTTATTGGCAAGAGCAATGGATTGCGATGTCCTAGAATGGCGGAACCCTGTCGGATCCGTTGCAACTGCAGACGGATATCTGTCGATGGCCGCACAATTTGAGGAGTTTATGGGACGAGGTGGGAAATTTGGACAACTGGACATATTATCTGGCAGCGAATTGGTGCCTTCGAGACCAGAGACAAAACCTCTCGACCGTCGAAAACGCATCATCCTTGTAGAAGAATTTCCAAATACCTTTACTCGCTCTTCCACCGCATTACAATCCTTCAGGAGTGCTATCATTCAATATCTCGCATCAAACACGCCTCCTCTGTCAATGTTCCAAGCTAATACCACTTCTCATGAACCAATAACACCCATAGTTATGATCATTTCCGAAACGCTTCTCACTACCACTTCTGCCTCGGCAGATAGCTTCACTGCACATCGACTACTTGGTCCCGAGATCCTCCAACACCCTGGCGTTGGAGTTATTGAGTTCAATGCCATTGCTCCCACTCTTTTAGCGAAGGCTCTAGAGATCGTTGTACAGAAGGAGTCAAGGAAGTCTGGGAGAAGAAAGACTCCAGGACCTGCAGTCCTTAGAAAACTGGGTGAGATAGGCGATATCAGAAGTGCAGTAGGATCTTTGGAATTTCTGTGCCTTCGAGGCGACGCGGACGGAGACTGGAGCGCCAAAGTGACCTTCGGTAAAGGCAAGAAACCCAAAGACATCACGCCAACAAAAATGGAGGAAGAGTCTCTAGAAATGGTCACCCGGCGAGAAGCCAGCCTAGGTATCTTCCACGCCGTAGGAAAAGTGGTCTATAACAAACGCGACGAGATAGCATCGAAGCTCCCAGCCTCTGAAGATGTTGAAAAGCTACCAGATTTCATGTCTCTGTATTCCCGCCCCAAAAGGTCTCAAATAGCCGTGGATGAACTGATTGACGAGACCGGGACAGATACCCAAACATTCATCGCTGCCCTACATGAGAACTACATTTTGTCTTGCGAGGCGCCTGCGACGTCTTTTGATACGTCTACTCTGGACCATGTAAATGATTGCATTGACGCCCTCTCAGATAGCGATCTTCTTTGCCCTTCTTGGGATGGCTCTTTCAACTCATCGGGGCTCGGAGGGGGATACGGTGGTCGGGGCACAGGCGGCGATATCCTTCGCCAGGATGAAATGACATTCCAGATTGCTGTCCGCGGCCTGCTGTTTGCTCTACCTTCTCCTGTCTCACGAAAAGCTCCATCTGCAGCCCCTGGTGGGTCCAGAGGCTCCAGAGCGGGCGACGCTTTCAAGATGTTTTACCCTACCAGCCTCAGGCTATGGCGTCTGAAAGAGGAGATCGAGGGTATTGTCGATATGTGGGTCTCCAACTTCATGAGAGGTGAGGGCAAAACCAGTGTCACTGCGTCAACGTTTGCGAGGCCAAAGACTGGTACAGTGGAGAGTTGGAAGAATGCAAATATCTCAAGCACCGCAAGCTCGAAAATTCAAGGCAAAGAAGATGCTGCTAGTCCGATACTTCCACTCGGTAGTTCTGCCCGCACAGAGATGTTGCTGGAACGACTGCCATATATGGCGCTCATCTCTAGATCGGGAAAAGCGCCTGCATGGAGGAGCATAGAGAAGGTGACAACGTTTAGTGGAACTGTGGGGCCTTCAGAAGAGGGTGAAGCTGACGAGGCTGAGGAAAGGGAAGGTACTGTTGCTGGTGAAGAGTGGGCTACTGACAAGCCTGTGGAGGGGAGATCACCTAAGAAAAAGGGGCTTGTTATTAGAGGAAAGGGATCAGGAAATGGTCTGCCTTTGCCAGACTCTATAGAGCAGAAGTTGGTGCTGAGTGATGACGATATCGAGGATGATTGACTTGCTCAAGAACTTGGCAACAGCTGGCTGGATATAACTTTGGAGTTAGGAGTTGACTCGACTGAGCTGTAAAATATATATTATTGGTATAAAGGTAGAGTGGCATATGGTCTGCTTTTAGCCTCATAGGATTACTACATACATGTATGACATTCTCATTTGACAATTTCATTCCTTCGTAACATGATGTACAAATCGCTTGGTGAAACGCCACGACAAAATCAGAATACAATTTAATAATTGCCATCATCCATAGCTCCAAAACCTGTCCAACCTTTGAAATCATCCGCGAAATGTACAGCTGCTGATAAATATCTATCATGGACATCGCCCCACGTAAAGGCAGCCTCCTTCAATGCTCTTAAAGCTACACTTAGTTAGCAACCTTCCCAAAGACTCCTATATGAATCAACGGATCTTACCCTTAACATAATGCGGATCATCAGCCCACGGCCCACTCACGGCCATTTCCTCGACATACTTCCACCCTTGCGCAGGCTTTGTTTCCATATCCTCATCAATTCTAGGCCGCAGCTGCGATATATACACTGCAACTGTGAGTAGCCACCATTGCCTCACCAAGCTAACATGAAATTTTTTCGGGATCAGTGGCAGCAGTATTCGCACCGCGTGGCTCGTCGTAAGTAGATGCACCATAAAGAAGTCATACGCGTGTGTGCCTGGCTTCACTGTGCGTATGAGGAGGGATGCGGCCGCTTCTTGGGAGTCGCGAAATTGCTGCTTGGGGTCTTCAATCTTCCATGCGTTCCAATATTCGAGAACCAAAGATTCATGTTGGGAGAACAGGGTCTCGATGTTGGAGAAGCCAGGGCCAGAGAAGAGGCCGTCGAAACGGGTGTCTGATGCCATCTTGTGCAGGATCTCGAGGGGAGAGGTAGTGCTGTAGGCAGAGGGTTTTGAATAAGAGGGATCGTCGAGATATTTGTGTAGATTGTCATAGGCCGAGCTTGTCATGGCGAGGGCTTCAATTCCGAGTTCCTTACTAGAAAGCTCGTAGGCATAGCCGAGGTGGATGAGAGGGTGGCCGACTGAATTCGGAGATCAGTCAGTCTGGATGAGGGTAAGGAAGGAGAGAAAACATACGCCCTGCAATGACTCCATTGATCAAAGGCTCTTTTCCGTTGAACAGATACTCATCTGCCACTTTCTTCCACTCATAGTTGAAATTTAGAGCTAGCTGGTCTTCGAAAAAATCAACATATGCTCTTTGGTATCTCTTGTCTCCCAGGAAATTCCGCCAGTCTGATTCTGTCACCTCTGCCGGGGAATCTTTCCATGCTTCAAGGTGCGGAGATTCGTCGTCATATACTTTTTGTATTTGGTCTGGACTAGCTCCTAGAAGATACGCAGATCCAAGAAGATGGGCCATATGATTATGAAATTGGAGATTATGATATAGAATGGAGTGGTTGATATGGTTTGCTTTGATCAGATGTTTGAGGGTCCTGGAGCGTTTTTCTGGAGCTGTCTCAACATCGTGTATCTCTACTGACGGAAGGTCGATCCACTGAGCTGCATAGTTGCTAGTTGTCCAGTATCTGTGAATCCTATTCACGACTGGCATCCAGGTTATCATAGGAGCCGACATGGTGAGGGTCCTGGGAATACTTCCTCGAAATGTCCTGATCATACGAGTGATGCGACATTTCTGAAAGTGTGGGGTAAAGCAGGTATGAGCTCACTCTTACTCTGACAAGGTGGAACGCATTAACTAAAACTCCGGCGCTAGTAGGCCGTCGCCGTCCAGCGCGAATACCCGACAATTTTGCGCATCTTTAACTCAACCAGTATTCGACCTTGGATTCTTCGAAGGATGCTTTCGTGAAGGCCACGCTTGAGTTATCAACTGTCGACGCAACATCCATGAAAGACTCTCAATCTGTGGTGTATGCAGAACTTCATTCCAATATTCGTCAAATTTCCGTAATTGCGTCACTGCACACGCCATGTAATGCGGCTACAAAAGTCGAGCTGCTCCAAAATGGCGACCAGTTTTTGTTGCAACATGACGGTGAAACCATTACCTTGAAACTTCCTGAAGGTGTTGTGCCAGACGCGCAGCTCCAAAGGCCTGTTCTTGGAAAGGAAGAATTATCATGGCGTTTGCCTCTAGCCAGCCCGCTTGCACGATCTGATGCCGAGGATAGCTCAGGCACCGAAGCTCCTTGGTCTGCCAAGGAGTTGTCTGAGAACTGCCAGTTTCTATGTCGTGGTTGCAATTCAACCATTATCAAGGCAGGAACTATCAAATCTTGGAAAGATCTACCGAGCGAGAACTGGGCGGAGATGATGGATTTCTGGCATTGTCATAAGCCCGATGTTCCTGAAAATGAGCGTGCTCATGATCAAACCACCAACGGTGCAAATGATCCCAAGGAGATAATTAATGCTGCGACGTCCGTGGCGACCTCCAAAGGCTATGGACCCAGCACAAAATTTGCACCCAATTCTGGGACTGCTTTTGTCGATACTACTACGTTCCTACTTACACCCTCGGACTGTACCAATGTGGAACACTTTAGAACTCAGGTAAGCAGAATACTTCTCTTAGTGTCTGGATTTTGTGCCAAGTGGCACGGGTATCAAGAAGGAGGCCATGCATTGCTTCTGCAACAGTTGTTTGGCCACCGATACAAATGCCCAATATTGAGAATTTGGTACCTTTCTACACGTTTCAATAGAGCAACCGGGCTGGCAAACCCTCTTCTTCTGTCGATGGGTTACCACACGGTCGTCGGTATCGAACTCGTCTATTGCCCGCCATGCTCTCAAAGATCTGGAGGTTCATGGGATTATGACGAGGTACACTTCATCCAGTGTATCAGATGGACTCATTCCTCGAACTCAGCTATGTCGTTCGTCAGAATTTCCATATTTTCACGTCATCGGGGGATCAGCTAAGGCAGTACGATGCAGATTTACAAATTTAATTATGTCCGTTGTGACTAATATAGATCAGGCAGCTGTGTCAACAGATATTTCGTTCACTCTTCAAACCATTTGTTGTAGTTGTTGCTCCAGAAAAATTGGATATATTGACCAACAATCGGAGGGCTACAAAATCTGGAAGTGGAACATGACGCTGTCAATGCATAGGTCTTCTACATCTTTCAACCCAAGCTTACCACAAACCTTGTCAACATCCTCTGTGATTGCAGCACAGATCTCAAGTATTTTGCACGCACAATGTTGCTCTCGACTGCTACTCCTACCCTGGGAATGGAAAGTTTCAAAGTCTATGACAAACACTCCGACGTCACAACACTCTTCTTCGTCCCAAATTGTTGTTCCATCGCTAATATCCTTGTGGATACTGACACCTACTTTGCGATACGCTGCTTCGAATGATGTAGCCGGCAGGGGACCTGACGGATCCTCAGGTACTCTAGCTATGAAGGTCTTCTGGAAAGCGGTTGCAGAAGACGAAGCCAACAGATTGCTAAGCTCCGCAGAAGAACTATACTTGCCGCTGGAAGCTATTGAGGCTGTAGTAGAGTGTCTTCGCGACAGTGCCTCAGTGCTTCCGCTCAGTGCGAAGAAGTTTCAAGGATGGGACGTGGGACTCCTAAATCGATGGGAACAGTAAGAGACATGATTATATCTGCAACAAATCTGGCTGCAGAAGCTCCACGAATTATATTCCAGGGATTTGAGACAATCCCATATACGAGGACCTGGAGATCGAATCCCTGCGATTTCGAGTCTCGCGAAATCAAGTCATCTGTCCAAAGTGAAGCATTTGTTGCACTTCGCAGTCTGTTTTTAGGCTAGCCTCATCCAAGATACCCCGGGGGGTATTCAGACAGACATTGAACAACCGATAGAGCATTGAGCCCCGTCGACTATTCCTGAAGCTGTTGGGGTCTGGAAGGCCTCGAGCGACCCGTCTCGGATGAGCGGCTGACTGTTTCGTTTCTAGTCGCAGATATATTTGAAAATAACCGCCATTATTGAAGGAACTTCCAGACCATTGTTGCGGGTGAGATTACCGACTTGTTCTCCCATTTTGGATATACACGACTGAGTCAGGCTCTTTCTTGGTGCGGTGTGATCCTAAAGAAAGTACCAGACAAAATAATAGGAAGTCTCTCAAATTGAAATAAAAGCACATATGACTGTATCTATCCGATTTCCAGTCTCTACAGATCTCAGTAACGAGCAAACCATTAGCTCGTTCTAACAGACAGCTGTGCGTTCGAGTAATACCTCGAAAGGGACCTTGGCACGTGATCAAGATATAATGTCTTGGCAGCGCGCTGCCTTGCTTCTCCACGACTGCATCCTCCTCTTCCCAAGCCAGTCAATATATCCCCATGCGTGGCTTCACAATTGGGAGAGAAGGCAGCATCTGGTGCATCGAATCTACCAGTATCTGCAAGAATTCAATATTTGGCTTCTTTGCCCTTGGTGTTAGCTCGAATCTATTTCGAGCGCGTCGCTTCGAAGCTCATGCAACTCCCCGCGGTGCTTTCACGATTCTCGACTGAGCTGTTCCCATCTCTGCTGTGGTTGGAGGAAATGATTGAGGCTCTCCATTCATTCGCTCTCCTCTGGGCCATCTCCATCCAGTGGCATATAACCGGCTGTCGTGCAGTCAGACTGGCGGCGGGGCTTCTAAGCGCCCATTTCCCTTTCGTCGCGAGATGCACAAAGCTGTGCCCGTGATTCGTGCGATGCGCTGAGAGCCGCTGCAACTCAGCTCCAATGACCGCCTTCCTCACCCTCCTCCGCGCGCGCAACGCAGCCCAAGACCCGGATGCTAATTTTGGGTTATTCGAGGGCGTACGGCCTATGGTGCGTTCGATGTTTCTTCACCACCTGTTGGTGCCATCTCATTGGACGTCCGATGATGCTGCGCATGGTGACAATGCCACCAGATTGATGATAGTATGGCAAACATCTGCTTGTCCTACCGCTTTGGGCAACATGTCCTCCTACAATTTCGCAATGAGAACATGGCCCGCAAGCGCGACTTGGTTCCCATGCTAGTTTTCAATACTGCAAAGGCAGATTGAGGCTACATTGGGTTGTCTAGGCCTGCCCCATGTCCGATGTTAGCGCTCGGCCTGTGACTTGGCTCTCTTGCAGATATTCGGATGCTTGGTATAAACACTATGGCTACCCAGGCAATGCTGACCACTTTCCTGTCATCTTTTTATTTTCGCCGTTCCTTGCTTGCTTTGCCGTCGCCTGCTTTTTTTAAGTCTTCGTGGATCGGAGCAAACTATCGTTTATAATTCTTACCCGAAGGACGCTGGTCGTCCACAAATAACCACATATATTCTAATCTACCAGGGACGCGAGTTATCACATGGTATATACGGCGTTCCTGGTTTGGCAAAAATGGGCACATTAGATCTTTTACCTGCTCTTACATACCGACCGCCATCTCCGGTACAGGCACAACGGAAACGGCGGTCACTTAATACGATAATAGAGGATGATGAGGATCACAGAAGTTCCGGTATGGTAGAGAATCGGTCGGGTCGGGATAGATCACCTAGAAAGGCGGCCTGGCTTTCTCCACTCAGTGATCACTTTCCAACGCCCAGAGGTAACCACTTTATGTCGGCACCTATTCCTCCTTCAACATCGGGATCCTCTGATACAGAGAGCGTATCTCCAGCTCTCTCATCAGCTCCGTGGACAAGAGATAGCTTCACCACAGAAGCAACTGAATTCGACGATCTGTATGATGTTTCATCAGATGAGGATGCGAGGGTCAAGAATTCTGCTAGGAGAAGAAGTGCTCAGCAACAGCAGTCGAAACACATCAAACGGTATTCAGTCGATTCAATCAATAGCAGGTCCTCACGAAGCTCTCTTCCATCCTTGGTGATTCCTTCCCAAGGTGACAATTGGCCTGGTGTCGCAGCGTTCAAAAAGCTGACATCGCCTGTGCCTCCAACACCACCACCGAAAGTACCAATGTCCCCTGCCATACTTTCATACTTGCAGTCGCAAGAAGTTCCATCATGTTCTGCTCCACCCTCGTTGGACGGTAGTCTTACATCTGAGCAGATGGCCGCTCTTTCTGCTCCACCTACACCTGATGTTGGCAGCGAGGATGGTGATGATAGGGACGGTTGGAGTGGGGGGGTTCAGCTTCAACCTGGGGCGATGGCGACTCTACAAGCACTATCTGGGGGCGATGAGGGTTTTGAACAAGCAACAGAGCGGGTTATCGAATTGACAACTGTTGAACAGGAAAGTTCTCCGAGGCAAGAGATGCAGCAAAGACTTCCTCCCCTCATTACGAACATTCGCCGAAATGATTCGATCATCCTGTCACCAGAACAACAGAGGTCTCTAAGTACTCTCACAAAACTCGAGATACCTTCACCAGGAGGCTTCTTCTCAACATTGTCACACAGTGCTAGACACACCTGGCATCTTATCCCTTGCACCCCTGACGATATAGATCGCCCACCATCATCGACAACTGCTGAACATTTCTACAAGACGCCATGGTCCTCACAACCAATAGAGAGAATAGTGGAGGTATCAGAAAGGTCTGAAACAATGTCAGATGGCCTTCCAACGGCAAGACCAACCTTGGCCCAACAAAATTCGGACTCAACAATCCGTCCAGAGCTTCCACATGAGGACTCCGACGATACCATCAAAGTTGTCACGTCACCTGCGGAAGATATTGTCGTGGATGAAATAGCGACAAGAGATGATAGTTACGCCTTCAAACTACAACGATTGGCAGTCGAGAATGTTGACCGCACCGGCATGTGGCTCGCAGCTCAAAGGTCTTATCTTTCAGAGCTCATAAACCCTATAGAAGAGCGTGACGACGAAGTCGCACTCCTTAAGCGAGTCAAGACTATAAAGAGCCAACGCGAGTCCATTGTCGGAAGTGTGGAAGGCGTGGAAATTGATTCACCACCTCGTAAGACCGTTCGATTTTCTGAAGTCGTTATAACGTCGCCGGAGAACCTCTTTCCGCTTCCGAAGATCACTCCTCAGGAGTCAGCCTACTACCGCGCATTCCAGCACCTCATTGCTCGGTCACGCTACCGGGACACCTTTGTCCACCGCATCCCAAGGTTCGAGGCTCTGCAAGCGCAGCGCGTTTCATTCCCCGTAGCTCATCGTGCTCAACTCCTTGGGAAATATCAGCTCAGCGTTGTGCCTATGAGCGCTAAGCGTCGCATGTCAGCCAATGTGGCTCGCGGCGATGAGATGACACCTGAAGACCCCGACAAGCTTAAGCGCGACAAGGAATACGAAGCCATCTCTCAAATGGCCACGTCTAACTGGAATGTAACAGCCGTGAAGCTACTCAATGGTGGCCGTCTCTTCGCTGCTCCAGTCGCAAAACGACTTGCTCGCCTCTCTTCCATGGGACCTAAGTTAGACGGTACACCTCGAGATCGTGCGCGCATTCTTGATCTCGGTGGTCAGGCGACGTGTGATTGGGCATGGCACTGTGCAACCGAGTACCCAAATACAAAAGTCTACACTGTGACTACGAAAGCGCTACGCCAGCTCTCCAATTCCAACATCCGCGGTCCTAAGAACCACCGCCAGATCGCCGTTGAGCGTCTTACTAGGCTCCCTTTTAAGAACAATCAATTTGATCTTATTTCTGTGCGTGAGATATACACCATACTGAAACAGAGATCTGAGCATGGTCAAGATGAGTGGGATGTGTGTTTGAAGGAGTGCATGCGTATCTTGAAGCCGGGCGGATACCTCGAGTTTTCGATCATGGACTCGGATATAGTGAACGCTGGTCCCATCGGCCTTGCAAAGAGCGTGGAATTCGGTTTCAATCTGAACACCCTAGGCTACGATCCTCAACCAACTAAGCTCTGGCTGAGTCGGTTGAAGAATTCTGGATATGTAAATATCAAAAGAGCGTGGACATTCCTGCCTATGGGTGCGAAGATTGAGGATAAGGTTGTGAATCGAGATAGCTTGGGCGTGGAGGTCAAGCTGGAACTGGAAGCGATGGTACAGGGCAGCACGGAGAATGCTGCGAGCATTTGTGGGGTTGTGGGAGGCTGGGCGTGGGAGAAGTGGCTGTTGAGGTGTCAGGTGCAGACGTGTGGGCAGGATGCCAAGGTAGAGGGAGTGCAGGATATTATTCAGGAAGGGAGGGGTTGTGGTGCGGGCTGGAGAACGCTTAGTGGTTGGGCGAGGAAACCCCTCAACTAAAACAGGAACAACATTTCATTTGTCATTTGGTTTTAGCGATGGAACGGACGGTGTATGAATAATACTCAAAGGCGCATATATATGGCGAAGGATTTAGGTTTCTGATTCACTATCACTTAGGATCTTAGAGGCATATCATCAGAATGAAGCTTTCTTAAGTGGTGTCTTTATATCTCTATGGTCTACCTTATCTAGACTCCTGAGGATTGGAATCAACATCATAATACTCTGTGTGTTCAAAAAAGTTTCAAGTGAGCAAGGCCCCCTGACATATAGCGCTGTCGTAAACTCTGGCTCTCATAACATACTCAAACACCTTCACCTTCTCATCATCACCCTGAAAGACCGAACGCAGCAGTAGCCGTATGCCAGTACGACATCCTGCCTCCCTCATTCGGATCCGCCCCAATACAACCCATGTACGCGGTAAAACCTGCATCACCACCAGCTTGCAGCTGACTTCTGATACTCGCACATTGACTTGTGTAGAACCAAGCAGCACTGGCCCAAGTATACTGATCCGGCAAGACAAGCGCCAGGATCTGGTTTTTCTGATCGTCGCTCAGACCAGTGGCCGAGGTAGCCGTCGTGATGGCGTTGACTTTGCCCGCGAGAGCAGGGACGGAGCGCGCATACTCCAAGTTGAATGCCGGGGACTGCATGTTGCGCGTGCCCTGGCCGGCAACGCTCGAGGGAAAGTGGTGGATGTTGTACTTGAACTCTCCGCTCTCGACGGCGATGAGTGAGAGGATGGCGGCCATTTCCCAGGTGTTGGTGATGTTGTAGTTGCTCATGGCGGCAGGGAGGTAGTTGGCTGCTTGGACGTTGGTAGCGCACTCGGTGGGGTATTGGCCGCCGGAGCAGACATTGGAAGTTGGGGCAATTTTGAGGAGAATGTCAGCAGCTGAATTTGCTCGAGAGAAGATGCCTCCTTCCTGATTTTGCAGTATCCAGTCAGTCCTGGGTATCCTGGGTATCCTGGCGATAGCAGTAGCAAAAGTTGGCTTGATGAAAAGCGCGAGGAAGAAGGCTTTGTACCTCATCTTTTGGAGGTTGAATATTAGGTTTTGCGAATGTTGTGACTTTGGAACTTTGTCTTGATGTGATTTTATTATGTGAACCCCGTATGTGGGAAGACGTTTGAAGAAATTATATATACTGGCGATACAATAGCACTGTTGTTCCTTGTTGTCCCGAAGTGAAAGACTCGCTTTGTGAGTACAACAAAGAACTTTCCTTGATGCTGCAACGGCCAAGCGCTGACGTTATTGTTTGCTGTCTACCGAAATGAATTGGAAAGTGAATAATTGAATACAAGAAAAGAAAGTGTAGCGGTATAATAGTTTGAGGGACGAAAGCATAGCAACTTCATCTGAGAAGCTTGAAAGCTCCATCTGCAGTTGTAGAAATGCAGGGGCTCACTATTATTGGGCTCTCCAAAGCCCTCCTATACCTCGCGACTTTGCGTAGTATGGCGCCCGAACTTGAGAACTTGGAGCACGAGCTCACTCGAGCTGGACCAAACGAATAGATAAAGTCGCAGACGTTCGCGGAGTCAGATACGTTCGCAGCCAATCCTTCGGTGCGGGGCGCTCTGTTCTGGCGAGACGCCGTTTCATGTCACCTCGCTTGTCTGGCAAAAGGGGGAAACGCTAAGCGATTTGGAGCGCGACAAGGGGCTCAGTAGCTAGGTAGACTTCTCGAATTAAAACCATAGAATAGTGAATCATTGTATCAAGTGGTGAATGATCAACCATAGATGCTGCGGGAGTGAGTCGAGTTTTCGATAGGCATCGCAAACAATCTATTGTTCTGTCTATATGCATCGCTTCATAGGCTTCGCGTCGCTACGGGTATATGTAGGTTTCATTTCAGTCTTTATAGCGGAATTGGGTATGCTGCCAGCCTTGACCATTCTCCTCAAATCTTCACATTCTGCTCCAACTGCTTTGCGAGGTCGTCAACATCCTTATCTTGCTTCTGAGCCACTGGCTCTTCTTGTGCCTCCTCAGCTTCATCAATTAATCTCTCCTTGAGCTCTTCAGCCTCCTCCTCTTCTTCGTCCTCTTCGTCCTCCTCATCACTTTCCTCCTCGAGATCACTGAGGCTATCGAGACCCCAATCATCTTCTATAACAATTTCACCACCGAACTTTTCTTTTCTTTCTTCCAGGAGCTCTTTCAACTCTGTCACAGCTTGTTCATCTTCCGAGAACTTGTTGCCATTGAGCTCAATCTTCTTCAAGGCAGGCAGAGATTCTTTAGCAGCCTTCGCGAAAGCCTGCAAGCCCTTCGTTGTGATGTCATTGTACTGCAGTCTCAGAATCTCAAGTTTCGCATTACCACCTTTTGCAAGACTTCCAGCAACAAGGACTCCTCCCTTTGCACTCAAGAGAGAATCTCCGACACCCAGCTCTTGAATCTCGGTCCAGCCAGGAATGACATTGGCCAGTGCTTTGGAGCCAAGAACGGTGAAAGTGTTATCTTGCAAATCTAGCACCTTGATACCCCGCGCATGCCTTAGTCCATCCGTGAGCAAATGCGATATACCTTCCTGTCGAATCCCGTTCTGCACCATCTTTACTTCTTTAACGCCCGTATGTAGACTGAAAGCCTTCGCCCATGCCGTCATGCTGCCATTTTCAAGCCTGTTCCGGCCGCAAATAACGGTCTCGAGGTTCGGCAATTCTTTGCCCGCCTTTCTGGCTTCCTCCTTCTTAGAGTGAAGAGTTGAGAGGGCGTCAGCAATCAGAATACCAGCATGAGGTCCAAGGCCATTGTTGTTGAGGATTAGGTGTTGTAAAGGCGTATGTGAGGAGATGAAGTCAACAAGAGGCGCTTGGGTGTTGAGGCCGAACGCGTTATCGTTTAGATTTATTGTATGAAGGTTTGGAAGCGTAAGAAGTGAGGTAAGGAGGGAAGAGAGCGCCTGGGGGATCTCATTCAATAGACGTCCCGTAAATATATCTGCTAGGTTCGCGATCTGATACATAGATTAGCAATGAGGGGTTGGAATTTTGATCATAACATACTTGCAAAGATTTTTTCGTCTCCAGAACTTCCCCCAACGTCTTGCAAGCTTCAACACCAAGTGTATTGCCCAGAAACCGTACTTCGACTACATCGTTCATATCCTTCAGGGGTTTGATGTATGTCTCGACATCTTCCTTCGTGTCAAGCTTCAGACCCTTCCCCTCTAAGGAGAAAACTTTTGGACTCGTAGCCATTTTGGAGCTTTCTATATCGAGATAGAAAGCAAGTCGAATAAGGAGGTAAAAGTGTGTAAAATTTATGAGCGACTCTTTTTTGTCTTCGAGACTTAGATATTTTGGTCTCTTGGTGGGGTTCTGCAGCGTCAACAAAGCTAAGCCCTACTAGCGTTGCGCCGGAACCGGAAAAACACTTCGGAGGACTCCAAGAAATGTGCTCATCTTCCGACTTACAAATCCGTTATTCTCGTACGAACAATTAGGTGTATCACTACCTAAGCCCAAAGCCAATCAATCGAGCACGAATGGCTTCTCAAGCTGTCTCAATGCGTATGTTTTCCGGACACTGTCTATTACACGGTCTCTAACGTAAGTAGCTTCCGCCACCAGCGCAAACATGGGCGTAGACCTGAAGCCGGCCGGGCAAGCTGCGGAAAAAGTAAAAGTAAGAGTCACTGTCAGCATTTTCGAGACAGAACTAAATGGTTTGAATAGCCATGCTGCGTATGCAAAGATGAGAAAGCAAGCCGTGACGAGTGTATGCTGTTCAGCAACGCTAAGGATCCGCAGAAGGACTGCGCGAGTACGATTGACAAATACAAAACTTGTATGGCGGGATTCGGATTCAGTTTGCCTTAGCGCTTGTGGGAGTGGGAAGAAGACGCATTGTATAGTAGATTGGCATGGGTCGAGGCGCTTTATTGCATTACTTGGGAGTTTTGGGCTACTGCATATAGGATATATGCAGTGTATGAGACGACGTCTTCGCTCCTCTGATTCTCGACAGCATTCAAGGCAAGCATAAACGGCTTGGAGAACTTCTGATATTGATACACAGATAGCTGCAACACTTTTGGCAACATACTAAGATTCGCCTATCCTTTCTGTACGCCCGAGGCCGACATTGATTTTGTATCTGCAATTACAACCCGGCCATAACGCTCTGAACTCCCACGCTTCCATAATCGTCTCGCTTCATCACAAAGGCTCTAAAGTCCGACTTCTGCAGCTTCTTGCTGGCTCCACCCGCGGCGAGGTTCCTCGATCTCTCCCGAAGTGCCTCAGGTGGAATGATGAACAATTGGCCAATCTCTTTCAAAACGTCCACGGTGCCCTCAGCTTCTTTTGTCAATGGCCAATCTTTGAACGTCGAAACGTATCTTAACACGTCTTTTGTGACCATCAATGCTCCGTTTGCGTTCACCTGGAACTTCTTGAAATGCTCGAAAAGGAGATCCTGTACTCTGGAAGCAAGCTCGCAGCTGAACACCTCCAGATTCTGACCATCAATTGCTTGGGAGGCAAGCATTGCCGCTCGGTTGAGGAATGTACATATTAAAAGACACGTTGGAGATGCGAGTGCATCGAAATTCTCAGGCCCGCCGTCACTATCTTTGGGCCGAAAATCTGCTCTCTTTTGACCAGCCAGTAATTTCACCACCCAATTGACAATGACTGTTATGGTGCTTCGAATAATGTTATTAGTCTTCGTTTCAATTCTTTCAACAGCAGCTTTGGTTTGCAGCTCCATCCCACGTCGAACGGTGGTGTTTGCCTCTGCAAGTCTAATCAGGACTGTGTTGATGAAGCGTGACATGATGTTCGTGATGGTAATGGCTGGTTGTAGTGAAGGAAGATACTGAAGATCCGGCTCAGTCTTAATTGCCTCTTGAGACAAAGCCTGGTCTGCGGCAGCATCCAACGCAGTCTCGACGTAGACTTGCCCCATGCTGGTTAAGAGCATATTGAGAAGAGCGGAGACATCCTTGGGGGTCTCACTTCCACCGCCAAGCTCAAGTGCTCGTCGGACACCTTCAGCTAGCCATTTAAGCATCCGCTTCGCATTCGGAACACTGAGAACACCATCTTCATCAGTAACCTCAATCTCATCCTTTGCTTGGTTGTCTTGGTCTCGAAGACCAGCAACACGCAACATCATTTTTTTCTGAGTGGGGGTGAGGTCAGAAGAATCTAGTCGATCAATGTATGCGTCTTTCGCGGACGACAGAAGCTGAGTGCCTTGTTGCGCAAGTGACGCCATAAATCCAGTAGGAGCTTTTTTCCGCCGCGAATGGTAGATGGTGTACTTGAACAAGAGAGAAGAATATAATTCTTCTAAACTCTTCTTTTCTCTATCGATGTAAGAATTTCCAACGAGATATGGGACGAAAAGTTCGTCTAATTGCTGATCCAAACTCTGGGCAGTCTGAGCAGTGCAGGGTTCTGGGTGTTCTGTCAAACCATGGGCCTTCAAATCCTCTATCAGATTGTTGATATAACTTCGTGAGGCATGTAGTGATCGTAAGAAAGCTAGGGATGATATTGTATCGGCCTTTTCCAACACCATTTCCAAGCGCTGTTGTATAGATTGCTGGAAGATCCGCTGTATGAATTTGATGAGAACGACTTCATAGTAAGGAAACGCCCGCTTGATTATGAACGACTCATCCTGCATGACGACCCGTATCTCATCTATCAGCGACTGCAGACTAGGTTCAACACCCGGAGGATCAGAATCTGGGTCTGCTAGCCGCTCCCAAGTCTCATTGTCCGTGGTGACCTCCTCCGTGATCAATTGACTTCGATCAATAAAAAATTGATGTTGGTTGACAAACAAGGCCACAACACTCGAGCCCCCGTTGAAATCATGCAGAACTTTCGCGCACTCCTGCATATCATCGTAATTCTGCCTTCGATAGCTATCGTCAAATTGCTTCAATAAATCCTTCTCCAATGTCTCCGAAAACTTCTCTATAATTTCCCTCGTATTGTGGCCCCTGTACCCGACGACGCCATTCGTGATCCCATTTGTCTTCTTGGTGCCATTCGTCTGTGCCCACGAAGATGGATCTAGTCTTTGACTCATTCTCATAAGCTGTCTCGCAATAATGGCGCACCGCACTTTGTTCTCCCCACTGCCGCGCCGCCTTATCAATTCTTGTAGAGATGTAAGCTCTCCCGCCTCACTGACTTCGAGCCAGCACTGTATTAGGAAGTTCGCGTCCTGCGCACGTCTTCGTTGTTTGTCTAGCTCCTCCAATCTCTCCCCGATACGCACAATGACCAGTCCTTCCCCATCTCCTCTTCCATTTCGATCGGTCCCACTAACGCCATTTGGACGGTTGAGTGCGGCATCCAAGTTCTGGAAGGAGTCTATAGACTCATCCAACTTCCTCCCTAATGTATCGAGGGTCTGGTCATGCTGGATCTCGGCGCGTCGTACGGAAGTCAATAGATCTGTTTCCTTCTCCCCAAGTTCCTCAGATAAAGCTGCTAAATTCGACACAGCACCTACGAAATATCAATACACAGCACAATTTGTAAGGCTCAAGGGAATGCATACTTTCAAAGGTTCTAATTAGAGGTTTCGGATCGAACGGTTGCTGCGAAGGCCCTGATCTTCGATTGACGGGCACCGCGCTCTCGGCAAGGTCCTCGATAAAATCCCGTACAATGAAATCCTTGTTTGAAAAGCTCTCGAGTGTGAAGCTTGGTCCTCGAGGGAAGAGAGACCTCACGCTGCCGCCGCCAATGCTATTGTGCAGCGATGCCATCGCCGGTTCAAAAGTCATGCCAAGAGATTTGTACTACATCGAGACCTACGATTAATGATGACTATCCAGTAAGTCGAGTGAAAGTTTGCTCGTCGACGAGCATGTTGTATTGATTCATGCGTGGCGAGCCAGGGTTCACTGTAGTTTCAAGCATGTGTGGATTCTGGGATTTGCTCAGCCGCGGCGATGTCGTGGCCTCGCTGAAGCTCGCCCAGCCTTCCTCCAATTTTTGTACCCTTTCACCACGCACCCGCTCTAAACAATCACAACTCCAGACGCTTCAACAAGGAATCTGCTACCGCTGGGTAGGAATAGTGCAGGAAAATGCCGGTGGCAAGCAAAGAGACGGAAATTTACAGGCGCGATGCAAAACTTAGCCACAAATCGTTGACACCTGCTGAAAGAGAGAAACTGATTGAGGTATGCCAGTACAATTTCATGTATACTCAAATTCTAACAAATAACTCAACAGCCATATCTGCCCGCCCCTCCCACCAGACCTGCCTCCAAAAGCGGAAGAAAGGATAGAATATCGCAAATCAGCATAGACCAACCAAGACACTCCAGATTTGGATTCCGGAAATTCCTCAAGAACCAACTGCATGCACTCATTTACGCCATTGTACATATAGTTTTCTCTATCTATATACGGATTCGACAAGGATATCACGCAGTAAAGGATAGGATATTTGCCATTCTCTATTACCATCACCGAACACCAGAACTCATCCAAAAGGATGTCAAAGGACTGAGCCGATTACCAGAGCATTTAAGTGTTATACTGAAGCTTGAAGATGGCAGAAGAGGAGGTGCTGGCTTAGAGGTGCTGATAGATGAAGTTGCAGAGATTGCGGCTTGGTGTGCCTGTGTAGGCATTCCGACGCTTTCCGTTTACGAGCAAACTGGTATATGATATTGGAGATATAGACGCAAGCTACAAACTGACAGTACATAGGTATACTCAAGGGATATCTCCCACCAACACATAGGGCTGTATCCAAGAAGTTTGTGTCCTACTTTGGACCTCAGTGCCCAGCATTATCATTACGGGCTCCTCACGTACCATCTATGGAATCACCCCCGGGCAACGCTGCGCCTGCAGCACCTGTAAAACACCTCAATATTCTCTTAATATCATCAGAAGACGGTCGAGACTCATTAGTCGACCTCACAAAAACCCTCGCCGAGATGTCCCAACGCTCCAAGCTATCTTCCAAGGATATAAGTGTCGACCTCGTCGATGCTGAAATCTCAGAAAGTGTAATGGGCGAGCCCGAGCTTCTCGTCCTCTTCAGCCCCTCCGTCGAGCTCTCAGGCTATCCTCCTTGGCAAGTTCGACTCACAGAAATCTTTCACGTGCAAGACAATCAAGGCGTTGGGTACCAAGTGTTCTTGCGCGCATTGTACAATTATGCAAATGCGCAGATGCGATTCGGTCGGTAGAGTTACATGGTGTGTAGAGTATACGGAGATCAAGAAGATTTCCATAGTCTCATCTCACGATGACTTTCGTCCCATCTATAGACGGGTCCAGTGCCCACATTGTAATTATAGTAATTCTCTGTTCCACCCTTGACCATTGCTCTTCTAAAGGTAATGTTGATTCTCCCTCCGTCTTCTGCGTTCTTTCCCGTGCGTTTTGGAATTGAGTGTAGCCAATTGGCCTGTGTCTTCCCTCTCATCAAGATCATATCTCCGCTTGCAAGTGGAAGCTTGATTGGTTTAGTTTCGGGTGGTGGTGGCGCATTGTCGTTTGGTATTACTGGTTTGTGCTTCATCAGGAAGTCCCTTTTGGCACCAAGGGAGAAAGATGCGATTGCTGGCAAGGGCCCCAAGAAGCGCTCGTCATCGCTATGGTATGAGATACTATCTGACCCAGATGCATAGTAGTTGACCAAGCAGAAGTTGAATTTGCAACCAGTAGCTGTTTCAGTTGATACGCGGAGGTCATTTAAACATTTTGGTATGGGCCGAGGCGCGTCCTTGGAGTAGTACTTGTCATTCATCACTTTCTTACCCGTTTTTGCATCAACAATCTCTCCTATCTCATCGAAACGCGACGTTTCGTCCAGACCAAATACTGTAGTATATCTTCTAATATCTCAGCACCATATCACATGTAGGAGGACAGACATACCTCGGAGTCCGTATGTCGGTCTCGACACCTCCACGCTTAATTTTATACTGGACTCGATAGAAAGGTAGCTCTCTGCGCAGAAATTGGAAAACCTCGCGTTCAAGGTACTTTGGAATATACGGCTCGAAATAAAGTAAGTCGAGATCCGCTTGGTCATCAATGGTTCGACCAATAGTTGATGGCAACGATTTGATCTCCCCTTCGATGGACTTTGGAAAACATGGAATTGGAATTGGATAAGTTGAATGACGAGAATACTCTATAATCTTCAGTTATATTAGTGATAGAAAGGGAAAAATATAGGGAAGCTCACATGATCTTCTACTACTGATGTGGACTGGTTCTCAACCTCGTCGTTACTGGGCCTACGTGTTTTCTTAGCTGGAGGATTGAAAAACGCGTCGAGAGTCCGCTTTTTCGTATTTTCTGTCATCTTGAATTTATGGAGAGTCTGAACGTCGATGTGTAAAAATGTATGTCAGCCTCGCAGTCGTCGACGTCATAAACCAATTATAGCGAGGCTCGCACGACCGTAGCTCCCAGAATCTCAGCCTCGTCCGAAAATCTTCAGCCGAATCTATTTTGCGACTCGAACACATAGCACCAAAGAGACATGGCAGCAATGAAGCTATGGAGGTACAATTACCCGAGATCTAGTTATGAGCTGTAGATTGACAATTAATCTTCAGGATCAAAATCTCGTAGATCAGCTTGACGCCATGTCATTATTTCGGCCTCCCATCATCCGGACGGCAGGCGCAGCACTCGATCGCTCTCTCCTCTCGAAGACCGTACCTATTGCTGCTGCTCGAGTATTAGACAACAAATCTATATCGCAGCTTCGGGCTCAGTTTACTAAGAGCAAAGAACTTCTCGGTCTAGAAAGACTACCAAACGTGCGAAGTGATCCAGATCCCGCGCTGGCATCTAGAGGTGGGAAATGCCTACTTCTCAACCCGGAGATCAAGCATGAAGACCTAGGGACATGGAGCGAGGTCTTGAAAGATGCATCGAGTAAGGAGGAAGTTAAAGTGATCCCATACGATTTGCAGTTGGATTATGATTATTACACATATCGTACGTTCGTGGGGCAGGCTGAACACCTTGGACTTTTCTAATGATTGATTTAGTGGACATAATGCACTCAATATTACCTGAAGAGGCACATGGAGAGATACCTGTAGGATTCGCAGTCGTGGGTCACATCGGTTAGGCTGCAGCATCTCACTCCATTCGTTGAATCTGACTTCTACTAGCTCATTTGAACCTCAGAGACGAGTACCTCCCTTATAAACATGTCATTGCGGAGGTGATTGCGGACAAGAACCCACATATCAAAACTGTCATTAACAAGACAGACTTAGTGGGGACAAGTTCGGAATTCAGAACCTTTGGATACGAGGTCCTGTTCGGCCCCAATGAAATGAACGTGGAGTTGGGTGAAGATAACTGCGTTTACAAATTCGACTATTCCAAAGTCTACTGGAATACCCGATTACAAAATGAGCATAAGCGACTTGTGGATATATTCAAACCTGGTGAAGTGGTCTGCGATGTGATGGCGGGCATCGGCCCCTTTGCCTTACCAGCTGGGAAAAATGGCGTCTTTGTCTGGGCCAATGACCTGAATCCCGAGTCTTATAAATACCTGAAAGAGGGCGTCACTCGAAATAAGGTGAATCCGTCTCGCTTCATCATTAGTTTATCTTCGATTTAACTGACTCAACTTGCCATTAGGTGTCCAGCTTCGTCCGCCCCTTCAAGGAAGACGGTCACACCTTTATCCGCCATGCCGCCGACGACCTCCTCTCCCTCACAACCTCTGGTAAAAATACTGCCACGATCAAACCCAAACATCGCATCTCCCGCTCCAAGCCTACTCGACCGCCACCACCCACAGTTCTGCGCATTCCTCCTACCTTCTCACACTATGTGATGAACCTTCCCGCAATCGCGATCACCTTCCTTCCCTCCTTCCGTGGTCTCTACCACAGTTCTCCTCACCTCTTCGAACCTCATACTAACACGCAACTGCCAATGGTGCATGTATATTGTTTCTCCACCAAAAGTGACGATAATGTGCGCGAGACGAAAGAGATCTGTGAGAGGATAAGTGAGCAGTTGGGGTACGAGATGAGAAGTGGCGAGAGCGGTGGAGAGGGGGAGGTGAGCGTGTATTTCGTGAGGGCCGTCGCGCCCAGTAAGTGTATGTTCTGTGCGTCTTTCAGATTGCCAAAGGATGTGGCTTTCGAGAAGAGGGTGCCGTTGCAGCATAGTGATCTTAAGAAAGAGGAGGGATAGACATGGTATATGTACGGGCTGCTGCCCGAGGTGATGTTTAAGGTACCTGTCATAAGAGCCTTGTATCCTGGTAGCTCGTCTTCCATAGAACTTCACGGGGATAGCCACGAATTTACTCAACATTCATTGCCTCATTACCCTCACCTGCCGATACACAAACAGAAGGTAAATCTCAGCAATACGTGAAAGTGGTACGCTTTATTATAAGATCCTGACGCAACGCGCACCGAGAACTAAGCGTATCACAACCAGCAATATATCATCATGAGTCATAAACCCCAACGCCGACCCAAATACAGAGTTCGCTGTGACAGCCCCGCGTGGTCCAAAATGTCCGTCCAAGCACTATACAAGTATTAAAAATCATTCAGTACAGTCTTTGTCCACTACTGGATTGCCTCTTCCTCCGAAATATCACAGCCCTGCGCGAAGAAGATCCTCGCCGGCTGATCATAGTCGTTCTCGATACTGTAGAGGTTTCCTACTTTTATCAGTACAGTTCATTACTTCGAGAATGCAGTGGTAGGCAAATCTTACCTCTAGGAACTTGCCACATTCCCCCTTTCCCAATCCTGAAGACGTTCTCTCCATTCACCGTGACTTGGACCCTTCCATAATGCACAAAGAAAACCATCTGCATCTTCCTTGAATACTTCGCCTTCTTCTTATCACCAGGCCTCAAGTCCAGCATTCCGCTCCCGAAGAAAGGTAAAGTCAGCGTCTTAGCAAATTTGAAAGATCCGTCTTTAACGACTTGAGTGAGGATCGCCGCGGAAGAGAAGGCGATTTCTTGTACTTCTGGCTCAGCATTTTGGCCTGTCTGATCTTCGGGATCCCACATTCTAATATCGCCCATAATACGGCCTGGTTCTTCTTCCCATGGCTCGGCGCTTTCATCTTCTGATTCTAGCTCGGCGCGTCTCTTGCCTTTGAAGGATTTGGACTTGTATGTAGGGCGTTTCCGTCTTGGTGCTTCAACCTCGTCTGTGCGGACGACTTCCTTGATCCTGGGCAACAGGAATTTGCCATTGCCATCCTCATTTTCGTCCTCAGAGTACTCGACCCTTTCATTCCTCCAGAATGCCAAAGGTTTGATAGAATTCCGGCCGGAACGAGTCTGCTGGAAGCCGGTACCTGCAGCTGGAGTCTCGCGGCGTAGAATGAATAGACCACGGTTATTTCTAGGCATAGGGGGTCCGCGCTTGACTGCTAGAGATTCTTCCTCCGATATAGCGGACAACTTAGCTTTACCCTTGCCTTTTGATACCTTGGACGTTTGGCCACTTTGTCTTGATTTACTAGCTGTCTTCTTGCTAGGCTCCGCTGGTTCAACATCTTCGGTAGTCTTCACACCTCGTCCTCTTTTCTTCGAAGGTTCTGAGGTTTTAGTGAGAGATGTCCTTGGTCTCTTCATCGGCGGCTCTTCCTGCTCTTCTTCTGCTTGAATTGCAGCAATGTTCTTTGGTCGTCCAGGTCGTCTTTTGTTCGCAGTGTCTACTGCCGCAGCAAACTCTGATGACTTGCGTTTTCCCTTTTTCATTGGTCTGGTATCTAATTCCGGTTCTTCATTCTCATCTGCTTCCTCTTCTTGCACTTCGGGCAAATCGTCATCTTCAACTTCATCTATCTGATAGTTGTCCTCGCTGGTACCATTCACCAATTGAAGTGAGTCCTCGATGTCCTCTGTACCAGGATCAGCGGAATGTAATGCTTCCGGGCTTGTATTATCCGAAGAAAGAGGTTGCTTCAGTGGCTTCAAGTGTGTTCCGTTAGTAAGTCTGCCTAACGCTGGCAATGCCGAGCCTGCCCTCTTTGCCGACGTAATATTCTCGTTTGACATCTCGTCGCTAGTGTTTGAAAAGTCTAATCGTCGCCGTACAGACGTAGCTACGGATGCAGACCGTGGTGCAACAATGGAGCCGCGCGTAGGCGACGACACAGGCCCCATAGATGGATTTCTTCGGGCAGGAGAGTTCAAAAATGTCTTCACAGGTGATTTGGACCGCGGTGGAGGTAACCTTAGACTTGCACGTTTCTCAAGGATTAATTCGGGTTCTGGAATGGTACCTGTGGAAGCAATTAGCACACCCTGTCGAAGGAAGGTATAGAAATCGTACTTTCGCCAACATCCATGTCCTCTTCACTCGATATAGTTGCGTTCGCACTCTTCCTCGTAGTACTATCTTTTTTCGGTCGTCCTTTTGGCTTCATCGGCGAAGAAAAGAGGTTATCCATGGGTTCTAAGCCATTTTCATCTCGCACTCCGGTATCAGGAAGTGTGAGACCCGTCTTTCTGCTCAAAAGTCAGGAGACTGCATGATCCTTGTGATTTGTAACTTGCCTTCCTTTCACTCCCAAATCAAATAGATACTGATTCTCTGATCGATTGCCTTTACGCTTCGTCATGGTGCTGGTTGGCGCCATCCTTATCGTAGGCGCGCGTGCTGGCGGACCGCGTTTTTTGATCTGAATCACGATTATCGATCGTATGATGGCTCTCAAAGTATTTTCAAAAATCGATCCCGAGGATGGACGCGTAGAAAGCGATGCGCGAAAGGTGTTGATAAGATAATGAGAGTATGTTGTCGGTGGTGAGGGGTGCGGTGTCGCCAAATTTTAGAAGTTCCCAGAACAAAACAAATCGCATCGATCCCCGGCCCGGAAGTCGCGAAATTGAAAAGTGGTGCCTAAGGCTTGCATGAATTGTTTGCCATGTGAATGCGGACTTGAAGGAAAAGCACAATTTTTCTAAACATTTCCACTTTATCAATAGTTCGATTCTTTACTTGCATTGGGGCAGTTGCAGGAATGTTGTTGTTTGTGTAGGATTCCCTACTCTCTAAAATACAGGGAGGACCTCTCCATATATACTAAGGATATGTGAATAGGTACAGAGTCTAGAATTCACAAATGTCCATGATAGATTTCGTCACTATTTAGTACAGCCACTCTGTAATTGTTTACACAGCATCAAGTCAAAATGACTTCCCAGATTGCAAAACGCCACGCACCACATCATCACCATGCTAAAAGACCTCCGCCGATACAGAGGACCCAAACCAGGATCCAAGATCATCATTGCCTTTCTCCTTCCCGGCACCATAATAGTCTGTCAATCGACCATTCTCATCGTCTTCTCCAGCTGGCCATTCCACTTTCGCAGCAACGTTTTTCAGCTCTAGCATATCTTTCGCAGTCCCCCAACTAAATCGGCACTCACTTCCCCATCCAAAAACCGGATCCATGTTCCGTTTCAACCATGACGTGCATCTTGCGTCTGAAGGATATCCAGAGCCCCAGGAAGCTTCCGGCGAGGCTATCTGTTCAGCCGAGTCGACCATTTCTTCGTCCTCGTGTTCCTTGGGAGGCTCAATGTAGCTCTCATACAGCATTTCCAGCGCAGCGTCTCTCGTGACTTTTGCGCAAACACTGGCAGCACTAACACATGGGTATAAACTGTCTGCCTTCTTGGCAACAGTGACTTGAGCAGTAGGGAAGATCTTTTCAAGCTTCTTCTGATACGTTATCGGATTCCCGATAGTGTCAATATAGATTTCCTTTACATTAACGCCCTTCCTAAAGATACCTTGTATCAGCGAAATAGTGGCGTCCATGGCTTGGGCATTCAAGTTGTACGTCGCTGTAGGCTTCATCATGTTTGCGCTAATGTCTCTTGCGGACATGACGTCGACTGCCCACCCACATTGTGTGTAGAGGTCTGTTTCTGGCGTGCAAAGTTTCTCCATGAGTCTTGATCTAACCTCTGGAGTCAGCACTTTACTATCGTCGAAATGATGCGTCTTGCGTAATAACGGGTCAGAGAGGGGAAGAGGTAGGTAGAATAGGCCATAGACCATAGGGCCAAGTACTGGGCCCCGTCCAGCTTCATCGACTCCTAATGCGCATGGAGGACCTGGTTCTGGCTTCTCTTCCGAATTGGAGGTGGTGGGAGGGAGAAGGCCGGGTGGAACAGGTGAAAAGTGCGTATATGAAGCTCCGGAATGGAGTGGAATTTTCTTGATTGAGGGGGGGATGAAGACATCGGAGACTGGTGTCTCAATAGCAATATCTTCCTCCATCTTGGAGTCTGCCATTGTGGTCGCTGGGATTCTTGTGAACTCCCCTCGGTCCCAATGGCTTCGCTTTCGCTCCCGTCAGACGACGCGACGGGACCTGGGAGACGCGACTAACACGTGACACTCCCCGCAAATCATGCACGGCAACGAGAACGAGACTCGGCCGATGTTGTTTCAGCACAGATCTGTCTGCACGGATCTCCATCTCCATTAGGTTGTCCAACTATGCCAACTTTCGCAATGGCGATGCCAGAAACAGGTTGGCATCTTCTCTGTGGCATTGCAGCTTCAAAGCATCTCTTCTTGCCACTGTGCCGAGGCGAATGAAGACAGCTGAGGGCAAATAAAAATTTCAATAGTTTCATGAATCCTTCCGGACCGGTAAGTGAGGAGGACTTGCCTAAGTTGGCTCGCCCCTGGTAGACAGACCTTATGCGGGCGTCAGCGGGACTATGCGGCGCAGCCAGATCGACCCAAACAACCTTGCGACTACTTGAAACCAGTTCCCCCTCTTGCGACGAAGTCTTCGGCTTCGGCTTCAACTTCTGCTTCTTCTCTTCTACCCAGAAGATGTCCAAAACCTCATAACATGGATTTCGACAAGGTAAAAATGCTCCAGAGCCAACCTAATGCAAAGCTGATCTATTCCAGTCAACTCTTCGTGTTGACGGCGCTTCGTCTTTTCCTTGGGCGGACGCCGTTATCTACATAGCGGTAGCCCAGACGCTGTTCGAGTACTACATAAACAACCGTCAACTCAGCCTTCTCCATCGCTCAGCAAAACTCAACGGAGAAGACCTCGATCACAGAGGAGTAGCTCATGTGCATTACAACTCTTACTACGCCTTTTATCGGTTTCTACTGGTCCTGGTGATCGTGAACTTCAATGCTGTCCCAAAGTTATGGGCTTTCGTTGTGTCAGAGCAGCAGGCACATCTCGGGCCACCTTACAACAGCGATTGGGGTAGGAGCTACCTATTCCTCAATGTCTGCTATTTTGGCTCTGCTATCTTGAGTATCCCCCAATTACTCGGCCGGATATTCATTCTCGGAGAGAGCGTCAAGACTGTTTTCAGTCATCGACGAGAGCGTCACTCGGTCAATAACCATATCGCAATGGGGCGGCCAGTACCAACTGTTGTTATCCTATTCTCAGTTGCTGCTCTTTATTATAAGATTTTCGAGAAGGAACTGGGTGTTTCATTCGTCTTTTGGAGCCTAGGCTTTCAGGTCGTCTTCATCCTCCTCCAGCCGCTTCTCACGCAGCCTTGGGGAAGGCATCTCTCGCCCTTGGAAGCTGGAGAGACTAGGAATACTCTTCAAGAACTTGCTGAAATGGCAAAATTTCCGCTGAAAGAGATTTATGTCTTAGACCAGCCTCTCAATAGCCTAGAGAATGGCGTTCAAGCTTGGGGGTGGCCTCGCAAGACCTACATCACCATCAACAAAGATGCAATGGAAAGGTTTAGCACAGACGATATCACTGCGCTTCTTGCACAGGAGCTTGGTGGATGGAAGTATGGCAACGGAGTATGGCTCTTCTCCGTTGGACAGGTGAGTCCTACCAACTCTGCCTTCTTAGAAATCTGTAGCTGACTAATATATCAGATGCTTTTCAATCTCACAACTTGCTTCCTTCTGCTCATTGTTAAGCAGTGGTCCGTTTATGAGGCCTTTGGCTTCAAAGAAGAGTATCCTCTAGTCGCAGCCATCGCTCTCTTCACCATTGGCTTCGCACATCCGTTGTCGGCAATTTTCAAATGCTACGTGAATTTCATGAGACGAGGAAATCAATTCTATGCTGACAAGTTCGCGGCTGGCCTCGGACACTCGCATTCTCTCATTCTCGCACTCGACAAAGTCGGATCTGAGAGGCCTGAGTTTGACTGGCTGTATTCTTGGTTTTACAATGCCATGCCACCGGTCAGCGAACGAATTGCTGCGTTGGATGCGGTATACCAGGTGGAGGACAGCGAGAAAAAGGGAGCTATAAGGCTATAATGCGTCAGATGCCTTTTCTGAGTGCTAGTCTATGTTACGAGATCCACGCAAATAATGTAATAAGTCAATCGAAGCTTTGATGTTCTATCTCGACTCTCGCTGATCCTTTTCTTCCAATGCTCATTTCTTAATTCTGCTTTGTTAGCCCCAAAATCATAAGATGACGTCTGAACATTCGCTATTTCGTTATGTACACCTAGTTGGTGACGTCCGAACTAACTAACTATCGCAAACCAGAGGGTTTGACTGTTCTTTTTTGCGTGATTTATACGGCTATTGAGATGTTGTAATGGCGAGCTATCCTTTTTACAACCTCTTCTCCACTCCAATAAGCACCTACAACAGTACCTAGTCCACCGGGCGGCGACACATGTTCACCAGCAAACCAGATACCACGGTCTCCGCCCATACCATCTCTGAGCGCTTCGAAGTGCTTCGCACAATCCCCAGCGCCCACAGGTTGATTGGTAAACGATCCGTAGCCAGCGAACTTGTCGTTTTGCCAGTCCGTCGAGAGAAACTCCAGTGGCTTGCGGTCAGAAGAGGTTGAATCGTAGTTAGGGAGCTGGGAGTAATACGGTCGAAATTTTTCATCGAGAATTTGGTAGTATTCTGCGCCCCGCTTCATATCTCGGATGAGTCCGGTGATGTGCTTTCCCCATTGGCCATAGATGAAAAACATGATAACGGGCTGTGAGAATGGCGCTGGTAAGCTTGACAGCGATATGATCTCTTGCCGCCATTTTGCAGGATTGGTACTGCTTGCGTACTCGGGACGGAGAAAAAGACTTTCCACTGGGAAAGGCGGGCTGCATGTCTCTTCGAGGCCATTTCCATGGTAGGTTTTCCTTTCCTCAACTTGAGTGTTCCAGAAGGCCCTTGGAAATTTTATGTATACCTTGTCGAGATTCCCGTATCCAAGACTATGGACTGCATTGGATATTTTTGGCGGGAGAGGTGGTGAGAAGACATCCTCGTTACGCTTCAGCCAACCCAGTGGCGCTGTAACAATTACGTCTCCAAAGGAGCACTGGTATCCATCAGCTGCCTCTATGTCGACGACGCCCATTTGGCTGTTTGCTATGCGTGTAACCTCGCAACCAAGACGTAGAGTAGCCTTGTCTGCCACCGGGAGGTAGAGGTCAGTCAGAATTTCTTTAAAAGTCGAAGCCATGAATAAATTGTCTAAGTAGAAAATCAGTTGACTGTGATATATTGCGGGTAATCAAGTCATCGTACGCACCTCCCTCTAAACCGGCGTCTAGCCATAAGTTCTTAAGACTTTGGTTTTCGCACTCGTCACCCATGAACGCTCCCCACATCTCAACGATCTGGATTACCAAAGCCTCGTACGCCGCCGGCCGCTCAGCCTCCATACGTCTCCTTCCGACCTCTTGACGAAAGAAATCCATCATCCTAGCAGTGTCAGGAAGTGATGCGCACTCATCCCTGCTCTTTTCCATCGCCATATTCAGGATCTCCCATACTTCCTCGTAATAATACCGTGCCAAACCAGAGCTGAGCCAGTGTCCCTTTGAGTCACAGATTGAGTAGACAGCGCCGCAGGCTACAGTTGTTGCTTTCGCCTTCTCCGCGAGAGCCACAAACGAATTGCCTTGTGTTCCATGGATCCAGCTCGCGCCGACGTCAATTGGCAAGCCAAGCTGAGAAGTCTGCTGGATACGGCCTCCGATGCGGTCTCGTGCTTCCAGGACTGTGACCTTGAAGCCCGCGGATGCGAGCAGTCCAGCAGCTCGCAGCCCGCTCACACCAGCTCCTATCACACATACGTCTCTCTCGCGACCCAGTAAGCTAGATGATACACTCATCTTTTCCTGGATTAGGTAAGCCGCCTGGTCGCTGGACAGATGGTCAGAGCATGGGCTATGTGTTATTTCTTGAACAGAATTTGAGACTCTTCATAGAAATTTTCCTCCACGTTATTCATACAAAAGTTCATACATGTCTGCTGATTCATATAACAGTTCCATGCGGCAACTAGATATAAATACAACCTGTACTTGTTGTCTGCTCGACCATCTAGGGGCCAGTGTACAGGAACGCAGGCGAACTGTGTTGAAAATTTAGGCCAATCTATGCCTCCAAGATTGTGAGCTCAAAGCCAACTTGGCTGCTGGTCATCTCGAGTTCAATGGAGATACCTTCGAATTCATTTTCTTCCAGGTCTGCGGATGCTCAGTTAGATTTGCGGAGCAAATGCTCTCCAAGCGGAAGTTCCATCCGACGGAAATACTGCCATCTGAAGGCTTTAGAGCCTGAGGTATATGATATATTTCTCATAGGCCAGGCTGGACCTCCATGCGACTCCCATTACGATCTAACCCGAAATGGGAGACGTATTTCTCCCCTGTCAAAGTGCGTCCCCCATTTCGGGTTAGACCGGACACCAAGATTTATTGCTTTCTGACCACCATTCCCATCACAAAACACATTCTTATAACAAGAGCAATATCTCTGATCTCCTACACCAAAGATTGGTGTCTTTTTATATGCGACTGTTCAAGTGAATGTCGTTGATAATGGATTGCTCTTCGGCGGGACAATTTGTGCCGTAGCGCGGCTTTTTGTCATGGTTCGATCGACTGTCCTTATCATTCAACATACATTGTGCATAGCGCATTCAAAATTTAACAGTCTATGCTTTTCAACGCGCTCTTTTCTCCTTGTTGCCGAACATGTCGAACATGCTCTTTACGCCTCGACAGGTCGCCATATATCTCATGTCAGACGCACATGCGGGATGGCGAGGCAGAGTTGCGAAGTACGCCCAGCGATGCATTTGTAAGGCTGTCATTGCTGGAGTATACTCTCACTCCTAAGCCACTAGACTTTTGAGAGTTTTTAATTGTCAGGTAATAGCAGTTATCGTCAGAACTAGGCTTTCGAACCCTATGCTCCTACGAGCTCGCCTTGACTCGTCCTGATATTGAATGCAGCCACCCTTATATGTTTGATCCAGATGGAAACTTTACCAGAAGGCTATCCTAGACTCGCCGCTCTTCAGGGCACTTACCCTGAGCTGGGAATTTACCGTCGGTTCTCAACACTCAATGCTCGCAATCTCCTCTACCTGCAAGCAGAGATCGTTGAACTCGAAGCCAAGATTGATGAATGCACAAAGGAAGATTCCAAGTCTGAAGATCCAGCAAAGAGGTTGCATAACAAAAATTGGTGGTTCTTGAGCAGCAATAACAAGGGCCGTCCTGGTTCGCAATGGCATACGATGCTCCGCCTAAGAGAGAAGTTAGACGAGTACAGTAGGATGCCTTTTCACATCAAAGTATGGATTCATACTTACCTCTGAGCAGACAGATCCCTATTTCAGCAACGAAAGCTCGCTAAATTCGATCAGCCTGAGCCGGGAAACCTCGACTTCATGAAGGACTGGCTTGCCGAACCCAAACACGGTAACCTGGCATTTGGAGGCCTCGATCGCAACGTCTGGAAATACGGAAAGGACTTGTTGGTTGTCAAAAATGATGGTTTGGTGGATGATTCTTTCACGAGAGTTTTACGAAAACCTATAACCACTCTCTGCCATAGAATTAGGACTCGATATGGACGCCCCAATGATGTTGAAAGCAACATATATGTGTACGACGAGAAAATTGTCATGAGGGCAGCTGACATGCTCAGTACGGCTATCGCATCGTTGTTGCTAGTCGCAGCTATGGTTATCCTATACTGTGTCCGTGAGATGTTGATACGGCTTGGTGTTATTGCTCTATTCACGGTTCTATTCTCGTTAGCGTTGGTTGTGGCTACAAAGGCGAGAAGGATTGAAATATTTGCTGCGACAGCTGCGTGAGTAGAGAGCCATCTATTTTGAACAATTACTAAAAGTTGTCGACCTAGGTTTGCGAGTGTGCAAGTGGTCTTTGTAGGAAGTACTTCTATATGAAAATTTCGAATCCCGCCGACGATACCAAACTCATTGAAACGAAAAATCAAGACTCATGACAACTGAAATATGAGGCCTTGGCCGTCTAGCTTTTCAGCTCCCTTTGGGATTTACGACTACCCCAATACCCAATTTCAGTATATGTCCAAACGCCTCACTGATTAATATTTATCATGTAAGAGGTGAGGACTGGCTAGCGACTATAATAGGCGTTGGCGTCGTTGTGGGAACTCGAATAGTTACCACTGCCACTAGAAGAGTCTGAAGTAGAGCAATGCGCTGCTTCATGAGTTTGTCCGCTTTGATTTGTTGTGTATCCTTGGCGTTGTGTCCACTGTTGCTGCGCTGCCACTTCCTGTCTACGTTCACGCTCTTCCCTATCTCGCTTTTGTTCTATTCATATTAGTCAGCATCTTTCGAATTGAAGACGATCCTGGATGTTTCTAACGTCGGCTCTTACTTTTGGTCTCTGCCTTCTTGCCTGATCTGATCATCAGAATACCCGGAATCTTATCTCCGAAGATTTCATTGTAAAATTCGTGGTTCAGGACCATGTCAAAATCATCAGCGATATAGGGTACGTGATGGAACATTTTGGTGTGGAAACGGATTTTTCGTCTGCCTTTAGCACTGGGCGCCGAAAAGCGAAGCTCGACCTCACCACCTGTCCTACTCTCATGTCCATCATACGCTCTAATAATTGCCCCAGATCCTCTTGGTCGTCCGTTGACAAATTGCATTGCTCTTTTAGTGACCAGATTAGGGCCATCGTTGCATGGATCAATCTTCACCATCCCACGCAAGAATTTCTCTGAGCCCTCACAGTCGTATATAAAGACCTGTTGCTCAAAGCCACCCTTACTCTGAGAGCCGTCGATGATGTGAGAGCAACTCTTGCATTGATGGTCAACTCCATCCTGAGAACCTACCCCGCTCTGGCGGTCACCCTCTTTCAGAGGACTAAATCCTACCTCGGAACTAGATCCAGATGAGTCTCCATTTGAATCCTTTGAGGGGCAGGTGGATGATGACTGAGCAGGAGCGGCTTTGGTGTCGTAAGCAGAAGTCATAGTTGCGTAGCATAAAATGCACAACATAAGAATATTTTTGAGCATAACGAGGGCTGAAGCGGAAGAGAGGGTTAAGGATAAAAGGTAATCAGATAGTCGTAAACACTATACAGATAGAGTAAAATAGAAGTGGGAGACGGAACCTTATGTAGACTCTTGCTACAAATTTATGGGATAGACCCATGGGACAGATTTGGTATTTTGAAAACTCTACACCCTCCACGCAGTCCCTGAAGAGCACGGAAAGCACGCCGGGCCCTGTCGTGTGGTGCGTGCCTATTTCGGTTAGCGGGAGTATACATATTAGCTCGGTAGCATCTCTCACTCAATACACACTCTTCCCGCTCCACCTCTTTTCTGGCCCTGTTACAAACCTTGCAAAAGCAGCTTCTCCTTTCTGGTGCACGGCTGGCCAGGAAAAGGGTCGACCCAGCAGGCTAGATTCCGAGGAAGAGGATTTCTCACATGGACGCGACCTGAAGTACATACATACATGTGGGCTCGAAGTACGCACAATGTCGGGTCCTTCGCACCCTTCTGGAAGTGACTATGGCGATGAAAGCGACATCATTTTTACCTAACTTAGTATAGTAGAAAACGTCACTGGCACCTACGGGACAGACTTGCGAATAGTTTTTATTGGGATTACAGGGTGAGGTTAGCTTTGGGGGGGTGAGAGCGGCGAGAGCCACCAAATGGTAGTACATGCATGAGCGAAACTCCGATCCGGGGCAGGGGGCTTCTGTTTCAGAGGAAGCAGGTGAGATTGACTTTTCACTACGGTACTCGTGAGTCAAGCCCTGGACGTCTCCAAAAGAACCAGCCCCAATGGTGCCAGTGGCGTCGTGAACTCCAATGTTAGCCTTCGCGCCCCTGACAGGATATAAATATCATCCCACCTCCCCCCCCTCCTCTTTGCTATAGCCTGTCTTTTAGATTATTGGGTGTAACCTTATACCAGATTGGGCGTGCTGGGGAGGGTTAGAGCGGCCACACGCATGTGTTCTAGAATGCCGCTGCCATATCCCAGTGATATACCAAGTCCGTTCTCCTGGTGCTCGATGATTCCTGGATTTCTGGAGATTGAGGCACGGCGACGGGGCCAACCCCCCGGACGAGCCCTAACCCTAACAACACCACAGCACAC
The DNA here is from genome assembly GCA_003988795.1 of Proliferodiscus dingleyae. Lineage (NCBI taxonomy): Eukaryota > Fungi > Ascomycota > Leotiomycetes > Helotiales > Lachnaceae > Proliferodiscus > Proliferodiscus dingleyae. Next base: position 155,547 of record QYAK01000014.1, on the reverse strand, counting down.
CACAGCACACCACTAACCCATGATCTTGCCTTCCTCAGGCTCATGTTACGGCACTTGATGATGCTATCAGAGGTGCGGAAGGAGGCTGCCGAGCAGCTTTCTTCGTGAGCAGCCCCATCCACCATCATCCTTTTCCAGCGCATTTGCCTTTTTGTTTGCTCTAGGTAGATCAATGCTATCTGCAAGTCATAGTCGCCCTCGTCATAAACATCGATCCCTGGGTATAGTGCCACGAAAGAGCATGCCCAAGATACAGCAGAAAGCCCAACTTCTTGATCATTCGGACCCAGAGTCCAAAATATGAATGGCTTGGAGACACCTTTTTCGCAGGTGATATTTCCAGTCTTCCCCAGGTGAGCCGGCGTCGTTTGGAAGACTGCATGGAAGCCTTTGAGAGCCCACGAACATTAAAGTCAGCCTAGGCCGGCCACTACACAAATTGGACCGCAACTCGAATAGAACAACGGCAACGGCAACGGCGTCCAACGAGCGTGCATCGTCTCGTCTAGTCGTAGTAGCCGTGAGACCATCCGCATGGGACAACGATCCCAGCTACCAAAGCTCGGATGAACTCCCGAGAAGCACCAAGCACCACCCTGGCTTCACCCTTTCGAAGTTCAGCCACCATGAGCCACAACCTCACCTAGGGCCCCTGGCCCGACTGTCGTGAAGATTAACCGCTCTGGACCAGCCTGTAATCCAACAAGCCACTATCTCCTTGATGACGCCGACAGACATATGCGCCATGGCAATCTTTCCCGGCCGCACTGGCAATCGCATCCCTGTACGCTTCACTCTTTTATGCACGGATCCCTACCGAAGCATCGCAGACACAGTTTTCAAGTCAGTCAGCACTGGAGATTACGAGGGAGTCGAGTCTGTACCTGAACGAGGCGCCCGGCCTAGCACATCAATGCCAGCCGAGTCAATATGGCGGGACCCCAGTTGGCCCATTGTAGGTCTTTAAACATGGCACACCCCTTGGTGGCCCTTTCAAACATGGAAGCAGGACGGTTCAGGACGGCTCAGGCCTCTCCTGTTTCCATATCGGCTATCATCCCACACAACTCATTTTCGGATGATGGTCTACTTGCGACGGACTGAGCCGCTCCGCAGCGTCATGTATAGCCAGCTCGCCACCGGCGGTAGTTGTTGGGGTTTGCAGATCTTAATCAAGAGGCAAGAGGTTCTTGTGTGCACCTCCAAAGTTCCGATAATGAGACTCGGGGATGTCAATGGATTTTCACACTACCAATTTGTTGGGATGCCAGATACCCATACAATGCCTCTTTTTATTGTTATCCAACACCCATCAAATTTTGTTTTCTCATATGTTTTTGAGGTTTAAAAGCTATCTAAATACAGTACACTAGACTACATTACTATTTCTACTGCTGTTGTATATATCCAAGTAAATCTGAACAAGTATTATTCTCCTTCTAGTATTCTAATAAAGGTTTGCTGGGAAGTGCTTATGGTGCCCGTGCCCTATGCCTTCTTAAGAAAAGGCGATAGGGCAACTTCATTTTCAGCCTTACACACACGTGATACGAGCAAAATTTCGCAAGGCTGACAACCTCGCAGTCCACGATTTGATGTCTCTTGACGCGACCGTCCGACCACTCGACGCACTCTTTCTCCCTATCTCCTCTAGAGCCTGTGCCATTATGCATCCATCAAGGCTAGCCTATGTGGAGGAGGCAGCCCCCGAGGAAGATGGCATTGATTTGGCAAACGTCCGTAAGAGCTCCCCAAAGTCTCACCCTTCAACGGAGCACATCCTATGCGCCATGCTTTGCAAACCATACTGACAATAATACAGCTCTCGACCGCGAATATGACATGCCCTCCGTAAATGCTGGTATTGCCCCCGAGAAAGCATCTGCCATCCTCTCCCAGTTCCAGCGAAAGCGCAAGGCAGCCGCGATCGCAGTGCCCACCGACGATGGCCGTGTACGCTCGCGGTTACGAGAGATGGGGGAACCCATAACTCTCTTTGGAGAAGGCCCAGGCGACCGTAGAGATCGGTTGCGTGAACTACTAGCTATTCAGGCCGAGATCAATGAAGCAGAAGACGAGGATGGAGACGCGCAGATGCTAGATGCGGCAGAGGAGCAGAATGAGGTAGAGGAGGAGTTTTATACGAAAGGGATACCGGAACTGCTTGATGCACGCAGAGATATTGCGCGGTATTCGCTGCCAAGGGCGAAGAGGAGGGTTGCGAGTCAAAAGATCGAGGCTACGATTCCGTTGCGGACGCATGTCAAGTTTCGGAAAGGGATCAAGGAACGCCTGGGTGCTTTTGAATTACAGGGGAGTCAGATGGCTGGTGAGCGACCTGTCAGTGTGACACGGTTCTCACCCAACGGGGAAATTATTGCTGCTGGTAACTGGGGAGGTGGAATCAAGCTTCTAAATGTCCCAAATCTGGACGAGATACGGACGCTTCGCGGCCACACAGATCGAATAGGTGGTATTTCATGGTTTCCAGATGCGACATTACCAGACTCTACGGTTTCACCAGAATCAGTCAACATAGCATCCGGAGGCGCTGAGGGAAACATCCATTTATGGAACTTGAAACAAGATACTCCCATATCCACTCTTGCAGGACACAGCATGCGTGTTTGTCGCACCGAATTCCACCCCTCAGGACGCTACCTGGCTTCGGCATCGGAAGACACTACCTGGCGCTTATGGGATGTGAACACAACAACCGAATTACTACTTCAGGAAGGCCACTCTAGAGGCGTCTTCGCCCTGTCATTCAATACTGATGGTTCGCTTCTCGCAAGCGCAGGGATGGACAGCATAGGTCGGATCTGGGACCTGCGTACAGGAAGAACAGTCATGATTCTCGAAGGCCATATCAGACCCATCTACGCGTTAGATTGGGGTGTCGATGGCCACCGTGTACTTTCTGGCTCGGGAGATGGCTGGATCAAGTGCTGGGATGTGCGGATGGTGCGGCCAGCTGGCGGAGTCGGAGCGCATAAGAGTGTGGTGTCTGACTTGAGATGGTATAAAGGCCAGGATGATCCCGCGCAAGGCGTTGCCCTCGAGGTAGATGAGCAGGGCGCAAAGAAGCCGAAGAAGTCGGGGACGTTCTTCGTGAGCAGTGGGTTCGACAAAAATATCAATATCTTCTCGGCGGATGATTGGGCTTTGGTGCAGAGCTTAAGCGGGCACACTGGGAATGTGCATAGTGTCGATGTGAGTGGGGATGGCAAATGGATTGTCAGTGGAGGTTATGATCGGACGGTAAAGTTGTGGGGAAGGAATGATATGGAGCCTCTTTGAAGGACCTCCACAGATGATATGCACGGGACCTTCATGATTAAAATACCAAAACAATTTAGCCAGTGTACTAGTACAGGGATCTTAGATCAAAAAATCCAGTAAAAGAGAGGAGTAATACGCCCTTCAATCGCCAATATTGAACATGCCTCTTGCACCAAACTAATGCAGCGCTTGTCTGAAAAACCCCTCGACCTCCGAATCACTCATCGCCTTCAGTCCCAACCGCTCGTTCCACGCTTCAGCCTGGAAATCGCCACCATACTCATCACCAAAGCAGAACGGGATATAGAAGTCCATCATCTTCGACATATCCCCCTTCTCGAACGCAGCGAACGCTTCCTTGGTAACCGCATCGATATTAGCATGCTGCTCTTGGAACTCGATGCCCGTGATCTTGGCTACTACGTCCGTGACCTTTCGCTCGCTGAGGGCTGCCGAGTAAGTGTAGATGGACTTGTTCTTAGTTGCCTCGGCATGCTCTGGCAGTAGGATCTTAGCTACTGTCTCCCCGATTCGCTCCAGGGTGCTTGTGCAGACAACGTTTTTGCCGTCGTCATGCAGCATTGTGGTTTTGGATTTGACGCTTGGTCCCATCCAACCTGATGTCCAGATCCACGGGACGAAGAAGGGTCCATTGTTCACGCTCGACCCTGTATGTTCAATGCCTTGAATTAGCATTGCACCTTGAAAGTGAGAGAATCCATGTGTCTTGAAGATACTACGTCCTTACGAAAATGGCAGATTGTAACGCGAGAAGATTCCTACTTACAGCCAATTTCGCCAGACAATCCAAGCTTCTCGGCATACTTGCGAGTCTCCAATTTATCTTTGATGATTGGAAGGGTCTGAGACTTCTCGTTGTCCATATTGGTGCTATACTCAGAAAGCACGATGCGCTTCACCCCAGCTGAGATAGCAGCGTCCATCCAGACTTTCTCACTTTGTAGCACGGGATTGGGAACGGCGGACACGACTACATCTTGGCCTTTGAAAGCATTAGTGAGGCCTGATGCGTCGCTCAAATCCACTTTGATGCTCTTGGCTGCACCGGCTGCAACTTTCTTGGACTCCTTTCTCTGGATTGCAGTTACGATGAAGCCCTCATTGTTTAGGGCTGCAAGGATCTTCGAGCCTAGGTTGCCAGTCGCCTTGAGAAATTCAGTCAGCTTTTATCACATGTTGATAGGTAGTGACTAGGAGACGACCTACACCAAGAAGAGCAACACTACGGAAAGCTGACATGATGGATGGTGATTGGATTGTTTTATTGCCGGGGTCTAGTAACTTCTGTCTTCTGCGGAATCTTGAATTGAGGTGTTGTGAAGTTCGAAATCCTCTTCTCGCTTTATATAGACAGCGATCGCCTCGCCCCTTCTACCTCGAACAGTCTTATAGATTAAAATGATGAAGTCACGACTTCTTATCGAACTAAAAAAGTATAAGCAATCCACTATGTCGGGCAGGCAGTTCCCGCATGCCGCAGATAAAGTAAAGATGTGACTGGGTCATATTGAGGCTGAGAAGTGATCCTAGTCTATGGTCGGTGCTAGTCGTACCAGCGAAGGGCCGAAAGTGACAGTGCACTGTAGTAATTTCTGCTCAGGGGCCAAAAAAAGTATCCGAGAGCTGACATATACATCTCGGAGACATTTTCCTTCATGCTGGTATGGCTAGTTCTAGGCTGCTGCAGTAGTGGCAAGTTTCGCGAACTTCCCCCCGCATTTTGGTGGCGCCACTAAATCTCACTCCCGCTCGCTACCCCTTTCACGTCTCTCGCTTCTGCACCCTCCACTCTGGAACCATGTCTCGTATTATCAATCACGGTATGGCGGCATACCGAGCACCGATAAAGATCGTGTTGAAGGGACAAGGGAGCTTCGAGAAGAAGAAGCTGTGGAGCATGGATGCGAACCTTAATACTAAAAATATATAAGCTTACGGTAGAAATGCAACGCCACTTTTTTTTGGAAAGCGTTGTTGACCAGTCGTTATTGTCAAGCCTTGCTATGTTTGACGACGCTGATCAAAGCTAAGACATGTAAGTTTCCTCTGCCATCTGTATAATTCGCACCCTAGCTACGGTGCCATTGGAACTACTCAGGAACTCCGAAACAACATTCAAGTAGTATATCTGGTTTTATTTAGTCGAGCTTGACAAAGAAATGTATCACGAGTTTCGAATGTGCAATGCAATGCAAAGCGTCAGGACATCTTAAGAATCCTCTATGCTTCTGATGATAGCGGTGTAAAATGCAATATATCGGAAAAGACGAACGAACGATTTGGCTAAGCAGTATATTGTTGTCCTCAGCACCAGTTGAGACACTAATATGTTCCTAAGAGCTCGATTGTTCCTCGTCTTTACCAAGCAAGTTGCTCAGGATACCACTATTCAAGAGGTGATGTATTAGATTTCAATGTTGATTAGTAACTGTTATTGGGACTCAATCTCTCAGAATGGGCACTCTATTTATAGATAGTAGTTCTATCTATAAGACGTATAGTCTTCACACATAGCCGTGTGTCCTAAGCCACTCCCGAATTACGCTCGCATCTCTCTCCTTATACGCAGCTCTTCCTGATATGGTATCACTAATGACCCCTAATGTGCGGTCGTACCCTCTGTTATCCCTCCCCTCAAAGAACTTTCCAATCTCTTTTTCCGTCTCTCTATCACTAAATTTTGTCAGACTAAGCTTCAAGAACCTATCCAATACAACCATGTTCTTGCTCAATCTCTCATGAATGGTATCGAAGTTCTCCTGAATATATTTCCAGAACAGGCCACGCATCTTGTGGTTGACGCTAAGAGCCATGGCACCCGTGTGGACGTCTTGTGTAGCGACTGAGGTGAGAAGGAAGGTGAGGTAGTCTGGGAGGAGAGCGGTGTTTTGTAGTCGTCCCATAGCGCGGAGGGCAATCTCACGGCCATCTACAGAGGGTGTGGTGTGCCACTCTTTCTTTAGGGCTTCATATTCGGCTGTGTCACCGTGGCGCATTGAAATGCCGAAGATGGTACTGCGGAGGTTGGGATGTATTGCGGAGGTGTCTTTGCCTGATGTGTATAGGCCGAAACGACGGTTGGCTTCGGCGACCGTTCTGGTTTTGTGAGTCATCTGGTACGACGGAGTAGACAAGTGACTTACTGTTCATGACCATTCAGACCTGCAGTCAGCAGCAGGAGGGATCGGAGTTGGGTAGTGAGGAAATCATCTCTAGCCGATGTCTCCCATCCAATCTTCTCAACTGCTGGGGTGATAAGTTTGAGTGTGAAATTCTTGAGACCATCTGAGACTGCAGCATCCTCCGAGAATATCGACTTGACAGTACCGAGAGAGCTGAGTATTTGAGACCATACGAGATAATTTGTCTCGCCTTGAAATCCCTCGACGAACGAAAGCAGACCAGGAGTCGCAGCTTCTCCTGAAAGAGCCAGTGCACCAGCGTCACCAATGAGCCCTTCTCGTTATTAGCCGTGAATCAAAGTCACATTTCATTTCATGCACATACCAATTTTGTCCGAAAGACTAAGACGGTCGATTTGTGTGCCCAATTTAGCCATTCGTGCAGGAGGATAATTTGTTCTGTAAAATCCAGCATTATCCTTGTTGATCTTGTAGAACGAGTCATCGACATTTCTAACAAAGTCTTCCTTCTTTGTGAGACCAATAGAAGCAGTATCCTTTGTGCCAACCTTGCCTTCGAATCCAAGTGGAATCCACCAGGTAGTCGAATCATCTTCAGGCTTGACATCGCCTGTAGACAGATAGCGAGATTGCTTAATGCCAATCTGTCCAGGTTCTTCCGCGACAGTAAGAACAGGGAAGCCGATCTTACGAATCCAAGGATCAATCAATGTATTCACATCTTGACCAGAAGCCTGACTCAATGCTGACCAAAGATCGTTGGTAGTAGCATTTCCATAGGCATGTGCTTTGAGGTAGTTGGAAACACCTTTAAGGAAAGTCTCTTGTCCCAGGTGGGTGGCTAGCATGCGAATAGTGGAACTGCCCTTTAGGTAACTGATGGCATCGAAGATTTGTTCGACTTCTAGGGCGTCCTTGACGGGGACTTCGATAGCATGAGAGCTGCGAAGCGAATCTAAAGTAAACGCGGTCTGCATGCCCTCGGAGACGAACTGTGGCCAAACGTTCCAGTCCGGATGAAGGTGATCGGTTGCGAGCCATCCAACCCACGTGGCAAAACCCTCGTTGAGCCAAAGTTCGTTCCACCAATCCATAGTAACGAGATTACCGAACCATTGGTGAGCTAGCTCATGGGCAACAACATATGCAATTCTATTCTTGAACTTCGCATCTGATGTCTTCTCGTCAAATAAAACGGCTGTCGTTCTATATGTGACAAGACCCCAGCCCTCTGGACAGGCGTTAGTAGTGTTCACTAAGAAATTGAGATGGGAAGAGCTGGAGTGTGAGCAGATCGTAAGTAATCTAAGAAGAGATTGAACGAACCCATTGCACCATGAGACTAGAGAGGAGAAATGTCAGTATTCGCGGCCAAAGAGCAAGTTAATGATATGGAAGCTCACAAATTCATGCACAGCCAGTAAATCTGACTTTGGAAGTGGATAATCGATGCCAAAAATCTCGGAGAAGTAATCGATGATCCGGGGGGCATGATCAAGAGCATACTGAGCCTGACTTTTCAAGCCTCTTGTAGTGTAGACGCGGACCGGAAGATTTTTGCCATTGTACTTGCGCTTTGTGAAGTTTTCGACATATTCAAAGTCGCCAAATGCCCAAGTATAGAGATAGGTGCTCATGATTGGAGCTCTCTCAAACGAGACAACTTTGAAACCGTCCTTGCTTTTCTTGCTTTGCTTCTCCGGCATGTTGCTCAATGCGACTTGATCCTCTGGTATCTCAATTTGAAAGTCAAGAGACGCCTTCAAGTTGGGTTCATCGAAGCAAGGAAATGCTCTACGAGCATCACAGCTTTCGAACTGAGTTGAGAACATCACGTGGTCCTCTCCATCTTTTGGTACTGATGCCGCTGGAGTAACCACTGGCTTATACTTGGATCGATAGAAGCCTGCCATGCTATTGTTGATTGTTCCCTGAAATTTGATGGAAAGAATGGCATTCTCAGATGTTGGGACTTCATCCGCAAATGAAAGAGTAGCTCGCTGTCTCGGAGCATCGTACGAGATATCTATGGCCTTGAAGGATTTTTGGCCAATTGAAACCTCGGCACTGTGGATTTTAAGTTGATGAGAGTTCAGGACGATATCTTTAGTCCCCTTGATGATCTTCGACAGGATATTTACGGTTCCTTGATAGCTGAAGGCGCCGCCTAACTCGATGTCATGAATGGATAGGTCATAGTTTACCGCTCTGACGAAATCTGGGAGAATGTCCCGGTCAAGGGATGAATTTGGAGCCATATTGGCAAGTGATTGTGATGTGTGCACGCCGAAATGGTTTCGAAGGTCGGAAGAAGTGAATAGCCGCTGTGCTACCTGTGATCGAGATTGTCTTCGTCGTGGTGAGTTGATGGCTCGAGTTTGAGAAGAGCACAAATGAAAGCGGGCAACTCTGGAGGTAGATGTAGGAGGACAAGAAAGACGAAGATGAAGAGAAGAAGACGAGGAAGGCTTCAGTCTAAGGACAGAGACCACGTTCGATCTCGTCAGCATGAGGAACGAACGAACAATCGCCTTCCCAACTCGGCGTCAACTACTGCCAAAAAGGCGGGTGCTGGCTCAGATGGGAGGCACTCGCGGCAGAATCGATTGGCCGCCTTGGCGATGGGCGATGGGCGAGGCTGAGGGTCGCGAAAACAAAACAATTTATATCGAGGAACGCTGCATCCGCGTGCGCCCGCATTCTACACACAAGTCTGAAGGGCTTCCCAGATCAAGGCATCCATCACAATGGCTGCTGGGCAGAAGCTCTATCCTCGTGCGACGGTCAAGAAGATCGTCAAGGCACATTCAAAGCGCAACGTCACCAAAAATGTCGATGTTCTGGTGAGTGTTGTCGACGCGTCTCCCACGAAATGAACCCTGATGGTTTTTTAGATCTTCCTCGATTATGCTCTCTTCCTCCAAACGTACGCGATTACCATTTCCCAGATCCATTGTTCCATCCGTGTGGCCTAGACATCCATAAGGAAGTGCTGATGAATCCACGTAGGTTGATGAGAGAAGCCAGCATCAACGCGAAGCAGGCTGGAGAGCGGGGCATCAGTGCTAAAAGCGTAAAGAAAGTGACAGAGGTATCTATCTCTACTATTGTTTCGTGTCTTTGCCGCTGACTTATGTCCGCGCCAGCTCTCACTATCGAAGTTCAAGGGCTAGGTACGATGTCTGGGAAATGAGAAGTTGGGCACAGAGGACGAGAATGAGTGAAGGCATAACTAGGCTCGGCAGGCTGTCAAATGCCAGCCTCGGACCAGCGCACGTCGTTTAGAACGATTATTACAGATATTATGAGGGAAGAAGCACTGCTGTCGAGCTGTATGTCAGAGACGAAGGAGTCTTGCCCTGTTGTGAAACTTGGAGACGCTTTAGATGGTGGCAACCGGATGAGGAACTTAGGCCGACAGCAGAATTGCGAGACAGGAGGAGAGTGATAGTTTGGAGTGAAGACAGAATTGAAGGAGAGGAAGTGATGTAGATGTTCCTGTATAGATCAGGCAACCTAGGTCATATTCATCGGAGAGTGCAGCATGTTGTTGTATTGTACAATGTGGTGACTTGGCGGTGCTTCCTTGTGCTTCTCTCCCGTTCTCGTTAGAGGCTGCAGGGATCAGGAGGCTTTTCTTGGGCAATCGTGCACTTCACTTTTTTGACAGCCACACCAAAACAGCTTAATCCTACGAATAATACCAATCTACCTATCTACCTACGCTCACACTCACTTGAGTATCTCGCTGCTCTGCTTACGTTGATCTCTGCCACAAGAAAAGTCATTCAACTGCGACTTCCACGGCCTGTCACACGGTTCGAACTCCTCTTTTGTCACCCAACTCCAAACAGCTCCCCACCACGCGCCGTACAATGGCTGCTTCTACGACCCAGAACCCGGCAGTCAAGTCCGAGTCCAAATCTGCAAAGAAGAAGAAGGCTAAGACTGTGCCTGTAGAAGCTGAGGCTCCTACAACACCATCTATCGCTGACTCAAACAATCCACTTGAGAGCCAAGGCGGCGACGGTCTTTTCGAAAGCCCTTATATTAAAGAATTAGAAAAGTAAGTACTATCTGCCGTGTCGGCCATTTCATGCCACCAGCCAATTGTTCTAATTGTGGGATTTTGTGACTAACCAACTTCGAGGAATATCCGGAATGTAGCTAAAAAGATTGTAAGTCAAGATGCGCCATCACAGAAGCATTGCCTATGCTAATTAGTCTGTCTCACAGACTAATGCCTCCAAAGCTGATGGAATTGTCGCCGAGAACCCTGGCAAAACACTGGAGCAGCTGGTCGCTGAAAAGAAACTCAATGCTGATCAGAAGGCCCAGATTCTGAAGAAGCCATCTTTGGAAGCTTCTCTGGCACAATTGAAGGCCCAGATTGAGCAGTACAAGAAGTTCGACCAGGAATATAAGGTGGCGGCGCAAGCTGAGAAAGCGGCCCTTGAGAAAACCCACAATGAGCGTGCAAGCAAGGAGCTAGAGGAGGCAATTACTGCTGCTAAGGCGGAGGCAAAGTTAGCAGCCAAGAAGGAGCAAGAGGAGGGCTTCCTGTCCCTGTCACAGTTCCTGAGGCTGGCTGCTGTTCGAAGAGGAGAGGATGAGGATCCAGAGCTGCCAGAAAACATCGCGCTTGAGGCTCTGTTGGTCAAGGTGTATACTGGAGATGCTACTGCTGTTGCTGCTATTACGAAAATAGTTCAAGGTTCCACCGAGCCAGTTACAACACAAGCTGGAGATGTCTTACAGACTACATGTAAGTTGACATCTTGACACTAGTTTTCGAGACAGTCCAACTAACTACTTGCAGATGCCGAAATCAAAGCAGCCTACGCCGCTCAACCACCTCCAGCCACTCTTGAGACTGCCCCTGAGCCAGTCGAAGAGACCACCGCTGTCGTGACTACGGAATATCCTGTACAAAGTGATCCCACCATTGCCAATGCCGGTCTTACCGAACTTGACGCCGCTTCTGTCCCAACTTTAACCAATGGTACACATGATTCGCAGGAGGCCCAAGGTATCCCACATAACTCTGGGTTCGGTGAGGGGGCTGCCAACGCAGCTGCGGAGTACCACTGGGATGCTCAGAATGATCTTTCTCAATCTCAAGAGTGGGTTGAAGTCCCTCGCGATGCTGCTGAGACCGAGACCGGCATCGCAGCCACTCCTGCCGCACCCTCCAACGTCCAGAGCTGGGCCGACGAACAACCCGACAGCCCGGGAGCAGTAAGTAGCTGGCTATAATGCTCCTGTTTTGAATTCTTTCTAACATGTCTTCCAGCCTATCACCGCTCCGGCAGCTGTTAAGGATGATGGTTTCCACGAAGTTCAGCGTAACAGAGGTGGCCGAGGCCAGTACCGAGGAAATCAAGGCCGTGGTGGTGGCGGCCGTGGCGAGGGATATCGAGGACGAGGCGGCCACAGAGGCGACTACCGTGGTCGTGGACGGGGCGGCGCTGCTCGTGGAGGCAACCGTCGTGCTGAAGAATCCTAGTCCCAACCCTTGTCCCCGACCGACCCAAGATGTGGATAAGTACCAGTTCACGAAGCTTGTAATATACATTTGCTTGTTTGACAGCATCGCGAGGCGAACAGCATAGTACTTGACACTTGCATTTTTGTGGGATGGCCGAAAAGGAACAAAAAGTGGCTCTTGTTTTTTTGGTTTGCATTTGACACCCTTGCTGCAAGCTCGGCTGTCCTTGGAGAAGTATAGGGAGTTGTGCTTAGCTGAAGGGCGAGGATGTGGGTTGAATTGGCATTGAGAGATAGATAGCTTGCTCGCTGAGCTGTGATCCATCAATGGCACTTTTACCAAACCAAATAAAGGTATTGTGTGAAGGTGAATTGGTCTGATCCTTGATCCTGTATTGTTTACTCATGATTAGGAATGGCAAGTGCCATTCATTACGTCTCAGTTAGCCGATCTTTAAGGCATGATATACCGAAAGACATTGCATACATTTTCTACTCCTCGAGCTGACTATCTAGATACAACAAAAGTTATGCCTACAACTTGATAAGTCTGTAGGTCATCGGCGCCTCAAAGTTGTAACAGATCGAGGCAAACATCATAGTGATGTGCCGTTACTTCTGGATCTGGCTTCAGCAACATCAGCTATGCTTAACCTTCCATGCCAACCTGCTTCATATACTCTCCCACACCATTTCTCCATGCTCTAACGCGCGGTTCGGCACTCCCCACTGCCACTTCCTTCAGCGGCTTCCCATCATCTTCAGAGGCGGCGAGTTGAGCCATAGCGTCATTCATGAATTCATCGAGTGGCATAGGCGGTGGGCCGTTCGGATTGCGGAAGTCCCTGTCGAAATCAGTTGCGACGTACGGCGCCACCACTTCTATAATGCTCAAATTACTCTTGACACTTTCGTTTTGCGCCTTGTCAACATTCTGCCTCAGAGCGACCGCCAGCGCGTGCGTGGCAGCTTTCGTGCTCACGTAGACCGGGAAAGCGCCATTGGGAACAACACCCATACCCGATCCCATGAGGAGATAGCTGGCTGGCTGGCACTTTTCAGCTATTGAGGCGAGGTGCGGGATGAAGGCACGGGTGAGTAGCATTTGTGCTGTGACGTTGGTGGTGCACTCCGCGATGATCTTGGTGTCACTTGAGGAGGTCGGATCAAGGAAGCTGAAGAAAGACCCGAAGCCGGCCATGATGAATACGCTGTTGATGTCTGGATGTGCGGTGGTGATTTCCAAGGCACGAGAGGAAACGCTCCCCAAGTCTGTGATATCCCATTGGTAGGATTCAATGTTGGAACCGAGCTCGGATTGCAATGATGCGAGGCGGTCGGCACGACGGCCGGTGATGATAACACTCTTTCCCATGGCATGGAAGCGACGAGCAAATTGTTCACCTAGTCCAGATGTTGCCCCGATGATGAGGATAGTCTTGACAGAATGGATGACGGACATTGCGAACTATACTGATTTTTGACTTTTGTAGACTTTGACCCGATAATTAAAATTCTTTGAGCGCAGTGGAAGCAGATATGGCTGCTATATGAATGGGTGAAGTCGTGTATCTTGAACCACGGTATATGTATTGTAGCTCCTAAGGAGCGGTCTTTAGGAGAGCGTGCCCCTTTCGGTTAGCGTTGCGAAAATACTCGCTACTAAGGTGGCGTTGAGCCATTTGGAGTGCCAACTGCTGTACAGAGCAGCAATTGGGAAGAGGTTTCCGAAGGGCGATATAATTCCTTCGGTAATAAGGATTAAATCCATATTGACTCCGTGATATGTGTACACGTGGATTTTGCATACCTCAGCAATGGATTACCTCGCACTCCAGTGACAACCATTAGCTCATTACAGATAACACAGACTGTGATACCTTATCTGTGTTCTCATTTAATAGTTGAATAATTATCAATTCTTTGTTATCTTGTGATTGCCTTGAACTCCTTCAGTTGTGTGAATGGTCACTTCATCGGCTGCATTAAAGAGCCGGCGAAAAGAAGACCATGTCCAATGCCTGTCAGCTTATATGACATTTTCAGATCATTCTGTAGAATAGTTAGCAATAGAACTCGGACACATATCTATGATCAGCCATACATCTGCAAGAGTTGTGGCCTGGCGAATGCCCATCCGCTTGCCAATCCACCGCAATCGTCCGCGCATCCATATTCGTTGTTCCATGGGAACCGATGGAAGAGAGGATGCAATATACAGAGGATACATAAGAAGAAGGCCTCCAAGGGCCTTTCCTGGAGCACCTATGTCGCCAGATGAAATGTCGTTCTGGAGACAGGAGGTGAGGTCGAGAACTAGGTGGAAAGGTGTCGACGCACACAGATTATCGACGAGGCTTTGAACTTCAGTCTTGAGCTTCCTGGTTGTAACTAGATCTGTTTGCAGATCGCCTAAAACATTCAAACGTTCTGAACACTGGATGACGATATCTAACAGTTTTAGTCGAGCTTTTCGATAGATGTTCCAAACAGCCGCAACATAGAGATCAAAGTATGAGTCAATACTCCCAGGCCAGAAGGGCAAGCTTTCTAAAAGCTCATCGCAAACTTGAGTGTCTCCTTTCAGGATCCCAAGGCTTTGAGGCATCCATTCTTTTGGCTGGCACAGTGGCCACAAGGAAAATTCTTTATTGACTAAAGCCGCCTCTTGTTTCAATGCTCGCAAATCCACCTTCGACGTCCTGGAACTTGATAGAATATTCGTCGCTCGTTCCAAGACTGGACGTGAGTTGATCAGTAGTGTATCCAGGCTTCGCGTCGGTGGATCTGCTTCCGAGCAAGAGTAAGGTGATAGCAGACCTGGTATCTGTGCATTTGTTGATGGCCTGCGGGGAAGGAGCGGATTGAACAGTTCAAACAAGTTCGATCCTACTAGTGCGAGTAAATCAAAAGGGACCTGCCTCGTACACAATATAGCAGATACTCCCTTAAGATGGGCGTGATATGTGTCTGGAGAGGCCTCTACAGACACTATCATCTCATAGAGGCCCAATAATGTGGCTGTCATAAGTGCTTCATCCGCATTGCACTTATCTGGGTTCTCTAATATATTTTGGAAGTTTGTCAGCGCATTAGAATACCTGGAAATGCCAACCAGGTCATGTAAGCCATCTTTGCTGGCGGCACTGGCCAGGGCAACCGCAGTGACTGAGTTGACTAATGCGGAATCTGAGCTCGCACGCTTCAGGAGGGACTCTAGGCCATCGAAGTACCCTCGCGAGAGAGACCGGTCTTCAGAGACAAGAATATAGTCATCAAGGAAGATCTTCAGTGCTGCCACTTCCGACTTTGCATCCGAAACTATCTGGGGGAAGAGGGAATCCGAGCTGTCGGTGATTTCAGAAGATTGCAATGGGACTTCAGAAGCCCCTACAGGATCGCCTAAAGGATCAACTTTGTAGTCTCGAAATAGGACATCTGCATCATTCTTGTAGCCTAGACACGTTCTCCTCGATTTGGTACATCTCTGACAAGTGGGCTTTTGTTCATCGCACTTGATCCGGCGTGCCTTGCATGTGAGACAGGCACGCGAGACTCCGTAATTCACCATGGATCATAACAAATGTCGTACCACATGAGAAGCTTTTCAGGTCATAGGTGTGCAAACTCATGCTTATGAAGATTGCTGTTCGCGACCACTAGGACACACCACTTTAGAAAAGTGCTTAGGTAATCGCACCAGGCACCTGAAGTAAGAAACGATTTTTCGGACTGAGCCAGCACAAATAACCGGTTCATAGTCGGGACCCGAACATTTTGCTAGACTTCCCCTAAATTAAAGACTAAGACTCCCCTAACCCATGGTAATTGCGTAGCGAGCCTATAGCTGGATAATTGTTGAAAAAAGCTTGGCAATTGTTAGATTCTTAAGTAATCAATTAATGAGATTCTGACAATTATTGAATTTTCGTTTAATCGTATATGCTTAGTATATGCTTAGTATATACCTAGTATATCTTGTATATACAAATATATGAACCCTAATAAGGAGCCCACACCGCCCCCAAGACCCCCGGAACTAATCCTAATCCCAACCAATCCCAACCCTTTGATCTCATAAACTCGAGTTAAGTATATGTTCAGCATATGTTTAGCATATACTGAATGGCAATGGCAATCCCCACGTGTCCTGGGCTGGGCTTCCCGTAGTTCTCGAGAACAAGCGTCCCGGGCTCACCTTTAGCTTCTGAGAGCCCCAGCACGTGTTCGGAACATTGGGAGGCTTGTAGGGTGGAACGTAACGACTGGCTCGAGACATATTTGTGAGCTATGAAAGGCATATATTGATTGGAACTAAAAAAGCCACAGAATTAAATACAGTATTCAACGATGGTGTTTACAATGCTACTTCTTGGCAACTAGCCCACGGCCCACAAGTTCTGCTATGGTTCTCATCTGGGTCCCCTTTGCCATCAAGACCGCAAATGGTACGTCAACCTTGAATGCTCTGAACATGTCTGCCCGGAACTCTGCCGCAAGCATACTCTCCATTCCGAAATCTGCTAGTTGCGTCGTTATCTGGAGTCGTGTAGCGGGAACCAGAAGCAAGGTTGCGATCCGAGCTATCACCACTGATCCTACCGCTTCGATCAGGCTCTCGCTGGGTACGGTACTGCCTTCATTGCTTGCCAATGCAACAGCAACATTGCGTGGAAAGCTGCTGCCGATAGCTCCCTCATTTTCGCTGGCATTCTCGGCAGCTTGGGCGAATGCACCAGCGATGTATGTGAAGCGAGGATCTTCAAGCCCAACCATTCCTCTCATGAAACCTTGGTCACGATTTTTCTGAAAACCATGCAATTCAAGACCTGTCAATATGTGACCTTCCATATAATGTTGCTTTCCCCATCCCATATCGCTCATTTCAAGCTTGTCTTCTTTGAGAGTCGTGATGGCTTCATCAACCAGTTGCAGAAACTCTTCCTCGGTAACTGGATGCAACCCTTTTCGCAAAAGGATCGCCTCTGTATCCGGTCTCTCGTGTAAGAAGCCCACTTCAGAGACCATACCCACACCTAGTGACACTCCTGGCAGGCCAAGACTACGCAGATGGGCACCGAAGGCATCTTGGAATGCGCCAGCAGCGCAGTAGTTACTTTCAGTAGCAGTTCCAACACTTCCTGACATGGATGACAATAAGAGGAAAAAGTCTAGCTGCGTTGTTTCACATAAGGAAGTGAAGGCTCTGTAAAGGTTCCAGGAGCCTTGCACCTTCTGGCTTATCCCCGCGTGCCATTTCTCATGCGTTGTCTGGTTGAATAGTGCGACCTAATTTGATTAATTTCAAGTCTCGTTGGGCCGATATATGTAGGGTGAAGCTTACATGTATGCTCATAGCCGCCTGTACCATTCCCCCAATTGGTTGTTTTGCGGCCATTACAGCTCGCTCGACATCAGCATAGCAAGCCACGTCTCCCTGTACGACTTCCACATCTGCGCCTGCAGCCCGGAGGTCTAGTACTAAATTCCGAGCGGCAACTTTGGACGTTCCCGAACGGCTCATGAAGATGAAGTTTCTTGCGCCACGCTTCAACATCCATGTAGCTAGACTCCGTCCTAGACCGCCCAGGGCGCCCACCAAAATGTATGCTTTGTTGCTGGAGAAGCGCGTGTGGTATTTGAGAGGGAGCACCTATGAACTCCAGTCAGCCCTATGATCCCTCTTGAATTTGTGACTGGGTAATCGAGCCCAAAAGAAAAACATACCGGGAGGCTATCAGATGGAGAAAATGTCAACGCTACTTTGCCTATCCGCGTACTCGTAGCGAAATGGCGGAATGCCTGGACGACTTGCGAGGCCGGAAAAGTCTTGAGTGGGATGATGGGTGATATCTTCCCATCCCTCACCAGTTCCACACTCCTGTGCAGCAATCTAGATTGTCTCATCAGTTTGTGCAATGCAGATCTTAGGCCGAGAAGTACATACTGGGTGAGAGTGCGATGTTTGTCTTCTTCTTTGGACCAGTATAGTTCACTTAAGTCGAACGCTGTGAAAGTCACTGCTCGACTGAAGACACGCATGTCCAATAGCCCGCTGTCCAGGATATCACGCTTTCCAATCTCAATGAAAGTTCCGAAGTCGGCGACAACTTCCAAACTGGCTTTCAGCAAGTCCCCCGTGAGAGAATTCAGCACCACATCTACACCTCTTCCTGACGTAGCTTTCAGAATCTCGGGAAGGAAGGCGGGAGAATGGGAGTTGAAAATATGAGATGAGGGAATCTGGAAATTTTCCACAAGGAAAGCCTTCTTTGCATCTGTTCCGACAGTGGCAAAGACCTAACATCAAAATTCAGCCTCTTATTCTATATGAATTAAGACGGATAGATCCGCAAGTAGATCTTACCTCTGCGCCAATAAGCCTCGCAATTTGTATTGCCGCGATACCCGCACCACCTGTCGCTGAATGGATCAAGATAGTCTAGCATATTAGAGACTCAAGTACTGCATACCCAAAATATGAGAAAACTCACTTGACCAGATTGTAAACGAGCACGTTGCTCCAGTGCGTAGAGCGCGGTCGAGAACACCGTTGGAATTGTAGCCATTGACTACAAAGATGCGTCAGACTCACTACATGAGCAACAGTTTATGAATACTCACAGCAAAGTCTTCGTGTTCGTTTAATCGACAGCACGCCCATTCTGGTACACGTTGATAGGTCCCACCATTGGTTGGTGCCATCACGAGTACGCGGTCACCAGCTTTGAAGCTGGAATCTGAGGAACCGACTGCCGTCACAATGCCACTGAAATCGATAGAGCAGGTTCCATTTCGAATGTCGAATATATCAGAAAGCGCGTAGAAGTCCTATAATTATCCAGTCAGTTTTCAGTGACTGAAATAATATTTCATGCTCTCTCACTTTGGCATTAACCCCCATTGCTCTGATCTGTACTTCAACCAGGCCTAGTGGAAGCGCCTCTTGCATTTCTACCTCCTCGAAACGCAAAGTATTGATTTGTCCCACACTCTTCATTCCCAGTTTGCAGTGACCTGCTTTCTCGAACGGAATCTCAACGACTGCGCCTTCGTGCACACGTCGGAAGTCATCATTGAGTGCGACGTCTGGAATGAAACGACTATGGTATACCATACCATCGTGTTGGCGGAACTCAGTATCAAGTCCTTTCCCACTCATCATTACTTCCTTCAGTACTAGACCCACATTCTTGGCCGAGACAGCTAGGGATGTTCCAGCATCAACGTCAAAGACCGGCATCTTCAATGATGGACGCTCCAGCATCAGAGCCCGGGCAAGACCCAAGATCAGAGCACGGTCTGGTTGCAAAGCTTTATAAAGAGACCCACCTGTGAGCCAGAGGATAAGAGATGCATTCTCAGTAAGTATTTGAAGATGGCCAAGTTGTGTTGGGTTTATGTTCGCCAAGAGAGGGTGGTCCAACTCGAGCGTGCTAATGACTGTGGAGTGCGGAGGAATTGTTTCATTGGTGACCTCATCAAGGCGTAAGACTTCAACTGATATTTTGAGGGATTTAGAGAGTTCGGCAATGATCGCGCTGTCCAAATCGTTTGAAAAATCCATTTGCACCTGTGAATTTAGCATTGCCCGACGTTCTTGGACTACAAAGAATAGCCAACCACAAAACTAATGCTGAATAGACATACCAGAATTATCTTCAGTCCTTCTGGAACCATATTCTGCTTAATGATACTAGAAGCAAACCCGGCCACAGTGATTTTGTGTTTGGACTCTTTGAGGGTCGCATGAAGTACCGATACCTCATCTGGAGGTGCATTTGAGGCAAATTCGCCAGCAAGCACAAGAACAACACTCGGGGCAAAGTACTGCTTAACCTCGTCGAAGTGGTTGAAAAGTAAGTTTTTGAGATGTTCCTAAGGAATGGAGTTAGTCGGAACAAGTCAATAAGTCCATCGACTTACAGAGGGAATCAAAATCAGGTCGAAAAGGGTCCCTTGTTTAAGCGATTGAAGTTCGCTTACAAAATCCCTTTGAGGGGAGATCTCTCTCGCGGTATATGATTCAAAGTGCTTGTGACTGCCACTGGTACTCGTCATATGGACAAGTTCTTCTAACTCGTTACTAGCATCGTGTCGTAGCTCCAAAATTTTCATCCGACCACTTTTGTGCGTAATAAGATTTACTGCACCAGCCATGGATGCCAGATCCGTATCTTGGAACTCTATCGGCAGTAGTTCATTAAAACTCTCTAAGTATTGGGAGAGCAAATGTGGGTCTCCATTTGGAAAACATGCGATGTCTGGCTTCCAGAGAATTCGCAGGAAGGGATTGCGCTCTGCCATTGTATTGGCCTCAAGCGATGGCTCCTGATAGGCTATAGCACGGACTTCTCTCATCTGAGCTATGACAATACCAGAAGCATTCTGCAATTCTGCTTGAAACAGTACAGACTCAATACCGCTTTTCTCGCATCTAGCCCGGATATCGCAGACTTCCAAAGCTGATGTTTTGACGCCGAGGATCAGATCAAGTTCTCCGATCACAACAGGGACTTTGCCTTTGAGATTCTGCACCTGCCCTGCGGCGGACCCGATAATGGCAGTCTGTAACATGGCATCGATGGTCACAGGATGCATCACGTATTCGGATTCCTGGTACGCATCTAAGCCGCCCCCGTGTCGAAACAGGGTCTTAGCCGCAGCAAATGGTTGCTTTCTACCACGATCAGCGCTAATTTCTACCAAAGAGCGGAATTCTGGTCCAAAACACAGTCCTTCTTTAGCAAGTTTATTGTACCATGATCTTGTAGCCAGCTCTTCCATGTCAGAATCGTTGAGAGATATCAAATTTTCGGCGAGCGAGAACGTGTCTTGCACGGCGATCATGCCGTTGGCATGCGTAGTCGAAACGTCTGAGATATGGGAGCTAATTTCAAAACGCCACCAAATACGAGAGGATGTTGTATTTGAGATCGTTGCCGGCTCCAACGACATAGATATCTCGACTCCATCGCCTCCAGCTTCCAGAAGCAAGAGATTAAGTAAATGCACTTGCTTCAAGGTGACTCTCCCTTTCAAAGCATATTCGTGTTGCTGATTTAACCCTTCAATAGCCATTGAGAGATAACCCGCCGCTGGAAATACTATACTCTGGCCTAATTTGTGATCCTGGAGCCATGGGACTTCTTGCACTTTCAAGATATTGCGCCACCAGAATATCTTCCCAGTAGTTCCAGAAACTTTGGACCCGAGAAGATCATGTCGTCTGTACTTCAGGTTGCGGTACTCGGAACTGATTCGAGGCTCAGCCCAGAGAAGTTCCTGATGATTCCAGGCATAATTTGGCAAGTTGGAAATGACACGAACACTGCTGTCCAAAGCAATCGCTCCATTGGTGTGATCTGACAATTTGAAGCCATTTGGACCATCTGATACCAGATGAGAGCCATATGACCTCTCCTTGGCTTTAGCTACCTCTAATGACGTTCCATTTGCTGTCAAGGAGTCGCTCCCTAAATTGTTGTTGTCTGTTTTGAGATACGCAGATGATGACTGTAGACTCTTATCAAGTTTAGTGTTATTGACTACTTTACAGCCATTGACCGTAGACCCATTGACCGCAGACCCATTGACCGTAGATCCATTGAGACCTGATCCATTTGTCATAGAGTGTGCGTGGATTGTAGATTCTAATCGTATATTATTGATTTTGGAGAATGGCAGATTATGGCCTTTCATGAACAATATGCCTGCCAGTTTCAACATGGAGAGGTGCTCGTTACCGCCCCGAGACAATGTTGAGGAGTAAGAAGACTGACTACCGTTGATGCTTTCCTGTATGTCGCGCACAGGCTGTGCTAATGCTGGATGAGGCCCTACCTCTATGAGATGAAACGATCCAGACAATAGTAGCTCCCGCATTGCGCCGCTGAATAGAACCGGAGACTCAAGATTCTTACGCCAATAAGATGCTGTGCGGACGAACTTGAATTCGGCAAGCTCCGAGGTCACTGAAGAGAACATCTTGACATCTTCTTTTTCGACATCCCTATTACCACCCGGGGACAATACTGAATCGAGCAGATCCTCATAGAACTGTCCAACAGACTCCATGAGGTTGGAATGATAGGCCTTGTCGTCTGTTTTGAGCTTTCGTACAAAGATCGATTCCTCTTGAAGAACGGCAAAAAATTGATCAATAGCTTCAAGCTTACCACTGATAGTTGTACTGTTTGGTGAATTGATACATGCAACCCGAAGACTTTTCTCCAAGTCATGGGCCAGAATATGTTGTTTGATTGCTTCATGATCAAGTCCGACAGCGAGCATGGCTCCTCTCGTACCGAGTCTCGAGACGGAAAGGCCGCGATAGTATGCAACGGCAATGGCTTCTTCCGCTGTTAGAAATCCGGCTGCAAAAGCAGCACATATTTCTCCTAGTTGACTAATCAATTACGGTCTAAGAGATCGTCGAGGTACGTACCAGAAGAATGCCCAATAACTGTAGTCGGTTTGATATTCCAATCTTTCAGCAGGGCTACCAAGCCTATCTGCACTGCAGTACATATAGGTTGAGATTTCGAAGCTTGGTGTATGGTGCAATTTTCCTCGCTTTCCAACATGATATCTGGAGCAAGACTTTAGCACCAAAGTATATTGGCCAAGGAAGATTCTTACCTCTAAGGGACCACTCCGGTGCCTCCGGCAATGTTGCTAGATAAGCGTCGAGAGCCTCGATTGATTTGTTGAATTTTGGAAATCTGTTCAGGAGTTTGCGCCCCATCTGTGGCCATTGCGCACCCTGACCAGTAAAAATGAAGGCAATTGGGAGTACAGATTTGTTGGTATCATTTGACGAATGAATTTGGGCAGCACTTATCGAATGAGGAGCCTCTGCGTCCTCTTCGCTGGTAAGGATAAAAGCTCGCACAGGGAGATTCGACCGATGTGACCCAAGTGTGTATGCAACATTCCGGATATCCTCAGAAACAGCTTCGGAAGACATAGTATCTTCAATATTTCTAGTCAAGGAATCCACACTTTTGGCTGAAAATGGCAGGATCAACGATCCAGCCCGCTTTTCAAGGTCGTTGCGGAAAGTCTTATGACTTTGTGGTAGATGCATTCTCGCAGAGTCGATTATTGCGTGTGCATTAGCTCCTCCATAGCCAAAAGAATTTACACTGATTCTTTCCGATCCTCCTGTGGGCCATGGTTTTAGGCCTGTGACCACTTCCATATTCCGCTCGTCAAGTTTCAGGTGAGGATTCAGGTTTTGGATACCAATCGTAGGAGGGATGACCAGATTTTCAAGAACAAGCGTAGATTTTATGATGCTAGTGAGGCCACTCACAGCTTCCCCGTGGCCAAAATTAGTTTTCACGGAACCAATTGAAAGTGATACACCATTCTTGGGGACCAAGCATTTCGAAATTGCTTCCACTTCGATGGGATCTCCCACCGGAGTGCCAGTACCATGAGCCTGATACAAATTAGAAACAATAAATGGAATACTTATCATTTCTCATACCTCTATATAATAAGTCTCATCGAGTGGCAGTTCTGCTGCAGCATAAGCCTTTCGAATCACAGCTTCTTGACCATCTTTATTTGGTAGTGCAATACCAGCGGTATGTCCATTACTGTTTGTATAAACTTTGATTAGTAATTCTGAGGAAAATTCAAGAGGGTGTGAAAAGTTTACCTATTTACTGCTGTTCCTCGAATGATGGAACGGACGGGATCTGTTGCTTTGACAGAATCTAGTCGCTTGAGATATAATGCTGCTATGCCCTCTCCCCGTCCATACCCATCAGCCGAAGAATCGAATGTATGTGATATCGATGTGCTTGAAAGAACGCCAGCTTTCGTCATTGCAATGTAAAGTTCTGGCGATTGGACCAGATTTGCACCGGCAACAATCGCCGAATCACATTCGCCAGCATTCAATGCAGCACATGCGACGTGAAGGGCATATAATGATGAAGAGCACGCCGTGTCAAGAACGAGACTCGGCCCATGAAGGTTGAAAGTGTGACTGATGCGGTTTGCCAGAATCGTAGGCCCAAAACCCGTAGAACTATACCGGTGATAGAGGTCCGGATCTTTTGCTTGAATGTTTACGAAATCAGCGGTAAAATTTGCAACATAACATCCAACATTAGCTCCAGAGACTTCGTCTAATGTAACTCCAGCACTTTCAAAGCACTCATAAACAACCTCTAGTAATTGCCGCTGCTGGGGATCCATGTATTTTGCCTCCAGGTTGTTGATTCCGAAGAACGAGTTGTCAAATAAGCGGACATCTTCTTGAAGGAAGTAGCCCCCCTTTCCATTGATCGTTCCCCGTTTATGAGGATCAGGATGGTAGAAAGCGTCTACATTAAAACGTGATCTGGGGATTTCGCCTAGTGCTGACCTCCCATTGGTCAAAAAGTCCCATAGTTTAGAAGTATTGGTGACACCACCAGGTAAGCGGCAGCCTACATAAAGTATGAGATTTGTTCATTCGTTCAGTCAAAGGTACTTACTCATGCCAACAAGTGCAATAGGCTTGCTAGTTGCAACTGATGGAGCCATGGTGATGAAGAATGATAACTAAACTCGAATGTTCGTCATTGGTTGTGTGATCTGATCTTAGAAATATAGTATCAAAGATATACAATGCACACAATTTGCAACAAGAATGTTGAAGAAGTTTGGTACAAGGCTGTTCAATGTGTAATCCTTGGTCGATTGAGCTAATAGCTTCAATTATACTTAGCTTCAGTTATGCTTACTAAGAGATACATGAATATACGTACTGAGGTTGAGTAGGTGTCAGCGGCGAATAGTGCTTCGCATTCACCTCTCCTTCTAATGACGATTGATGGCTAAGTAGAGGCCTTCCGCACAAGATGAGATTCACATGCTGAAGAGGCTCAACAGGCTTGATTTATGATGTATCGGTCAAGCGGCTTCGTAGCATTAGCTAAATATGACATAGGTCACTCAATATGCTTAATTTACAATACACCTTGTCTGGCTACAGTGCCCTCTAATCTTCAGCCAGTGTTTCATCAAACTATATGGCGTGCATGTTTCCAAATCTAGTGGGGACCTGATCTGGACACTAGTAATACTTGTAAGTTCGAAGGAATCCGTCAGCCCCCTTACTAGAGTGCCCACAAATTTTGGGCTATTTACGCCCCATAGATGAGCCAGTACGACAATACCTTAACCTATTACGCTCTGCTGTGCCTCTTGATGAAACGTACGGAAGCTAACGTTTGTCTTATCGGCTCTGTTCATAGGTCAACAAGTGTGTATCATGCCTTTCTAGGATATTAGTCCGAGCCTTCCATCATGAATTAAAATGGGTCGGCTGCATGTGATGACATTAACATCAAACATTCTCCAGCTCATAACCTTATTGGTAAGGCGCTCTGTTGCGAAGCTTGGCGTTCGCTCTCGGAAAGCTCTACGCTCGCGGCTTTTATGTAACCATGATGTGCATAATGTCAGACCAATCCTAGTGTTGTGGCGGTTTTTATCTCTCTGGTACAATTTTATTACGATTTAACTCTCTATGGGTATCTTTTGTGTATTTGGGTAGATATAAAACGACTAATTAATTGGTAGCTGGCACTAGAGTTTTCGTAAGTTTACTGCTGGCACGAAGCTTAGGTCCCCATTTGAACAAAATCCATGGAATGGGCATCAGAGCCACCGAAACAAAGGCGAATACGCTTGTAGCCCATCCAACTCCAAGGTTAGAATACACTGGACTGCCATAAGTAGTGTAATTATTGCAATCAAGCGGCAGGCGTTTTGGGAGGGAGGACCACTTACTTGGATGTATGAATAGCGGGAAAACCGCCGCAAGGATATATCTAAGAAGTGACGTAGCTGCTACTGCCGAAGCACCCATTAGGGCTTCGTAGACATCGAGAAGATATAGCATCCCACTCATCTGATAGTTTTTGTTAGTTCATTGTTAAGAGATAGTGAGAGCTCTTGCTTACAAACACGCATAGATTTCCCCACGCAATAAAAACAGCTGCTATCACAGAACTGATCCAGTGGATGTCATGTCTAGCAGTCCAAGCATACCAAAATAGTCCTACGGGCAACAAGACAGTTCCCAACATCGCGGCATATAAACGATATTCAGGTGGTACAAGACCACCGTTCCACTTGGAATTGGAGGCGTGTAGCTTCTGATACCATAGACGATCTATCAAGATCACGGACAAGCAGCCCATTATACTTCCGATAGCAAGTGATATGAATGTTAGACCAGTTTGTTGAATGTCAAAGCCATACACAGTAGAGTAAACGAAAGGAAAGGCCGCAAAAAAGGAATACAGCACACCAAAGTTAAACGCGATGTAGATAGACCACGCAATGACAATAGGCTCCGTGAAAAGCATGTGGATAGGCCTTAAAAATGTAATGTAGAAGACAAGCTTCAATGCAGCTAGTCCAGCAGGTCCTGGCGCGACTTGGCTCCCCTGAGCTTTGGCGTGACGCTGGAGAATAGTCTTTTTGTAGGTCTCTCTCATGCCGAGAGCGCAAGTGTACGTAACGACTGCAAAAAACAGGATGATCCACTCTGTCCAGCGCCATCCTTTTTTGGCAACAGCGAAGCCACCTATGAGAGGTCTACTAGTTGTCAGGCCACAGTTTGAAGTTCGAAAGAATTTGCGCAAAACCTACCCAAGAGCGGGTCCAAGATATGGACATAATGCAAAAAGAGTGGCCATGACAGCTCGTGACTCCGGCTTCCAAAGATCAGCATTTGTACCTGCTCCCACGACGAGCGGCGGGCTGCCGAAGATGCCGGCAAGTAAACGGCACGCAATAAGGCCCCCAAACGTCTGTGCCCAACCCGCTCCTAATATGAAAAGAGCAAACAAAGGTAGCGAGATCAGATAGGTCGCTGTTCTACCAAATCTCTCGCTCAAGGGAGCAGCAAGAACCGGACCAAATCCCAAGCCCAATGCAAAGAGCGAAAAGGGCAGCAAGGCAGCAGCTTCTGAGACGTTGAATGTCTGCATGATTTCGGGTACCGCTGATGTGTACACAGATGAGGCAAAAGTTCTGAGATGTCGTAAATTAGAAATGCTAGAGTCTCGAGTGGAGGGTGGTGCACGTACATAACCAAGCCAAATGATCCTGTCAAAATGGTATGGTACACTCGTTTTGCCATAGACCAGTTGTAAGGATTTCTACTATCCTGCTCCCAGTCGATCTCGACAATTGGCTTTTCGTCGTCTTTTTGGAGTGGCATTTCGGTATTAGATGCGAGGCCGCCGCCTTCAGGAAGGTCGCTAGAATGAGTAGAGGTTGCGTTTCCAAGTTCTTTATGCTCATTCTCGATTTCATCATTACTCTCAGGGGCACTCTGAAATGCTCGATCCTCTTTGTCGTCCAATGCCATTGTGGTGAGAAGAGGGTAGCGTTCTGCAATAGCAAATTGATGATTGAGATGCCAGTCAATCGCTATCCAGAAAGATATAAAATGAGATTTCTGAACTCGGCAAAGAAGATGAAGTTACATGACATTGCGGAAAATGAATGATCGCGCTTTCTCCTTACCCACTCTACCCTACCTTGGTTCAATTCGTGCACTCGCACTAGCATTCAAGCTTATTTTATAAGGAGTCATTTGGCCCCTTATGCTCGGTGCTTAGATTTCATTTGTGCGGCGATCATATTGTTAGGTTGCAATCATCTGCAGAGTCTGTGTTATTGAAAACAAATGACCCAAGCAAGTACCCCACGAGGAAGTAACAACACGAGGGACAAGTGTCTTGCGCCATTGGATATTGTTGGCTGACCCGTCATTCTCCGCCCCTACTAAGGTGGTTGAGTCTAGTTCATACGATAAGCTCTGTCCGCGCTATGACATTCTGCAAGTCGGATTTTGTCGCCATCTTTGTTCAAGGGTCAGAGTAATCTACTAACGAGAAAAGTAATCGGTGGCAGAACGGAGCCGCGCGTTATGCTTGCTTCGTATGGAACGCCGCTGATGTCTGGTTCTTAAGTAAAAATAAATTCCCTACCCGTCTACGTCTCGAGGGAAAGCTGAACAGCACTTCCAATTCCGCCTATATCCGCTACTTTTGATTATATATATACTAATAAATATTTAAGATTTAAGATTCTTGACAGTTCCTAAAAAGCTATAGATACAGGATTCGGCGTGCTATTCCACGGAGCCTTATTCGAAGAAATCCTGGTTATTTGCGCCCAATTCCCGGGGTCTTTCATTAACTCCGGACAATAAGATTACCACTGCAGATCTGAGAGCCTGGTAATATAGACTGACAGGCAAAGAGGGATGTTTCAAAAATTCAGACATGGATTTCCAGAAGAAAGTACAGAATTTCCCCACACGCCCCCGAACGGAAAGCAGTATGTTATCTCCTGATCCTTAGGAAAAAGGCCAATAAGCCGTAATCATGCTTTGTAAAAACGGTGATTTCTATCCTTGCCAAAGCGTAGTGCAGCCTCCACTTCGGACTACAGTGCCACCCGTGGCGCACTTCCCGATATTCTGTACTAGATGGCGTATCGGCACAACCAATTATCCTCACGATTCGCGGATGGAAAGGCACAACTCGTGTATGTGCCGCACGGGTGAGCTGACACTGTCGTGCATTACGCATTACTCATCTAGCAAGTAATTGTACAGTACAACGTTGAAATACGCCGCATCCGAAGTTCACAACTGTCCGCGCCAGGCGCCATTTGTAGCGGGTATGTCAAATTTATGGGCGCGTAATCTTACCGCTTGGGGCGATTGACAGCCAAGGGTAAATGAGTCAGCTGGACTTGCAGAGCACAACGCTGAGTGGTGAGTCGGTAGCGTTCCGGATCTAGGTCGCTACACTTTTCCTGATTGATCCTTTAACGAGACGCAGGTAAGGCTTAAATTGACCGTGCCTCGCACTCGCTTTGTACCACTGTAATCATCAGACGATGAGAGAGTTGCGTGAGAGGTACTTTGCTGATAGGCGCAATCACTACGCCGTAGCCTTACAGTTCACTCGGCTCCAACTGCAAGCTCAGTCACTTTTCCCAAGGCGACCTTGGTCGGGTCCATGTCCGTTATTCCGGATATAGCTGAACGTGGTACTTGCATGGCCTCGCATGGCTGCGCGTGGCCTCGCTCACGAAAAGCCTTTGGGGGCGGGATCGTCGCGATTGAGCGGCGATTCGTATCGCTGCTATGATAGGAGAGGTCGTGGTCCTCCTTCTCGATCTGCTTTGTGTTTTGTCCCCCAAACTTTGTGAATCTACTAACTGTAGCGGAGATAATACTTCAAAGAGGCTTGGATGTGAGTGCCTAAGGTAATGCCTCGTGCAATCTTATGCAAAATACCCCGCTCAAGATGTTGGTTCCAATGAGCTATGTCTATAAATGTTTCTCAAGAACGTGGTGTCGTCGACGCCCAGTTCAAACTACCACTCAGCCAAGTTCAAAGCCTCAAGTAGTTCCAAGATGAAAGTATACGTCTATGATAACGAACCCGTAGGCATTTACTATTCGGGCCGCAATAGAAAGCTGACAATCTCGATCAGGGCGATGGTCGGCTCCCACATGATTCGGGTGTGGAGCTCTCAACAGATGCTCTTGCACCGCTGGGCATAACTTACTACGACTTGCCCGTTGGCTCTCCCACGTCAATTGAGAAATTAGACAAAATTGCCACAGAGCGTGGCTATTCGCACCGTGATGAAATCGCCATCTCCCCCGAGACGATGGGCCCCGTTTATGAGCCCATGATACAGAAGTTTTTTCAAGAACATCTTCATCAAGACGAGGAAATCCGCTATCTCCTGAAAGGAGGGGGCTATTTTGATGTTCGTGATGCCGAGGACAAGTGGATTCGGATGAAGTGCGAGCCAGGAGATATGATTATCCTGCCGGCTGGCATCTATCATCGATTCACACTCGATGAGACTAACGCAAGCAAATCCTTAGTAGTGTTCTCATGGCCACGAGCTGACCTGTCATGCAGTATGGTGGCGCTATGAGGCTGTTCAAGGACAATCCGAAGTGGGAAGCTCTGGCCCGAAGTGCGGAGACTGATGAAGATGAACATCGTAAGAGCTATCTTCTTGCGCAGAGCAAGGGCTTCAAAGCCTGAGTACAGGTATGAATCCGAGCTTCTTGGCCCTCTGCGGCGAAGCAGGTACTGTACAAACAGGGGTAGTTAGTAGATTGATAGGCAAGCTACTTTCTATGTTTGATAACTTTATTTATATCATGATAGTAAGCCATCCGTGCCACTTATGAAAGATGTGAAAGTGTGCCCACCTGTGTCCGAGAAATTGAACATGGTACACACCTCCGTCTACTCTCGTTTTCCCCTAGATGATATATGACCTAGTAAAAGTAGCCCACATGGCGGCCCGTTACTGCTGCACGATGCGTTGTGTGGCATTGCCCAGCCACGAGCTTTCATAGATTAGCTTGCATAATGGTGTGTAGCATACGCTATAAACATTCAGGTACGTGGACGAATTTAGAGTAGGACAGCATGCTGCATCCTGCGGGGTTTCATCGACGATCCCATGGGGAAACAACTTCCAGCAACTGGGTCGTCTTGATACTTCAAGAAGAACTTCCTCCAGCTGAGCTGATTAACCATTGCATGATCTAACATCCGGCCTCGTGGAAGATTGAACATTGCAGGAAACACTTTATCCGCGCAAACCAGCGAAATCATTTGAACCTGGCGCACCAATGTCTTTGATCTTGTTCCCAACGCCAGATTACCCAGGAGTTGATCCTAACGCCAACGATGGCCCCATGATACTTGCTGTGTCTGTGATCTTCGTTGTCATATCCGCAATCACGATAGTCCTTCGCATGTTCTCCAGATGGTGGACCAAAATCGAATTCTGGTATGATGACTATCTGATTCTGTTTGCTGCTGTAAGTTCCCAGAGCCTGACCAACTCCAATGAGACCTACCTGGACAACTTGCTGATTACACGTGCGCCAGTTTTTCACTTGGACTTACTCTTCTATCAACATCTGGGAAGTTCAGCGGAACTACTATGGCCAGCATATCGGTAAGGTCGACGTTGTGCATCTCATGTCCTTCGTGAAGGCCTTGTACGTGGGGTCCATATTGTACCCTGTGTGCTTGACCTTCAGCAAGCTTTCTCTGCTTGCCCTCTACTGGAGAATCTTTCGAGTCTCATCGGGGCGCATTCCAGTCATGGTCGCATGCGCGGTAAACATTGCTTGGATGGTTGCTGCTGTACGTTCGTCCACTCCGTCACGACAGCTATGAGACTAAATACCTGAGCACAGGTCCTCGTTGGCATATTCATCTGCATACCCGTCGAGGGGTTCTGGAACGCCACGATCAAAGCTAAATGTGTCGACTATCCTGTTTTCTTCATCTCAAATGAAGCTTTCACAATAGCACTTGATCTCGTGGTCCTTATGATGCCGGTGTACTTCATTTCTTCCATCAAAAGATCCTTTGGTCAGCGAGTCTCAATCAGCAGCACATTCCTCCTTGGTTTGATGTGAGTGGTGTTACGAACCGAAAAACTCAATTGTATGCTAATTCTGAAACAGTGTCACTATAGTATCTTGTATTCGCCTCTGGAGACTGGTTCGTGCTAAGGGACTTCCTGGTTTTGATCCTACCTGTACGTATTCTCAGAAGTGCGAAAATTTTATCGTGGCTAATCAAGATTGCCAATAGTTGATAATGTTGATGCGGGCTTGTGGGGGGTCATAGAACTCAATCTCTGGGTTCTCGTAGCGTCAATTCCCACGCTAAGGCCGCTTATCGGGAAAGTTGTGAGAGACAGGAAAGAGGCTAGCAAGAAGACTGGATCTTCCCGCACCTACGAGATGGGATCCTCCCAAAGGACATTGAGAGCGAAATTTAGCCGCAAGGGCAGTGAGGTCCCTTCATCAGATAGCCGTGATGCTTTACCCTATGCGGGTCAAAAGATGCACGGATATTCTCAAGAATCGGAGAGGAAATATGCCAATGCGGTTTGAAGCAAATCTTTCAGCTCATGTAATTCTGGGTCATGCAATATGTATTGATTGAACAAATTCAGATATAACAGGTCTGTGAAAGTTTACTTAACCAAGCTTCTTGACAATTATCCCGTGTACTCTGCCTCCGTGAGAATAATCTGTGGTGGCAAGTAAGCCACAATTCATTTGCAGTGGGCATTGGCTTCATTCTGATGTGTATCTTCATTTACTCGATTGGACTGTTGAGCATAAAAAGATTGTAAGTGGGGTTTGAGTGCTTTCAACAAACCAGGGAAAAGTTATTCCCTCTTTCAATCCGCGGTTCTGAGATTATTGCTCGAGGGACTCGACTGGAGTGCGCCGAACCATGATGATCGCTCTCAGTTCTCACAAGTAAATTTCAATATAAATGTTTCTCAACGTTTTCGAGGGATTTTGCATGCCACACAAAAGCAATAGATTGGCTCGAACGAAATTTTCTTGTCAAAGACTTGATTTTCAGCATTGATATGAGCTTTTGTCAAAAACTATTCTTCGCTAAAAGGTGGGAAGGCTTCTAAAGTTTTCAAGTGTTGACAACTCCCAGATGTCTTCAAATTTTCTTCAATTTGCCAGGCACCATCGCTAAGCTCACCAATGACGCAAGCCCGAGCCACTGTGATGGACTTCAACAGTCTGAACATGGACAGTATTACGCTACTGACATAGCTAGATCATTCGCCCTCGTCGACAGATATCCTAGAAGGTCGTCTAGGATGAGGTGTTCAATATCGACTTGATAATGTCTTCAGGAAGAGGGCCCACGGACCGAGTATCATGGTAGAACAGCAGGCCCACTAGCAGTCCGACCCACAGGAGTAGCACATACTAGAGGTTTTCGAGAGGCGAAGCCAGCCTTGCCCCGCCCAGGAGCCGAAAATGAGATTGCTTCACGGCATGGGCTATCTTATCACAACCACAATTTAATCTCCATTCGAGTGGTTTAGTGTTTAAAGCGGTACTGTGCATCTGTCTACACCGCAAATGTTTCCAAAACCAGAGATCTTTACCTTATAGTATTTGTAGAACTTGAGGGGAACATATTGCCAAGCTTGTCCCCGACGTGCAAGAATGTGAGACTCATCACGAGGTTCATTGTGGGTGTTTAACGCAAGCCAAATAAACTTGGAAAAGGCCGGTGGGCCTCTTACTACCACCGATTTAGATGATATCCACTTTGGACTGACCTCGGTCTTTCATGAGATACCTGAAGAACCGTCTACTCACGACTATAGAGACCATGATCAACGTGTAATTGCTTGGCTCCGCTGAACTGGCCGTGAAGAAACGTGCTCCAATGTCTACATCGTCGCTGGACGTGGGACCGCCAGCGTCCTATAAACCCACGAAAGAGCGTGCACTGCAGCTTATCTGATGCCATCCGAATCTCCTTCGCTTGCAGATCCGGGTAAGCCAACGCCAAACCCCGCAACGAGGAGGGGTGAGGAGCACTAGGGCAGCGAATTTTGCGAGGTGTCGGAGTCCTCGAAACCCACCCCAGCCACATGGCAAGCAAACACCAAAAGCTTAATTCGACGTGCAACGAGAAATGTGCCCATGATAAAAAGATGGGATACGTGAAAACAGCATCACACTATGCTGAACAGACTGTGTACTAACACTCGAGATCTCCCAAGGCCGAACCGTACAGTACAGGAAAAAACATACTCGACTAGAGCATGTCGTCCACACATCAGACTTATCAGTACCAGATTCAAGCTGTGAGCCCCATGGCTGGATATTGTTCCGCGCATGAGGAGAAGGAGAGAAGATCATCTCACGTCGGATTGTGGGGAGCTCCACCTGCATGAGACCATCAAGCGAAACTTTGCGGTCGTGTTGCTGACTGCCGCTGCACGACGGGTAAGGCTTCCCCCAGCAGCGCCGACACACCTGGCGGACATGAAGATATAAAAAAGATTCGCCCAAGTGTGGGGATTGATCTGCTGTCTCGGCCGAGCGAGAACCAGTGCGGGAGAGCGTCGTCGCAATCAGCGCAAGCAACGAGACGGGCCATCGCTGGACAGCAAAGGCGCACTCTCTGGTATCTCGATGGCGACGATGCGGCTGTCCCGAGGCATGTTCTTGGTGTCGTTGCGATGCTGGGATGCGACGCGGATGCTGCAGAAAGGTGGTGTGGTTTGGTTGAATCGGGATGGAGATGGAGGCTCTCGGCCGTCGAATCATGCCATGGGGCCACGG
This sequence comes from Proliferodiscus dingleyae, assembly GCA_003988795.1. NCBI lineage: Eukaryota > Fungi > Ascomycota > Leotiomycetes > Helotiales > Lachnaceae > Proliferodiscus > Proliferodiscus dingleyae. Next base: position 121,407 of record QYAK01000014.1, on the reverse strand, counting down.
GCTGGCTTGATCTGGCTGCAAAGTGGGAAGCGGATAGCCGAATGGGGGCTAGCCTGCCCTCGCTACCTCCATCTCGAACGATGCATTGCTCCAGCGCACTTCTCTCCTCCCTCGCCCGTCCATCAGAAGCGCTCTCTGGCATTGTCCGCTCCGTTCGTTTGCATCTGCACAGCTGCTGCGTTCAATTGTGCCTCGCTCGTCTGGAGGCAGTCCGCGCTGGCAGCTTCCCAGAGTCCCTTGAGAGTCCCTTGAGAGTCCCTTGAGAGTCCCTTGAGAGCCAAGTCGCCCCCCTCCTCTCGGGGTACCAACCCACGCAATTATCCACGACGTCCTCCCGCCACGACACAATCACTGCTGCCGCTCGGTCGCATGCGAGAACACGATGTCTGCGGACATCGTGGTGGCCGTTCCGGCTCCTGGCCCTGCCGTGGAGGCCAACGGGCTGCATTCTCCTCCGGATTCCAATATGAAGGATGCCAGCGATAGCGAACTCTCCGATCTCGAAGATGAGCACCCAGCCCTTGTAAGCGAAGAGACCAGCGAGATCGAGCCATCTCACTACTCGGATGATGGCGTGCCGGTCTTTGTGCCGTCTATGGACGAGTTCAAGGATTTCACTCTTTTCGTAGGTTACATTCCTTGTTTTAAGGCCATTCGGCAATTGTACTAAGTCATGCGTAGATGCGTAAAATCAACAAGTATGGCATGCGATCTGGCATTGTCAAAGTCATTCCACCTCCCGAATGGAAGGCCAACCAACCTCGCCTTGACGAAGCCATCAAGACCATCAGGGTGAAGGAACCTATCAAGCAAGACATCATGGGCACGAGTGGGACATACAGACAGGCGAATATCGTGCATCAGCGATCATACAATCTGCCGCAGTGGCGCCAATTGTGCGATCAGAGCGACCATCAACCTCCAGCGAAGAGAGGGGAGCGCCGCGCAAACCATGACAGACCCACTAGATCGACTCCGAGGCCGAAGAGTGCTGCGACCCCATCAAGTGGAGGATCGAAGTCACGAAATCGGGTTCGTCCCAAAAAGGGTGGCTTAGAGAAAGACGACGAGGGGCAAAGTACACCTGATCGCCTTCCCACACCAGTCTCCCCGTCAATGAAAGCTGAGGAGGACACTGAATCTGTCAAGCTCGAGCAAGAGGATATGGATGATACCCCATCGAAGCCAAAGTTAGGCTCGAGGCAGGCAAAAGCCGTCTCGGTTTCATCTCGTCGCAAGCACAATCGCCGCGAAGCAGCTGGGAAGATTGATGAAGCCGCTTTCAAAGACTTTAAATATGACTTGGAGGGAGAGGAGTTTCCTCCAGAACGCTGCGAAGAGCTAGAGCGGGCTTACTGGAAAACACTGACGTACGCTCCGCCGCTTTATGGTGCAGACATGCCAGGCTCTCTTTTCACTGATCAGACAACGGCTTGGAACCTTGGCAAATTGGACAACATCCTCGACGTCATGGGCTCAAAAATCCCTGGCGTCAACACTGCATATCTGTACCTGGGTATGTGGAAGGCAACATTCGCCTGGCATCTCGAGGACGTCGATCTCTACAGCATCAATTATCTCCATTTTGGTGCACCGAAACAGTGGTATAGCATTGCCCAGGGAGACGCGCGACGATTCGAGGCTGCTATGAAAAGTATATGGCCAGTAGACGCTAAGGCTTGCGACCAGTTCCTCCGTCACAAAACATTCCTAATCTCTCCCTCGCAATTGCTATCAACGTATAATATCAAGGTCAACAAAATAGTCCATAATCCTGGGGAGTTTGTCATCACTTTCCCTTATGGATACCACTCTGGCTACAATCTTGGATACAACTGCGCTGAGGCTGTCAACTTTGGTTTGGAGGAATGGCTCGAGTATGGTCGCGTTGCAAAAAAATGTGACTGTGATCAGGCTCAAGACAGTGTATGGATCAACGTCCATGACCTTGAGCGCAAATTGAGAGGTGAAGAGACCGAATACGAGGAGACAGATGAAGAGGATGAAGAGGACGAGGAAGAAAACGATGCTCTGCGAACGCCTCCCGACAGTAGTGGTGACACAAAAACGAAGCTCCCTAAGAAGAAGCGTAAGCGGCCCGTCAATGACAAGGGCAGCAATGGCAATGTCAAGAGACTACGCATTCGCATCAAGGCTCCATCAAAAGAGCCTTGTATTCTCTGCCCTAATGACATACCGTCCGAGGACCTGCTTCCTACAGAAGAAATTGGCAGTAAAGCTCACCGGATTTGCGCTCTGTACATTCCAGAGACCAATGTCGATGGTGAGACTATCACTGACGTCAAATACATTGACAAAGCCAGACTCGACCTCAAATGCAACTATTGTCGATCAAAAAAGGGTGCTTGCTTCCAATGTTCTCAGAAGAAATGCACGCGCGCTTATCATGCCACGTGCGCTGCCGCCGCTGGTGTTGCGATACAGCAGGGCGAGATCCCTGTATTTGGTGAAGACGGAACTGAATACAAAGAATGGGCCATTGAGTTTAGTTGTCGCTTTCATCGTTCCAAGCGGGATAAGAAGTATGATGGAGATGCTCTTGAAGACAATGAACGTCTTCGGAAGGCTTGTGCAGAGCTCAAGGTTGGTGAAGTCTGCCAGGCTCAATTCTACAGAGGTGATATCTTCGCTGGTGCGATTGTTGAGAATCGCTCAAGCGAGGAGATTGTTTTGATCGATATTCTTCCAAGAGGGTATGCCACCTTTCCTCCCAAATCTCTCCGATCGTCGACATATAATTTGACTGACTTTTCCCTAGTGACCGTGTCGAAGTTGAGTACAAATGGCTTCTTATTCCTGATCCAGCCGATTACCATCTACCCAAGCCATCCGCAAACGCCATCCCGATGCCGAAATCTCGGAAAGACAAGCAATTACTCAATACAAGCACGCGAAATCAAGCCGATGATACTCCACGTACTGATGAAAAATTTGTTGAAGGTCACACCTGGGCTGAATTCAAAAGGGAGAACATACCAAGGAATGCAGCACAAGTCAAGATCGATTTTACCAAAGAGAACCAGATCTGGCATTATCTCGGTCGCACTTCTACTGAAGCGAAGGCTCAGTATACAGAAGATCTCTCTAAGCCACGCTACAATCCAAAGGGCAATTATCTGGATACGCTTCCGAGACCCGCGCCTCTCCCACCGCGCCCATCCTTCTCTGCCTCGTATCCTACGAACAGAAGCCAGCAAGTTTCGAACACTCACAAAGCTCAAAGCAGGCCATTCACGCCTACCAACTTCAGTAAATCGGATAAGCCGTACGCCTACAAACCTCGTACCGCTGCTGATACGTATCGAGTCGATCCACAGGCTTATCAATCTCAGCAAAGCTTCCTCCAGCGATCAGCTCCGTCAGCAGCTCCTTATAACTTTGGCACTGATCCTCGATATAGCTCGGCTGAGTCTCAATCTTCGGGCCAATTTTTAAATCAGTTCCCTAGGCCTGTAACTGCTAGTCCACTTGCCCCACCACCTGTTGGACCTCTTGCACCGCCGCCCCAGTATCGACCTCAACATTCAGCAGCTACCCCGCCAAAACCTAGTACCCCTTTCAGTGGCAGAGCCCCGCAAAATTCACGACCCAATCCTTTTGCTAAATACCCTTATCTGCAAAAGGAGCACAATAGGTCGCCTTTGGAGTACAAGAGTCCTTATAGGCCTGGTGGAGGCTTCATGAATGGTTATCAAGGGAGCCTGGAGAAGCACCTACAGCAAACATTATTCCAGAAGCCTAGGAGCTCGAGTCTTTCAAATCATACAGTCTACAGCGGTTTGCGAACCTCGTATCCTCCGAATTCAGTGTCGCCGTATTCTGCTTATGGTTCGTCATATTCAGCTCGTGACAGTATACCAGCGATGTCCAGTCGTCAGCTGCCTCCAAATCAACAGTCAGTGTCTGGAACACAGAACACCTGGGAAAAGAAAGATGCTTCGCAGCTTCATCCCGCCATTCGACAGGAATATCATGCACCGCTCTTTCATCATCAATACATACCACGTCAATCACCAGCTCAACATCAAACCTCGTCTGTACTGCAACCTCCGCCGATGTGGGACAGACAATCTTATGCACCTAGCCCAGTGCCGCAAACACAGCAGCCAGGCCAAGTACAGAAAAATACTGCACCAACATCTGCTCAGAAGTCACCCTCACCACCACAGCAGATGCAGCATAACGACCAAGGGGGATCTCTCTCAGGCCACGCTACGCTTCAGACTGCTCCAGTCCATCCGTCGCGACAACATCATCAGTCTTCACCGGTAGAACGACCATCTCCGGCACTATATCCGAATCGTACGCCTGCCCAGCCTACTCAGCCGCAGTATCGGCGTTCCACCTCCCAACAGCCATTGACTTCTGTCGCACAACAAGCAAACCAGACTCTAGTCAACGGGAGCCAAGGTCAACGTACCCAGCAGCTAGAAGGTGATGAGAATACGCCCGTGTACCCACATCAACAGTATTTCCAAGAACTCAAGGTACCAGCGCAAGTTTTGCAGCCACGGGGCTCTATCTCCAGGGCCTATGAACCCGCTGATGTCCCGGCGGACTCGACTTCGATTGTTGAGAGAATGATTGCAACTCTCAGGAAGGCGAAATAGTGGTACCTCACCTCACTCGTCATGACGGAATTCCTGGGCTGACTACGAAGCACAAATTTGCGGGGCGTTTTGTTTTTGTTGAGAGGAGCATGGGATCACTAATGAAAATGACGCCTCTGATGTCTTGGGCAATGGTTATGGCTACACATGGGAAGGCGCTCGGGCTATTTCTAGGCCAATGTGCATCATTCATATTTTCATCTCCTCGCTCTGGGGGCACAGACTGGCGTTCTGGTACATCTTGGGGCACTTGTCTTGTTTTCGGCATTTGAGTTTCGACTTTGTCTGATTCTTCTAGATCTCCTTCACTGCACGTATTGCAGGCTCAGCTTAGTCATGGAAAGCCTGAGGTGCACATGGAAGCTTTGTGGATCCCCGGTAGTTGCTGTGGGACAAGGTGAAGAGAATGGTTTGGAGATGTATATTAGTCTAGTTTCGCGCGTGCGACGCAATGCGACTGCATATCGTTACAATGAACATCATCAGTCAATTCTCCTCTTGGGTCCATCAGTAACCGACTTATGTGACATGGAGATAATACTATCAACTCTCAAGTTGCGAATAAGATTCGCGCCCTCAAACGTGATTATAGTGTCGTGCTCAAACAACCGGGAGAGGTCGAGAATGATGACTCGTGCGCCTCTCATCCATCTGCGTTCAGCTGTGGACGGCTTATACGAGCGCGACTCTGAGTAGTGTATTGTCCTATGGCATACCCCGCTTTCCCCAGCCGCAACCCCGAGTCAGCCAAGCCGTGCCAATCTTGGCCGCCCCGCTACCACGACGACGTCCTCCCGCCTCCCTCCCACGCCGCAGTATTACATCACTTTCCTTTCTTAGACAACTTATCTCATATCAGCAGGCGTAAGAAGAGATGGCCTTACTTAGCCTTATGCAATGAAGAGATGTATTTCTTGGTTCCTTTTCCGTGACACTACATCAGTTGGGCCTGAGCTTGAAAGACCGAGTCAGCGTGAACATGCTTGTTCCCACTCAAGAAGCTCGATATCAGGTCGTGCTACCCCTGTGCCAGCGCTATTTATGTGGTACCGCGGTCCCTAAAGTGAGGGGTAGATAGTCGAGAGAGGAGGCGTTCGTGTCAGCTCTTAGCTACATACATAGGCTCGAGATAATTGCATATAGAGACATCTCGCTGACTACCTGCTTTGCGATTCTTACTCCTTCCTCTTCCTCCCATTGTGACAAATATCTTTATTCCTTTCTCCTCCAAATAGAGATTCAAATTGTACCTGCCCTGATCCAGATATCTTGCGACACAAAGACTGGAGCACAATGTCGACATACAATGACACAGTAGGTGAGGTCGATATCGTCTTCGCGGGCGGCGGTACAGCCGCCTGTGTTGCTGCTGGGCGATTGGCCAAGGCGAACCCTGATCTCAAGATCTTACTTGTTGAGGGCGGGAGGAACAATTACCAGGATCCGACTGTCACGAATCCGGCCGTCTATCTAAGCCATTTGGCGCCCGATAGTAAGACTGCTTTGGTAGATATCTTTCCTCGCCTTCATGTCCATCCTTTTTCTCTTCATTCGCTCGGCATGCTGATTAAATGATCATTTACAATAGTTCTATAAATCGAAAGCATCTGCACACCTCAATGGCCGTGAAGCGATTGTGCCAATGGGTGGAATGCTAGGCGGCGGCTCGTCTATCAACTTTATGATGTATACACGTGCTCAGGGTGCCGATTTCGATTCCTGGGCCACCCCAGGTTGGACTGCTAAAGATATGATCCCGATATGCAAAAAATTAGAGACGTACCATGGGAAGGACGAGACGACCGACAAGTCCAAGCATGGATATGAGGGCCCAATTCATATCTCCGATGGAGGTTATAGAGGCAAAAGCGAGAATGATTTTGCGAAGACAGTCCAGGGTATGGGGTACAAAATGATTGAGGATCTACAGGATTTCGAAGGCATTGGAGGATTCTCGGCATGTGCACCCAGGTGATAAGGAGGGAGATCTGCTAATAAATAGTATAGCACTGGGCGAGGTATGTCAGTCCAGAAGGTCAGAGACAGGATGCTGCACATCGATACATCCATCCACTCCTTGAGTCGAAGCAATATCCCAATCTCCACATTCTGCTCGAGGCCAAGATTATTCGTGTTCTTTTCGATGAGTCTTCACCACCACGTGCAATCGGTCTGGAGTACAAATCAAATGATGAGCATCAACCCAGTCTCTCATTATCCAAGCCGATTCCTAAGGTAGTGAAAGCATCGAAGCTCGTTGTTGTTACAGCCGGTGCTCTGGGCACGCCACAAATCCTGGAGCGCTCAGGAGTCGGGAACCCAGAGATTTTGAAGAAGCTCGATATTCCAGTTGTGGCAAATGTTCCAGGCGTTGGAGAGAACTATCAAGATCATCATTTGCTTCTGTACCCATACAAGTCTTCCTTAAAGCCGGAAGAGACATTAGATGGCATCCTCAGCGGACGTAAAGATTTCGTCAAAGCCCTCGAAACCAAAGATCCCATGCTAGGCTGGAATGCAATTGGTACTTTGCCGCTCTTCCCATATTACTTCCCTCGTCCCATGACTTACCTTTTTCTCAGATATATGTGCCAAACTCCGACCCTCAGACGCCGAAATCGCAGCACTCGGCCCAGAGTTCCAAGCAGATTGGGACCGAGACTTCAAACCCTATCCAACCCGTCCACTCCTACTCTGTGGCGTCGTCAATGCCTTCCTTGCTGACCCATCTCTGGTCGATCCTGGGCAGTATATGACGATGGGCACCTACACAGCGTATCCATACTCCCGCGGTTCCATCCATATAACTTCGAAAGATGATGTGCTGACGGGCTATGAATTCGATACAGGATTCTTGAACCATCCAAGTGATATTAAGAAGCAGTTGTGGGCATACAAAATGTCTCGAGAAATCGCTCGACGACTACCGTACTATAACGGTGAATTAGAATTAGGACACCCCAGATTCCAAGAAGGATCGAAAGCCGCTTTGAGTCCAGGGAAGGAGACGGTGGATGCGGATATTGAGTATAGCAAGGAAGACGACGAGGCGATCGAGGATTGGATCAGGGGTAACTTAAACACAACGTGGCATAGTTTGGGGACTGCTAAGATGGCACCAAAGGAGAAGGGCGGTGTCCTTGATGCGAGCTTGAATGTGTATGGGACTAGTGGACTGAAAGTTGGGGATCTGAGTATGGTGCCGGAGAATGTGGGGGCAAATACTAATAATACCGCGCTTGCGATCGGGGAGAAGGCCGCAATCATTATCGGAAAGGAGTTAGGTATTGAGGTTTGAGGGATGCGAGTGTAAGACAAGAATCACTTATTCTCTGGCAAGATCTAGTGTTGATTTGAAATCGAATCATCTGTTTTATCCTTTTGATGGCTGTTATCTTGGGCCTCATCTTACGTACAGACTTCACTAAGCGAGCCCCTGAGATGCGGGTTGCCTTTTGTTCATGGCCGAGGCTATATAGGCAACATTGAAATTAAATGAAGAATCGCAACGTTGGATTGCTTATTTGGTCTCCACATGATATCCAAGTAGATTTCTTAGCCTGTTTACGGTCGGCTGAAGCCGAACTGATCATTCGATATTATTTTGAGGAAAGTTCCCAAAGAAGGGTGATACGGCAATCATTATGGCTGTCTGGCTGGTATCCTTGGTTGTAAGAGTCCTTCAATTCAAGGCACATGATCTCATATAAAGTTGTGCAAAGCTAGATATAAGCCAGCCGCTTAATGCTGTCACAGTTTATTATTTCTCTTTGCCCAACGCAGAGTGGTGTTTCATGTGTAACTTCTGTACGTATTCATCGCACATTCTCCCCAACTCCAAGTCACCCATGCCTCCCAAAACGCCAAATACATACAATACAATCTCAGACCGTTCAACTACCTCCCTCTCTTCTCGTCTCGCATTTCCTCACACCAGAAAGCCGGACACGGCGTCCCCTCCTGTCCTCGCCCATTCTTCATACCGCCCAACAACCAATCTGTCAAACCCACAACTCTTGCACCAACACCCTTCTCCCAGCTTCCTCCCTCCTGTACATGCTCAATGGTGTGGCTCACAATCCTACCCTCCTCATCGAACTCAAATATAAACAGCCCGGTAAACTCCTTCGCATCATCCTCGCCCTTCCCCCCACCAAGCCATTCTGTAATCTTATCTACATTGTCTCGCGCTCCGATTCCCTTATAGAATGCTCCCACCCCTTTCCCTCGCGTCTTGCCGATCGTCTGCCATCGTACGATTAGTTGTTCGGGACGTGAGGTAGGAGGGTTTTTGACGACGCGTTCAGAAATTATGTCAAGTTTGACGTTGGAGATGAGGGGCATGCGGCCCCAGGCTATGGGCGAGGTCCAGAGAGCAGCAGAATAGGCGACGCGGCCGGAGACGGTGGGGAGGTGGGGGTGTGTGCTCGGGAAGAGATGGAGGGTGATTTGAGGGGAGAGGATTTCCTGGGGGAGAGGAGACTGTAAGAGCGTAGGAAGTCGCTGCTGTAGGGTTCTCAGAGCTGGAAGATCGCAATGTTAGTTGCAATCTGGTGTTTCAAGGGGAGGTATGCTTGCTTCTTCCGAGCTTGACGGTTCGCTCATTTGGTGGCTTGTTCGGGGTCCGGTCGCATGGACCTGATGGAATGTAGTGTGGAGCGGAACCGGTGAAAGAGATGTCTGGTAGTGCTCTAGGTTCTGATTTGATTGTTGCTGGACATCTTGAGCTGCTATGCAGAGGGTATCTCAGAGCAAGTGGAACGGGGGAGGGTAGTTTCCGGACATGTTGGCGAGCAGAGCTGATTATACTTGGCGGTGCCGACATCAGCTGTAATGCTGGAGTATGACTTCAAAAGACATTCAGAAAACGCGGGTTGGTAGATGATGAAGGTGCTGTGTTGAAGTTTTGAATTCCTGGTCAACAAAATTTCAGGGATGGGCGGGAGAAGCTTTATCGATTAGTTGCGAGCGGCTTGGTTGGTGACGGTAAGGTGACCTTCATAGGGAGAGCTTACATGCGTCAAAAATTGCTTACTCTTTTATTAACATGGTATGATATCACTCTCATGGTTCAATAAGTATAGCAATAAGTCCGCTAACACAAATCTGCTAATCCAAAGACCAAGGACCCCTCACTCGAAAGTACCTGCCATCGCTACCCCTGTTGCAGCGCAGCATAAGGAGCCGATCACGTGGAGCCTTAGCGCGAGACATCCGACGTCGTCAACCTGGCCGGCAGGCGATAGTAAGGAAACATCTCACAACTATCAAACACTCAGATCGCACCTCCCCTCAGTCGTATCTGCCGCCAACAACTCGCTCCCCGTCTCTTCAACAGCAAACCACTCGACACCATGAATCCAGAGTAGTAAGTACCCTCCAACGCCAGCCCTCATCCATTCGCTTTCCCCCTCCGAAGCCTCAGCCACAGCAGAAGCGCCTTACTGACTACTTATTCTGCAGAGCTCCCCCTTCCCAGCATGCCTTTCGACAAGAGAAACCCAGGCTCAGCCATCTATGTTCCTCGCCCTGAGTCCTACAGCAATACTAACAAAGACTTTGATGCCAGATACGACTACCTCTTCAAGCTCCTGCTTATTGGAGACTCCGGTGTAGGAAAGTCTTGCTTGCTGTTGCGATTCGCAGATGATACGTACACAGAGAGCTACATCTCCACCATCGGTGTCGATTTCGTACGTGGTGTATCTATTGGTGTTGAGCAGGCATGCTGACCGCCTCACAGAAAATCAGGACTATCGAATTAGATGGCAAGACTGTGAAGCTGCAGATTGTAAGGAACAGCCAGACACCGAAACGAGTCAATATACTTATATATTTATTTAGTGGGATACTGCTGGACAAGAGCGCTTCCGAACAATCACATCTTCCTACTATAGAGGTGCTCACGGCATCTGTGTTGTCTACGATGTTACCGATATGGACTCTTTCAACAATGTCAAGCAATGGTTACAAGAAATCGACCGATATGCTACAGAGGGAGTTAACAAGTTGCTCGTAGGCAACAAGAGTGATATGTCGGACAAGAAGGTTGTGGAATACACAGTTGCAAAGGTAGGCAATATCACATGTCCAGCATCTCTTGGCTCAGATCACATGTGCCATATGCGTCAGCTGGAAACTCCCCTGAAATACCTGGCTGACTCATATCCTCTTACAGGAGTTCGCCGACAGTCTCGGTATCCCTTTCCTTGAGACATCAGCGAAGAACGCCAGCAACGTCGAACAAGCCTTCCTGACCATGGCTCGCCAAATCAAAGAGCGAATGGGGACAACAACTGCGAACAACAAGCCAACAGTCCAAGTTGGCCAGGGACAAGGTGTGCAGTCTGGATCTGCTGGTGGCTGTTGTTAGACGTTGCCCTCTGTACTGATACGAAATAACGGATCGCTTGGTTTTCTTTCTGTCTGTGCGCATTAGAACAAACTGTTATCTGGATCGCCTCAGCTGCATCCTAACCTTCTCTATCTGGGATCTGGGAGCATAACACACACTTGCAACACGCATAGGAGGAATAGAAAGCTTAATGGACGAGATGAATTTGATCATCAAGGGGTTGAACTTGGCGCGTGGGGTGATTTGGGGACACCGGATTTTCATATTTCACTTCCTGAGTCTTCGATGCGTTAGTCTTGCGTGGTTACGTTCTATATCTGTTATTATGACGATCCAGATTGTTCATGCTATCGATCGAATTTGAGCCTTTAATCTTTGTGTCGTGCTTCCCCAGACCTGACGTGCTCAGCATATTTACCGGCTTCACACGCAACTGTACTCTTCAACGTTGCAATGGTGTTTGTTTGAACGGCTTCTGTGAAAAGTCGTTGATCAAATATGGCTCGCAAACAGCCTGGTGCCTAGCCCATTCGGCGTGGCGCTGCTGCCTTGACGCTTCAGAACTGTACCACTCGTCATTCGCATCCTTCCCACTTCATTTACATATAGACAAATTCTCTCTTGGTGTTTCCCCTCTCGTTCAGCTATCGGAGAATCAATGTAGAAAACAAGCACATGACGCCTTATGTATAAAGTTAAAGATGGCACGAGAAAATGCTAAGGTGTCACGAAGATGACCAGATTCTCGGAATCAAGAATGTCACATAGTGTACCAGGATTCAACGGAGATAGTATCCTCTTGAGCGATATAGAATGCGTGCACTCCTACACTGAATTACGAGTCTGCCCCCAAGCGCCTTTATTTAATGACCATAGACCCTGTAGTACATAAAGTCGCAACGCCCCGCATAGAGAAATATCTAAGTTATCCGCTTTTTCGCTGCCAACAAAGGAAATGCCGAGAAAGGAAGGATAGAAAGATTAAGAATCAAAATGCTAAAAGCCCAGACTTACGCTCACGTAAGTCCTAACCACTTCAATGCCTTCTTTGTCGGCCTTTTATTTCCGGATGCCCTCGGCGTCTCTGGTCTGATCCTCGCAAACCTACGTCCAAGAATCATCTTATCATATTCATCATCCTCACTATCCTCTTCGCCAATGTAGAAATTCTCCCACCCCCTAGGCGCGTTACTTTTGCTCTTCCCCGTCGCTGTGAGTTTTGTACTAGCTATAGAAGGGGCGTACCCGTGTTTCGTGCTGGCGAGATTCGGGGCATAGCTGGGTTTCATGGCGGCCGCGAGGCGCGAAGTTTTATTCTGGTGCTCTGAGTGCGGGAATGAATGGGCAGGCCCGCGATGCCGACCCAAGGGGCTGCTGGGAAACGTCGGCGTGGTTGGCGTGGGAATTGGGGGAATAGGAGGCGCTTGGACAACTTTTTCGACGATGATGGACTCGGAACCTGGCTCTGCTGTGTAGAAGCTGCTTTTCTTCATGAGCGATTTCCGGATCGTGGTGAGGAAGGTAGTTATTTCAGCCTCTGTAGCGGTAGAGGGGAGAAGGTAGTTGGCTTTGGAGAATGACACAGGGGCATTGATTTTAGGAGAGGCTAAGGAGACATGATGGGGTGGATTGAGTGGCCCCTTCTTTTCTTGTCTTCTGGCGCCTTCTCTGTCCAGTGCATTTTTGATATGCCTCGACGATAGTCGTGCAGTGTTCACGACGGAAGGTAGGTTGGCGGCAAGAGTATCCAAGATACCAGCAACCTTGAGAAGGTCGGCACCTAGGAGTCTGCGGAGGGCAAGCACTGTTCCTAGGTGTTGAGAAGGGTAGTGAAGAACCAGAAGACGCGTAGAAGCGTTGGCTGCTAAGTAAGATTCCAGTTGAGGAACCAGCAAAGTTGCTAGGAGAAGTGGATTGGCGAGAGGATCTGAGGTGCTGTGATCCCCCAAAGTGGGAGTTGAGAAGCCTCGCATTACATTGTCAATCAAGTATCTATAACATCAGTAAGCAATTTGTATTGAGACGAGACTGCTCAACTTACCTGATATCTACTCTGGCACTTCTGTTGAAGCCATCTTCCTTTACCCCGAGTCTCTCGATGTAGCCAGAGATTAGATCGAAAAAATCTTTCTTCACTCCACCTTCGTAACCAATCGCAATAATCTCATCAACGGTTCGACCTTCGGCCCCAAGAATCGCACTTGAATTAAATCTGAAAACTGGCTTCCACAGTCTTTCCATTTCAGGGGTGATAGAGTAGTAATGTTGGCTATAGCTGTTCTCGCCAGCTGGAAAGTAGATTCCAAGGACTTCTCTAAGAGAACTCTGAACACTAACTGCGTTTACAGCATTTATAGGATTGAAAGCAACATATTTATGAGCTATCTCATCACTCTGTGGCAGTAGAGACGTCGTCAGCATCTGAGGGACGTGACGCATACCAATCATTGTTTTCCTTTCGACAGGTGAGGGCCTTTGCATTTGGTAGATCTTGTCAAGATCATAAACGTTACTTTCCTGCTGTTTTGATGAGCCAGCATTGCTTGATACCACTGTCTGATAGGCCTCGTCAAGTTGTTGCGGCTTTGTAGGCAGGATAGGATAGCTTCCGTCCTTGTACGACTGAACCACTGACTCAAATATCTCTTTATACGGATGATCATTAAAATATATCACTAGGTCTTCCACTACGGGAAAGACAGGCTCAAATGTCGCTGCCGACATGCGTTGTGTAGGTTCAATGTAGAAGCTGGCAAAGGTGCTATGAACTGATCTGTGAGTGGTTTGGATGTCGGCATTCGTAGTAGTGATGATTGAGCTCCTACTAGCCATCCCCGGCACGCTGACAAACACTTGCCTTGACAGATTTTGCAAGTCTCCTCCAGGCTCGTCAGTTGCTGAAGCTAGCATATCCTGATACTGCTTCAGATCCACAGCAGATGCTGTCTGTCTAAGCGATGCAAGGCTGCCCCGAAAGTGGTTTAAGCCAGAAGCGTCGTGGCAAAGGCTATCAACAGATCTGACACGTCGGGGCCGATTAAATTCTGAGATAGGAGAGGCATTCCGCATCTCGACAATGCAAGCCTCGCCGTAGATTATGGTCGGAGTAGTTGGTACAGAATCGAACGAGCCGACTTGATAATCGAAATATTCGTCATCACTCCCTGTTTGATCGCTCCATAGAGAGGTGTCCGCTGATTGAGGAGTGCTATGAGCATTCTGGCGATCAAAGCTATCTCGTGGTGGACTGCGGCCTCGGTGCCGTATAGTCACATCAGTTCTGACGATGTCATCCCTTGGTAAGCCGAACGAATTTCTGCAAATCGCAAATCCTGGAGATTGCCTTTGACTATCCAAAGTCCGATCTGAGTCTTTCAATGATTTTTGTATATCACTCTCCACAGCTGAGTGTCGAGACAAACCGAAGTTCTGGATGTATACGCCCGAGTGTTTGTTCGGCTCCCGGGACTCTTCTTCACTAGTGCTATCTTCAGACTGCCACAGTGTCGCCTCAAGATCCAGTGAGCTTGGCGCCCTCGTCACTGTATTAATCGGGCCTTCGACACCCTCATCTCCCTGTTCTACCACAAGTTGCTCAGCTTCCTCCTGTTTCTCGTCATCTTTGATCTCGTTCCCTTTCATCAATCCGGCCACACCGTCCTCGACAATTTGATTAAAAATCGTCTCAGCCCATTCCGCATCGCCGTTCGTCAGATTATCGCGTATGGCTGTGATACATATCGTTCTTGCATGAGCACTACCCCCATTTAAAAAGACCAGTCTCGGGTGTGTGCTAGTCGAAAGTTTCAAGAACGACAGTGCAGTTTCAATTTGGTCAGAGAAGTTTGAATGAACATTACGAACGAACGATCGTGCGTTGAAAGAGTATATCTCAGTAAAAGGTGGTAAGCTTTTCGCCAAAGCGGGCAGAACAAGGATTTTCTCAGATGGTGGCAGAAGGCGTAGCTGGGTTGCAACTACTTCTTCTACCCCTTCTAATGCAACTAACTTCCCAAATTGCTGCCCTCCTTCGAAAGATTCTGGCTCCATGGTATATTGCTGGGTTTTTGGGATCATGACGCGTAACGTCCTTCGTGCTGGAATTTCATAGAGGCTCCCAGCTTTGGGGGATTTGCCCGGAAGGATAATATAAGTTCATAGCTTGGAACAATATGACCATACTTGCGAAGGAGGGTGGAGAGCCACTACGGCTATGACACAGACTTCAATCAACCGTGAGGACAGAAAGGAAGAGATGAAGCAAAGGGTTCGAGTAGCCATCTAATACAGTTTAATTGCGGAGCCATCAATCCCCCAATCGGCTTATCGCCGTGCTGCTAAGCAGCGACTGGAATGGTAGAAGACCCCGGTGGCCACAGGCACAGTTGTGGAACTTGACCTGCTATAAATTGTATGTCAAAATCCCTGAAGATTACATAGACGTGGTAGGCGGAGGAAAAAGAAATATGCCAAGCTTAGATCCAGCTCTCTAGTTAGAGCTACAAAAGCACTAATCTGGCCCAATGAGTGTAGGTATTATGGCTCAGCAGAAAGACGCTACTCCTCACAGACTCTTACTCGTTGATGGGCACACTCTATGTGTTGCCATATGAGGCATTTCCTAAGTCCTCTATGTCTTCGTTCGCATGCTCTTTGCTTCTCACAACAAGCTGAGACCCTGTGCAAGAAGCCTTACACATAGAGCCGGGGACTGATCTGAGACGTGACAAGATCGGCCATCTTAGCGCTGACATTCTGAAGAGAGGGTCCCTAGCATGGGTCCACACCGCACGAGCTATCGCCTTTCAACCGCAAAAGTGATAGAGAGTAGTCCCCTTCTGGGTTGCCCTAGGATTTGCTCGGCGCGTAAGCCGTAAGCCGTGAGCCGTGTTTTAAGATAGTTCACGAGTGGTCTAGACAGAGCTGTCGAAATGACACAACGAATATCTTCTACATTGTATAGAATATTTATTGCCCATTTGTGTCAATTTAAGATAGAGATAGTTGTAGCCTACTAGATATTCGATAGATCAGCTTCATCATGCACATATCGCAGATCTTAATTCTGTCCAGGGTGCCCTAGCTACGATCACTATGTCTGTGCGACAAACTTTATAAAGTTGCACGTAGCCAGTGTCACTTGATGAAAAACAAAGTCATTCCTTACATACGAGATCTCGTACCAAACGCTCCTTGGTCTTAAGATAATGTCAATGTATTTTTATATTGTAATTGGAGCTCATGCTATAAGTTCACTATTGGGCGTATTTAAAATTTTCACTCGCAACGGAGGTGCGCGAAGAGTCGCTCAACCTAGACAATCGAGTTTGATACTTGTCAATTTCGCCTCAAGGGCTCGGGTAGGTCGCAGGCTTGTGACCATTGATGTTCTCTATACTGTTGGTAGGCAAATCCTGGCTGTGAAGTCAGGTACCATTATAGGACGACGACCAAACCGAGGCTCAACCTCTCGTTGTTGCTACACCTATCAGCGAAGTCGCGACCCTTGAGGTACTTATGTCTATTATTAGACATCGCAGAAAGTGACATTTTGTATCCATGGAATTACGAGATTGTATTAAGCAAAGCATCAAGGTTTGAGGTCATTATAGGTAGGTGTATCGTCCCTGGCCCTCAGCTTGTCAGCTTGTCAGCTTATCTTTTCGTCATTTTATTCTCCATTCAATCTTCATGTTCATAGTCCTCTTCCGTTTCAAACCTTCTTTCCTTCCTTACCACTAGCCTTTTTTCGGTCTGCGTACACATATCATTCAGCCGCTCGGGCTCGGGGACATACTTTTTCGATAATAACCACCTACATCTTTTCAGCAGCCTGGTTAAAGACTTATACAGATCGCAGCAGAAATTACTAGACCCCTTGATCTACTATAGAAATGGGCAGTCAGTCAAAAAATATGTGTTTTCAAATTGTAGGGGCAGCCATTGGGTTGGTTGAGAGCTGCAGGGCTCCTGGCCTTTCACCGAGTGCAACGGCTGACGGACGGTGAGAGACGTGGACCTGCCGACCACCAACCGAACCGTAAAGCTATGGCACATTTGAAGCAGTCACGCTGCAAACGCATCCTCTTGGACACAGGGCCTCGCTGCAGGAAAGTCTTAAAATATATGACATGCATGCGTGTAGAGATATGTGACACTCAATCAGAGTCCATCAGATCTGCAAGCTCTGCCTCTTCTTCCGCGGTCAGTAAACTTTCCTTCGGAGCTTCATTATCTTCCGTCGCTTCTCCTTTCTGCTTTGCTTCTCTTTCCAGCCTTGCCTTGACCAGATCAGCTTTTTGGAGACTCCACGTCCTGATAGTGCCGTCTATACTAACACTCACAACCTCCTTATCCTCATCGAGAACTATCAATGCTGTCACCTCTTCATAATGACCTTCATAGACATGCCACAACTTGCCAGTTGCACTGTCCCAGACTTTGACATTCTCGTCTCGTCCAGCTGTGACTACCCAATCAGAAGTGACCGCTATTGCGCGTACATAGTCGCCATGTGTATATGAGTCTTCGGTGATCCAGCCTTTCGCTCGTGACAAACATTTGGCGGTACCATCTGCACTAGCAGTCCAGAGGTCCGTATCCTCATCTTCGCCTGTGAATAAAACTTTATATATACTAGTTTCATGCTCAAGAATTGTCTCTCGAGTAGATTTGCTTTGTGTATCGCCATAAGTTATGTCAAGTATTTGAGACCAAGCTGAAAGGCTCACACGCCAGCGCCGAATATGAGGATCACTACTGGATGATACTAGTACTATCTCCGAAGCAGTCGAATCCTCAATATCGATAGCTAAGTCTTGCAGAGCCATCATGGACTCGTTTTTGTCCCGAAGAGTATGCAGACGCTCCCCTGTTGTGGTGTCCCAAACGATAATCTTGGAGTCTGCTCCGCCAGAAATGAGACACTAGGAAGTCAGCAAAGTTGTCCCTGTTATTAACACAGAGATTGGCTCACATCCTTCCCCTCGATCTTCACACATATCACGACTTTGACGAAATCCGAGTGACCCTTATACCTTCGTTGCATCACTCTGGATTCTCTGTCCCAGCTCCAAATATCTTTATCCCAGCATCCGGCGAAAACTGTAGCTCCACCACGGCCACCGACGGCCACTGATGTCACCGGAGCAATCGGACCTCTATAAACCGTCTTGGTATCTTTCGTCTAAGAAAGTGTTAGTCTGGCTATTCCTCCGCCTGGGGTTCCTGTAATCGTACCTACATCTAAATTGACTCTCCGCACGCACCCCGCACTCTCTGCTACATAGATACATTCAGAAGACAATGGGTCAGGTTTAGCATTGAGGATCTTGGACTGTAGCGTAATAGGGTCGCCATTTTTGTTGCCTGATTTGGCGGCTTTGCGAGCTCTTGCTGACTCTGCAGCATCTGTCTGGAAGAAGTGACCTGGATCTGTGGATCTCGACATCGTTTACATTGTGGTGTTGATGAGTTCTTGCCCCTAAGGGTCTAGAGGGGCGACTTTTTTATGGCAGCATCCGAGCCCCACGTCGCGTAAAGTGGAGAGCGCGTTTCGACGCGTCCTCCAACGCAGAACCTTTACAATACCATGAGCGGATCGTACACATTCTAGACATTAAACATGGCGACAACACAGATACGGCTGCGAGGTCGGCCTGCGCATACAGCAGGTCCAACGTACCTCTCCTATACTCCAGATGGCACGAAATTGGTCACGGTCGGATCGAATAACACAGTTCGCGTGTATAAGACTGGATTTGATGGAGAACCCGATAACATTGACGACTGCCAGGAGCAAAATATGGGAGTGGACTCAACAGTTTGTTTTACACTAACAATCGCAATATAACATGCTGATCTCGCAGAATGAATTCTTTGTATCCGGCGCAGAAGACGGGACCGTCAGCTTATATTCATTCGATACTATGACATTCGACAAATTCCTCATGCGATGCTCGCTTCCGGTCCGAGATATTGCTATCTCCCATGATGGCAAATGGTGTGCTGTTGGTAGTGATGACCTCATTGTCAAGATCGTCAAGACATCAGACACGAGCTCTGTGATGTACCTTCGAGATCAGATTAAGCCTGTCAAACACCTGTCTTTCGACCCGAGCGGCCAATATATCAGCTTATCGTGTACAGATGGTCTTGTATACGTATACTCTCTCGCAAATGATGAACCAGAACTTGTCAAAAAGATTGACGGTCTTATCAGAACGGTCGAAACGGACAGTGAAGTAAGCGCGAAAGTTGTGTGGCATCCAAATGGAAGAGCATTCGCTGCTCCAACAGCGACACGGGACATCCGGGTGATGTCTAGAGATGACTGGGAGAATCAGAGGATGTTTTCAAATGGGCACATGGGCGATATCACAGCTTTGGCCTGGTCTCCAAATGGTGCAATGCTAGCATCTGCTGGGAAAGATAGAAAGATTCTCATATGGGAGAGCAAAACACAGAAGGTCATTGCGAGCCACGACTATGCAAATGTTATGGATCTGGCGTGGCATCCTACCAAAAACCTCTTGTCCTTTACCAATACAGATGGCGAAGTCTATATATTCAATGACTTTGTCCCTACAGAGCACGACGCCCACCTGGTCAAGCTAGGTCTCCAACCCGCCCCATTTATCCATGATCCTTTGTCGGAGATATCAGCGAATGCTCGGAGACCAGTCACCAATGGCCACAAAGATGTTCCCCACCGAGTCCGGCGCGGGACGCCAGACAGTTTAGATGATATTCTCGGTTCCGACATTATGGGTGACGAGGATGATTTCGTAGTTGACGATGATGGTGCCGGGTATGCACCTGGTCTGAATGGAAATGGCAAGAGACCAAATGGAGACATTAGTCTTTACGGTGGCTCAAACAAACGCCTTGCGTCCACGTGGGAGCCCCAGTATCACCAATCATTTCAGCCAGGGTCCACGCCGTGGCGCGGTGATCGTAAATACCTCTGTCTCAACCTGATTGGTTTTGTTTGGACTGTTGATCAGGATACTCATTACACAGTGACGGTTGAGTTTTATGATCACGAATTTTACCGTGACTTCCATTTCACAGATACATTCTTCTATGATAAAGCTTACTTGAACGAAAATGGAACTCTCTTTTCTTCCAAAGCAAATGACACAAATCCAGCAACGATATTTTATCGACCACACGAGACTTGGACTACGCGCTCGGATTGGAGGACTCAGCTGCCAAAAGGAGAAGACGTCACAGCAATATCCCTCAGCGATTCCTTTGTGACTGTCACCACTACAGCAAATTATGTCAGAATATATACTTTGTTTGGAGTCCCATACAGAGTATACAGGCAGAAAAGTAGCCCTACTGTCACTTGTGCAAGTTGGCGTGACTATGTCCTTACACTTGGAAACGGGCCTGTTGGTGCAGATGGCAATACAAAGTTACTTTATACCATCCAGAACATCAAGCGGGATGAGGTATGTCAGAGCGAAGACATTGTGGCTCTACCAGACGGAGAGACAATAAAAAGTGTTTTCTTTTCGGACAATGGGGTACGTAACTTCATGCACAAACACGAAAATAGGAGCTCACTTTTTCTCCAGGATCCATGTATCTATGATTCAACAGGAACACTCCTCGCCCTCCTACACTGGCGGACTCCATCTCAAGCGACCTGGGTACCCCTTCTCGACACCAGGCTTCTGTCTCGTCTTGCTTCTGGTCGCAAAACAGAATCTTATTTCCCCGTCGCTGTAGCCGACAATAGATTCCACTGTATCATCCTCAAAGGTAGCGAACAATATCCCTACTTCCCTAGACCTCTTCTCTCGGAATTTGACTTTGACATTCCTCTTTCATCACACCCCAAACCTTCTGGTGAAGAGGACGAACCTGAGAATGACGGTGACGAAGTGCGAAAATTGGAGAGTGATTATGTGTTAAAGAGCATTTTGACAACGCAGCAGCAGGATTTGTGCGAGTTTACCAAGAGTAGTCATTCGCAGCGTACAGCGCTGGCGAGAATGGAGGTCGAGATTGACAAAACACTTCTGCAGATGATGGCAGTGGAGTGTAGGGAGGGTGAGGAGAGAGGTATGCGGGCGCTTGAGATTGTAGGATTGTTGAAGGATAGGAGTGGAAGGATGATTGAGGCTGCAGGTAAGGTAGCAGAAAGATATGGCAGAACTGTGCTTGGGGAAAAAATCAGGGAAATTGGTGAGGAGCGGCTTTTGGGTGCGGATGAGGATTGAGGGCTACTTAGGCATCACAACTTGGAGTCTTGGCGTTTCTGAATGATATATAGGTAATCATTTGAAGGTCCACGATAATGAAATAATGCTTCTGTCCTGAAATACCACTTTAGACCTGTCCAGAATCGGTTTACTAAATATTCGACGCATTTCATAGTACGCAGAAGATAAATGCTAAAAAATCTCTGGAGAAGAGGTCAAATTTAAGCGCCGATGCTACAGTCTAACCCTGGGTATTGCTTGGTCAAATTGGTGGTGTGGAAGTGAAATTAAGGTACTGTACCTGACTAACCAGACTGGGAAAGCCTGTTTCCCAGCACCTTGCTGCTTCCGATGTCTCTCACATAGACAACCTCTTCAATATTTCTCAAGATCAGTCTTGCATGTACTAGACCAACGCAATTCATGGTCGATAAAAATAAGAGCCATAGGATGTCGATGGCCATGTCAGCACTCATTTCATAGATCTTCAACCTGCGAGGACCGATCACACGACTGCTGGATTTCTCAGTCTTGAGCGAAGCCTGGGACGGGAGAATCGGATGATACTTCCCATTGCAAGCTGAAAGTCGTCGTTTGGCTACCCGTGTTCCGCCATGCTGGAACGTCTGCCTAATGTATTGCGAAGTTTTCCATCACTTCAATGCAGCAATTCTCTTTGATGTCTATTGCTTGGATATGTCCGCCTATCCTCATTCATTGGCAGTGCTCTTACATTCATGCTTAAGAAAAAAGATAGCGAGTGAGCATGAGCAGCGTACAACCCTCGCTCTGGGGCATTGGCAACGACTTGACACAGTACAGTACCACATTGTTTCTCTTCGCGCCGTATTCCTGAACAGCGTTTGATATGTGTAATTTTAAATTTGCACGAACCAAGTTGATAAACTCCAAAATACTTCTATCGTTGAAATTCACAATCCTTTGAATTGTACGGCTGCCATTCAGCGTACAGCATTCAGGTGATGAAATGGTTTAGTGACCTTGTCGATCTATCACTTTGAAGCGCAGTCTTAGAATTTCAGAATTGCAATCCTACGTGGAACTGACGCCCGAGATCACTCGAAACTTTCCATAACTAGGGCTATTGGTTGATTTGCCGGACATGTTCTCTCAGCCTTAAGCCCAAGCCGACAACTTGCATGCTGCGGGGAACCTTATTCACGGCTCACAGAGCCCTACCTGATCAGCTCGTCGTATTTTCGCCTGAGATGAATAACTATGAGCCAATAGATAGCTTTCTTCATTTCACATTTTTGAAACTTGTCACGCTTCCCAAGGCTGAGATGCATATTTTCGGTGCTTGCCGTGGACTAGGCGCAACCTGCCTCCTGTTAAATCGATATCTCAGGACGGTTCATTTGTGAGTCTGCCAACACTCATGTAGAGCCTGAGCTTCGCCTCCGCCACGATGACTATGGCTTAGCAAAGGATTCTCAGGGACTGGGCTAGCTAGATTTTCTGTGCTCTGGGCGAGCAAGAAGAGAGAGTATATTAATGGGGGTAATATCTCTCTCTATTTTGCTTTTGTTTTCCGTGGCAGAAATTTGATACATAAGGAATCTCTCATTGACACACTCGTTTTACCCTGAAAAAACTAGTCATAATGCTCGCCAGTACCGTCATGACAAGCTTGCTGATCATTCACGCTACTGGCGTGTCAGCTAAAGCTGCTCCTTATAAGATTGGTTCTATGTCTGTGAACACAGCATTCGGTCTTGCGAAACGTCAAGCAGGCTACTCACCAACTCAAACTTTCTGTGGGCCGGGTGATGACTGTGCCACATCTTGCGGACAGGACTACATCCAGTGCGCCTCTGATGATGGTGACCTTCACTGTTTCGATCCGGCTATCAATGAGACATGCTGTCCTGATGGCACAGGGAGTCAGTACTCGATATGTAACCTTTCACCCGCAACGACTAACACTCTTTTCTAGACTCATGCAGCGATGGGTACTATTGCACCAAAGACACCACCGGAGATACATGGTGCTGTCCCGATGGAATGAGCCTCTCCGCATGCGCTGCTGCATACTCCTTGACCGATGTTCTCGTATCTGAGGCCTCGACGGCAGCACCAACCAGCTCTATCTCAGTCAAGCCAAGCTCTGTCTCTGCGGCAGTGAGTGCTACTACCTCTACCGGACCTATCTCGTTGTCCAGCAAGCCAACATCGTCGAGCACTAGCTCCGCCAAAATCACCCCGACTCCCGTCAGTAATAGCAGTGTCACTACTACAACAGGGCCTTTGCAGATTACTGGTGGTGCAAATATGCAGGCTGCACTTGGCTGGCCTGCTCTTGTCCTTGCTGGTGGTGCACTATTACTCTAAAGTCATTCACTTTTTCTTATATCAAGAGCCATGTGATAGTTTGTCCAATGTGGCAAGGACAAATCCAGAAACCAGGGGGCGTTGTGGAAAGTCACAATAGTTTACACGTCTTTGAGGGCCCCTTTTTCACTAGTCGTATCCTGCAAGGGTGGTTTTATAACAATTTCTATTGTCCTTTTCTGTCTCGTGTAGATCCTATTCTGTTGTCGCGGAAATCGCTTTAATTGTGGGGTGTGAGCGGGCATGGTTGTGGAGCAGAGCATTCAGGTGTCTAAGAACTAGGCTTGGGAAGAGATCCAAGTCGTATAGCAATATGAACAATCATTACAGCTACAAGGCGCAAAAAGTGTATGCGCACCAATAATTTTCGTAACGTTGTGATCGGCGATCTTTGAGACGTCACGATTAGATTTATCCGTGCCTGCCCCACCATTGCCCCTTCTTGACTTTCTTGGTCGCCTTAGATATTTCCCACTCGTCCAAACTTCATGACTTTCAAATCCTCATAATCAAATTTGCCGTTATAATTCAGTGTCCTAGGATCCTGCTCAATAGTCGAAGCATTAAAATCATTCCACAATGGCAAAGGAACCATACTCAGTGAGGTGGGGTATTCTGGCGACGGGAGGAATTGCGACAAGTATGCTTCCCTAGCCGCCAAGAATTATATAATATATTTTCATGTCGAAGTCCGCTTTGAATTGACACTGACCTTCAATTTTAGCTTTCGCAAAGGATCTTCTCACTAATCCCGCCACCCGGGATGTCACCGACGTCAAACACACAGTGGCAGCAGCAGCATCTTCAAGCTCTCAGTCTCGCGCAGAAGACTTCCTGAAAGATATCAAGGCACCTGCTTCTGCGAAAGCATACGGCAGCTATCATCAACTAGTCAAAGATCCAGATGTCGACATTGTGTATGTGGCAACTCCACACTCGCACCACTTTCAGAACACCATGCTCTGCCTCGAGGCAGGCAAACACGTGTTATGCGAGAAGGCATTTACTGTAAACGCTGCACAGGCACGAAAACTAGTCGATACGGCCAAGGCAAAAGGTCTCTTTCTCATGGAAGCCGTATGGACTCGCTACTTCCCACTCAGCATCAAGATCCGCGAGTTGGTGAAAGATGGAGTGATTGGCAAAGTAGAGCGTATCTTCGCTGACAACAGTTTCAACTCCTCTCTGGAAGATGGCGAGCTGAAGGAGCCAGATTCAAGCCGAATGGTGAACATGGATCTCGCGGGCGGCGCTCTCCTGGACTTGGGCATCTACAGCATCACGTGGGTCTTCCAGATTTTGTACTTGTGTGCGGACAAGAAAGAGAAGCCGAACGTGGTCGCGGCGCTGCAGAAATATAGGACGGGCGCGGATGAGATGACGAGCGTGATTATGCAGTGGGAAGGGAACAGGGCTTTGGGGATTGCGACGACAGGGCTGAGAGTTGCGACGCAGCCGGATGGAGAGGGGAGTCCGGCGTCAGGGCCAGCATGTAGAATTCAGGGGACGAAGGGGGAAATTCAAGTTTTTGGACCGCTGTTTAGGCCCTTGTTGTATCGGGTTATTAAGCAGGGTGGTGAGAGAGGCAAGGTCGAGGAGGTCAATTGCCCCATTCCGCAGGATAAGGAGAGAGAGGGAAAGAAGGGGCAGGATGGATGGGGCCATGGTATGTTTTGGGAGGCTGATGAGGCAGCTAGGTGCTTGAGGGATGGGAAGAAGCAAAGTGAAACATTGAGTTGGGATGAAAGCATTGTGATCATGGAGGTCATGGACGAGGCTAGAAAGCAGGGCGGATTAGTTTATCCGCAAGAGATTGAGAGCGATGTCTATGATGAGAAGAGCCCACTCAATGGGAAGCAATAGAGCTCGCAGTTGAACATAGTATGCAACTAGCATAAGTAGAGGAATACCAATATCTCAGTATATGTCTCATCCAAACAGCGGTTTACTCAGACCGAGAAAGTCACAGAGCTACTCTTCTTTTAACATTCTTGGATCTTCTACATCCATTGCCCTTTTTTAACATGGTATCCACAACATAGAGATGACCACGTTTTCGAGCATCCTTTTTCTCTATAGTCGAAGACTCATTCGAAAAGCGCTTTGTGTGCTCTTTCCGAGCTAGGATAGCCTGCTAACAAGCGTTCGCACGACCTGCGAGATGGTAATGGCAAATCGGAAATCCCAGAGGTTTCCCAGATGAACACACCAGAATCAGGCTCTACGGCTACAGATGACAAATTGACTGCGATTTCTAAGAGCGCTTCAGGCCCTACGAGTGAGCAAGGGTGGGTCAAGTGACCGGAAGTTGTTGAAACTCGGCGATCTGTGGGAGGAAAACTGAAGCTAATTCGAAGCCAACTTGAGCAATTTGACACAGTGAAGAGGGTTATAGTATGCATGAGGCTGTCCAGAGAAACAGAACTAGGATTAATGCAGTTCTTCTCTCATAGTCAAGAGCCCTATCACCAGCCCAGCCACACGATTTGAAGCAAATGCTTACACTTATGTATAGGCTTCTCATCATAGAAACGCCTCGAACTCCAAACAAGTAGCTAATCAGCTACTTACCTCTTTGATTCAGCTCGTCGTATGCTGCACAGTGCCGTTTTCAAGTAAAAGCCCATCCATCCGTAAGAGACCCAGACTCATCAGACCGCTTCCATTATTGCCGCTCCCAATCCGCATGGCCCATCTCCATCGTGATACTAAGCCATTTATCTCGTTCTGCTCTGCCTCGCTTTCGGATGTTACTAGGAGTTGCATCAAAAATGATGAGGCGATTGCGAAATTTGCTCGTGACCCTATACGATGTCAGTGATAATGGTAAGATGGAAGCGTGATCTACTCACAAGAATGCCAGAATGCATCCAACGCGCCTCGTCCGAGATTCTCCACGAACTCCACTACTTCCTTTGCGCATTCTTTTGCTCCTGCCAGTACAGCTTGTCGACTTCCAACAATCCGGTGATCTTCCTCTTCTACGTTCGTCAAATTTTCAAGCGGTCGAAGCAAAGCGCGGAAGAGTGTCATCGTTGCTACAATGTAGGCAAGATAAAGTGAAGGATTTCCACTCAGACGTGCCATGCCTCGCGAGTCAACGCGGTCCGGTGGTCGTAGCGCAAGCGCTGGGGGAAGCGAGTCATTCCAAGCCTTCAGACGTGACCGAAGCGGTCGAGCAAGGTCTAATGATAACGTGAAATCCTTCGACGTCCGTTGGGTAGCACGGAGAGTGTAGTATGAGTCCACTATATCGCCCAAAATCATGGTAAGCTCGGAAAGCAGACGGAAATGATTGCTGTCTGCTTCTGGCTCAAGGAAGCCAGGGATCGTGTTTGAATGCTGCTCCAGCGATGGTGCTTCAAGATCAGCATCAGAGAGTGGAAGGACGTCGAAATCATCAATTCGTATGTGACTTGGCATTCCCGCACCAAGTGATGCCCACTTGTCCATAATAAAGACACCATACCATAGCCGCTTACGAAGACATATTTCCCAAGCAGGTAAACTCGACCAATCGCAACATTCACGAGTAAGGCCAAGCGTCTGAGCAAGACTGACAGTCCATCCTACAAGACTGGTTTTCCAAGGTGTGTCGGTAGTGTACCGATTGGTGGGAGCTCTTTGAAGCAAAAGAAGGCAGGCTTGCAAAGTTGCAAGTCGCGGGGTATGTAATTCCTGAGTAACCGCAATCCAAGAGTAACGAAATAATTGATGAGAGGGAGGTGGTGCGTGAATAATCGTTGTGGCTAGAAGGTCGTCATACAACACGAAGGGCAACGCCGTAGCATATATCGCAGATAAGAGAGACATGGGTAATATGTGTAACACCGCTGGAGATAGAGAGCCGTTCGAGTAGAGTTCGCTTTTACAAAGTATGGGAAAATATGGATATACAAATCGAAAAAAGAGACCGATCAGCCGTAGGGCTTCCTGTTCCGTGAACATGGCCGCAATGTCTGACCGTGCTTTTGCGAGCACTTCGTCCTCAACACGAGGCTCTCCTTTCTGAGCCTGGCTGTCGTCTGCAAGCATGAACACGACGGGCGGTTCCCCCTTCTCGCCGTGCATTGCATTTTGGTCGGACATACTTTTTATCCGCCGATATGTCAGCTTCGATATTGTGCATTCATCGTTCTGATCGTAATGGTAGTGCCGCAGAAGGTATGGATTAGACTCCCCGGTCTCCCCAATGAATCTTGCAGACCTCGTCGTCTGAGAGTCGAGCGGCCGTATCCTCACCCCACCCGGCATCATCTGTAGGTATGGATCCATATTATATATTGGAGAATCGTCCTGGTTCGAAGAGAGCTGGTGCAGCTGGTCTGAAGAGCCATTGTGATCCAGCCCATTGTGGCCGTTCAAGCCATTATACGAGTTCTCCTGACTGTATTGAGTGAGAAATTCCGGGCTCAATTGAGCCGTGGAGACGTCAAAGTGGTGAAGAGGAGCTGTTGAAGCAGATCGAGACGTCAGTTAGACCTTCCAAATTACATCCGCATTTACAACCATGAAAGTATAGCACTGGCTTGGTCTGTTTTCCGTTTCTATTCTTCTGCATAACGCACCTGAATTCCCGGATCCACTTGCTTCCCCATTGGAAGCGTTTGGTCTCCTCTTCTTCTTTGGCCGCTCGACAAACGTACATTGTCGGCCATGCGAGGAGCAGAGCTGACAAGGCGGGGTTATGTCTATCTTGCAGGCGACCTGCCTCGCGCGACAGAAGTCGCAAGGCCGGTATTTGCGCGACTTGTACGAGCGCGGGCCAGGCTGAATGGCCGCAGCAGTCGGCGGCGCCGTGCTCAGCTCGAGGCCATTGAAGAAGTCGGTGGGCGAGAGCGAGGGTTGCGCAAAGTTGTGAGAGTCCATCTGCGACTGTCGCTCTGGGCTCAACTGTGAGGGCTCGAACAGCAGACTGCCCATGCCTTATCGTTATCGACGCGCCGGCTCAGGGGGACAGCGACGGACACCCAGACCAGACCCAAACGCAAAGGCAGACGGGGCCTCTTCACGTATAGTACGATACGTACAGTGGTAGCAGGTAGGGTGAAGCGTGAGCGTGAGAGTGGATACGCAAACCAGCAACACAAACCACCCTTTCGAGCCTTTGTCCTCTCCGGCTTCACTTCAGCAGGCGACGCGGAAATGGTCGAAACATCGTTTGAGGAGCGAGAGCCATTCTTGCTTAGTGAAGTGGGAAGGGCCTCATCGCGCCTTGTGCGGGGCGTATTGGTTTGAAACGAGTCTTCGTTCTCCAGCTATGCCAGCTGCCAGCTGCCAGCTGCTCTGCCCACGGCCAAAGTTGCCCGTGTTATCTTCCGCAATACCCAGTGGTAGTGGTCCAGGACTCCAGTGGGGTGATGGCCTGGGCTGGGCCAAATAAGCAGCGGGAGCCTTAATAGTTGCGGTTCTATAGCTGTTTGTATTAAGATGGCGTTTGCCATCTGCTATCCCCTCGTTATTTCCTGGGTCTGCCCATCCCAGCTCAGCTGATATTAGCTCCCCTCCTTTCCCCTTCCCCCTCCCCTCCCCCTGGTAGAAGCGAAAGCAGAAGCAGAAGCAGAAGCATTGACCTCGCTTCGCCCTTCGCTTCTCCCCCCTATTTGCTGCCTCGCTATGTCTGAGACGACATTGCTCCCATCAGTCACGGGCTCTTCTACCAGGACCATCAATGTCCTCCTCATCAACCCAAATGGCACCCAGTCCATGACAGAGGCCTGCTTAAGGTCACTCGAATCTACTCTGCCACCTCACTGTACTGTCACCGGCTTGACAGCACCTCATCCAACTCCGTCGGCTATAGAAGGCCACCTAGACGGAGTGCTGTCGGCGGCAGCAGCTATACGGGCGGTAGTGCCGATTGCCTCAAAGTACGATGCATTTCTCGTTGCCTGCTTCAGTGCTCATCCTCTCATAAATGCACTCCGGGAAGAGGTTTCAGGTCCCGTGATAGGGATCATGGAAGCGGCTCTCTACTCGGCTCGAATGCTTGGAGGCCGTCTCGGTGTCGTGGCAACTGGCGGGAGGAGTAAGATCATGCATGAAGATGCCATCAGATACTACGGCTTGGGTGGCTTCTCTGTTGGCTGCGAGTCGACGAATCTAGGAGTCCTAGAGTTGGAGAGGCTACCAAGGGACAAGGTCCTGGGGCTCATGGCAGAAGCTTCCAGGCGGCTAGTGCAAGAAAAGGGTGCGGATTGCATTGCTCTGGGTTGCGCTGGAATGACAGAGATGAAAATCCGATGTGAAGAGGCAGTCGGTGCCAAAGACGCGATCGCGCAAGTCATCGATGGTGTAGGAGTTGGTATTCAAATTTTGATTGGACTTGTGAGAGAGGGACATGTCACCGCAAAGGGCGGGATATTCAGAAGTGCTGAAGCAGGAAGGAAAGCAAGAGGTCAAGATTGGCTGTGAATATATCTTCTCTGATGTCAATATTATCAGTCTTGAGCGTGAGCGGACTCTTGTATATGTATCCTCCCTCATGAACATCTCGTACAATTTGTTTTTGTGTCAAGATGCACCTCATTTTGAAATCTAATTCTATTCTCAAGAATTAGGCATCAATATGCTTTATCTAATATTCACCGCTAAGCAAGTAGCTCAGGCTCCATTACACCAGTTTGCTGTGTGATCAGTCCATACTGATCTATCCTCCGATGCCTGTCAAAGTCGAAAGTCTTCTCCTTGCCTTGCCTGCAATCTTCCAGATCAATCTCCGCGAATACCACTTCATCTCCTTTTCCTTTTGCCTCAGCCAGTACATGCCCTTCAGGAGATGTAATACAGCTCCCACCAATCAAATCAAACTTCCCATCTTCCAGCCCCGCCTTCGCAGCACTGACTGAGAAACAAGAGTTCATGTAGGAATTTCCTTGCATCACAAGCTTGTGATGGAATACCGCGTTCTTCTCTGCCTCCTCGGGAGTCATCTCCTTCTTCAGCCCCCAAAGATCCGGCGCAAATCCAGCCGTATTGTAGCCACAGAGCACAATTTCGGTACCCTGCATCCCGTAAATCCTCCAGCCCTCAGCCCACCGCCTATCATTGCAGATCAGCATTCCAAAGATAGGATCGCCTTTGCCATGTTCTGTCTCTCCACTTGCTTGCTTGGCTGCGCCTTCGATCAAGTTGGGAGCCCGGAAGGCCTTGAAGCCCAAGTTGCCTGGTTGAAAATATCTCTTCTCGAGCTGATTCACAGCATCTGGATTCTCGAACGGCTCTTTCGTCCCCGGTAAATGTACTTTTCTGTACTTTCCAATGATCTCCCCCTTCTTCGCCGAATAGTAGACGCTGGTGTTATATCCATCTCCCTCTTTGGTCCGTTCTGCAAATCCTACAGAAATATCCACACCCAATTTCTTTGCTTTGTCAAATAAGGGTTTGGTGTTGGGAGAAGAAAGCAGATCATCGCCATGCTCAAAGTAAGTGTCTAGCTCTTCTTGAGACGGGATGAGGTGCCGGGGGAAGAAGGTTGTGAGCGCTGTTTCCGGAAAGAGGACAACTTGGGCGCCGAGAGATCCGGCATCATTGAGGAGCGTGAGCATGCGGGAGAGTGTTTCCGAACGTTTGGAAGTTAGATGCACCGGGCCCATTTGGGCTGCTGCAATTTTGAGGGTTCGCGGCATCGCGGAGTAACACTCTAACAGAAATTAGGAGCTCAAAGAAGTCGATTAGAAGATTATCAGAGCCTATGAGACGAAAGAAAGAAAGCAGAGCAAAGTGAACGACCATAATAAATCATCAAAAGCTTCATCTCAATCCCCCAACTTTGAATTTCGAGTCTATCCCACCCTCGATAGGCAAGCCTCGTCTTCACGCCGAGGACCGGCACGACTGTCCGAATAACGGGTAGCGACCCAGAAAGACGATACCGACCGCAAGGGAGACCCATTATCATCTCCACCTGTGATGCCTGGTCCTCCAACTCCACCTTCTTGCATCAATCCCTATCTTGTTTTGTCAATGCGGAGAATTGGCAGTCGTCGCTAACGCTGTGCTCCTCCTCTCTCCCCTATCTTATCGTCTTGCATAGGGTTTGGCGAAGTAGCACACTCGCCAAGACTGGGGTCAGGGTGTCCATCCCTGTTGCCCGACGGCCAAACCCCCTAACACTTTCGTATCGCTCGAACCAGAGCGCCGGTAGCCCTGGTCTAGCATCGCACGGAGAAAGCTGATGGGTCGTTTAGATTTCTCATGATGACAGACTGAGCAAGGAGAACTCTAGGAATGCTGGTGCTCGGAAATGGGATGGGAGGATTGATGGGAGGAATGATAAGAGCTGGAGGCTTAAATTAAGTCAATGGGCAACTGGGAAATGTCCGAAGGAGAACTCAAAATCCCAAGTGAGAGAAGGGAGGAGCAAAGATGGCTTTCGATTTGGTGGTTACAAATGGGATCATTGTACGTGATACGCTTTGCTTTTTCACTCCCGCATTCAAGTATTTCTCACCTGTATGGTCTTTGTTTTTCTGAGAAAAGCCCGCAATGTTAAGCGAATCACACGTGCAAAGAACATGCAGAGAGTTTGGTTCTTGTGAGAGGTCTTCTGTAGCTTCTTGTAGTCCTTGAAGCACGATCAGACATGTCGTTGCGATGCACAATTGAAATGCACCGTTGTGATGCTATATAGATTAATTTAAGTCGAATTGGGCATCCCGTCCGCTCTGCCATACATAAGCCTCTGATCGACGGATTAGTAGTTGGGTGGGTGACCACCAGCGAATACCCGTTGTTGTATGTTTTTGCTTTTTTTTGAAAAGAAATAATCCTATTCCGTTTGTATCGAATTGAAGGGGGCCTCTGAGACTTCAAGTCTTCATCTTCACGATTTTCATGCGGGGTGTGAAGCGGTTCTAGAATCAAGCAGAGATGTATTTCTCTTGAATATTGAACCCTTAAGCGAGCGCTGGCGCCAGTACAAAATATAGCCTTTTTCTTTCTTTTGATGCAAGCAAACTGTTCTCGAACTTTTACCCACATACAAACGATGCATATACTAAAACCATCAAGGTCACTGCTAGTGAGGTGCTCTCTTCAGGGATTGAGATCGGGATTCAGAATGGCAGAATCTCTTGCCTTGGCGTGTCTCTACCTCGGGGTCCAGAAACCCAGGTCATCGACGCGAACGGAGGCTACATAACTCCAGGGGGCGTCGACTCCCACGTTCATTTTGCTCAGGATAATAGTCCAACTGGAGACAATTTCACCACCGGCAGTCGGAGCGCGATTGCGGGGGGAACTACCACCATTCTAGCTTTCGCCTCGCAGCTCAAGACAGAGACAAGCGTCGTACCATGTTTGGAAAACTACCTGCTTCGAGCCAAGGATCAAAGCTACTGCGACTATGGTATTCATCTCATTCTCACAAATCCTACCCCCGAGATAATGAGCACTGAGATGCCTCTCCTTATTTACCGGGGTATCACCAGCGTAAAGCTATACATGACCTACGAACCGATGAAACTTGGCGACTCTCAACTTCTCAATGTTCTGATGTCGGCTCGTGCTCTGGGCTTTACGACCATGGTACACGCTGAAAACAGCGACATCATTTCTCTCATTACAGACCGACTCGAGGCCGCTGGGCATACAGATCCTTTCTTTCACGCCATTTCTCGGCCACAAATTGCGGAAAATGAGGCAACATATCGAATCATCAGTTTGGCAGAATTGACCAATACACCCATACTCATCGTCCATATGAGCTCTGAGATCGCGATGAAGCACGTGAGGAAAGCTCAAACACGGATGCTACCAATTCACGCAGAGACCTGTCCTCAATATCTATTCCTTCTTTCGGAGCGGTTGAAGGGCAATCCTCAAGATACCTTTGCAGGCGCAAAATGTGTATGCAGCCCACCACTCAGGCATGATCCAAAAGATCTCGATGCTATGTGGCGAGGTATTGCGAACGGGACTTTCACGACTTTTAGCTCTGACCATGCGCCTTCCACCTATGATCATGCTGGTGGCAAGAAGCTGGGCTTGAAAGATGGTATCATGCGATACCGAGATATTCCCAACGGTGTGCCTGGTGTAGAAACTAGGTTACCTCTGCTATTCAGCCATGCGGGCAGGGACAAGGACTCCAGGCTGAGCTTACAACGCTTCGTGCAACTTACAAGTTCTGATCCTGCAAAGTTATATGGACTTGAGGGCACGAAAGGGAATATTGCGCCGGGATACGACGCTGATTTGGTGATTTGGTATAGTGAAGATGAGCTGAAGCAAGGAGTCACAATCGAGCAGAAGAATCTGCACCACGGTGTCGATTATACACCATATGAGGGCATGAATGTTAAGAATTGGCCTAAGTATACGCTCTTGCGAGGGAAGAAAGTCTGGGATCGTGACACGGGTGGCATCGTCGGTGAGGTAACGGACGGGCAGTTTCTAAAGCGGGGCATGGGCAAGATCGTGGTTGGGAAGACCGGCGGCGAGGTCGACGGCATGCTGGCTGGAGAAAGAGACTATTGGTACTAGACGTTCTTCAAAGGTATCGTAATGAACCGCACCAAGAAAGTCTTCTATGTCAACGGCCATCTCGGAAAGTTCCATATATCTAAAAGCGGCTCGCCCTCTGCGGATAGAGGTGGCTGATGACCATTTGATTGGCGACAATCCTCTGGCTGTGTTTATACTGCATGAGGCTGAGCTACTCCTTAGCAGCCGGCTGACTTGTACACCTCTGTTCATGAGTGCGGTTCCTCCTTTTCTTTTCCCAATAATGTGATCGCGACTCTCCGACTTCTTGATCAATAAGTGAAATGCCTTGATGCTCTTGTCTTTCATAAGATGGACAAGATAGAAGATAGCGGATCGATTGTTTAATGTCTCAAGGTCTCGTCCCTGCGGGCGGGGCCTTTTACTCTGAGAACAAGATTTCTCATGGATCCCATAACGGCGCTTGGGGTCGCGAGCAGTGTTTTACAAATTACTCAATTCGCTGGTAACATAGTCTCGACAGCTTGCCGAATATACAACTCCCCAGATGGCGCGCTTGTGGAAAATCTGGACGTGGAGGTTGCAGCCTCGTCTCTCCGAGGCTTGACGATGAGGCTCGACTCTTCTCTTCGAGATGAAACTGCAACGTGCCTTGAAGAGAATGAGCAGGCACTCAGTGAAATATGCAGAAAGTGTATGGATACTTCAAACGAATTGACCAGCCTCCTAGATCAGATCAAAGTCCATACCAAGGGTCTGAAAACATGGGAAAGCCTCAAGAAGGCGTTCAAATTGAAATGGATCAAAAAAGAGCTTTTTGCGATAGAAAAGACCCTATCTATATATAAAGAGCAACTGGAGTTACATATACTTGAGAGATTAACGTGCGTATCCCGTACTCAATACTCCACGACGCGGATGTCACTAACTTAGATATGTCACACAGCAAGTCCCAAAATGTTCTCGCCATTCAGCAAGACAAGCGATTTGATATATTGGACCAATCCGTCCAGACACTGATTGCGGGATTCGCTGACCTGCAGACCACTTTGGATAATAGCGGCACGAATGACACCTTCAAGAAAAACGGGATGCTCCCATTGCAACCACAGGATGTTCGAAGGTTTATTAATAATCTACAATGCCTTCCTTCAAACAATTCTAATCATGGTGAACTTAACAATCCAGAGAATAAGGATCTGAACAATAATAGCAAAAGCAAAGGGTCAATGAAAGGACTAAGAACTGTGCCTATACTTGACCCGATTTCGACACCAAAGTCAGACAAAGTGCAATACGCCGGTAAGCTATTCAGCAGCTTGCGATTTGACACGATGGATGAGCGCTACGAGGAGATCTCTGAGGCGCACAAGGAAACGTTCCAATGGGTTTTGAGAGACGTCGAAGATCATCCCAACGCACAGTGGGATGATTTCGTTCAGTGGCTTCGATCCGGAAGCGAGATATACTGGATCCATGGAAAGGCTGCATCAGGAAAGTCCACATTGATGAAATATATATTAGATAATGGCCAGGTGCAAAAAATCTTGAAACAATGGTCTGCGAATCTACCCCTCATTGTCGTTAGCCATTTCTTCTGGAACAGTGGGACATCTGATCAAAAATCATACAAAGGTCTTTTGAGGTCCGTCCTTATCCAGACATTGAAGGCCCGGCCGAGTTTGATACCTCATCTTCCAAAAACGAAAAAACCAGACGAGGAAGAGCCCGGATCGGACCTCGGCCTAGAATTCACTTTTGAAAGGCCTTGGACGTTGAAGACTCTCAAAGAGACGTTCCTTGCACTGATGGAGCAGACAGTCGTGCCGTTCAGAATGTGTCTATTCATTGATGGTCTAGATGAGTTCGACGGCGACTTTATGGAGATAGCACAATTTTTCATAGGTATTGCGGACTCCGCTCCTGAGAAGGTAAAGCTTTGTCTTTCGAGTCGGCCTCTGTTGGCCTTTGAGGACGTGTTCAGTGGAATGCCTTCTCTCAAACTGCAAGAATTGACGAAGGACGACATCCGAAAATTTGTATATGACAAATTGACTGGCAATCACCGCTGGAATATCCTTTCCAAAGAAGAACCCGAAAGATCTCGCAGCCTCATCATGGAGATTATCTCTAAAGCTGACGGAGTTTTCCTTTGGGTGAAACTCGTCGTAACCTCTTTACTAGCGGGCCTCACTAATCGTGACGACATCTCCGACCTCGAGCATAGGCTCAGCATTTTGCCAGATGATCTCGAGAAGCTTTACATGCATATGTTGACAAGTATCAAACCAGCTTTCTACTTGGAGCAAGCTTCCAAAATATTCCAGATTGTCAGGCAAGCTGCAAGGACCGACGTCTTCATCAAAGAACTCAACACCAACCTTTCAACATTCTTCTCAACACATCAAAGCCCGTTAACGATCTACGAGCTTTCTCTTGCGTTCGATTGTAGTCAGTCTTGGGCCAAGACAGCAAGCGTCCGATGTCTTAATCCTACCGTTGACACAATACAACGTGTTTCTCAAGTTATGGCGGATAAGCTGAAAACCCGGTGCGCTGGCTTGCTCGAGTTGGGTGGCATCACTGGCATTGTCTGCAATAGCTCATCTGATCAATTAGATCAGACTGACAAGTATGCAACAAACTCTCCACTGCAAGCTGTGGTTTATATCCATCGGACTGCTAGGGACTTCCTCGAACAGCCAGATGTGTGGGACACGGTACTATCTCACACTTCAAAGACGAATTTTGATCCCTGTGCAGCTCTATGCCGTGCGGAAACAGCCTTCATCAAGACACTAGGCCATGAAACTCAGCCTAAGTGCTTAGCTTTTCGTTCCGAGAGAAAGCTCGAGGTGAATACGGAGTGGAGCACCGTATACAAAGCAATGCTATACGCGGCCCAGATCGATGACCACAATGGAGAGTTTCAGATCCAGCTATTTCAAGAATTAGATGAGATCATGACTGAGCGGCACAGGACTTGCAAAGTAGGAAGGGAACACTGGATCGATCATTCGCCGCTGGCGCACTGCGTTGATATCAGACAACGCAAGAACTCAGCACTTTCACTGGCGGTAGAGTTCGGGCTCTTCGCATACATAAAGTACAAGTTGAAGAAACATTCCAGCATCGCGTTTCAAAAAGAAGGTCGGCCTTTGCTGGAATATGCAGTGGATTCAAGACACGTCAAGCTTATCCTCCCTTCGCGTGTCAAGGTCGTGTCTCTGCTATTACAACATGGCTGTTCTCCTAACTCGTCTTTCCGAGGAGAGACCGCTTGGCAGATTGCGCTCTACCAGGCAATTTTAGACTGCCACTTGCTACACAGTAGTCTCGGGAAGAAGGCAATATGGAGTCTCTGGCTTGAGACTATCAAACATCTTGTCCAGCATCAGGCAAACGCCGATGCTTTTATTTACGTCGGCAAAAAGCTGGAACCAGCTAGTTTTGTTGTATATAGGTTGTTTGCTGACACATTTCCTGCGGAGGCCAGACAGCTTCAGAGGCAATTGGCCCTGCAAAAAGCAGAGATGAATTAATGAGCTTCTGTAACGAAAGATCCACAAAGAACAGTATCAAAAGCATCGAAACCACGTTGATGCGAGTGTGGTAATTGCTATAAATATATTCTAAGCAATGTATGTGACCCTTCACCAAACGAACGGAATAGCACCAGTATACGGCCCTTTTATGGCAAAATTCTGACGAAGTGATTGACTTAGAACTAAAGTCACATGTACCAGCCAAACCGCATGGCCTTGGGGCGGGGTCAATGGGCAGTTTGTATGACTTCAACTTTGGGCATATGGAAGGGCTCCTAAATTGTCAATCAACACTTCCCAATAGAGTATATCCTAGGAGATGGTTGCTTGAAGACCCAAACTCTCTACCACAAAATGTTCTTAATATTCTAGTCGTCCATTCATCAACATTCGATGCTGCATACTCATTTCTGATGACGTCGAAATTTTGATAATAGACAGACTATATCAATCCTCGTCGTAACGTTTGATCGCTTTAAATTTAATCCGTCATGGCAATTCAGGCCCGCAGTGCCGAAAGATGTCGCAGCACTCGTCTCGCAGATGGTATTGGCAGGTCTTGGCGATGCTGAAACCCGATCTTCGTCTATGCGTTCGTCCCAACCTCACTAAAAGTTGTCTCAACGTCAAACTGTCGATCAGATGAACGCCGCTCTGTCAAGCAATCGCACTGTGACTAACCATTTTGGCAATGCTAAGGCGTCGCATCCAGACTTGACGAGCTGTCAAGACCCTCAAATCGCGGCTAACGAAGCAGCGAGATGTATCATAATGGCATCCGGTTTCTCGATCGCAATAATAGTCAAGCATAAGTAAACCTATTCTGCCACCGATGGGCATTTCTGTTCTCTCTGTACGATCGTTTCTTCAAACCAAAGACCGCCTTCCATTCTCTACAGTTCTGTGAACTTTATTCCATTCTCTTACATATTCTGTCTCTAACACCGCCAGCCGGTCTTTCACCATTAATTCTTTTCCCACTATCTACAGCGGTCATTTATACCTCATCAAATCTATCAGAATGCAGACTAGAAGCCTCCTTCTCGTTGTCCTCTCCGCCATCACGGCATCGGCAACAACTATCCCCATCGCCGCCAGAGCAAATGCAACTGCAAGTGCTACAGCCGGTGCCGACTTCGGTGCCTGCACACCAACGATGGACTTCCAGCTCGGTCGTCCAGGCCGCAAAGCTGATGAGGGTACCTTCCTTCCTACGGACCCTCTCGTCATTGGCGGACAACAGGACGCGTTAAACCCTAATATCATTACGACCGAAATTTGCAACCAGCTCACCAATGTCTGCGCTGCAAACCAGGCGGCGAAGGATCTGTGTACTTCTGCTAAGGCGGTCGTTGCTGGGTTGACCACGAAGGATCAGTCGACTGCTGACGCGTTCAATCAAGCATTGGGATTATAAGTTGGCTACTGAGTCTTCAGAACATCTATGGGAACTAGGGCTTGACAGCTTCGGCTTGAGAGAGATATTTAAGTCAGGGGTATGTCTAAGAGTGGGATGTGTAGTTTGAGAAGCGTTGAGAGGTCGAAGCGGAAAGCAACTTCTTGTAATGAGAAATGTGTGATGATTATCAAGATTTTTGAAAACGCATCAATTGCTGTACTAGTACTACCAGAGAGTGAGACTACCTGTACCAAGTGAGACATTACGAATCTTCTCGTAGAGTGTGTATCGCAGCAAGGTATGCTACAAGATGTGCACGAAACATATGTCAGCTGGGTAGATGCGGAGCCCAAAGCTGCACCCTAGATATAGCACGACCCACTTGAGAGGTGAGGTAGGGTCAAGATGTGAAGGGGTAACACACATTGTCCAACTCAAAATCAAATTCGCTCCTCGTATATACCATCTATGTAAAGAAAACCAGCTCCATGATGAAGACTAGTAGATATTGATTACCGTAGACCAGCATTTCTGCCATAATGGAGTGATCCTCATTAGAATCATGAGATTTCGAAAAAAAAAAGTTACAGGAATATAGGATTTATACATCCCAAGAAAGAGGAACCGACATAGGATGAGCAAAGAGGATGCCTGTGATATAGACCTTAGCAGGAATCTCTCCAACAGCATTCCCCAAATCTATGCCCACCTTCTATAATTTAGCAAATTTCTCATGACTCAAGATCTCATTCTTCTTCGACTCCATTCTCGCCTTTGTGATCTTGAACAGCTTCGGCACGCCCGTTTCCTCAAACGGGATGCCCTTTAAGATCATTTCCGCGACGCCTTTCGTTGACAAGAAAATCAGCGGCATCCCGTGACCGGAGAAGCCTGCTGCTATGAATTGATTTGGCTTATCCGGTACCTCACCTACATACGGCATGAAGTCTGAACTGTAGCCCATAACTATGAAATGCAGGAACAAATTAGCAAGAGGCTTTCATTTGACGTTTCTGGACAAAGCGAGGGCAACGAACTTCCCGTCCAGACATGAGAAGTCTTAGCATTACTCGTCTCCCATCCTTTATAGTGACGCTGCATCAAGCCATCAAAATAGTCTTTCGCAGGCTCAATCAGCGTGCTGTCATCCGTGTTGCCATACCATTCCACAGTCTTCTGGAACCAGAATGGCTGCTTCGCACCCCCGACGATGATACTACCATCACTTCTTGGGATAAGGTAATCGTATAGTTGAGCTCCGTATCGGATACTGCTCGTGTTCGTCATCACAGGTGTGCTGCTTGGAGGGGAAGTGATACGAGAGCAGATCCCGCGGACAGGGACAATTTTTTTGGTGAATTGGGGAGCGATGGCTGCTGTGTAGGCGTTCGTGGCGAAAAATACCTTTTTGGCGAGAAGGGTGCCACGGGACGTAGTAACGGTGTAGTGACCTGAGGGAGAGGTAGAATTTGATATCGAAGTGACGGAGGTGTGGGTCTGTAAATTCACGCCTCTGGAGACGGCGAGTGAGAGCAGGTGGAGCACAAGCTTGTAAGGCCATATGGAGCCGGCTGTGAAGGAGAAGCAGTTCAAGGCACCTTTCACGCCTGACACCTAATCATTTTCAGCAAGAGATTCAAGCGTAACGAGGGCGCAACGTGCCCCTTCAGCATCTCTTTGAGGCGTGAACTGCACATCGCTCAACGAAGCAATTTTGGCTTGCTTCAACTGATGATACGCCTCCTCCGTCTCCCTCGCTAGTTCTGGATCTGTGATTACGTCCACAGCCCTCGTAAGCACAAAATCACAGTCGATCCTCTCCTTTTCGACTAGTTCTTTAACTGCGAAGACCTGAGAAGCCTCAAAACGAGCAACTTCTGCTGCGGCTCCGGCACCGTACTTTTTAGAATTTCTACTGACGTTGAAATACACATCGGGCTTTAGATGACCACCTGTTCATGATTAGTTAAATATAAATACTTTTTAAGAGATTGGATGTACCATTCCGTCCTGTGGCTCCCGAGCATGCTTCTCGTGCTTCGAGTATGACGATTGCTGGCGGGGATGGGTTGCCATTCAAGAGATGGTAGGCTGTTGAGGCGCCAGCAAACCCTGCTCCTATAATCAAGACATCACATTCCTTTGGAAGTTCTGGCGTCGAACGGTGGGAGTCCAATGGATGCAGGTCGGTGCGCCAGAAGGGAAGTGTTGTTGGACCAGTGTGGGGAAAGGGGGTGGGCGGATCTACTGGCATTTTGTACCTTGCTTCTCTAAAATGACTTCAAGCTTAAGAGGCACAGTGAAGTACTTTAGTGAAAAGCTCGATCACAAGAAATGAAAAGTAATCATACCCAAGAGAAGTGAACGTGCGGTTACTTTCACGGACATCACGGCTCGACCCACCTCCCACTTTTGGAAGTAGACCGGTTGTGGAGAAACTAACCTTACATGGCTCTCTTGCACAAAGTAGAGAGTCGCGAGGCGAGAGGTTATAGATCTGATAGGAATGAGAGAAGTGAGATGTTTGAGCGGAAGACTAAAAGGGGGCTCACACAATATGGGACTGCGAACCGCACCGCGACCCCGGTTTAGAATTGTTCGCTTCTATGAGTCCCAACAATGTAGAGCAACTCTTCCTGATGTGAGACAACTCAGAGCAGAGGAACTCATAGAATTTTCTTCACATAGCGAATATCTTACAAAAACGTTTGGGTAGGCTACCAAACATCGTAGACGCTTATCCTAGACGAATGCAAATGACAACTGATAGCGGGGTATTCTCGTTGAACGGGACTTCTCCACTCTCTTGATCCTAGAAAGGACCACGCGGATTCCAAACGCCAGGACAGACACTTGCCTTTTCCATGATGGAAGTCAAATTTTGGAGCTTCGGCTGGATCTCTTGTTGGCTCCCAAGACTTACTAAACCGGTTGCAGAGCAGTTCAAACGTCACGTGTCACAAGTGAAACATGTTTTGTTCGGGACAGTCTATATGTACCCCAGATCTGTCTGAATACGGTAGTGTATTTTCCCGGATCAACAGACTCCCGCAATGCACGCAGCTTGAATTGTCTGGAACTTTTGCATACGTGCAAGCACCTGCTGCTGCTGTGGAGCAACCGAGCTCTCGGCACTTGTGCATGCTTTAGATGTACTCTGAACATGAACACCGAAGAGATCGAGGCATCATGTTGTGTACCTCGTACAGCAGCTACCCGAGCCTTCCGACCAACGCCGGGCCCGTCCTGTCGGAACGCTCGGGATTTTTATTATTGCTTAATGAAATGAATGGAATGATAGAGCAGTATGTATGGAAGGAATAGAGAACACGTATGGAAAGAACAGCCCGCATGACCGAGGGAATGCTTACATGACTGTGCACTGTACCGAAGTTTCTAACAACGCGTCGCAGAATGCTGTGTATAGTCAAAGCAGAGTTTAGCGTCCACGATATGTGGCCCAAAATGGTACGCGGAAGGTTGAGAGGGTGGATTGTATGATTGGCGCGCTCACTCTGATCTGATCATCACCACATCATGGATCAATGCAGCCGCTGATCCCTCAACCCCCAGACGTCCATCAAGCAGGAGCACGACAGCATAACAAAGGCGATCTGGGCGAGTAAGGATGCTTTTGGCGTGTAACATTGGCAAGAAATTACGAGAACCGAACACAACACGAGTAGAACATATGAGAGATCGCAATGACAGGATTTGAAATCGGAAAGAGCTACCACTTGGACTTGATTTGGAATTGAGGGTGAGGTAATGATAATTCTTCTTCCAGATGACAGTAAGAAGTCGTCATGAAGAAGCGCCCCCGGGGCTGTGCAAAAGACGGCGGGACAAGAGAAGTCTGGTTCTGGCTTGCTCTGGCTTGCTCTGGCCAGAACAAGTGCCTTCTTACCGGTTGCCATGACTGGAAATCGCAAGAGAAGACAGACAGAAGATGCCTGCGCCTGCGCATGTGCATTGATTGCACGGCACCGGCGGGCACTCCCTTGCATGATGGGCTTGCTCCCCGCGCTCGCACTGGCTGCAGCTTTC
Source organism: Proliferodiscus dingleyae (assembly GCA_003988795.1). Taxonomy (NCBI): domain Eukaryota; kingdom Fungi; phylum Ascomycota; class Leotiomycetes; order Helotiales; family Lachnaceae; genus Proliferodiscus; species Proliferodiscus dingleyae. The sequence goes on along the minus strand of QYAK01000014.1, from coordinate 78,418 downwards.
ATGCTAAGCGTCAAGCTTCCCAAAACAGTGGTTGCTCACTCGGTTTGGAACACCAGCAGATGGCCATCGCGTATGCAGATTTCCAAGAAAGACACGAGCACGAGGAGGAGGAGGAGGAGGAGGAGGGGAGACGATGGTGATTGATGATTGATGATGCTGACGGTGTTGACGGCGATCGAGTGGGCCGAATTCACGCATTCTTTGTGTGCAAGCCATCGCTGCACCGCTCGTGACGCCCAGCGCTATACTGTTACAAAGCACCAGAAGCATTGTTTCTCGGCAGGAGAGTCTTGGGATCGGCTGGCTGGCTGGCGTAGGGACTCGGCCATAATGAACTACAACACTGTAGCATGATGGCCTTCCATGTACTCCTTCAGCTCCTATGCGCAGGTCCAGACAACCTCACAGACGTCTTGTAAGCCCACAAACGCATGCACTAACAAGCTGGCAAGCCTGAAAAGCTGGCAAAGCTGGTAAAGCTGGGGGACTCATCCTCATCCTCTCCCCATGATCTACGTGTAGTGGCTTCCATCTCCCCTGCCCCGGCTTGCCATAGACCCAATTACACCCTGTACAGTAGCAGCGGGCTTGTGAAATGTTGAGTACAAGAGCTGAAAACAAGCAATCTTGCAGCCGGCTCTGCATAACCTTGCGGGACTTCCTGCCAGTCCTTCAATTCATAGGTGGTTGTCGTCTTGACTCTTGGTGGTGGTGGTCCTGTCCTGTATTGTACTATTTGTGCAAGTTCCAGCCCTGATGCCAGTCGCCAGACTCAGAGCATTGCTGCTCACACCATCTGAATATCTGAAATCCTCAATGCCGATATCATCGTTCTCATCGTTGTTCATACTCTCTGTTCATATTCATACTCGTATTCTTAATTGTTCGTGCTATTACTATTGCGCCCGGTCCACCACCCCCAGCCAGCTCGCTTGGCCTCTGCATTAACTGTATCGCCGGCTCCAAAACGCCGCCTCGGTTTCACCTCCATCTCCGGTGCCAGATCCTCCCAGTCCACGCTCGACTGCAACTTCAACTTCAACTTGAACATCGCCTCGCCCAGTGCAAATAGTTGCTTCACGAATCCGTTGGACTTTTCTTCCTCCGGCATCATCTCTGGATATGTGAGCACGACACGGGCGGCAGCAATCATTTTATTTTCCTTCTCCTCCATTCCCCCTCACTTCAGCTCCTCATCATGGCGACGTCGACCGTTGCAAGAGGAGCCATGGCCGGCTCCCCTTCAACCTTAATCCTCCTCCTGGCGAACGTGGCTGTGGCGTACGCGCAGACTGTATCGCCTTCCAACACCTCCATTCCCGACTCTTCCATGACACAGTTAACCTTGACTGGAGGACCGCTCTTCCAAGAGAGGGCACCCTACCAGATCGTTCCGCTGACCTCCGCCGTTGGTAAGGGCGCAAGCTCGACGACGTTACAGGTTCGTCAGCTCTTATTCCAACATGCGCTGCTCGTGAATGGCTTAGCAAACGGCGTCTGTATTTGAGTTATTGCTGACACAGGATCATTTAGCAATTGACGATCTCAGGCGTTCTAAAAGAAGCAGACCCGCAGACTTCCATGAACCTGACAAGCAACGACATCGCATATATAACTTGTGATCCGAACGACACAAATATTGACGCTTCATCTGTCGTTCAGTCTGCGGGCGCCGTGAAGCCAAAGGCTATTGTACTCTACAGTCTATCGTCCAATGAGTGTAATCTGACGGGCAGCTCAACATACCAGTCTATATTTTCTATGACCTCGGCCGCAGACTCCAGTGGACTGCTCAGCACTATCGGACTCTACCCACCGGAGACAGACATACTTCAAGCCATGATCGGAACCAATACCACGACGGCTTCGAGTACCAGCCAGACTGCCACTACCAACCAAGGAGGGCCAGCACCTACCACCGCTGTCGCTATGAGCATTTTATACAGTATTACCGGCATCATTACGCTTCTCTTCCTCGTTATCATTGCTACCGGCGCAGTACGTGCACATAGACACCCAGAACGATATGGGCCTCGCAACGGCTTTGCAGGAAGACCTAGACAGAGCCGTGCAAAGGGTCTAGCCAGGGCGATGTTAGAGACATTACCAATCGTTAAGTTTGGAGACCCAGAGCCAGTCAAGCCGGGCACGAGGGATATTGAGCTCGAGGATGGAAATTCGAGCAATGCGGCACCAACGCAGGCAACACCACAGCAAGAAGAGGCCACTACTACTCAACCAGAACCAACTCCGGTGGTGGTGGCGGCGGCGGCTGCAGGCGCGGAAGGTACGGAAGCCACACAAGAAGCTCCGGATAAGGAGAAAGCCAAGGAGAAAGGACCAGCAGCACCGACTGCTCCACAGGAGGGCGATCTCGGTTGCTCCATCTGTACGGAGGACTTCACAACTGGGGAAGATGTTCGAGTATTACCCTGCCAACATAAATACCACCCCGCATGTATAGATCCTTGGCTATTGAACGTGTCCGGCACCTGTCCGTTATGGTAAGACTCCCTTTTTGCCCATCCTATGCATATATAACTAACCCCACTACTTTCCAGTCGCCACGACCTCCGCCCAGAATCCACCTCCGACCCTGCCAGCCCAACGGATCAAACCAACAGAGGGTCTAGCGATCTTCCACCACCTCTGAACGTCGATGGCGAGCGCACCGAGTCATCCGAAGATGCTTCCGCGCCTCAACAACGCCGCCGCAGATCACGCCTCCTGGAGCTCAGCAGGCTACGGACAGCTCCTCCCGAAGAACGTATAGCTGCGCTCCGAGAGTTGAGAGAGCAGGCTAGGACAGAGGAACCCGCCGAAGACGCCGAGGAGCAGCAGAGTAGGAGAACAAGGCTGGCCGGGCGTCTGAAGGAAAAGTTCCGGATACGAACTGGGACGCAGAACCAGTCATAATTCAATCGGCTAGCGCTTTCAACATGAATACGAATTTGACACGACTCGACACGACGGTTGGTTTGGAAAACTTGAAGTTCTGGTCTCATTTGGCTCGGCTTGGCTCGGCAGGTTCCTTACATGAACTGAAATATTTGCATAGATGGCGTTTTATGGAGTGAGCGAAGCGGAGTTTTCTAGAGTCTTGATTAATTTTATGCAAACAATCGGCACAAAGTGGGGTGTTCATCGAGGAATGATCATAATGTATTGTAATATACTGGACAACTTGCGATGCACATGGAAGGGGTTTGAGGGGTGGCCAGGATCTGGAGTCCAATTATGAACAAAATGGGAAATGCAAAATTGTTTAAATTATATTTGTTCAATCTGATTATCTTTACCCGCATGCCGTTAACTGAATAGTATCATTACTAATTATTGTGCTGTTGTCCAAGATGACCGTCTTCTTCCACGTGTCACTGTTGTCATTGTCCCAATTACTTCAAGAAACCGCTCTTCTTCCATATATCAAGATTCTGGCCTAACCACTGTGGATTAAAGGCCTCACAACCGGCCATCGCCAGAGACAACGACACTGTCTTCCCCGTCTCGAATACCCTCCTCGGTGTCTCTTCCTCCTCTCCTTCCTCGATCATTCCCTCAAATATTTGTAACAACTTCAAGCCAGGCACTTCGTCCGGACTCACTCCTTCATCCGCCAACTTATTCAGCTTGGCCACCCATGTTCTCATACTCACTTCTTCCACTTTAAGATCTGGCCGAGCGGCCGAGCGGAGCATAGAGACAAGGTCTGCCCAGTTGATACTCTTCGCATTGACAATGTTATGGACATTGTACTTACTACCACTCTCCGCTCCAGTAGGTAGCAGGATGTCGCTGATCGTAGCAGCTGCGACGTCAACGGGCACCCAATCCACTATCCGCGAAGGGAAGACGGGAATGCAGGACATGAGAGGGTGTAATGAGGTAGCGAAGAGAATTGGGAACATCTCGGAGGTATTCCAGTGCCCGGTACGTGTTGAGCCACAGAGCTGGCCCACGCGGAGCAGTTTGACATCTATATTCAATTCCTTGACTGCAGCTTGAGTTACGCGTTCCACTAGGCGATAGAAATCAGTCTCAATCAGAGAGAAGGGAAGAAAGAGGTCAAGTACCGATGTATTTACTCTGTGCGTAACCTGTGCTCAGCGCAATGGTTGGGTCCTCGTCGATGGGCGATTCTGGGATGCTAAGACTAGCGCCAGGACCCATGCAGGTAGAGATGCTGGACGTGAATGCGAATGTCGTGGGATGGAGGCCGGCATGCGCGAGGCGGAGGAGGAACATTGTGTCTGATTCCCGTGAGATGTTTCGTCAGCAAGCTCTCATGTCGAGCCTTCCAATCAAAGGTAGGTCAAGGTCAGAATTTTGAAAGACTACTCACTCCTCAAACAATCCCCCTCAAAGTCTTCCACGCCCAAGTTGAAGTCCATTTTCCAGGCATTCGCCACTACTATTGTCACGCTTCTTGCTACTTCCGCATACTTTTCAATGTCCAGGCCTAATAATGGGTCTTGCATGCTGAAATTAACCACTTCTATTTTCTCCCCATCCACGATAGAGGTGTCCATTCCTCGTTGCTCTAGAGCTTTGGCTAGTTTTGACTTGTGGTTCGGACCTCGCACCATAGCGTAGATCTTTTTGATCCGTGGCGACAAGTAGAGTGTTTGAAGAAGAGCTGTGCCTAGGGATCCGGTGGCACCTGTCAAAAGAATTGTCTCTTTCTCGCTTTTGGGCAAAAGATCTTTCCGACACTTATACCAGGTTTTGAATTCAGCGTCCAGGGTCGTTATGATCCTCTTTGTTGTTTCCACCGCTAAAGACTCTTGCGCTTGGAGAGGACGTGAGGAGAGATATGAGGTCAGTTTGTCAATAGAAGGATGTTCGAAAATTACGCTTAGGGACACGGAACGTTGTAGGTACGAGGAGAGGGATGTGCGGAGGGAAAGTGCGAGGCGTGAGTCGATTCCGAGGTCGTAGAAAGTTGTCCAATTATTAATTGAATTAGTAGGCGCTGTGGATAGTGTGGAAAGTGTGGTGCGGATATATTCTGCAAGTGACAGGTCCGAACCAGCGGTGCTGAGGATGATGTCTTCTGAGTAGAGTCGGTCAATTTCAGCGGCGTAGAGACGTTCAGCCTCTTTTCGTCGAACATTGCCCTTTGGTGTCACTGGTAGAATTTGGCCTCTGGGGAGGAAGTGGATCATAGGCCGCGTGACTTGAGAATGCTTTGGATACTGATTGTTGACCTCTTGAATCGATTGCCAGATCTCATTCCGCAGTCCCTCAAATTCTGAGTCATAGTCCGGATGGACCTCAATTAGGACACTCACGCAAGGCTTTGAATGGCCGAGAGCTAAAGCCTTTGATATTAAACCTGATGATGACTGGATGTCGAGTTGTAGTGAACCAGCACTGGTGTTCTCGCCATTTGAATGAACAAGCATGTCATCTTTTCTTCCTTGAAGGACGTAAAAGCCGCTACCTGGAGGATCTTGGATAAAGAGGTCATTCGTTCGGAATGGCTTGTCAGTATGATCCCATAACTGGGCAGCAAGCTCAAAGCCCTTATATACCACGCACTCATAGACTTCCTTCCCAACTTCCTCCATCTGAAGCAGTGGATTGTCGGGATAGAGATTTCGAAATGAATAACATTTAGGGTTATCTCGTGTGTGAGGTATCGAACGGAAAGGAGGTCCAATTTCGGTACTACCATACGTAGTTTTCACATTAACGCCATTTGCTGTTAGGGCTTTAACAAAATTGTCTGAAAGAGCTGCTCCGCCAGGCTGAAGCAATTTCAGTGACGTCAACGGCCTGAAATCCCCACCATTTTCAGAAATATATTCATACATATTTTCAATGAGTGTAGGAGCACAGTGTACACAGTCCACAGGCCTACCCATGGAAGAGAGTGTCTTCCACGCCGCAAATATAGTAGATGATGCTGGCGGCCACGACAGCGGTGGGAAGGAGAGGATCTGCCCATTGGGTAAATTTGAAAGAGCTATTGATATGCCGGCAATGTGATACCTACAACGTCAGCTATTTTCAAAGACCGTGAAGTGTCACCTACAAGGGAAATAAGAGAAACCAGTTTGTAATGTCAAATTCTTGGAAAAGCCGATACATCCTCGCGATGAGCATCATGCTCCTGTTCGTATGTATTATTGGTTTTGGCATGCCTGTAGATCCTGACGAATGTATAATGAATGAATGTCTTTCCCAAATATCTCCAAAGTCTTGGAATTTGACCGCATCAAGATCTGAATATCTTGTCGTGGGATTTTGTGGTAATGCTTCCAGCATGTCTAGTTTTGGAATTCCATTTGTATTGATATCCTTACTCCTAGTGTCTGTGATGACAGCTAATGCGTTACAGGTCTCCAGCAAGTAGTGAAGGGCATTCAACGCATTGGATTCAGCGAGAAGCAGCACCCTAACGCCTAATTTTTGAAGCGCCAACTGAGTACAAAAGTATTCAATCGTTATCCCTGCTCCGAGGAGGGCAATTGTTGGTTGCTTTTGTAATGCATTTGCTTCTTGGAGCTGCTTCTGAAGCTTCTGAGCATATGAAAAGGCAATAGATTCAGTGGCTTGATCAAAATCATGCCACGTCATGTATTGATATGGAGTGTTGGCTGCGGCCGAAGCAGGATATAAGAAAGCATCCTGGCTCTTATATAGAGCACCATCATGCCTAACCAATGCTGCCAGACTGACAAGTTTCGGGTCTGAGTAACGTTTGGAGTGAGGATGACCATGCAACCACCAAAGCTTCCTCGTTCGCTTCGACGCTTTGTCTGAAGGAAGTATAGATGGATCAGAGCATGCAGAAACTACCGCTTTCGACGAAAATTCGCCATCAAGGAGATAATTGAGTCTGGAAGGAGCCATATCGACAGAGAAATAGACTTTAGAAAGATATCATGGCGGAAAGAGAGACGGGGCCCAATATAACACCAGCCATCAAATCCGCTTTGCCTTCGAACGGAAGTGACCACCCTTAACATCTCTTCCTGATTACAATACAGACAACTTACCCCACATACCCGATCAAGGCATCGATAGAATGATTAAGCAGCCATACTGCTTATGGAGTACGAGGTTCTGCACAAGCTGGAGTTCTTGGTAACGCGGGTAGCCATCCGCGGCGAGCGATTCGCTACTATCCAAGGTCAAGCTCGAGTAACTATAGCTCGATAAGACGGCAGTCATTCTGGCGTAGCATGGCCGCTGCTCCACCAGGCGGAAAGGGTCTGGCGGAGAGTAGGGACCGTGATCGTGTAACCATATGCCGTTTGCGGGCGGCGCTTCTTGCGATTGGGCGTCATCGATCATCATAGAGAACGTCGATGGAGAGCTGCAAGCTCTATGTAGTTAGTTTGAGGCGAATGGAGAGCGACCCAAACGGCAAGGAGGGGTTCATGCGAGCTGTGCAGCTGGCGTTCCCACCACGCTCGCCGTGGCTGGCGCCATGCTGGCTGGCCTGCTCCTGCTCCTGCCCTATCGTACAACATCATGAACCGGGCGAGCTACTGGTTGCGGGGCACCCTGTTTGGCGCTGTGAGGGGCGTTGAACTATGCTGTGCTGTACGACCGTTGTCTTGGATCCCAATTTTGAGCCAGCGCTTGGCTCCTGCTCAGCAAGGGGCGGCCAACAGCCAGCGTCAGCGTCTTCCAGCGGCCAACGGGAACCCACAGGGCCCCAAGGGCCGATAAGATGAGGGGGCACCAGGCTAGTTCTCGCTCTTGTCGTATCGTATCTCAGGGACCACTTGGCGCCGCGGACGAGTGACATCTGCTGAGCTCGGCCAGGCATCGGCTCGATAGGGAATCAGAGATATCAAGCTCGACTGTTGAGATATGAACATCATTCAAGAATGTGAAAGATGCTCTGATAGATGAATGCTGGCATGTTGCGTCAAAACTATAAGTCGATCTTGCTTCGTCTCTGTTCATTTCGCTCCTTGCTTGCGTTATTATTTGTGGGTCTGTCAGCACTATCTTTCTCAGTCTTTTGGAGCATGCACGAACGTTGGTAGACTGAACAGAGAAGTGAGATCTTTTCCGAGCACTCACAATTCTTCACGTGTGCCAGCATTGCAATATGGCTCAGAGCATCATTGAACGATTCAAGCTACACCCAAAACCGGGTTCTTTCGCTACCGGTCACAATGGGCTGAGTTCGAACCGGGACCTTGATCCAGTTCCCTTTGACTCAGATGAAAGGAAATGGACTTGGCCATCACTTCTGGGCTTCTGGATTGCCGAAGCTTTTAGCATCTCTATGTATCAAGTCGCCTCTTCCTCTATTACAAAGGGTCTGAGTCCCGGACTGGCAATTGTTGCTGTGCTCGTTGGTCACATTTTAGTGTGCATACCGGCCATGGCAAACGGTTATGTGGGATGTATCTATGGAATCAACTTTCCAATTTTAATGAGATCAACCTGGGGGGTCTGGGGAGCGTACTTTGCTGTTTTTGTTCGGGGTGTGGTGGCTTGTATCTGTAAGTCTCAAGTTTCAGACTGTCTGAATGGATGAGGCTGTCCAGACCGGGCTTCTGCAGATGACTTTTTCCCCGACATTTATAAGTCTCCTGATTTATGACCACGTCTTGGTAGTCATATGGTGACACTAACTCATGACAGGGTTTGGTACGCAGAGTTTCCAAGGAGGGCAATGCATCCAGACAATGCTCCAGGCGATTTGGCCGTCTTTTACAAGGTTCCCTAACCACATCCCGGCAAGTGCACATGTGTCATCCGCAGAGCTACTTTGTTTCTTTCTTTTTATAATCATTCAGCTACCCCTCCTATGGCTGCATGTCTCCAAATTGAGATACTTGTTTATGGCTAAGACGATTGTGATGCCAATTTTCGGACTGACACTTTTCATATGGGCATTGGTTGCAGGTGAGCCTTCATGCCTCGTTTTGTCTCTCTTGTCTAAATAATATTAGCCAAGGGATTCGGGCCTACCTTTGCGAAGGGAACACATATCAAAGATGGAACACCTGTTGTTGTTGTCTTCTTCCAGTGCGTTACAACTGCTATTGGACCCAAGGCTACTCTCGCTCTCAATATGCCCGACTTTACTCGGTACGCAAAATACCCTAAACAAGTGTTCTGGACTCAGGCTGTAGGCCTCTGCGTTTTGGTTACCCTCTGTGGAATTCTCGGTGTTACCGTTACTTCAGCAACTCAACAAGTTTACGGTACTTTGACATGGAATCCTTTGCAAGTATCCAAGCTCTGGGACAATCGTGCAGCTCAATTTTTCTCAGCTGCTTGTTGGATGTTTGCTGTTATTGGCACGAACATTTCCGCAAATTCGGTCTCCTTCTCGAACGATCTCGCGTTATGGTTTCCGAGATGGATAAGTGCACGAAGAGGTGCATATATCTGCTGTATTTTGTCAGTTGCTGCGACGCCATGGAATATTCAGTATAGCGCAGCTTCGTTTTCGGCATTTTTGGGCGGATATTCGATGTTTCTTGGCCCCATTGCAGGTATCATGATGGCAGATTTCTGGGTCCTTCGAAATCGCCATCTGAACCTGGCAAGCCTTTACACACACCCGGATATCTATTCATTCTTCCATGGATTCAACCTCCGAGCGTTTGGTGCCTTCGTTTGTGGCATTGCGCCAAACCTGGCTGGCCTGACCAAAGCCACTGGACAAACCTCTGTGCCCAAGGGGGCAACTTATGTGTACAGCTTGAGCTGGCTGGTAGGGACTGTGGTTGCATTTACTACGTATCTCTTGCTTGGAAAGATCTGGCCAATGGAGGAGAAATTTGATGAGGGGCAGGTCATGAATATCACAGATCAAATGAGCCTGAGCCACAGTGATGAGGAAGGGAAAATAGCGCATGAGAGGACGGCCAAAAATTTCTAGACGTTGACTAGCATATAGATTTAGTATACATTAGATTCTCTAGACTATCAAAGCGATGAAGTAATGAAGCCATGCAATAATTACGCACTATATACTGTATAGCATTGATCTCAGCGTTGGTGAATGATCCAACTGAAATCAATCGAATCTGAAGTCCGTGCACCAACGTTGCACATATTGTTGTTTGCTCATCTGTGGCGACGAGAAAAGGGGGTGGGGTCGAGATTCAGGGGAGACAAGCGAGCTGTGTGCGGCGCAAACTGGCTTGGCACTTGCATTCTGAGGCTGTGCAGCTTGATAATACAACCTCGACCACGAACAACATGCTAACAACTTATGATCCTTTGAGACAAGAGTGCTTCAGGAGAAGCAGATCTTGTCTTTCCAGCCACGTCTTCGTCACAAGCAGATTATCCCGTGGACCATCATCTAACCAATCGAGATACAGTCAATCAGGCTCCAGCATTAATGAGGCACAGCACTTTAAGCTTTGTGTTTAAGTCTTCTGCCTCCTCATCCTTTGGAGAGCTGACAATCAACAATTATTGTTGTTGACTACTGGGCCACCCGTGATTACATGGAAGCTTTCGAGCCTCTACTTCCTACTCAAATCCTTCAGAATGCCACCCAACGCGTCTGATCCAAACGACCTGAAGCTGGTCCTGAACCCAGCAAGACGCCGCGCTCTCCTCGTACTCACGGGAAGCATCGTGACAAAGATGCGCAAGCAAGTCGAGCATACATTTGAGCCCTCGGTGCAACAAGAACCCGCGCCTTTGTTAGTCAACCCGGAAACTACACGTGACCGGCCTCAAATCGATCCTCTGGAAGAAGCACGGCAACGACGTCTCGAAGCTCGCCTTGAGCGCTCAATCTCCACCCCTAGGCTGCGTGAGTTAGGTAAAGACGCCTTGCTCTACTTTGACAAGTGGGCAAATCAGGTAGCGCGTGAGCTGAAAAAGTTCACCAATGGGCCAGAAGATGCACGCTCTGAGCAGAAACGGCGGGAATGGCAGGCTACAAGGAATCCGCCGCCACCTCCCTACCAGCCAAACCCACCCGGCTTCGTCAAGACTCCTGAGGCTGAAGCAGTCGCCGCCGCTGCAGAAGCTAGGGAGATGGAAGAAGTGAAAGATGTCTCCAGGTTACAATATCTATATCCACCAGTTGCTACACGCCTTACCACTATACCAAGAGACGAAAGAGTATGCGTCGTTTGCTGTTTCTTGCTTATTCTCCTGAGTGTGGGACAATACTCAGCACATTCAAGAACGCTACTTTGTTACTTGACTTCTAGTCTTGAGCTGCCAATGCAAGTGCTCACGACGGAAGAGACTGAGATTGCGAAGACACTAATGCTAGCTTCTAAGGCGCTGAATGCTGATGAGGAGACCAAGAAGCGGCAAGCGGAGAATGCATCTGCCCGCCGATGGAAAGTTGGATTGGCATCTGTTGCTGGCGCGGCAATTGTGGGAGTGACCGGCGGTCTAGCAGCACCTGTTGTCGCCGGTGCTATAGGTGGCATCATGGGGACTGTGGGTCTTGGAGGTGTGGCTTCATTCCTTGGCATATTTGCCATGAATGGCGCTCTTGTTGGAACTTTATTCGGAGCTTTTGGCGGCAAGATGACGGGGGCGATGGTTGACCAATACGCCAAGGAGGTTTCAGACTTTAAATTCCTCCCAGTAGCCTCAGAATGGGGCGAGCACACAACTAGACCCGAAACCGAGGAAGAGTCTCGTCGCCTGAGAGTCACAATTGGCATCAACGGCTGGCTTACTTCCCAAGAGGACGTGATCAAGCCTTGGCGAATTATGGGTCATGATAGCGAAGTCTTTGCTCTCCGTTTTGAAATGAAAGCATTGATCGAGCTAGGAACTTCGTTGAAGGACATGGTATCTTCATACGCCTGGTCCGTAGTCAAATTGGAGATCCTCAAGCGCACAGTACTCGCATCGCTCTGGGCCGCGCTCTGGCCTTTAGCTCTTATCAAAATGGCATCCAACATCGACAATCCCTTTGCGGTAGCACGCAACCGCTCCGAGAAAGCAGGCGAAGTATTAGCCGATGCCCTCATAAATAAAACACAAGGAGAAAGACCTGTCACTCTAATCGGTTATTCTCTAGGAGCAAGAGTTATCTATTCTTGTCTCAAGTCTCTGGCCGAGAGAAAGGCATTTGGACTTGTAGAGTCCGTCGTGTTTATTGGGGCACCTGTGCCATCTAATGCAGATAATTGGCGCACGATGCGCAGCGTCGTCTCTGGCCATGTATTCAACGTGTATTCGGAAAATGATTATATCCTTGCTTTCTTGTATCGGGCCACCAGCATCCAATTCGGCGTTGCAGGTCTACAGGAAATCAGCAACGTCGAAGGGGTGAGAAATCTAGACCTCAGCAAAGAAGTTAGTGGGCATCTACGATATCCCGATCTTGTAGGAAGAATTCTGAAGAGAGTCGGCATCGAAGGTGTCTTAGTTGAAGATGCAAAGATCGAAATCGACATTGAACAGGAGAACAGCGAGATCAAGCTTGTGGATGACGAAGACCTGATTGATTTTGACGACAGTGATGTACCCAATGTCTCTGCAAGAAACACGTCTTTCAGCATGGTTGAGCACGATCACGATCCCCTACTTCACTCTCCACTACCACCGCATTCCTCTGCATCTAGTTTCTATCCCGCAACAACTGTTCCGAACACAGTAGACTACGATCCTCTGCTTAATCCACCACCAAACCGTCCAGAACCACCCAATAGCAAGTCTGCGCCCGCCGCAATTCCAACTCTGACGCGGAATCTATCGAATATGCACGTCACCTCCCAATATCCAACGAATGCTTCCTCATCTCGAGTTCCCCAAATCCAACGCAAAACTTCTGAACCCAGTCTTGCAGCGCATAATGATAGTTACTCTTCAGATGAGGACACGGGTATCCAATTGATAGACAATGACTCGGATGGTGAGCTCCAACAAATCAACTGTGAGCCCATACCAGATGACCCGGATGAGCCACCAAAACATCAAAATGTCAATCGGTCAAGGGCGAGAGAGACCATCTTTGATGCACAGGAACACGAACAGAAAAGTTTGGGTTCATTTCCTAAAGGAGTGATGAGAGTTACGTCCGGGGAAGGTAGTGGAAGTTAGGGGCCATTATCAGAACGGGCAAAGTTATGACAACCAGTCAGAACGGAGATCAGTGAGGCTATCCATAAAGATATTTACGATAGTCATAATACCCATTCACTTCTTGAACCAAATTGAATCCTATTTGATATAGTGACACTAATTATTCTAAGGTGAACGCCAGGGCCAGTAGCGGCTGTGGCTCACGACGGACTGTTTTTCATCGCCCCAAACTAAAATATAGACATGCAACAAAAGTCTACAGTCTAAAAGTAACGGCTTCAGGCTAATTTATAGAACTGCAACAAAAGTCTCTGGTCTTGTTTCATGTTCAATTTGGCTAATGAGCAAGTGCGCTTAGTCGGCCACGCGCTAGAGTGCGGCCTTAACTGAAAGTTGACGCTTCAGAGACAATGTCTCTACCCCTTTGGTCTGGATTATATGAGCTACAGCGAGGCATCTTACTCACTGCTAGTCGCGCAGATCAACATTCTTTGGCGAAAGCCATTCCATGGGACACACTCAGCCGTGCTCAGTCAGAGATGAAATGAGCTGCACTTTCAAATCTCCTCCATGTCCTCCAAATCATCCAGAACCGGCCAATCTCCGATCTCAACTCTCTCTGGTCTCACAAAGACTCCAAATTTAGGATCGCCATCTTTGCCCCAATACCGCTTTCCCTTCAAACTCCCATCGTTCTTGCCAACTGGCTCATCAAGCTTGATACCAACCCAAGCCCCACTACCACCCGGGATCTCCTCCACATCCCCAACGTACATCACCGTTCCCCTCTTCGCATCTTCGCCTCCGATTCTACACCTCTTACCTACCGCAATGTCCCGTTCCTTAATTTCGCTGTCGAGTGCGAGAAGTTTCGCTTGCTCGATGGAGGGAGCGTCAGGATCAAAACGGCCAAGTTTGTTGGCTTTTTTCCAAGCTAGAACGCTGTCGGTCTTGGTTTCGTAGACGGAGGTAGGAAGCTCATATTTGGGGACGTTGGAGGTATCTGTGTAGTTTGGGCGGGCGCCTGCAGGCCGTGTGTCGATTACCTGCAGGTTGTCAAATTAGTGTTTGGTAAGCGTGAGGTAGTCAGAGTGACAATGGTGGAAGCAAGACACAAAAAAATATGAGTAATCTTGAGGAATGATAGTATAGAGTCTCGTTACTATGCAACGGATAGGATTATCAGATTGTACACTTGGTGATGCAGTGTGTGATATAACGATAGACTTTTAGTAAATCTTGCGAAAAGCGTAATGTAATCTGGCCAGAGGAGAATTGTAAGATAGCGTATAATGAACAGGGCACCTCATAGTATGCTTAGCTAAGAAGTGGTAGAAATGACTGCCGAATCTGTTGCGGGCAATATTGATAGCTGGCGAACTTTGGGGAAGCTGTCGACAAGTTTTATGCAAGCTGCACCGAGTTGCACAAAGTCCTGAAGGAAATAGGGCTTCACATTCAACTAACGAGCGACATAGTGATAAAAAATCATGCACTTATGAATCATCGGCAGTCTCTCCGTGAAACCAATTCAAGAAAAAATGGCATTCGTGCAGAAGGGCCACAAAATCAGTGCCAGCTTAGATTTTAGAGGGATGAGGTAGAGTGATGCTTCTAGCTCGCTAATTGAGCCCAATAAGCTTTTCTCGCAGGAGGATTCAACTATCGTCCTCTGCTGTCAAACCCGTCTCAAAATTCAGTGGCCAATTGAAACTGTAGACAGAGCCGACTTTGTCGGAGGCTGGGATTAGAGAAACTGTTCTACCTCGGGAGTCTCTCCATTTCTGAAGGTTGCGAATGACTCGCTCCTCCCTGCTACTGCAGACGGACTATGACCCCTTTTATGGATGTTTTCCGACCCCTGGTCGCAAGCTCGACCTGAACAGCGGCAGCGAGTCGTCACTTGACGCTCCACTCTGGGGCGTTCCTGGAGGGCCTTGTGTGTGGGATTGCGATTGGCTCCGACGAGAGATAGTTTTGATATATCAGATCGATTTGACATGAGATTATAGACGTGTAATGACTTACGTGTAGCTCGGCATATGGCGCTAGTGGAAAAGCTTCCAACTGGGTGTGCTCCTCATCAGAAGCCTCGACAGGGACAGTCTGCTGGCTTCCGAGCCTCAGCACGAGCTTCTGCGACAGCGGCGGGATGCCCGTGACAGGCTCCAGCTTCGCCTTGAGCTGCCCAATGGTCCACGCGGGCGTGATGCGGCGCTCTGACGAGGCATTGTCAGACGTGACGCGAAGTGGGATATCGCTGGCCGACTGCATGGTGAGCCGTCGTGGCAGCCGGCAGTGTGGCCGGGTGCGTCTGGGTGGCTGAGGCGAGCGTTCCTTCTGCTGCTGCAGGAAGCTGTCCTCGTCTCGTCTTGTGGTGGTGGTGGAGGTGTTGGTGTTGGTGTTGGTGTTGTTTGTTCTCAGCGTTGTGCGGGCGCGCGTGAGTGAAGATTGATTGATGGATTGATGAAGCTCCCGGCGCAGCGCAGGCGTACAGTACAGTACTGTGCAGTACAAGCCACCTCGGCTGGGCGCCCCTTACCCCTGATCTTGCGCGCACCAGCCACATTCCCCACAGAATGCCTCTCCGTTCCGTTTGCTGGTACCGAAACCTTGAACTGGCGACGACGGGACAACCTCGTTTCTTCTATATTTGTCCTGTTCATCTTGTCATTCCCTTTCCCGTCGCTCCCCCCCGTGCGCTGGCCCCTCTTCCGCAGCCCAGTCAGGTCAAGTCAAGGACTCAAGGCATGATAGCGAGAGCGAGGCTACCATGGCGTTGTATCATCCTGGTGCTGTTCGCGTGTTCCTTTCCTAGCCATGTCCCTACAGTTTCACGTTGGCCCGTCCTCAGACAGCGGAGGCTGGGCACGGCGTCGGGGGTTTCCCGTTTCCTCTACAATTGGCCAATCGCCTGCTTGCAGACCAGCTGTGGAAAGCTCCTCGATTGGTGTGCGGGTGTTAGCATAATGCGATTGTTTATTATGACAGCGGATTGAAGGCCCCAGCGTCCGAGGCTGCCCAGCACGAACGCTTCGCTGACAGTCAGATGCAGAGCTGTCCAATTCAAGCTCAGAGCGAGGATGTGCTTTGCGTCTTGCGTCTGGCAACGCTGGTCCCCAGAATCGCCATCTGCCTCACCGCTCAAACAGGGCCAGGATCCTGATACGGCCGCTTTCCAGCCCTGCCAAACCCGGATGATCATACAAGAAAGCCTTATGGCTGCTCCCAAACTCTTTCCCCACTTTGTTCTAGTAGTTTGCACGCTTCCTTCATGAATCAGATGCCTGTTGTTTTTCTTCAGTTCAATGCTGAATGGACTTAGTCGCTGCCCCTGGCACGGTTTTGGCAACGCTTGATGTGCGTACCCCCCAGCAAGCAAGATCGAGATTTTCACGCATTGGTGCCTGGAGCCCACCAACCATCGTTAAGCTTACTGCCGGGCAAACAAAGATACCCAGGCGGCAATTGGTAGAGATTGCATCGTGCATCGTGCAGTATGCAAAATGCCTGGAGTCCACGCCTTGTTTGATACCAAGCTACGGACAATAAAGACTGAATCCATTCATGCCGTTCTGCTAGATCTGCTAATGCACGGCATCATTGCTTCAACTTGGCTCTCTCGCAGACCGTGCAGAAAAGGATACCGTCTGATATCTCAGCGTATCAATCATGGCTTGAAGACGGAAAGAGCATATTGTTAAGCTAGCACCTTCTAGCACGGCCATGTAGTATGGGGCCGAGACATGTCAACGTTTTGTGCCGCGGAGCAAGCTTTATTTTTGACTTGTTTCTCTGATCCCAGCAATTTAGGGTAGAGAATATGGCTCTTACTCCCGCATTAGCGTTTGGCGTTTACGGTTCTCACGAGTATTCTGACCCCGTATCTATTCACGGCAATCAGCTAGGACCTACTTCGGAAAATCTGCTGTGAGTCAAATCACTCATTTGTTCCGCGATTCGATCCTTCACACCGCCAAATGTGGGATCCCGTGGTGGTTAAGAATGATAATAAGGAAGCACATGGCGACATTCACCTTTGTGTCGGTATACGGTTAGGCCACGTGCAGACAGATGCTCAGACCAAAGAAGAACGACAATATCTTTCTTTTGCCTGCATGCAAGTATGTGGCCCAGCAAGGTTGAAGTTCGACCACACATTGTTAGTCAGGGTAGTCCAGGAACAGCCGTGCTCTGTTCTCGGTCGACTCGGAATGAACAGCGAAGATCATGGTTCTTGACAGTCCTCCGTGAAGCTCTGCAAGCCATGCAGATCATACAACTTGATCCCTGTATGCCCTGGAATCAGTACCCATGCAAGTTTGACCGCCAGTCCGTTGATTTGATCGTGCAATCCAAGATCTTGAAAAATCTGGATGTCACGTCGGTTGTGGAGATGGAAGCGGAGCTAAAAGTATCTCACTTAGAGACAAATCACTGAAGGCAGAGATGCAGTTCGAAGCAACCTTATGTGAGGTACAGATTTCGCACAGACATACGCCAAAGCGGTCTCGGAGGGTTGCACACGAGTCTGGGATGATATAAGAGTTTCAACGTCTCCACACACTGGTTTCGAACCGAGTCTCCCGCCGCACGACGATTAAGGCGAGCCCAGGAAACCTCGCAAGCATACAGTAGTACACTGGTGCTCTTGTTCATGCATGAATTCGTGGCCTGCCCTAACAGCCCTTCCTCCACACTAGCCGCCTCCCAGCCGAGTTCCCCACCGTGAATAACTCAGTCTACCTGCATCGCGCATCTTCCCGACAATCTGTCCAACTCATAACCATGTACCGACGACTTATAGATCACGAGTTGGAAGAAGTCCCTTATTTCCTAAAGGCTATCCAGCGAATCTAGAAGTACTAGTCCATAGGCGCTTTGCTCGTGGTGTATCAATCGCGATTGGCTCAACCACAAACCCATTCTTGCCAATCAACTTAATGGCTTTCATGATCTACGCGAGCTACACATCTGTTCTTTGAAAGCCCTGAAAGAAGTACACTGTCCTCGTCGGAAGAGGCTCGAATCGTCTCAAAACTGTTCCTGCGAGACACTCCTAAGCTTGCCTAGTTCGAGGAGGGTTGTTGTTTGCTTGTTCCACGACGAGGACTCTGATTCTAGCTTTGGAGAGAGGCCACCGACTCTCTTCTTTCTTTTGCGTCACTTCGGACTCGACAGGTTGGAATAACTGATAACCGGGCCCAACCCTCGCTCACCAGGGCCTACCGACAAGGAGAGCTTTATACTTACGCAAGATCAAATCGGTAAATAGATCCCTACAGGCCCTGCCACCAGTGTGCACATGATTCCGTCAGCCCTGACGGCATCGCCCATCCCAGACCGTCAACGTGGATATCTCCCTCCTCCTCAAGGATCCGGACTCAAATGAGTCTTCATCGTCACCACCTCCACACAAACCTAACACGCGATCATCATCCATCCCTTCTTCTGCTGCTGAAGAGGGCGCTGCCTATGCACCTCCCGACCCTGGCGTAGGAGGGAGTGGCAAACGCAGCATGCCGCCCCATCCATTGGAGTCCCCTGCTAAGAAACAGAGCAAGTGGACTGCGGAAGAAGATGCTTTAATCATCGACTTAAGGGGCAGCGGCATGAAGTGGGAAGACATCTCCAAGAGACTTCCAGGACGTAGCGCTATTAGTTGCCGATTGCACTATCAGAACTACCTGGAAAGAAGAAGTGAATGGGACGAAGAGCGCAAGAACAAGCTGGCGAGGCTTTACGAGAGGTAGTGCCCTAATCTTTATACTCTTTCGAGGAGCTATGCTACTTGGGGTCTATCTAGACCCATTTCTCGGAGACAAAGACTAACCTCGACGACTAGATTCAAGCCAGAAATGTGGTCCAAGGTCGCAGAAGAGATGGCAGTACCTTGGCGTGCGGCTGAAGCAATGCACTGGCAGCTAGGTGAAGCGGACATGGCTCGTCGTGCCGGCGTTGTGCCTTTCTCTCTCTCCAGCGTCAACCTAGATGCGCCACCAATATCCCACCGGTCCTCACCAACTCGGGGACACTCACACTCACAATCTCATTCTGGAGCTATCAGTATGGGACCATCTAGCTCAAGACTCAGCAGACCGCCCACCGCACAGGGTCCTCCCACTCAAAGCGAAGGTGCTTTTGGAACCTCATCGAGCGCGATGGCTTCAAGACGCGAGAGCACACCGAGATCGGTGCCGCCGCCAAGTCCGGGAGACGGACTTGCTTTGGCTCAGATTGGGAGCGGGGTGGCGATGGGCAGAGGAGGTTTGATGCTACCTAGTGTTGCGGAAATGACGACGGGTGTCAGTCCGTACAATGCGCCTGCCTATGCACCACCGATGCAAATGGGTGCAAGAGGGTATCCTAGTCCGAGTCAAATGCTACCAGGAGTAGGAACGATAAGTCCTAGGGTTGAAGGTAAGAGGAGGAGAAGTCCAGAGGCTGGTCCCAGAGAGTCGAGTCGCCGGAGACAATGAGAGGTTTGCTAGGTGCTTTCGAGGCGTTATGCTGCTTTCATGAACGGGAAATGAATAGATTGTGGAAGTAAGCATTTGGTGTTTTGGTTTGGAGCATGAGCAAGGCGCTTTACACGGCCTGGTAATCTGCATGAGATGAGAGATGCGCTTGATGACCTGCATACGACAGCATTAGGCCTCGGAATGGCCTTGGTGTTCAGAGAAGAAAAGACCTTGGATGCTTTCTTGGATATAGTAGGATACTTGGTGCTGTATTATTAGGCTGTCATATGTATCATTGATCATTCTATTGTCCAGTTCCTATGGCTCGTTTGATGAGCTCTCACGGCATGGACCTTCGATTTTTCGAACCGCTCTGGAATGGATAATGCCTTCGTTGGGTTGACGTTGGAGTACGGTGGGTCTATTCCCCGGAGTATATCGAGCAGCCGATTATTGCTTACCGCTAACCAACAATCCAGATCTTTGGATCCGAACGTTAGGGTATATTGTAAACAAATGTCCTGGATCATTCCTTCCCAGCTCTTCGACATATAGCCCACCAATTATCTTTCTCATACCCCGATTGCGTGATGGTGCCGCCAGCTGCTACAATATCCTCTTCCAACTCGCCATTTCGATAGAGATGATAATATCTTTGGAACGTCTTCTCTGTCTCCCCGTCTTGGCCGACGCTTCTCTTACTACTCTTCATAACCCACGGTACCATTATATCCTGCTCGCCCCCCTCGTCCCAACCACGCCTGCTTCCCTTCTGCTCTAGTGCCCAAACATAAAGCAACGCCTTACCCTCATCCCTCAAAGTTTTGAGCACAGCCCCAATCGCTTCCTGCCTCCTCTCCCTCGTACTCAGATGATGCACCACCGCTATACTTATAGCGAAGTCAAATCTCCCTGGCTGATGTGGCAAGGCCAGCGTATCAGCCACAATCGCAGCGTGAGGCTGATGCTCAGCAGCGATTTTCACTAAATTTGATGAGCGGTCGCTGCCAACGATGAAGATGTCGCGGTTCACCGTGAGGTATTTACCATTGCCGCAGCCGACGTCGAGACCTAAAGATCCAGGTGGCAGGGAAGTCAGGAAAGAAGTGACGATGGGCCAGGGTTTGTGACGGGTAGAAGAGAAGTGCGAGGCAATTTGCTCGTAGACGGTGTGCACGTGTTGCTCCTCATATGTCTCGGGGGCAACGGACTCCGGATTGTCCATCATAGTTATGTCGTTAGATAAAGC
This sequence comes from Proliferodiscus dingleyae, assembly GCA_003988795.1. Lineage (NCBI taxonomy): Eukaryota > Fungi > Ascomycota > Leotiomycetes > Helotiales > Lachnaceae > Proliferodiscus > Proliferodiscus dingleyae. Next base: position 57,712 of record QYAK01000014.1, on the reverse strand, counting down.
ACTCCATTATTCCTCAATTTTGAGACGGCGTTACGAGACATCAATTAAGGTTGCTTTTGTTTGAATGTTTCTAGACTCGCGAAGTCACAATATACTATCGAAAAATTCAGCCTCGCGCCAAACATCACAGCCCTGTTGGCCCGTGCCCCTAACGTCGTCTCGGAAAATTCACGTCACGAATCCTCGACGACAATTGGAGTATACATGCTTTGCTCATTGGATCGTACAATCCAATATCTGGATTAAATCAACACAAAGCTGTTATAGCTGAGATTATTGCTCTTTGACATTTTACAAGCTGTGGTAAACAAAGCAACAAAGGAACACCACATAGCGCGTCCTCAGCCGGAATTTCGCCTCCATGCCCGGCCCCAATCCAAGACGTGAAGAATTGATGCGAAAGCTCAATAAGGAGCGCAAATTTATCCTCATTCACATACTGGTAGCTATCGATCTCGACGCAAGTTGAATTGGATAATTGCCAAAGCTTTTTTATGAAGAGGAAGGGGGTCCAATCATCTCCACTTTCTAGTGAATGGCCAGTCCATTTTCTCAGTCGACAATAAAGATTGGCAGACCTTTCGCGTATTTTTCTACTCCAACTTTCACACGTTTGTACTTCTAGCCCTGGAGTATCGATTTGAGGTGAGGCAATAGGTATCCGCGAGGTAGTAAAGCCGGCTTCAGAAGATCCCCTCTGGCCAATCCTTACTGCCGGATCAAAACCAGGAATTAGTATACAGCGATAGAAGCCACAACTTAAGATGGGCTATCGCGGAGCGAAGAGATTCAAAGGCTATTCGCCGTCCTCGCATAACTCACCGCCATCCTTTAAGCACGACAAATGGAGATCTCAAAAACCTCAGTTTGCAATACGAAGGACTTCATTTGATTACCCCAGGAAAAATCAGCAAGATCACCTACCTCTTCGCCAGAAGCTAAAGAGAGCCGCCTCTGTCATCGAGCCATTCGTACCTTGGACCCCGGAGTCTTCGCCACAGGCAGAGAAGCGCCAAGCACCAGGCCCAGAGTCTCCCCAACCCGCCAAAAAGCGGAAACTTGAAGACACAGGTAGGAGCCTTACGAAGAGTCTGATGTTTACTTACTAATCGACCTAAAATAGGCTTGTTTCGTAAGGCAAGCTTTTCAGTAGACGCTACTTGTTCAGCTGAAGAAGATTGGTACTCTCGGAGAGCTAAAGTCCGCAAGGTCACCGATAGTACGGAGGATGAGGTTACTAGGAGGCTTAAGATTGCAAGCCGAAGGTCTATCGTCGATGAGAAGAGACTCAGAGTAAGTATCCCACGTCTTCCTATGCATCTCATTATGTCTGTGGGATGCTATCATGAACCCATATTACTCTACTGCCAGTAGACACGAACTACATGGGGTATGGACGATTCAAATACTTGTGACTGATTTCTACATAGGCGAACGGCCTACGAACAGATCGTGCGAGGATGCCAGCAGCTGCGCAGCGGGGCATGCCAAACTTCACCGGTGTTCTGTGCTACCGCATCAGCTTAATGCAATGCTTACTCAATCTTCCCATCTTCGTTAATTGGGTAATGGACTATGCCCTTCCCGAACACTGTAAGTCCAAGCAGCTCCTCATTCGTCACCGCGTCACTCAACTCTTCCAGGTGTTTCTGATAGTGAGATATGCTTCACGTGCACTATGCATCAGCTAGTTTGCGAGTATTGGAAGGTTCCTGCTATTCGCTCAAGTGATAGACTGAGGGCATTGTTTCAGAAACTGCATGTAGTGATGGAAAAGCTTGGCTGGACTGAGCGAGGCCAAGCCGACCCTGACGAACAGCTTATATTCTTCCTAAAAAAGCTCCAGGCCGAATTACCTTCATCGTGAATATTCCTGGCTCAATGCTTCCTAGCTTACGAACATCGCTGACATTTGAGACAGCGTCTTTGGATTAATTGAGTCTGTGCTACAGTCATCGTACGCACAATCAATTCCCTGCCAATGTGGCCATAGATCGACCACCTACGGCACCGAGGCCAAGTTTACGATTTACCTGAAGCCTGTTCTCAAGACTGGCACTTTGCAACACTATTTACAGCGATCTCTCATGGACACCGTGGAATATCGCTGTGACAATTGCGGAACTACTAAAGAGCGTCCGAAGATCCGTAGATTCCTCTCCACAGGAGAGGTAGTATGCGTACACATCTCCCGCGTGGACGCTTACCACAACAAAATCAATGCCGACGCTAATGTACCTCTGAGGCTCGATTTAAGTAAGGTTGTAACGCCCGATAACACAGAGCCACAGCTTTACGAACTGAAGTCTGTTGTGAAACACGCGGGAAGTGCGGACAGCGGGCATTATGTTGCTTGTACCGCTGATCCCGAATCTAAATCTGGCGGCTGGCAGCTTTTCAACGATTCAAATGAGGTGCGCAAGCATGCTGATGAGAGCTTTGCGTTGGGCACGAAGATGGGCTCACCTTTTCTGTGTTTCTACCAACGCATCAGGAATTGAGTGAATCGGACTGGGCATTCTACTGTGTTGGCGTTTAGACTCGCGATGATACCAATCTTGTAAAGATACTCTCGAATTTGATGTTTGACTATTGATCTCCCTTGTCGAAATGTACGCCCAGAGCTCGACTCTGCATACCTAAAATAAGATACGAATACGTGACGGCATGGCAGAGCTATGGGCGGGTTGCAACCGGTTAAACAGTGTGCGAGTCGTGCTTCTATAATTCTATTGAAAGAAGAGCATCCATCTATCCAGCAAAATCGATAAGGGTGCCACAAGAGAGATTAAACTGATCCTAGAGAAGAAAATGCGTCAAGGATATATATGCATGAAAGTACGATTTATGATAACAGGCTATGGTAAGTAGTCAAGGAGAACTATTTAGATGATATACAATGTGGTAACTAGACGAGCCAGGGGCATCGTATTGTCTATGAACACATCAGTGCGAAAATGGCCGTCTCTTAAGTTCCTCATCCTCCTCTGGCTTCCCCGCCTTCGGCACATTGAAGAAACCTGGCTCGATATACCAAGCCGGGTCCCAACCCCCTTTCAGATGCGTCACGCTGTACCCGTTGCCTAGCCACCTGAAGCGATTCTCATCCTTGTTCTCATACTCAAAGTCCTCCCACCTCGGCGCCCTTAGCGTCTCTAGACAGTGCAACGGACTCCCCGGCCATAGTCCCGTGATGCGGTTCCCTTTCCCTCCTTCGGATCTGTACCAGGAGTTGCATTCGTCCATGTAGACTGTACCTTTGAAGTACTCACTGCAGTACTCTGAGAAATCTTGAACACGCTCGGACTTGGGCATCATTGAGACGTAATCTTCTTTCTGTAGCTTGCGTATACATTTTATGATGTAGTCACCCTCGGTCTCGATCATCATTGTTAATGATCCGCTGCCGATAGCAGAGTTAGGGCCGAGCATCATGAAGAAATTTGGAAAGCCGTCTACTGCTATTGCAAGGTAGGTTTCAGGATGTGGTGTAAATCGTTCTTGCAGAGATAGACCGTGTTTGCCGTAGACGTGGAATGGAGGAGGACTTGATGTGTTGAAGCCGGTGGCACATACGAGGGCGTCAATCTCGACTGTGCGACCATTTTCTAGGACGACGCCTTCTGGTTTGATAGAGGTAATCTTGTCGGACACGAACTCAACGTTATCCTCAACCAAAGCTTCCAGATAGCCTGGCCCTGGTGTGAGACGCCGGCAGCCAACGGCAAATGAGGGCGTCAGGAATTCGGCAATTTCAGGTCTCTTTGCCAAGCGCAGCTTCATCATATCTTTGAACGCTTTCAATGCACCTTGCTGCATCTCAGTGCCTCTCAGAGTGACATCATGTATGGTGTTCCCATCTGTTTCAATCGCTTTACGGAACTCTAAAAATTTCTGAGGGTTGGTCGCAAATTCATTGCGTTGTTCGGGGGAGACTAGAAATATCAGCTTTGATACCAACAAACTCAGGCGGGGCAAAATACACTCTAATTTCTGAGGATCAAGACCAAGCTTTATCATCGCGCCTATTTCAATGTCAACGTTTTATTCACGAGTTCTTTATCTTTAGACTTACTGTCACCAAAAGGATTCGATATCCACGTCTTACTTCTTATAAAGCATGTCAATTGTGTCCCCTCTACCTTCTGGAGATTGGGTACGATTTGAATTGAACTGGAACCGCCCCCAATGACGCCAATACGCTTGTTCTTGAAGTCATAACTAAATATGTCAGATACCACCTAAGATTAAGGAATTCTAACTTACTTTTGATTCCAGGCGGCAGAATGCATAACTTCCCCCTTGAAAGTTTCTAATCCGGGTATCTTTGGCCAAGCAAAATCATTCAAATTCCCGCGAGCCGAAATAAGGACATCAGCATCATCTTCTATAACATCCCCAGTCTTTGTGTTTTCGACGAGGAGATTCCTGGTTTAAAAATAAGCTTTCCCCACTCTCATTACACAAGTTCCCTTACCATTTCTTCGCTTGGTCATCCCATTTACAGCTCGTAATCTTGTGCGATAGCTTCACATGCCTCATAACCTCATACTTCTCCGCGATGCCAGTTAGATAGGCACAGATCTCCTTGGCAGGGGCATAGAAAGCCGACCAATGTGGATTTGGATCGAACGAGTATTGGTAGCTGTGAGAAGGGATATCGCAGGCACATCCTGTTCTTCCCGTTCAATTACAGACCTATGAATGATGACTGTTGGAAATACCTGGATAGCGATTCTCCCACCAAGTGCCTCCAACGCCCTCATTCTTCTCGTAGATCTGCAAGTCGACATTCCGCAGCCGTTGCGGTATTCGGATGCCCAAGTATATGCCAGAGTAACCAGCGCCAATGACGCGCACTTTCAAGGGCCGGAAGTTCTCGATAGGCTCGTCCTTGAGAGTGAACTGCTGGATGGACCCCATCTTCTCTGGTACGAGATTGATGCCTCCGAGGAGCCTGGGGGCGAGAGCTGTTTTGTAGCCTCGTACCGGCAGGGCCTGAATTCCCTACCATGCAGCATCTGCATCTAGATTCCGCCCATCGATAAACCGTAGAAGTGGGTATTCGATCGGCAAAACCCCTCGCTGGATGCGGAGTGCCGCTGAACCCTCCCCGGGCAGACATTGGGATGTTGTCTGATTTGTTGCAGCGGAATTACTCCCTTGTCAGCCCACCATCCTCCCCGAAATATGCGGGTAAGAGACACACAAGCTTTGAAGGTTAGCAGCAGTGAGAATGCGGGGTTGGAAATAAGGAAATAAGGAGGTGGAGGTGGGATGTGGACTCATCGTGGGGCAGAGCCGGATTTCTCCCGGTAGCAGGCCTTGGTACTGTATGCACCTTTTGCCTCCCTTCTTATAGTCCACATTTCTAGTCCTGATACCTATGAGAGCTATATACATAGCAAGCAGTGCGCTATCTCACTGAGAGTGTCGAGATCAGTTGAAGAAATCATTTGAAAGGTAGAAAATTAATCATTATCATTATTTATATGTGGACTACCACACAAGAACTAACACTATTATAGTTCCGAAGGGTATCATTATACTCAAACGTTCCATACTCGCTTTTATCACAGCGCTCCCAGAAGCCATAGCAAAACCCGTTGCAGCAGAACCTGTAGTTGGGGATATTGCCCCTCCTGTTGTGTTACTTGATGCATTAGCTGCTGTGGAAGCTGAGCTGCCATGTGTAGACTTCGAGACCACGCCTAGGGTGCTCGTAGGCGGGGCTGAGTTTGCTCCAGCTGGGGAAGCTGCGTTCGTAATTCCCATGACTGGTTTTATATTAGATCAAGTAAGAGGCTGGAGCGTGGTTTAACTTACTTGAAGCAATCAACCCTGCCACTCCATTCGTCGAACCCGCCGTACCCGCCGTACTCGATGGCCCAACTGTTGCTACGGCTTGATAGCTTCCGATAGGGATAGCGATTGTCTTGACACCTCCCCCGGGCAATTGCACAACCAGTCCAGATGGACTTAGACTGACCACATTGCTACCAGCAACAGTGATGGGCGGGCCACCGATGCTTAGTGTTTGGGATCCTAAAATCAGTGTGCTCGCCCCTGAGGGAGCCGCTGTGATCACTTGTCCACCAATAGTGATGGGCAACACTGCCACTAGAGAGGTAGCTTTAGATGCAGCTGCTGGTAATGGATATGTACTTGCAGCCCCTCCAGGGTACTGAACAACCAGCGCCGAGGGACTTAATGTGGCCACAACGTTCGAACCAGGGATTGTAATAGGCGACCCACCAACTGTCACAGTCTGCCCGTCAAGAATTACAGTTGATGCTCCGGGTGAAGCCGAGATAACTTCCCCCGCAACGGTCGCAAATGGTACTGTGACTCCAGGAACTGCTGCTGTAACAGCTTGACCGCCGCCAGGAACGAATGGTGCTGACTGTACCGAGGCAGAGCTGGTCTGGGCGGGGGCAGCCACCGCGGTGAACGGGGGAATAGACACAGATTGGCCAGCAATAGCAATACCTTGAATAGGATCGACTTGTGGCAGGCTGGTAGGCTGTGTGGGTATTGCTATGGTACTCATGAGGCCTCCAGCCTGGTCGTATACAGCGATTCCCGAAGGCGTGAGCTGGATGACAGATGAAGCTACAGTGATAGCAGGGCCACCTAAACTCGCAGTCTGCCCTCCAACTACTACAACAGACGGGCCAGGGGCAGCAATTGTGGCTATGGTATTGCCAGCTTGGCTAGTCGGAACCGCAATTTCAGGGTGAAATGTCTCACCAGCAGGAGGAATGGGTGCGACAGCTGGATTAGCAGAATTAGCAGAATTAACACCAGAAGCCGTAGGAATTGGGATGGCGCCATTCGAACTTTGTGCAGCATCTCCAGTCTGTGTCGGATCAGCATAATAAGTACTTGATGAGTCACTGCCGACTATGTATATGCCTGATGGCTCAACATTGACATGCAGAAGGCCGTCATCTGAGCTACTAGCAGTAGAGCTAGACGCGTCCGTACTCGCACCCGCAGCGGCATTTGACTGAGTAGTCTGTTGTGGATCAACTGCAGCGCTCGTTGGTCCTGGTGCAGCTGTGATTGATGCTTGTGTACTAGTTTGTTTAACTCCGTTCACTGGCCCATTGTTGAATGAAGTTACAGGAGCTGGACCAGTGGTGGAAGCAAAGAGACCTGACACCGGGGGCACAGATCCGGGTGGATCATAGATACCATAGACGCTGTTTTGTTTGAAGCAGCCTTGCCAAAATGGCCTTGCAAAGCGTCAGTTTCACGATACTTGCAACGTAGATCAAGGAAACATACCCTCCCATAGCTAATAGTCCTGTGGGCCAGACAACTTGAGGATTACACCTTGCAGATATACCCTCGGTAGGATGAGTCACAACAGTCTCACCATTTTTAAGTCTGTCTCCGACAGTCGAACAGCCTGAGATTATGTCATCCATCGTTAGAACTCGTGGGTGGCCGATTCTGGTTGTCGCTGCTGCGTTCGCATAAGGCGGAATTGTGGAAAAAGCACTCGGATGGACGGCAATGACCATACTTTTGTATGTGGGCCCCAATGGACCACACGAGTTTTCCGCCGCTACAGACTTAATGATCATGTATATTGAAGGCGACGTCCTGCCGATGAATTAGTAAACAGTTGACTTGATTAGGGCGTCACATCTTGCATGATGCAAAGCCAAGCATTATCTATGACTTACATCATCGTTGATAGATCAGAGGCCCATTGAGTTTTAGGATATGTCACGTTTCCGGTATTTGGAGGGAAATACGAGACATGCATAGTTCCCGCAATGCTAAACAGGATAGTAAGACTAAGTCATTTGGAACTGGGGTAGAATAAACTCACACATTACATTTTCCAAAGGGCAAATCAGTATCAGCTGTGTTTGAGCAAGTATTGACTTTGATAGAACGGGTGCCCCATGGCCAGGTTGTCCCCCAAGATTGGTTACCCCAAGGATTGGCCCATGGGTTCCATACTGGAGCAGGAGTAATCGTTGCCCTATGGCTCTCGGAAGTGGTGGAAGCATTGTGTAATGATGTTATCCCACTTGGTAGGCTTAGCAAGGGATGCTCTTCGTTAAAAGATGATGACGATGCCGTGGTGTTAGAACTTGAACGCGAAAAACTCTCGGTCGTTGATGATGACGATGTTGATGAGGATGTGGCATGGTGACTAGATGATGATGGGTTGGATGAGGAGTTTTGCGTCGACGATGAAGTGGTTTCAACGAGTGGTATCACGCTTTCAGTAACTATTTCAGTGGAGGTTGAGTCGGAAGAGCTCTTTGACCATGTCAGACTTGAGCTCGACGAAGCTTTGGAAGTGACACTTGATGACGAAGTAGAGTTCGAAACTGAACGAGGATTATATCCTAAACATAATTAGTCTTTGAATGCGATCAAATCGGCGAATTGGTTTTGAAAGCCCATTGAGAGTCACCTACTTAAACCATGACATAATGATGCCCAATACAGAAATACCAAGATCACATACATCTCATGAGCCCTCTGACCTAAGAACATCATGTTTCCTGAGACATCCGCTACGGAATGCAAACATAAAGGTAAAGACTGTCAAGATAGAGAGCTACCGCACTACTTTCAAACAAGAACCAGCATAACATTAGGAAGTCCAGTGGCAAAATAGATGAGGTTGGGGGCAGTTGAATATACGACATGAGCATAGCGACTAACACCACCCTGCGTCACCACCACAGACCCCAAAGCCGACATGTGGTGACCCCCAGAAGCGTAACCAAAATAAGATGAGAACAGGGATCATATAAAGATTCACACCCTTTTTTAAGCTCATGAAGGGTCATCCAGTGATGGGGCCGACATTGCCGGAAATAATGGTAGCGTAGCCTGCCACTTGCAGAACGCAAGGCATGCACACCCCTCGACCACGAAGGGTTACATTACATTGGCAAGCCTCGTGGCGTGGTCAGCACGCAAACCCATCTGCTTGCAGAGCTCGGCACCGGTCCCGCGATTTGCGGCACACTGTTGAAAGGATTCTAGGCACGTAGAATCAGACTTTCCTTCAAGATCAGCAGAAGAACACGGTCCTAAAAGAGCTCCCGAAGCTCGAGAAGCTCTTGACTAGCAATTTAGCTAAGCCTACTCTCTCGCCCGGGGGGGGGCTGGCTCATGAGATAGTGTACCATTTTGATTCTGTTCGCAAAAGTACCGAATGAGATATGTACGTTTAGCCGGCCCTGCTGAGCTCAAGGCCGTGAGGTCGAGACCGTAGGATCAGTGTAGCTCTGACTAGCCTGACCTGGCTTTGCTTTGCCGTCGAAGGATAAATAAAGCTCTGGGATCGTACCTGCGCAGCGCTAATGCAGGCTACATACTAGAAAGGGGGGCCCGGACCTTAGTCATACTAAGCGAGCAGGCGACTTCTCATCCAAACTCAACCTCATCTCCCCTGGAATCCTTCCAACAACCGAGTGTCCAACGCTAGAAAAGACCACCTGGGGTTACAGCTCTACCCTGCTTTGGGGGCCATCTCGCCCAACGGCCGGCTGAGCGTGTCTTTCATCTTCACACGGATTAAAAGACCATACGTTCTTGAACAGATTCTGTTGGTATAAACTTGCTGTTGACGCTTAGAAATGGCTGAGTCTCGAGCCCCATACGTGCTGTGTATCATTAAGTTCAGCAATATGCAAGTTTATAGTCACAGCGCCCCACACACCAGGCGCGATTATCGCTGTGCGATCGTGTGGTTGTCGAGTACGGCTGAGCCAGGATGTAAGCAGCCCACTGCCAATTTTGAATGCATGGCCGAGGCTCCGTACGAGTTTGGCATACGGCCCCGCTGCATTTGGACAGCTATGTACTGGAGTACTGATTCCACAGCCTTCGGACCGCTCCAATGGTCTTTCACACTCCTTTCTACCACGTTGACGTCGTTTTGTTCTAAACTTTGAACCTCAGCGTCTATGAGATATGAGCTGCAGAATAGCCCAGTTGATGGTACAGTCTGCACAGGAAAGCAGTCGTGATGTGCAAATGGCTCTTTAACTCATTATCAATTACTTTAATTCTCCTATCGAGTACTTCTTTCGAGGCTTTAGTTGGGGGGGAAAACATCGAAAGTCAAAAGCATACGAATTCGACTTCGAGCTTATCCCCGCTTGTTGTTCCACCAAGCCAATACTGGTACTGTTGAGAAGCTATAGTACGAAGGAAAGGCATTCGGCTGATAAAGGTATTATAGGGACGGCGTCGATGGAGAGTGGTCCTCACTGGCGCTCAGAGTGGGCTCGCCTGCACAAAATGTTCGAGTCATTGTCTCGACGAATTCTCCACAGACATTCGTGATTTTACCCCAGGGTTGCGAGCCCATTGCAATACAACCATTACCTCCTAATTGTGCAAACTCGAGAGGAGGGCTTTTCAACCCCAACTCTTCAACGTCTTGGCAGGATCAAGGACTTTTCGGAATTAATAGTGATGGAATTGGCTTCGAAGCAGACCTTGGGTACGTGCAGAATGCGGACTACGGCCTTGAGAAAGTGGGACTGGGCTTTGCAGGAGGGGGTACGAATACACCTACGTTGGAAAATCAAACAGTCTCAGCGATCGCGTCGACTTCTCCAATTTATCTGTAAGTCGATTTGTAGGCTTGGAGAATATCACTAACTGAAACAGAGGAATGTTTGGCCTCGGCACGCAACCAGTCAATTACAGCAGCATAGGAAATTTCTCGGCCCCTTCCTTCTTTTCATCTTTGAGAACACAAAATTTGATACCCAGTCTTAGTTGGAGTTACACTGCCGGAGCTCAGTACCGTAGGATCAAGCACACACGGCTTGGATCCTCTCACTAATGCTTTTGTAGGACTGAAGGCCGGACAGTACGCGCAACTGATATTCGGAGGATTCGACACTTCGAGGTTCAGTCCCAACTCAGCAACTTTCAATCTAGCGAGCGATATTAATCGTGACATCGTTGTCGCTGTGCAGTCGATTGTTTACAGCGGTGCGACACAAACTAGTTTGCTTCCAACACCAATATATGCATTCATTGAATCGACGGATCCAAATTTCTGGCTTCCACAAGAAGCGTGTCAAGCTTTTGAGAAAGCTTTTGGAATATCCATTGATAACGACACCGGTCTCTACCTGATCAACGACACACAATATACCATTCTACATAATGCTAATCCAACAGTCACGTTCTCATTATCTAACAGTGTGGATGGCGGCGAGTCTGTCGGTATCGTTCTCCCATTCAACGCGTTCGCTCTTTCAGCCAGCTACCCTTTTACACCTAATGATACATATTATTTCCCTCTCAGAAAAGCTGCCAACGAGACTCAATACACGTTAGGCAGGACGTTCCTCCAAGAAGCGTGAGTCTCATTCCAACTAGTGTGAATTTAAGGCCTAAACTTACACAGATATTTGACCGTCGATTATGACAGAGGAAACTTCTCCGTCAGCCAATGTCTTTGGAACGATGGCGCTACCTCTCAAGTGATGAATATTTTACCGCCCTCCAATGAGACGAAAGGTAGTACTTCAACTAGCGCATCTGGATCTAAGGGACTTAGTGTTGGTGCTGTGGTCGGCATTGTTGTTGCCATTTTGGTCGTGCTGGCTATATCAGGCTCACTGTTATTCGTTTACTTACGACGTAAACGATCTGCACCACCAGTGGAGCTCCCAACGCAAAACTCACCCATCGCCCCAGGCGGGCCACACACTCCTTATTCTGGGGAAACCATCCGAAATTCGTTCCCTCCAGACGAGAAGCCAGATCTAGAGTCACCACCTCTACCTCTGCATCATCAGCGATCAGAGCTGTCAGCAGGCCCGGAGATCTATCAATTGCAGCAACGTGATGGTGAAGGTATATTTCATGAGGCTGAAAGCGAACAAATACATTCATCACGGGCCACAATCACCTCAGAGCTCCCGGGCTCAGAGGTAAGGTTCGAATTGGAAGCCGATCCTGTCACTCGAGCGACAAGCCAGGACCGATTTCGAAATATCCTCAATTCCCCGGCAGCGACATTTTCGTCTCGACGTACCGGCTCGACCGCTGGTCCATTCGACCTAGTCGCACCGGTGTCACCCGAGTCAGCCAGCATGAGGAGGAGCGGGAACCGAAGCCCTGTAGATAGTGAGCCAAGCTCATGGCTAGCCCTCACGCCTTCTAGCAGTCTGCGGCGAGAGGTCAGATCAAAGTCGCCCAGCATTCCTATCCCTCCCGAACCGAAATCCCAAAGGCCGATGGTTAGAGGCGATCCTTCCTCGCCAGGCTCACGCTGGTTTAATACAAGAAGTCAGTGACGAGGGGACGCGGGTCGGGGCAGAGATCCATCTAAATCTTACACATGTCCATACGAATCTTGATACACAAGAAAGGGACAATGTATTATATTGTACAAATTCGATCTGCATGGGAAGAAATAATGTACTAAATGGGCTGGTGTGGAGCTTACAAAGATTCACTATCACCCAAGATGAGGCGTGACCCATTCAGCCCAGGACATCATGCATACAGAGTCATGTAACACGAATAGAATTAGGCAAATCGTCAGGACTTGAACCTTAAAAGGAGTTGTCTGGGTCACCAAACTCCCGGCTCATGACATACTAGATATTAATTAGTATTTTGAGCATATTATCCGTATCACATACATGTTCTAAGATAGGTCGTGTGTGTATACTCACACTTTAATTAGATCTATACATAGAATTCTCAGATACAATAGGGCTCGCTTCTGCCCACAGTCTTGGCCTATATCAGTCTAGTGACTGCAATCTTTCCTTCCAGAGCTATCGCTTTGAAATCGAGTACATAAAAGACCAGGGGGGTTTGAGATCTGGGCTATTTATGAATGACAACTTCTCCGTGCATCATTGCAACGCTCGCATCCTCTTTACCAGCCCAGTCCTCCCATGCTTTGGCCATGCCCTCGAGGTCACTCTCTGTGGCCAACTTCATCTTGAGCGCCCCTTCACGCATCCGGCCTGCTTGGATCGCGTTAATCAAACCCTGGGCTATGAGCGAATCATTGTCAGAACTACACTTATGTTCATATATTTCCACAAACAGGCCACCTACCCCAAATTTTTTTGTCCTCCGGCGTGCTATATGACCACGTACTATAACTAATCGTGATCTGCTCCCTCTTCGCACCCGCCCTCAGTGCCCATGAAAGCAACTGCCTGCCTCCCTTTGACGTCCCGGCAAGATTCATGAAGCTTCTCACTAAGGTATCGAATTTCAGTAAGCATGGGAGTTCCGGCCACACACATTGAGTCTCGAGGTCGCCCTCACGAGCAGCGACGATACCGCCGGCTTTCGTCACCCGGAGCATCTCGCGCAGGGCGTCCCATGGTGCTTTTAGATGGCAAAGCATTTGATGACAATGGACGACGTCAAAGGTGCCGTCGGCGAATGGGAGAGCGTGCACATCACCTTGCTGGAATGAGATGTTTTTGATGCCTGCCAGATCTGCGATAGCTTGTGCACGTGGGAGAATCTCTGGGTGGAGATCTAAACCAGTGACATGACCGTCTGGAATAGCAGCGGCGAGTGTCACAGAGATAGTGCTAGCTGATTCTTAGTATTATACTCTACAGAGAGGAATTGGACTCAGGAGTCCAACTCTGAGGCAAACAATTTGAGAAATTGTTCCTTGAAGTGACTAACCCAGAGCCAGCACCAACATCCAGAAGCGTCAATTTGGGATTTTGCTCTTTCATAGACTTTAATATAGGTAAGACATGAGCAGCACTGTTCTCAGCCGTCCGCAATTCATGGTGAACAGCTTGAGGGGCCGGGACCTCGGCCTTTCCATTGGTCTGCTCCATTCTCTCTGCTGAGGAAGAGCTGAAATTAGAGTCATCAAATATCGTAAGAGCAAAATAGCTAAGGGAAGAACGATCCGTCTGACTTTGGGACCCTTGTTGCTTAGTTTCGAATTCGGATAGCCATAATATGAAAACGAAATTAAGAAGGAGCAGTGAGAGTGAAGTACTGTACTCGTCATGCGGCACAGTATTGTCAGCATTGGGGCGACTATGCAGTCCAGCAACTTTGTAAGAGCTGCTGAAGTAACAATTGCTCAACTTGGCAACAATTTGAAAGAACGAAGTGAGAGAGAGATATAGCACAGGGTAGTGTGACAGATCCAATTTTAGAAGTCACTGCTGTTGATGGCACACACATCCTCCCTATGCTTATCTCATTGCGCGACAATAAGACTGCACAGACAATATTTTGCACAATCGTCTAAACTACCCCTAGAAAGCCCAGACGAAAGACTTCCAAACTTTGTTTGCTGTACAAGGGATCAATCATGAATGTAGATAAGTTTATCTGACTTTCCACTTGAAATACGAACGTTGACGTGGATTCTGTCCCTGCGACATAAAATAGATTGTAAGCAAGAAGTGCACAATCAGAATCAACGGGTAGCAGAAGAATCGAGTCGTCAATCGTCGATGCTACAGTTTACGCACTCGTGCAATGTCTCCACTTAGACCCGAATTTTCCATATCCACCCAGTACTCCAAACACCATTGATATGCAGTCACACAATGAACCAGATCCCTTCACCCACGTTTAGGTTTCTTTGCAGGTTCATCATCGCTGATGATACCGTCCAGCTCGTCATCTTCCGAATCCTCGACATCTCTACTTCTCTTCAGCCCCTTCATCTTCCTCGTCTGCAGCTCCTTCAAGTCTTGCTTGCCCACATGTATCCTACCGATTTTATCACCAACAATATCGGTCGAAATATTCTTCTTGGGTCTCTCCTGGCTCGTTCTAGCTTTCCGCAACGCCTCTTTCAACATACTCTCGTCCGCCTCCTTGATTCGGCCTATTCTAAAATCCATCCTTGGTCCCATCTCCTCAACCTCAACCCGCGGCAACTTCTGCCCACTTCTCTTCGTCCTGATCAGATATGCCCTCAAATGAACACTGGGCTTGCCCTCCTCTCCCTCAACTGGGTCTCTAGCACTGATAGAGATGATATACTGTAGCCCCTCCACATCAACCTTGTCCGCTGGTGCTCCCTTGAAGAAATCTGTGAACAGACTCTTGACAAGCGTATATTCGTTCTGCACTGGACTCTCAAACGGCACCCCGGCAAACAGTAACATAGGCTTTAGCCCAACCGCACATTTCTTGTTCTTGAATTGTTTCAGCTGCCTGAAACTTTCCGGCTGTAGATACAATTCCAACATATCAAGCACCTTGTGGCCAAAGCATCTTACAAATGTCATTGCATGCGGTCTCTTCTTACTGTCACTGCCGAACACCATCAGGCTTGCATCGTTCTTCTCGGAGAAAAATTCTAGAGAGGATGGATCTTCGAATGGATGGATCTCATTTTTCTTGGTGAACTTTTTGGCAAGTGGAATGCGTAATTGGTAGAGGTCGCTCATGGCATCTTGAACGATTTGCGAGCAGGTTGTGTAGCGGAGGAAGAGAGTGGTTTTGGGGTTTTCCAAGGCTTTGGGCGCGCGTTTGTCAAGGGCACGCTTGCTGCGCGCGTTGCGAGGTTTTCTGAGACCCAATTAATTTCAATTCGATGACTTAGTTCAATTGCTTACATTTGTCGCAACATGTTGTGTTGCTGTTGCGTTTGGCTTGCAAAGCTTGCTTCTGATAGCAGCAAATTTTGGTGGAGAAGAAAATAATCGATAGCGGAACGCAGAAAGGTTCTTCCGGTACTGGCAGAAGTACTTCACATGTCAAATACTGACGCAAGGCTAAGGTGCAGACCCCTGTCGTCGCTGGATCGTGGGGAAATCCGAGCAACTCCCGTGCCCATTCCTCCTTCAACTTCCCAGCTTTCATTCCTGCTCAGCCTCTGCCCAAGATACCAATTTTCCGGTATCCAAACTCTTGTATCCAGCCAAGATACACAAATGATAGATCAGCGGTAGCATTCGATTGATCTCTTGTGCCTTTGCACTCCTAGGAGCTTCCTCAGCCGCTTGCCGAGGTAGCAGCCGGCAAGATGTCAACAGTCAAAGCAGTGAAGGTACGTCTGGCGCCTTCGACCTGGAAAGCGCATAGTCACTAATGGCATTGGCGGATAGCAAGCACTCGAGAGCGTCATATTAAATCCGAAATACGCAGACTATCTAGCTATATTAAAGTCTGCACGGAATGGCGCTGTCTATGGGGCCAAAGTGCGATTTCCGCATGCGCTGGTGTGAGTGCTGGTCTTATAGAACCATTCGGATGATAAAGATATTGTGCTGACGGATTTTAAATACAGGATGATATTTCTATTCCGATCAGGCACTTTACAAGAGAAGCTTGGCCTCATTCTGCGAGCAACGAAGACACACGCCCAAAACCTAGCCAAATATGCGACAGTCTACAAGACGACAATGTTGGTGTTAAAACATATGGGCTCGAATCCCGGGAAGGAGGGGCCTTATGATACTTTCTTCGCAGGATTGCTCGGAGGGTATCTGGTGTTTGGAAGGAGGTCGAAGAGAGGGCATGTTTCATCAGTTAGCAAGCAGATTGTTATCTTCGGTAGGTGGTGCTTTTACTCTCGAAAAAGTATCAGCTAACGGTAGACTTCAGTTTTTGCGCGGGTCTGCCTAGCCCTAGCACAGCTTTCCGTCGAACCTCATATAGGCATCATCAAGAGCCCGCAGCTCGCGAAACAAATATCTCACGACGCATGGCCAGTGTTTGCGGCAGTGAGTTGGGGTGCCGTCATGTGGCTCTTCAGATGGTACCCAGATACGGTACAGAGTGGTCTGAGGATTAGTATGGACTACATATACGTGCAGAGTGACCACTGGGATAGCTTGAGAAATTTCCTGATTTACAACAAATAGAGCTGTGAGTGGTCTCTACTAACACTTAAGCTTGAAGGGTGGAAATTGTGAGCGAGCTCGGGGATGGACAGCTATTTGATACATGACCTAGATGAGACAGGTGCTGATGCTTTGCATTGCAGATTACGGACGAGAATTATGTGTAGACTAGATGATTTTGGACATCAGATGTTAATCCCAAGCTGAATGTATGTATATATCTTTGTCAGCAGCTTCTTCGTCACTCGCGTTCCTGAATCCAACGACCCGCTCTGTCAATTCAATGTTTCCTTTTTCGTCTCACCTCTTCAACACCTCTCTCACTATGTCCAACCCTCCCACCTGAACCCCTAGCACTAACGTCTCTCCTCTCCCACTCTGATTCTGACAGACCCATCCCTCCCTCAATGCATCTCTCACACATCCCCACCACCCTCCAAGCCCAGCTCTATCCCTCTCAATATCAAATACCACTTCCTCTACTCCCATAAAGTAAGTGGTGATCAAATACACCCAATCCCTGTTCATAGCATGTTCTCTCTTTTCTTTACCCGTCACAATCCTAATCTTCCTAAGTTTGCTGCTCTGTTCTTGCCGTGCCGATTCTCGTAGCGCATCTCCAGAGGAGAAGGAAAATGTGGCCGAGGAATAGAAGACACTTGGTGGGATGTCTGCTGCGAAGAAGGGAGATGCGAGGGCTAGTGGTGTTGAGAGGCAGCTTTTGCTGCTTTCAATGGGAGGGAGATTCGTGAAGTAATATAGATAAATCCTATGACGAAGCTCTGGAGGTAGGTGCGAGACTGGGAATACATCTGGCTTTTCGGCACAGGTGTTCTTGGCAAAGGGAGTTGATGGATCTGGTTCCAAGCTAAGAACTTCCACGTTGAACTGTGACGTTTCTTTGGTTGCCATTATTGGGTTTCATTCATACAAATAAATCAATCTGGTGATAATGAAGTAAGAAGGATTGACATCATGGCCATAGAGTAGAAGGTCACGGTGACGGTGTGAGCAAGTTTGAGAGCAAAAGGGAGAAAGGGCGACTTAGTGCGAGCAGAAACTCAATTTGAGCATGTTGAATGATACGAATACTCAACTTTGTCAGAAAATCCAGAAAAGGGCGGCTAGTTCTGGTTGATGCAGAAAGTCAATGAAAGCCCAGGAGAGCTCGAAGATGGAGCAACCTTGATGGAGACCTTGTCGGATACCTCATCGTAGCCTCGTCCTCGTCATCCCATCTGTCAGCCTCGCATCTGCATCCTTCATCCACCACTTACGCATCTTCCCCCCAAAGTCCCCCCATCTCATCCGACCTTATAAACCTCCCAGTAACCACCATCCTTAGTATTCCTAGTTTCTAGAATCTGAAACTAGCTCTCTATCTCATGTCGCAACTGGCCAACGCTCTCCGTCAGGTGGCCAAGAAATCAAACCATCCCAACGCCCTCATATATCAGCTGCAGCTACAACGCGCGAACAATAAGTATATCGTGCAGGAACAGTTAGGGGGCAGTTCTGAGGGTGCAGTCGCACTTGGAGCACCGGACAAGGAGAGAGGTGTGAGTGAGATTGAGATAGAGGGGAAGGATGAAGCAGAGGGTATTGAGGATGGAGGTGGAGGTGGAGGTGGAGGGACTGAAAAGGAAGGAAAGGGTGTAACAAGGCAAGAAGGAGATGCTGGCAGTAAGTGTGAGAAATGATTCAGGTCAGAAAGGAACTTCTACGAAACAAGGGAGCTCTGCAACAGGCCAAGTCGACCAGGCCAGAGTTGTATTGGCGTTTATTTTGGATGATGAAGATGATGGCGTTCAACTATACCCCTCTGCTCAATCTTTGTACTGTACCATTATCCACTACAGACAAAACATTATGAGATCTCTTTGAACTTCTTCAATTGCTTACTTTCCAAGCTATTCATCACTTCGTCATGATTCATACAAAACTTAAAAAGACCGCAGTCTCTATAAAAATGGTGTTCCATAACCATGAACGCCGTCGCAACGCTAAAGATCAGATTTCAGATGAACACCTGCTGTCTCCTCGAGATGAAAGCTCCAACCACTAGAACAGCATATTACAGTGGCTTCCCCGCCGCGAAATTCTGTCGTAGTCGATCAAAGTACCCCTGCGGCCATACCTTTAGCAGCTCACTTTCCGTAGGCGTCCGGTCCTTGATTTTGGCCGCCACGTTCAGCAGAATGCGTCCCAACAGTTCCTCGGTAACAGGAAGAGCAACCTCATTGTACTCAATAGGGTTCAGGAACGGGTCTCGGTCACTCAAGAGTTCTGCTGCTGACGGTCGTTTGAACTGGTCGCGATCTAAGCATCTCTTGAGGGTTCGGATGAGACTCGCTGGCACTGGAACGTTGCCTACGCCTAAAGCTGGATATTCGATAGGGTAATTGAAGTTGATGATTGCTTGGCACCGCTGCATTTGATTCTGGATGTGAGCGAAAGGGGCTCGGCCGTAGGTCATTTGGTAGAGAATGCACCCAAGACTCCAGATATCGCTTGGTTTGCCCAGCTTCATGAGTTTGGGCGCGTTTGATATTCGGCCTCGGGAATCAGGCTTCGCATTGGAGTCTAGCATTGACTCAGGAGACATGTAGTTGGGCGTTCCGATTTGGTTCTCCCGGTGGACGTTGACGGTCTCGTCGGTTTGGATGGCGTTTGCGATTCCGAAATCGATCAGTTTTAGTCGACCTTGTACAAGGACGAAGTTGTGTGGTTTCAAGTCGGAGTGTACCACATCGTGCTCGTGGATGGCTTGGAGACATTCAAGCATCTCCTTCCAGTAATGTCGGACAAAACTTGCGTCGAACTTGGCATGTTCTGCCTCGAGACGCATCTTCAAGATATTATTCATATCCAATTCTCCCATTTCCATCAGCTACCAGAATATTAGCCTGAGATTGTCACATCTGAGTTTATGGTACCTACCACACTGAGTATCCCCTTTTCCTGATTCAGTTCATGATCATACAGACGGATCACTCTGTCGACTCCTTTCAACTTGTTCAGTAAATCAATTTCTCCCTCAAAGCCACGTCTTGCTGATTCATCTGCATCATCCAAATTCACCCTCTTCAATGCAAAGAACTTGGAGTTCTCTGCCATGACTCGATAAACTCTCGAAGTCCCTCCGCGCCCAATGCAGTCCAGTCTCGTAAAATGCTTGCCGTTGACTTTTAATCTGTTCCTTTTCCCACTAGCATTTGCAGTCGTAGCTGCACCAGCAGTGCTAGTCGCAGCATCAAGAATAGACATCTTTGGGGGAGGCGGTGCCGGTCTTAGTGGAGTGTTTTGACTACGGGGAGCCAAAGCTCTTCTTTCAGGTGACTCAGTAGAGCGCAAAGCACTCATGTCTATGCTTTCAGGCCGTACTGGCACCTTCTCCAATTTTTCAAGGTGGATTAGAGATGCTTGCTTGTTTCTCTTGAAGGTTGGTGGAGCCTCATTTTCTTGGTCGTGCGCTGAAGGAAGATCTGGTCTCAGTGCAGGTATCTTAAAAACAGGCTGTATCGGCTGTAAAGGAGCTCGACTATTCAAGTCACCGCTCGCCGACCTTTGAGAACTATTCAATGTTGGAGGTGGGGGCGACTTTGACCTTAACATTGAGTTGATGACTTCCTTCGAGCTTACTGGGCTCCCAGAAGCATAGTCTCTATAAGATACTGGATATATATCTTTTAGATTCGCCTCAGACGCTGGAGGAGGACCGTGATCTTGGCTTTCCGGCTCAGATTCCCGGGGCTCTTCAGTTTGTGATTCTTGATTTGACCCAGCGGCATTCAGACCGTCGCCTTGTTCCTCCACTGGACTCTGTTCTTCGTCGTTCTTGCGTATTCTTCCTCTTCTGGCAGGTCCACTGAGAAACGATCCACCAACTGCTCTTTTGACACGCATAGTGCTCTGAGGTCCCGCCTCTTCACCAAATCTTGAGCGACCCAATGTCCCATATCTTGAAACACTGCCTTGACTGGTGGCTAGTTGTGACCTTCCTATGGTCGTAGGATACTCTTGCGAACCAGGCCCTTCTTCTTGATTTCTAGGTGCGGAATTTGATCTGCTTGACGCATTACCAGAGGAGCCAAACGACCTCCCTTGACTCCCGGAGTTCATAATTGGCACGCGGACAGTTCTCGGAACAGGCGCAGGGGTGCTGAGGTCGAGAGGACTCTCTACTCTCGGTGCTGCTTGATTCTCATTGTGCTTCCGGACCGCAGTAGATAAAGATGATCTCCTTCCAAGGGTCAATTGACTAGGAGTCCCACTCAGCCGTACTATTCTCCGAGGGTATGGGCTGTGGACTTGGCTGCCAGGAGATGGTGGCTTTTCCTGATCTGTGTTCACGCTCCCCACTCTGAACTTGTACGGTTCTTCTGGATCGATTCTACTTCGCTTCAGGTCCGGAGAACGCTCGATGGCAAGAGCAGCATCATTGAGCAATGCATTCGTCTCGGCGCTAAATTTCATCATGGGGATAACGATTTCATCGTCGGAGCTGTCGTTGAGCGAATACGTTCGCGCGTGAGTCTCGGCAGGGACAGAATCCGAACGATGCAATGGCGGTCTTGTAGGTTTATATGCCTGTCTAGAAGAAGGCCTTCGAGAGAGCGACGCAAAATGGGAGGATCCCATAGGTGTTGGTGATGCCGTGGCCATTGCAAGAGAAATTGGGGGGTGTGATGTAATTGCTAACAATTATGGCCAAGCACTGGGATATCGATCATAAGTTGTATAAGTCCATGCTCCAAGTAAGAGGCTGCAAAAGCAATGAGGACAATTGCGCGTCGTTGAAAAGAATTATCGCGCTCTGAAAGTCGCAATCCTGGCTAAGTTGGCGGTTTACTTCTCGTCCTATCACATCCCGGGTGTTTTGGTTGAGCGCGTCGCCCAGCAACCCGCATGGCACTAACCTCAAATAGCAGGATGAAAGCGGCGGTCGTGCTCTCTCAGTTCACCCGCAGCAGGAGTAGGTGGGGCGCGATGAAAATCAATGCCGCTTTTCGTGCCCACGCTGAGACGGCATTGACGATAGCAATTTCACAGCTCAAATCACGCCAGAGAATTGCGAAGACGAGGTATCGGATATGATATCCTCCTGAGCGGGGTGCAATCTGAGGAGGAGCGTTTCTTTTGTCAGGTTTCATCGAAAGGATCTGATTGTGCAGACTGCAGACTGCATACACGCCACACCAGCCTTTGCAGCCATCGCTGCACAAGAAGAGGCACGGGATGAAGTCCTCAGCATCGCCCCCAAGCATTGCCCCTATCGGTAAGTAGTCACCGCAGCTTTCAGGAACTCTCAAGACTCCTAGACTTGAACTAGATGAAGCTTGAAAGGGCTTTTCTGGAAGATCTTCCAGCTGCAGAGCATCCCAGTCCCAGTCCCAGTTCTAGTCTTAGTTCGCTTCTATGAGCCGCCCATTCGGGTCGGGGAGTCGGGAGAGGCACACAGGTACGTACAGGTACGGTACATGCAGTACTGCATACAGGAAGATAGGGATCGGACAGAGTGGTTCTCTCTGGTGTGATAAACTTACAATTCATGTAAGCCGGCCACTAATCAGTCCGGCATCAGCCTGCCGCCACGCCTACATTCCACGTCCGGGCGAAAGCTGGAAGCTGAACAGCCAGACAACGCAGATGCGGCGCGGTGGTGCCAAGCTGTCTAGCCTCTTTGCCGCAAGTTCTGCTGCCCACGACGAGCAAGCGTCCACTAATGCTGCCGCTAGGTGGAGATAGAGTCTGAATGAATGACGGCTGAGAAGATTTGCACAGCCAGAAATGATTTTCGATATCTCGCGTAGCACAGGGGGCGGTCGAGTGTGTTGTAATAACCTTATCGCACCTCCTCCCAGAGATCTTTCACGACTCTGACGGGAAGGCAGCAGTCGTTTCTTTCCTATCTTTCCTATCCTCAACCTCCCCTCCAGAGTATTGGGTATCCATCTCTTCTCATCATCGAATTGAGGCTCACTATCACTAATCACAGGGCGTCATGCTCTTGCCACCGCCTCTTCACGTCCTCCTTTTTGGAGACAGCCTTACGGCTGGCCTTGTCCGAACAAAGATGGAATATCACCCCTATGGAGATACCGTGCTTCCTGCGCTGCAAGCAGCATTTCCTACGACCAATGTCACAATGGATGTCCATGGCATAGTCGGTGATGACGTTATTTCGCCTCCTGGCAGTTTCTTCACGCGGATGAAAATGTTATGTAAGTTCATCTACTGCATGTTGCCATTTTGTCCGGTCTTCAGCTGTGTCGAAAATCACGGGACTCTATGACTTTCGTCAAGTGAGGAGCTCCGCGACATGCCTACAGCTTCTCCAACACTCATCCTAAACATCCATCCTCTCAATCTTCAGATCTCCCCGCTTAAATTAAAGTCCAAAACCTCTTCCCGCAGCACTAACTTTTCAAGACTCCTTTCCCGATAAATCTTACACCCATGTAGTCGTCCTCGGAGGTATAAACGATATCGCCTTAGGTTACATGGCTCCAGAAATCTACGACGCCCTCCAAAAAGTCTGGGCAATTCCCCTTGAAAACTTCACCTCCACACTTGCTCTCACCTTAACAGAATGCTCGGCGTGCCTTGACGTCCCCCAGGGGAGGATCAAGGAGCTGAACACTGACATCCTCGCACACGACGGTGGACCGAATTAGTAAGTTTATTCCCCGCCGATCACTCGGGACGGCATTTAGATTAGGAGTTTTATCCAGGGGGATGCAATGTCAAGGGAGTGGCGTCTCGAACAGAGGACACGAAACTAATAGATACCAGCCACACCCTAGATCTAGCTTCCAAAATACCTTGGAAAGACGCCGAGGAGGAGGTGATCAAAGATCTGTGGGACGACGGCGTACATTTCACGGAGAAAGGCTACGAAATGATGGGGAACATCATCGCCGAGAGACTCGTCGAAATAATCAATGTAGAGCGGGCGGAGTACATCGTGGTTGAGCCGCCCAAAGGCGCGAGTAGTACCGGACTGTTGTTCTTCTTCGTGATTCTCGCGATCATAATTTACCAGGCGGGAAAAGCTAGGCGGAGGCGGAAATCGATGCATGAGGTGGAACTGGGAGATGCGAGGTATGGTGGGAGAGAGCATCTGCGGTCGAGAGACTGAAGTAATTCTGACCATTAGCGTGTATTATTGCAGGTATAGACATTTTATAATGATAGATAGACTGGGAATTTGGCCAAGCAAAGGTGTTGGGCGCTGCGTTTTATTCTCTTTCTCATTTCTATTCCTTTGCTAACGCCGTCGCAATGTTGCTCAATGACCGGTCCTGAGGTCGTGTCTCATGCATCTCAAACGCCGTGTTGATTCCTGGACATCTTATCGATCCGTCATACAACCAAATGTGCCGCTACAAATTCCTGAGACAAGTTCCATTAGAGAAAGCAACAAAATATGAATGGAGGCACTCACGGGATATTGTAATTGAAGTTCCGACGTAACTTTCTCGACATCCTCAGCCAAGCCTTGCACATTAGAGTCCCATTTTCGGAGCTCCTTTCCAACTACGCCCTCAGCTCTACCACTTCCCTTCTCGCCAGACGCCTCCCTATTCTCAAACCAGATCACTCGCTCTATCTGGTCGATTCGCCCCACTAATCGCCCCTGCTCGATCATCCTCGCTGTCGTCTCCTCGGCTTTATCTCCATCTAGACCTAGTAGCAGCCCCAGGGCATCAAAGCCAATATTGTTATATAGCCTCGAAGCACCCCGTAGATTATGCTCCACCACAGCTTTCGCAAGAACAGTACTCCCATCAGATGTTCTCGCCAGCTGATGAACTGCCAGACCCTCAGCAAACTTGGCAACCTCCTCAGGCGTCAAGAGCCGATCCAGAAACATCTTCTCAAGAATGCTATACTCCTCTAAGGTAGCAGCCCTATCATCTTTATAAAGTCTTCCCAAAGCACGACTCCGAGCAGGCCCAGCAGGAGCCAGCACCGCGCATTTGATAGCCATACTCAAAGTATGCAATCGCTCATCCTCAGCTATGACTGGCAAGAAGCTGATATCTTGGTATCCCTGAGCCGCAGCCAAGAAGTTCCGCCTCGCATCCTGGATACGCGCTTGACAGAGCTTGAAGTGTAGGTTCAGATCGCGGTCATCTACTGTATATATCAGGTTCTTCGCCTTGTTGAGATACTGCTCCGCCAGTGTGGTATCGTCGACCTCGAGGTAGTTCCTCGTAATCCGGATCCAGAACTTGACTTTATCTTCGTTCGACACCTTGCGCTGGGACGACTCGAGCGGGATGCCCGCTAGGACTCTTGCAGCAGACAAGTTCTCCTCATCATCTTCGTAGGCATCGGCCATGAGCTCGCGGACGTGCGCATTCTGTTCTTCGTAGGAGGCCGCTTGGGGTTGGAAGACGGAGAGGGCGTGCTCGCCGACTTCGATCTTGGACTCGTTGGGGAGGGCTTTGAGTTTGGAGACGAAGAGGCCGGCGAGGGAGCGTGTGGAGACTATGCCTAGGGAATCATTGAAGATGGCGTCAAGAATGGCGATGAGGTCTCCTGGGAGAGGAGTTTCGCTGGGCTTGATTTGGGAGAGAAGGGATTCATAGCCTTGGCTTTTTTCTGATGATGTTGATATTTGCTGCAGAGCTCCAGCAATTTTTGGAGATACCATGGTGAGCTTGTTGTGGAATTGTGTCCACGACAAGTTCCTTCTATAGAACTGGGTTGTTCTACTCCAGATGAGGCTGAAGTCAAGGCGGGGGAGGCTCGCTTGTGAAGCTCCCCTGTGTTGCCTAGCCCAGCCTTACCAAGCTTTAATACGTCTAATTACATTACCTTTTTTTTCAATTTTGCTTCATCTTTCATGATAATGCAAATTCATCATCGATCTACTGCTTAGATATCTCAGTGCTCGGGGCAAATCCAATGTGGTTGATATCAAATGTTGTGCAACGTTCTAAGCATCCCCCAGTTCAAATCAACAATCTTAGTTCGGAGCTTCCAAATTTCGGTTTATTTTCTATCATGAAGAAATTGGGCTGTTGGGTCAAAATGATGCATAAAATCACATATGCTAACCCAAGCGACTCAGTGTACATGCCAAAGGATAACACCGCCGAATGCAACTCCCGTCCCGAGGGCGCCAATCATGCAAATACCAATCCTATGAATCAAGCCACATCTTCGAATTTAACATCCTCATCGTCGTCATCGTCGTCGTCTGCAAACTCGGAATCTTCTAGACCTTCTGTCGGGGCCACGCCCTCACCAATAACCTCATAATTGGCTATTTTGTTCTCCGGCTTCAAAGACCATTGGGTTGCAAATCGCCCGCTTTTAGCCAAGACAGCCACTCTCTCCAAAGTCTCGCGAAGGTAAGCCTCGGGCTGTTGTAGTCGTGCGCGCAAAGCCTTCATAGACCAGTAATTATATTCCTTGAAGCACTCAAAGATCCTGTCCAGAAGCTCATTCTGGGGCATACGTGCTGTCTTCTGGAGTTGTGGTCTCTTGCCTACTCCAGCGCCAGGTTTCTTCTGCAAAGGGATTTAGTATCATGTGGGCTAATTGGAAAACGTAGAGAAACTTACAACAAATCCACCCCATTGGTTCTGTGAGTTGATGAGGCCGGGGTGAATGAGACCCACAGATGTCACATCGTCGTTGCCCAGGAATTTTGTATGTACTTTAGGCTTCATAGCGTCTATGGTACGCATTGAAAGTAGACGTTGGGACTCTTCGTTCTGAACTGCTATGCAATTCACCTCATGGGCAACTCTACCCGCAAGCGTGGTGCGCTCTGGTTGAGAAGATTAGTCTAGCCCTCCAGGTCCCATTTGTATACTGACTTGGGATTGCCTTTCTGAAGTACGGTTGGAACCTCTTGTTGGGGTCATAGGGTTTATCATTAATAGGCTTCTCGTTTTTATTTCGAATAAGCCTGCTGGGCATGTTGGCCGTAGTAGGATCAAAGCTCTGATTCGACTTCGACTTGAAGCCAGGTAGGTCTTTTTCGGTGAAGACGAAGGTGTTTTTAACCACGTTAGAGGTCACGCCCAATTCGTACTCCTTTGGGATAGTTTGGTGCTCAGATACACTAGAAGACAGCAGCATATGGAGCTGTTCCTGTAGCACTGTTAGCACATATAGTAGCTTTGGATAGGGACAGTGATACCTCTGGCGCGCCATCGGGTCCAGAGACTAGGCATCTTCTGATGGTTCCAATCTGAATCTCGGCATCATCGTCGAGTTTGGACCAAGCTTCCCACACATACTTTGGGACTTTAGCCAGATATAATGACTGGAAAGCGGGGTCGGTGTTGAACTCGAGGTCGCCCGCGTCTTCGTAGATATCATCTTCGCTGAGCGCCGCGGGTGATGCGCCTGCGCCTGGAGCATCGGGATCTGGCTTGATGGAGAGTTCCGCCATGTTGCTAAGAGTAGCCGGCAACATGTATTATCATCGCAGTCGGTCCATATAGGAATATACGAAGTGAAACAACAACGGTGAGATTGTTCTTTGTCTGTTGTCGCCTGTAGGAGTCAAGTCCAGCCCTGCGCGGAGCTGCCATTGCTAAATGGAGTGACAGGGTTCTGCTTAGCGCCGGGAGGCTACGCTAGTGACGTTCTGTTCTGTGTCAAACCACTACCTTACTCAATCACAACTGCCCTCTTTCCCTCTCTATTGCCACTTGCGTCAACAACGACTACAAATCCATTTCATCTCACCTTGTCTTTCCTTCTCCTACCCCACAAAGTTCTGAATAATTTGGTTTGAAACAAGACTGACAAACAGGAGATCTTCGTCATGACTTCAGAAGACCAAGCACTTCTCGCAAAAATCAGCCAGCTGGCTGGTAAGCTCGCCACGCGCCCATTTGTTTGCCTGTCACGTCTCTCCAGCTGACCTCCGTCTCCTCTGTAGGCCAGATAAACAAGAAGAAGAGTAGTCAGACATCAGATACACAAACTCATTCCATACCACAGGTGCGAACCAACAGCTATTCGAGTATGGCGCCGCTCCAACTTGACAACCACTTCGCTAATACACCACGAGATCACACAAATCCCAGCGCAATATGGAGGCCCAGTCGGGGAGGTTATTCATCGAGAGGATACAGAGGAGGCCGACCAGGGCCAGTTCATCGGAACCGAACTCTTGTCTTAAATAGCAATGGCACATCTCGTCAGGAATCCGCCCAAACAGCTCAAAACTTTGAGAATGGCAACCCCCCCAATGCGGCTGCATGGGTAACAAAAACAGACCGCCATTTGCAGCTAATAAATACGAACATATTTGAAAAGGATAGCCAGTCCCGGGCCAAGGCTATCGAAGAAACACGAAAACAGAGATTGACGCAACGAGATGCGCGGGAAAGAGCGAAATTCAACAAACACCTTCAGCGCCTTGCCAGTAGCACTACAAGCTCTGTTGATTCACAATCGCAGGCTCCACGGGCAGTGACCTCTTACGAGATCAATGTCCAAGGAATTCAGTTCCAAGTAGCGAAGAACGGCAGCAAACTCGTCAGAATCCCTGGTGAGCGGCGGCCTACAGCCACGGATGATTGCCAAGGCGAAACGTATACCCAAGGGCCAGGCTTACTTTGTTCAGGTGATCTCAATGCTGCAAAATCTACTCCGAAGACCACTTTGCTTGGCGGTGTCCGGTTCTACAGAAGTAAGAATGGCAATATGTATCGTTCTGGCATCATCAAGGCTCATCGGTACGACAAATCTCCTCCATCGATCAGCTCGGATATCAATCGTATCTACGATACTAACCCTTTTAATACCAGGAGAAGCGGTGCCGTTAAGAAGATCAATGAGCCATGCAAGGCTTTCACAAATACGGGTAGCTCTTTTCCTTCAAAGTCTTACTGATACTACGTCATGTAGTAAGACGGACTAGTAAGTTGTATTTCAGCTGACGACATTGTGATAGGTTCTTGTTCCATGGGCCCGAAGTGCCGGTACATTCATGATCCTATGAAAGTCGCCGTTTGTAAGGAGTATCTCACGAGGGGATCGTGTCCAAGTGGAGAGTCATGTGACCTTTCTCACGATCTCATTGCAGAACGGACACCAAACTGCATGCACTTCACCAAGGGAAACTGTTCCAATGCTAGCTGTCGCTACACGCATGTAAAAGTGTCCCCAAGCGCCCCGGTCTGCCGTCGCTTTGCAATATATGGCTACTGCGAGAAGGGTGCAGGATGTGAAGATCGCCATGTCCATGAGTGCCCCGATTTTAGCAACACAGGCACTTGCACCAGTAAAGGATGCAAACTTCCGCATCGACACAAGGCGAGCGTCATGCGTACTAGCTCAACGAGAGGTGATGTGCCAGTGGAAGATGATAGTAGTGATCTCTCAAGTGATGAGGATGAAGAAATCGACGACGATGATGTCGATTCAGACGATCTCGACGAGGAGTATTTCGGTGAAGATGGCAAGCCCGACGTAGAGTCCATGCAGCAGGATTATGTTCAGCTGTCGACTTAAAATGCGTCATTACTAATATTCTGCTTGTCAGTTGCCCCAAGGAAGGTCCTCGGAGCGGTGATGTAATCACTTACTCATGAGGCCACCCATCCCGTTATTTCTTTCTTGTCTCAATTGAACGTCACATCCCACTCAGGTTGAATCGTGGGCTCTGTGGTCTGTCCGCATTGAAAGGATACACCTGGCGTTGTGTTCTTTGGAGGAAATACCCGGACTTCATGTCCTCTCTGTTAATTAGACATATGGAAAATAGAAACGAATAGAATTTTATTGCGCCCTATTTTTCATCTCAAACATAATTTCATTGTCATATCGTAGCTTCAAGATCAAGATTTAAATATACTTCTATCCTTCGTCTCCGCTATCTTTGGTTATTGAATCTCACGACTAGACTCGGATCTTTCACAAATTGAGACAGCAAATTCAAGAAGCTGAATATCACCAACAACTACAAGCACGTGCTAACTGGGTTTGACTATAGGGGAAATGGCGAGCTTTGAGATGCTCAAAATCGCCTTATTAACACCACAGATCCGATTGGACACTGCTCATATAATATGATCGCCAACTATATACGGGATCACCTAGTCGGCCTATAGTATTGTTATGGGCTAAATCATTTGCTTAAGCAAAGCATGACTCAAACGCTTTAAATCAATATGCAAATGGATGGCGGACGTAGTCCTAAAAAATTGTTGGCCGATCAAAACAGTCGGTGGCAAGGCACTACCCGTCACCGCCATAGGTATAGCTGAACAATCCTATACTTGGCATATGGATGTAAAAATCCTGTAGTTCCACACCGCTCTGGCCAGGACAGAACTTGGACAATTGACTGGCTCAAACTTTCCTAGGAAGCGACAATATTTCCACGATCTTGAAGAAGGTAGCCCTGCATAAGATGCAGCTTTCCGCGACAAAACGGTGCAGGATGCGTTTCGATCTCAGATCCTGTCGTGCGAGATGCACGTCTCACTCTTAGCACTGATGTCGTTTGTCTGGTTTGCATTACCTTAGCAATAGATGCAAACAAGAGCCCGACATCCGAGAATCAATAGACCGACAATTCACACAATGCAATTGTTGGCCAGACGAACGTGTTTGCTTCACAATGCTAGCCAGGAACTAACGGAAGCCGATTGTTGCCAGAAATAGAGCCCGGCGGTGAATCTATGCAGCTGTGCCTCGCAAGTTCCGCAAGGCATGTTTGGAAGTTTGATGCTCAAGGGATTCTCGTTAAGACACGGTCATACAAGGTAGGCGTCATGCCTCCAGCCACCACAGGTAAACACGCGAGAAATCTTCCTCTTTGTCACCCATGAGTCAACCGGAAAAACTACCCATGAAGTACACCGCTCTGCTCTTTGTTGACGCGGCCGTTCCCGGAGCCTCGCGCTCCTTGTCTATACTTCCCATTCTTATCTGCCCCTGTTAAAGGTCACGATACATGGCTTGTCGCGGCTTGCTTCAACGCTCCAGTCCAGCCTGTCAGATTACGACTGCATATGAATTTTAGTTGCAAGACTCAGTACCGCCATCCGCGCGGGATTCAGTAGATTAGTCTATGCTTGAATACCCTCTCTCTGAGATCGAAAGATTCTGACAGCGGTAAGAGCAACCTACACGGAAAAAGGAGCTTCCTTCCCCCTGTCATATCAAGTGGGCAGGCCCAGTACGATATGCGGACTAGGATGAGAGAACCTTGCCGTTCTTCTCCCGCCGCCGGCTCCAGTCCTCTGGTACACAGCAAGTGGGAGACGGGAGAGCGCAATAGGAGCCACCAGAGCGTCATTCTCACCAGTAGGAGTTGAGCCATACGTCGGGCATCGCAGTTTTATTGTTTTAGGTACTGCTGCTCTGAGAGCGCTCGATGCGGTCTGCAGGTTGGTTTTTATCACGCCAGCCGCGTGCAAACGGTCACCTATCCGGCCGTCGGGCTGCATTTGGTCGGGACGTGAGGTCGCCATGCGTAATGGATTAGAGTAAAACGTTGTGCGGGTTAGCTCGGAGAAGCATGGGGGCACTTTCTACTGTACGGCTTAGGCCATGAAAGCAAGACCGGTACATAAACAAAGGGCTTCGAGGATGGCGATGGCGATATGGCCTAGTGGGCTATTCGCAGGAAGTCTCGAAGCGAAGTCTGGACGCGTGACAGGAGAGTTCCTGTCCCCTAATCGGAGGGCAGCCGTCCACTGTGAGATTGCCCCAACTCGAACGATTGGCGTGGGCGAGTGTTGCTTGGTGGCCTATCGCTCGCACACTCAGTGACTCTTTTGGCGGGAGGACGGAGCAAGCAGCTTGACGACTCCAATGAGATCTCGGGGCCATGGTTTAGCTGCGGACACAAACTTGGCCCCGGCCACCTGTCATGCAACACTCTCGTAGGAGGCCTATCGGCGCATTTGCGCAGCCAGAAACGCAGCATACGAGACTGTGGCCCAGAAAGTCCCTACCGTTTTGATGCCCAACACCGCGCGAGCGAGCAGTAGGAAGGCGCGCCGGGGGGGAGCAGAGGGCCAGATCGAGCCAGTGAGCAAGTGAGCAAGTGGGCAAGTGAGAGAAACAGTGTGACCACGGCTTCCCAGCTAGAACGATGGACCATGGCTCATGGCTAGCACCCGCACCCGCACCCGCCTTGCTTTTCCCGCTCGACCCTGGCTGCTGCTTGTATGGCTGCAGCGCGCATGGGAGTGGTGGGAGTGGTGGGAGATGCTCTGCTCGTCCCAGTCCTCAACTCCCCCAACTGGGTCACTCTGGGTCACTCTGGGTGAAGAGATGCTGGAAGTGGCTGCACCTCAGTCTGGGGCATGCTGCTGATTTGCTGCTGATTTGCTGCTTGGCCGGCCTCGTCCAGAGCCACTGCCCACTACCCACTGCCCTGCAGCCCACGCTTCGATCGGGTGGGACCTCAGAAGCTGCGCTGCGCTGCTCTCCTGCTCTGTCCGGTGCTGGGAGCGCAGGAGAGAGGGAGAGGCTCATGGGATAAGAACGGAGGAGGCCCGTTTCCTATCTGGAAAGATCTCACCTCATACCTGCCAACGGTAGTTTTACAACTCACCCCCGTTTGTCTGCCCCCTTCTATCGGGAGACATCACGACCTTTTGCCATTACACGAACTCGACTTCACTCGACGACTGCAGTCAGTGAGTCCCCACAGCCTTCTCAATCAAATTCATATATTCGTCGTTGTTATCAGCGGTCTTTTCTGTGTCTCCCATCGCCTCCCATCGCTTCACCGCCACACCCTCACATCCGAACCTCGCTTCTTCCCCCACCATCCGCATCTCACGACGATGGCAGCATTTCCAACAAATATGCAAAATTTCTACCGGCCGTCGGCACTGACGGTCGACACGCACGCGCAGAACTACTTTGAAGAGGACGAGGGTAGTATCTTGGACGATAACATCCTCGACCACAGTGCAATGGACTCCGGGCTAGAGATGTCCCCGCCCATGAGCGGTAGCCGGCGGGATTCATTTGCGGTCTCCTCAGCACTGTTCTCACCCAAATCCGACGAGTGGCAGCATGTCGATATGCAACAGCAGCCTATGGGTTCCAACAATCCATTTGTTGAGCAAAGCAACAACCCATTCATGCGTGTTGATTCACAGCAGTCGTATGGACGTCAAAGCCATGGGTGGCAGGTCGGCAATGGTTCGGGGATGAGCACTCCAATGCAAGGTGGTCACGATGGGCTCCCTTCGGAATTCGATGTCAACGGTTCCATGTTCCAGCAGAGACCCATGCAGACTCCATTCAGCAATTCTGGTAATCAGCCACTTCCATTGTTCTCTTCGGCGAATACAAGTAACGGCTCCATACCCACTTCGCCACAAAAGGAATGGTCTGTAGCTGAAGCTATGGACCACCGTGCTATGCCAAAACGCATGAGGCCTCACAGTCCTACTCTACGGTCGCATCCCGAGATGACTAGGCGAGGAGATGGTATCCGGAAGAAGAATGCTCGTTTCGATATCCCGGCGGAGCGCAATCTCACCAACATCGACCAACTCATTGCCCAGTCCACCGATGAGCAGGAGATCAAGGAGCTGAAGCAACAAAAGCGACTGTTGAGGAACAGACAAGCAGCGTAAGCACCCATATACTTTTAGTCTTACCATTTCAGCAACTGTCCGCTAACCTTAGTATCTACTTAGTCTTGATTCTCGGCAACGAAAGAAGCAGCACACCGAACGGCTTGAGGATGAGAAGAAGCATTACACTGCTTTGATCAACGACCTCGAGGAAGATTTGGCTGAAGCGAAACTAGCTTTGGATGAGTGGGTCCGTAAGGAGCAGCAGTACCAGCAATTCATCGAGAACATGCGCCTTGAGAACGAAGAGATGGTCCGCAACCACACTCTCGAGACCGGTGAGCTTCGTAAGAAGGTCAGTGTTCTCACCGAACACGTTCAACGTCTGGAAAGCACTCCTATGCCTCCTGTTGCAAACTCTAATGGGTTCTCCAATGACTACGCCGATATCGAAAGCCTCACTATGGACAGTGCCTGGGATAATATCTCCTTCCTTAATGATTATACCGTTGAGAATGAAGTCAAGGTCGAGAACACTCAAGCTTTAGTCCCTGTCAAGAAGGTCGAGAACTCACTGCTCAACGAACCGGAGAAGCCAGCTGCGCAAGGTCTGCTTTTGATGTTGCTGCTCGTTGGTGCTTTTGTTGCTTCGAAAGGGTCCTCGCCAAGCGTTCCACAAGTATCCGAAGACGTACGCGCTGCTTCCGCTACCCTCCTCGAAGATATCTTCAAAGATGCTGGTGTTCCCCACTCAGCCTCCGGTGTCTCTGAAGCCGTCGCTCCTGCTCCGTCTGCCAACTCCTGGACTGCTAACCCAGTGTCTTCCATGGGAAGCAATGAAATGATTGGTGTCACACGATCAGGTCTTGGAAACCTTGCCGATGCTCTCGTTCAGCCATCCGAAGAACAGAACCACGAGCAAATATTTTCCATGTCAGCAGCACAGTATGACGGTATCACTTCTCAAGACTTCCTCCAGAATACTCCTCGGCGCTCAACATCGCAAGGTCGACGCAACTTGGGCGAGACTTTGGCGGCAATGAGGAGCAACAGCAAGAAATCTGCCGCTGAAGTCTACACGCGCTCACTACTCTGGGACCAAGTTCCAAGCGAAGTTGTTCGCAACTTTGCCAAGCTGGTCTCAGAATGTAACTCTCGGAATGGGGACGAGGACTGTGCAACCGCAGGTGGTTAAATAGCGTTTAGCTCTCTCCACTACCAATGCCTCCACTCTATGACACATACTCTATTGGTTTTACGAATAACGGCCTTTTCCAACAAATGCACCAGAGACTCTGTTGCTCACGCATCATTCCATTTGTTTTGTTCTTGTTTTAGCAAACCAGCAAGCGAAGCGTTGATTTTTTGATTGTTTTGACATAGCATCACAGGGACAAATGGGCAATCAGCGCAAGCTAACAGGGACGAAGCAAACAGTTTTAACTCTTTCTGGTTCATGTAGATTGACACAATGGGAGGATATGGGCGGAGGTTTCACGGGCCTCCTGGGTTTTTCTTAAACTTTTCTTCTTTGAGTCATGGCATGAATTCACGGATGGAACGAGATATGGAAGCTATGGAGGAAACGAGATGCATATTTACGAACAAATTTTCACGAAATGTCACGACCAATTCAGGATACCACGCACCCTTCACCTTCATAAAGCGCTACATCATGTCACACGTCGACCGAGAACATAATGTGATTGACACATTTACCTTCACCCTACGATAGGTTTATTTTGCTCTAGGCATTCAGGGGTTGAACATGGTGGAGTTCTAATAGCTATTGGCATTTTGATTGCAGAATGACGGACGAAAACGTCACCAACAGAACAAGAGCCACAGCTCACTTCTTTTTTGTCTGGCAACTACCGATTTCCAAAGTCTCAAACTTATGTATTTAGTTAGGGAGGCCAACTTTGTATCTAGCTAGTGCAGTCTCACAATGTCAGATATGGAAATCACTACCTGTTCAAATATGAAATCCTTCCTCCCAAAAGCGAATGGCATTACTGGAAAAGGTACCCGCGCGTGCCTCAGAAAACCGCCTATTGGAAAGGATTCAGAACAGTGATTCGCGTACGCACGCAGATAGCCCTAGTCCACTTCCCCTCTTTAGTCGGCACCTTGCACCGAAAGGATGCTGCAAGTCATGCAGCACTCTTCACGACCGTGAGCAGATTAACAAACTCTTTGTCGGGCTGGGAAGGTTACTATACATCATGGCATATAACGTTTCCTTACCTATAGTTACATGCATGCTAGAGACCGTCTAATGATTTCCCGCAAAGGAGGGGTAAGGTTAGAGTTTCTCCATAGGGTACCGACTTGCACCGACGCCTTGTTGGATCGAATTTCTTCATTCGGGTTTTAGGCTTCTGAGACCCCGTACTCGTACTACTGCGCTGCGCTGCGCGCTGCGCCATGATCACATCATGTAGGCTTCCCGCTCACGCGCAGGACCGTTCCGTAATCCAGAATGACAGTCTGGACATCCCGTGCCCTGTCCTGTGCCCTCACCAGAAATAACTTTCTTGTCCAAGGTCAGAACGGATCTTGTCTCACACTATACCAAGCCTCATGAACTAACACGACCGTTATCCAGATACTGGTATTCGCTGATGTGGGAAATGGTGCCCAGCTCAGCCCACCAAGACGAACCCCGCTTTGCCTTGCTCTGGTTCCAACCCCACGAAAACCAACAAGCGGGAGGGTCAGTCGCAACCCGAATCTCACTTCTTTGGGGCATCGTACTTCTCTTTCCAGATCCTACCAATAAACCATCAGCCGATTTATCCACGTAATTAAGAAGCTGCGGCCCCCAGCGAATCGGCCGTGGTGGGCCAGGTCATTCTGGAACTAAGCTGCTGCACGGGATGACCGCTTGGCCGACCGCCTCATGCACACATGAACGCGAACGAGGAAAGTGGACTTCAATAACGTGACTGGACACTTGACTTACCAAGAATTCCCCAAGGTTTTACTTCCACTTTGCTCCGCGAGCCTGTAGTATTTCGCTGCTGCCCACTATGGATGTATGGTCAGCCTCATGGCGTCCTAACTGGCTGTAGCCGATATCGCATGGGAAACGGATGAAGGAAGTAAGCCCCATTGCTGCCCAAATGCAGTCATTAAGGGGTAGGACGCATCAGCAAGCCACACGAAAGTTGCGAGGCTGAAAGCTCAATGGCCATGATGCCATGAAGCTATTCAGAACGTTCCAGACCCAGCAAAAGCGTACCTTGTCTTTCTTGCATCCAAACCCTTCCATGTAGCACCAAGCAACCTCATTCATAGCATCTGCTGTGTCGTCAGTCCCAATCAAGGTGCCCGGTTAGGCGGAAATCAATGCATGAAATACTTACCAGTGTCGCCCAAGTTTGCGGCGGTTTCATAGTACTATTCACCACAGATGTCAGCTAGATCGTCCTGGGTCATCCGCGATCAATCCCCTGAACGTTGCCTCACCTTGCATGCTGCCAGTCGATCCACTGGAACGCCATATCCGTATCGGAAGCAATTCGCAAGCTCAAAAATCGCGAGCACCAGCTCTCCTTTTGCAGCTCCACCCTTCTTCAAACCAGCCTGAAGTGCTAGATCTTCGATGGAAGCTGCATTTGAGGCAGCTAACGAGAGGTATCTGACTGCCTCCGGAGGATTGGGAGTTGTACCCCACCCATGACTGATGAATGGGAATGTTAGAAATGGATTCATAACCCAGCCGACAGGGTATCGAGTTTGAGGTCAACTCCATTGGAGTGACATAAACATAGGTTGCATGAAAGGGGCCAATTGACGTACCGAAGGGCGAGCCCGTACAGCACCTGACTCAAAGCATTATTCTCCCCATCGGGATCTGCTAATCGCCCAAACATCTTTGTGGCCGTCTCCAATTCCCCGGCTTCGTGAAGCCTGATAGCCTCCTGTATATTGTCATCCGCTTGCTTCGTCGAAATAACGCCCTGGTCTCTACCAGGACTACCGCCCAATCTTATATTGCCTGAGTCCGCTAGATTTGTTGATGAGCCAGTAGGAGTAGTTGGTCTACTACGTGATCTCTCATTTTCTCTTGCTAAGATGGTTGCCCGCGCCAAGTACTGCGACTCGTCGCCTCCTTCGATCGGTGGTAGATCATCTGGAACGCTCGGTGAGCTGACCACACTTTTCCTCAAATGAAGACGCTCCGATAATCTCTTCGACTTTGACTTGTCGCTCGTGTTTGAGGTGGCAGACACGGCGGAGACGGCTGACGAGCTTCGCGATCGTCCTTTGAATAGCCCACGCCTGGCATCGCCACTCCCATCGGCAAGGGACGGAAGGTTCGAAGATTCCTCAGAGGAGAAGGTTGGAGGGGAGATGATCTCTTGCGTGTGGGTGTCGCTTCTCATGAACGTAAATTGGGGCGCATCGAATGAAGGCTCGCGCTGGGCTGATTGGGTCGGCGCAGATGCTCCTGCGAGCTTATCTTTCTTCTTGAGAATGTCTTTGAAAGGCATCTTCGGGCTGTTGCTTTAGTGGCTACTTATTTCAATGTAGATTGTGGGGTGATGTGTTGAATGAGGTAGAGTGAGTATTAGCTGACGAGCTGGTAGTTAGTCTGGTAGCAGTAGAGCAAAGTAGCCGCATTGTCTCCAATTGAGACAGACGCCTGACAGCTTCGCAGCGTTTATGCTTGGCAGGAAACCTCACCTAGGAATGTTTCTGTAGCCGCCTTTAAGAGCTGAGCTGATTGCTGCTCACGTCGTGAAAAGGCTTGAAACGAGGCGCAGTCGTCACTTCTGCTGAGTCAAAGAGGGGGGGGGCCTGTGCGATCCGGGTACAATCCGAAATCTGGTGAAATACTTTGTCGTTCGCTCTGAACAGTACTACGAGACTGACGAAATTCATCATCCTATCACATCACCGCACCATAATTATTTTGACATCTTCAATCATGGCTAATTTGTCTCATTGTCCTCTGACCAGCTACCTAAAATCCCAAAGTTTCACTAATAAACTATCCTCTATATCAGCATCTTCTTCTTGCTTCATAAAAATTTTCTTAGGTATCTCATATTCCACAACAGGAATCTTTTTCACATCTTTTGAGAGTTCGGCTTCTGTCATCTATATAATACGTGAGCTATGCATACTACAGCGGGACAAGAATTGAACTTACACTTCCATAGGAATGGTCAAGGAAGTCTTCCAATTGGTAAGCATGCTTGGTAAACTGCTCAGAAATTATCTTCGCAAGTGTCGCAACGTTGGGGTGATAGTGCGACTGTAGCATTACAATCTCCCATAGGCAGCTATCAATGGCTTGCGTCTTCATAGGGTCTTCCTCTTCCATCAGAAACGGATCGGTCATGCCTTGCTCTTCCAGCAGTGCCTTTCCTTCGGCAGTCCTCGTCACTCGATGGACCATGAACGTACATGTAGGATGCTTCGTGAGAAGATTGTAGATCCAGGGAACAACGGAAACGATGCCGCCAGGTGGAGCATTCAAGGTTAGCCTTGAGAGCCTTTTAATGAAGCTCGCCACCAGGACAGCTGGTAGATGGGTTGATGACAAGAATGCGTCCATCAATCTGAAGAACCTTGACCGATGTTTCGAATGCAAAACCTCAGAGTCCAAAAGTCGGTATAGCTTTTGGTAGAATGAAGGGTAATCTAAGTTCTTTTCTTGGATCAGGTAGAAAAGGCCAGAGAGAGCCAACAACGAAGTCGATCCTCCTGCGTTGTACGAGTCCGTACAGAAATCCATTAGAAGCTCGGGTTTGATGAACCAAGGTGCAATTGAATCCGACATCAGCCTGAGAATAGACTTTCTTTGATCATCATTCATTTTGGTCTTCACCATCGCATACCAGGCGTCCTGCGCGCGCTTTTTATGTTTCGCGAGAGACAGCAAAGCGTGTTTCTTCTTCGTTGGTGCTGGTATATAAAAGTCTTCAAGCTCTTCCTCTGATTCGGGGACAGACTCGACTGCTACAAGGATTTCAAGGACGTTATCAAGTACCAGACTGGCAGTAGGCTGCTCGTGTAACTCTTCTAGCACTTTTCTGCAACATATCATTAGCATGCTCCCAGATAGAATTGAAGTGCGGTACCCACTTGAGAGCTTCATAAGTATAGAACCGAATATCATCGTACTCTTCCACGAATTTCTCACTGAATTCCTTCCGAGCAGCCGCATCACTCTCTGGCTTTACCAAGGCTTGCACAAGTCCGGTAAGTAATGCGCTGGGGAATTGATATTCCTGGCCATGGACGTTCTCTCCCTCCACCTTGAGCAACCTCATACACAATGCCAACGCTGTAGCACTAGCGCCTTGTTCTCCAAGCAGACCGAACAACAAATTCTTGTACTCGTTGTACCTCTCCTTCAGCCATTTGACTATGACGGCTTCTTGTTCCGTAACGTCCTTTTTGTTAGCAAGTTCCCCAGCTATGAGGAACCTCGCGAAAACTCGGCATAGCGAGATAGCGGCAATGATAGGGTCATCCTGACTCTCGCTATCCGATTTAAGAATGCTGATCAAGGTTGCAAGATTGTTGTAATTCTTCTTCGACTCGAATATTTCGTTTTCAAGTAGCAATATTTGCGCCTGGCCGTCTTCCTCGCTGCTGTCTGATCGTGTCCGCTTGGCCGGCTTGTGAGCTGTAGTTAATCTTTTCCTTTTTGCAGAGCTACTATCCTGGGCAACGACCCCGGGCATGCTGAATCTTATCTTGTCGAAGTGTTCAACACAGGCAGTTCCTCATAGAAGTCTTCCCCGCCTAATAAATATTTGGTGGTCCACTTTTTGGTTGTTAAAGCGGCGAATCACGTTAGCCCAAACAGCCGATTGCCGACCTCAAATCTTCAAGCTTCACCAAGTAGCTTCTCCATCATCTCCCCTCATCTCACAATGGCATCTCGATTGGCAAGAAGCGCTGTCGGTAAGTAAATGAGTCTATCTCGAACTGATTGCCAGCTACTCAAGTTCGAACAACGGCTAATCGAGCTTTAGGCGCCGCTCGTTTCCGACCAGCAATCCCAAACCGCGCCCTCCCAGCCCTGACAACCTCACTCACCAGCTATCGATCAAACTCCACCGTACCAGCTGAAGACCCTAAGAAGAAGGCGCAATCTCTTCTAGACTCACTGCCAGGTAGCTCGCTGATCTCTAAGACCGCCATCCTCTCATCTGCGACCGGCCTTTCAATATACGCTATTAGCAGTGAGTACTACGTTGTCAATGAGGAGTCAATTGTTGCGCTCTGTCTATTGAGTGTCTGGGCTGCGGTGTTCAAGTATGGTGGACCTATGTACACGGAGTGGGCGGAGGGTGCCAACAACAAGATCAAGGGTATCTTGAACGCTGCTCGTTCCGACCACACCGAGGCTGTCAAGACACGGATTGATAACGTTCAGCAAATGAGTGGTGTTGTTGACATCACCAAGACTCTGTTCGAGGTCTCAAAGGTGCGCGATGAAAATTGTGGAGTACGTGTGGATGGATACTAACCACCCAAAGGAAACCGCGAAGCTTGAGGCTCAGGCGTACGAGCTCGAACAATCCACCGCGCTCGCAGCAGAAGCTAAGTCTGTACTCGACTCGTGGGTCCGATATGAGGGACAGGTTAAAATCCGCCAGCAAAAAGAGCTCTCTGAAAGCATCATCGCCAAGATCACGAAGGAGCTCGAGAACCCCAAGGTCCTACAACAAATTTTGCAACAAAGTGTTGCAGATGTTGAGAGTAAGTCATAAGCAGTTCGCTTTTCATTCGACAAATGCCAGAGCTGATTGTCTGAACAGAGATTGTTTCGTCCAAAGCACAATAGATAGGAAAGAGATTAAACGCAATTCACTTTTCTTTTGTCAACCCTTGTCTATAAAACCATTGTGCCATAGTTGAACAAGCATTTCTTTACACTTTGGACTATGCTCCCTATGCTCATTATGCAGCGTTCCAAGGGTTATTGAATTCCCGCAATTGTTGCGTCGAAACCCCCAATCCTGATCAGACACGGCGCTACATGCTTGTGACAATGTTCTAAAGTGCTCTGCAATCGATTCAATTCTGTTCCCTGAGTTACTAGTGCTATTCATTGCGATATTTGTAAACGCTTTTGACTCTAAAGTCTGTCTGTTCCGAAGGAAATCCAGTTGCAGTGAGAACTCCAAAGTTTGTGAACTCCAACCCCTTAGATGCAACCCCCTCAAAGAGAGTTATGGTAGATTCCAATTGATGTACCGACCATTGACTCGACTTATTGCAGTGCAGCTTGCTATATAATTGTCCTCGGTCTTCCCCGGCCACGCCTGCGTGGTTCATTGTGTATCGGAGTAGGAGAACAAGTGTCGCCCTTTAGATGTAGCTTCAATGAAGACTTTGACACGGTGAAGCCTAATCTTTTCTGTCCGCAACACCGTATGCTTCGAGGTTTTGACACAGCCGCCCAGTGTGTTCATCATGGACATGATATGTCTCACAGAAATCATCCCTCGCGTCTGGCATGACAACATCCTTTTCGTCCCTTTCCTTGCAAAAGGCCTTCACGACATCGCGTAGGAACTCTTGGGGCAGATCTCCTTTCCGAGCGTTAATTGTAGACATCTCCAGCTCGCTCAAACTTGCTTTGATCAGAAGGCGGCGCAACGGCGATCCTTCCAACGTGTTGTGGTATACGTAGGATATAGTGCCTAGGTGCATATCTCCTGAGCCCAAGAAGTCCAACATTGCATCGATACAATCATTCTGGAGCTTCGGTATCTGATATTTCTGAGCTAGGACGTAAAGTCGCACGAATAGCCCCTCACACGTCTTCATTCCTTCTTCGTCGCTGGAATCCTTTGCGATGTAATAGTTTACTTCACGAGGAATGCTTAATTCGTTATGATACATCCAGTATATCATCACTTGTACCGCGGTTGAATCATCTTCTTGAAGCTTGATGACCCTCTCGTCCGATTTCAACCACTCGGGCTTGCAGGCAGCCTTGAAGAAGATACTCGAATTGCAGAGAACGTTCTGGTGTACTTGAAATGACCTTTCGCCACCAGTGCCTGCAACAAGGGTAACAATTTGTTCGAGAGAACTTAATAATCTTAATTTTGCTGTCTGTGTTGGGCCCAGTGGGGTACTCACTCTAAGAGATCCTTCTTATCGTATGGTTTCTGGCGCATACTGGATGGCGGTTTATGGACAGTCGACTTCGGCATCTTCGACCGACCAGATATCTTTGATATAGATGAGACGTAGGTGAGAGGCCGTCGAGCTGCCCGATCTCAGAAGTGCCCTTAGCTTGGTTGACAGAGACCCGAGGCGACAATGTGAGCGTCGCCATTCAATATTCACCCGTGATCCAAAAAGTAAGAGATTACAATCAGACTTGTCTCTCAAATAGCACGTGTCTCAAAATGTATGTTTGTCAGGATTCGACCCCCATCTATAATTCTACAGATCCTTTTTACAGATATTTCCATTGGCTTACGAGTCAGCCTTTCACACTCTGCAAGAGTCTGTCTTCGACACCTTCCAATGTATAATGGTGAGCTAGCACTGCCAAATTCTCCGCTTCACCCTGGAATTGTTTGTTCGGATCGACACCGGGCCCAAACATTTGCGCACCAGCCCCCGGAGCCATCTGTCCCATCTGCTGTGCCACTTGACTTGCAGCTACGTAATGTCAATCATAGCCCGAGATTGTGAGTTGAGAATATAATGCTTACCATTATCGCTGCCGAGCAAGTAGTTGAAAACCGATTGAAGTCCAAAAATGCACAATACATACCACGAAATTGAAGACATCCATTGTGGATCCATATCTTTCGTGGCCACACCCGCTTGTAGCATACTCTTGAACTTGATTGTCAAAGGAAATGGCAACCGAACTATCCATCATTAGAAACAATGCCTCCTCGTCAATTTGGAAGACTCACTGATGACGAATCCGCTGAAGAATGCATTGATCCATCCCATGATCAACGTCTGCGGCACAATCATCGCCATGTTCCCTTTCATCATCCCCATCATGCCCTCCATTGCCGCCGGATCTGTCATGGGATTTGGAGCGGCCTGCCCCTTCTTCTCTGGCTCTTTCAAGAACGCACCATTCTCATATGAGGTGACGAGATAATCTTTCCGAGCTTGGAATGCTGGGCCAGAGATGGCATTCGCGTTGGCGCGGAGGTTGATGCCGCGAAGGAGGGAGCGCTGCTCGCGAATTGCGGGCAGTTCTTGTTTCTTGGGTGTGACAGCCATGAGAACTGTTGCATAATGGCGGAGGATACCTGTCAAGATCTACAGAGGTAAAGTCATTAGAATGATACCGT
This sequence comes from Proliferodiscus dingleyae, assembly GCA_003988795.1. NCBI lineage: Eukaryota > Fungi > Ascomycota > Leotiomycetes > Helotiales > Lachnaceae > Proliferodiscus > Proliferodiscus dingleyae. The sequence goes on along the minus strand of QYAK01000014.1, from coordinate 14,062 downwards.
ACGTGGGAAAGAGGGAGCTTACCATAACCACCGTGATGGGAATCAGGATCCAGTAGCTGGAGACCTTCAATCAGTATGATGTGCTTCTTCCTAATAATTGAAATCTCACAATAGCTGGGGATCCCTATGGATCGTTTGAACAGGAACTTGCGCCATGCCTACTGCTGCTCGTCACTTTGCTAGGGTTGACAGGGCTGAAGAACGACAGAGGTGAAGCTTGAGGTTGGAGCTCGTCGCTAATTCGGCTCTTCCCGAGATTTTCCAAGACACGTTTCCCCATCTACACGCGACTCTCAGAGCCATCCTTCTCAACATCAATTTTGTTTTTGTGTACACGACAGAACAAGAAGCTCAAATGGCTTCGCAAGAGAAAATATCCGTCCATTCGCTGGCTGGTCAGTACTTCATTCCAGGATTTTTTCCTTTTTAAGCTTCCCTAGCCGTATAACAAACAGTAGCTAACAACAACCAGACCTCAAGAACACAAGCGATGACGCCCTACCAACCTATCTCAACTCTCTCTCCTTCACTCAATCCCACACTCTAGCCGATGTCCGCCTTGCGCTTGGCTACAGCGCCTTCGCTATCTGTGCTGCGACTTTCTACTGGGACTACACGTGGGGCTTCGAAGCCACGAAACTACCCACCACTCTTGCCGTTATTGTATACACTCTCCTAAATGGCGCGCTCACCTTCTGGATCTGGGGCGTGGAGAAGGGTACTGTGTACGTGGGCACGAACAAGAAGACGGGGGACAAGATCACCGTGAGGACTAAGACGGACAAGTTTGTGCCGGTGTACAAGTTGACGATTGAGACGGAAACGAAAGGTGGGAAGAAAGAGAAGCAGGAACTCAAGAGAGAGTTCAGAGAGTGGTTCGATGAGAAGGGAGCATTTGTCACGAAGCCATTCCAGAGGATTTTGGCGGGAAGCGTACCCGTTATTGGGAAGGCCGATCCAAAGAATGCGGTACCTGTGAAGAAAGAAACGGCAAAGATTGAGGACAACAGAACGATGGATGAGAAGTGGGCGAGCTTGTTGGCAGAAAGTGAGAGTGCTCTTGATGGAGCGGCCGAGACCACCAGTACGCCGACGCCCGGGAAAGGCAAGAGAAGAGGCAAGAAGGCGTAGTCTATCTTATAAAATGTGCTGTATCTTTTGGAAAAAATGTACTGAAAGTGCAAAACAGGCGCTTACTAGGCGCACGAGTTCTCGACTTATGGTGTCTTCGTACAGATCGATATGAAACTGTTAGAAGACTCTGTAAGCCTTTACCTGCATCCAAAAAAATCTGTTCATTGATGACAGGATGCTCTTGCACCCAATAATCTGTCATTCATATCTATGATACAATGTCATCAGCTGCCAAGAATCTGAGAACGCCCAGTAATGCACTCAAACTCCACGCTATGCACTGCTTTGCTTTACTATCGATCCCCCTAAAACGGTGAAAATGACTCTAATCCACAAGATTAAACCAGGCCATCTTGCACTTATCAGCACGATTCCTCACGGTATATGAACAATCATCTAGCGCAACATTTAGCTCACTCATGAGTTTGGCCTTTCTCCGAATCAGTAGAGGCGGAGAGATATGTTGAACAAGCAAGGCTAGGACATCCAAGGCTGCCGCACGGCAACGAACAGAGCTGTCAGAAGGCGAATCGTAGGTGTTGTGTGTACGATCAGTCATGCGGTTGATGAGACTATCAAAATGGCTCTCAAAAGCAGTAGGGCAGAGGGGAAGGAGATTGAGGATTGCTTGGATGAATGCGAACTTGGCCCAATCATCGTTCTGCACGTTTGTCCCTTCCAAAATGACCGGTATGATTAGAGGAGCGTTCTCTTTCAGCATCATAGGTTCTGTATAAGCCAATATTCCAGCGAAGGCAAGCAATGTATTCTCTTTACTCTCTTTGGTTTCGGACGCTCGCCAGAGATCAATGAGAGGCATTGCAGCAACGGAGAAAACACGTTGCTTGCGGAGCTTTCGGAGGACACAGAAATTCTGCTCATTCATGATTTCTGACGGTGACAGGATGACACGGAAGCTTTGAGCTACCTTTCGACCATTGTGGGGATTATGGATGCCCTTAATCATGAGACCTAGCAGTGTCGAAGACTCTGGCTTATGAGCGGCAACAGTAGCTGCAGTAAAATATGCTAGAGTGCGGTATATGTTGTCGATCTCTTCTTCTTGCTTTGCACTGCTGATGTTAACTAAGTCTACCATGATCTGAGTCAATGGTCGCGATTCGTTCGCAATTGGCTCATTTAGGGCTCCGAACTTGTTGACCAGCAATTGCAAAAACCATAGGATCGATGTACGTGCAAGCTTTGAACGTCCAAGTTGGGGCCTGACAGCATTCAATAGCATTGCCAAGGCAGTGTCTCCAACCCGAATTTTGAGCTTGGCCCTATCCTAGAAGCTTTTAGCAATTATCTTCCTAAATTTCATCTTACTTACCTTTGGCAAGATCCCCGCAATCAGGGAGACGGAGAGAAAGTTTACCAGGCACTTGTCTTCGGGTCCACGTTCGAGATTTTCTTGCAAGATATTTGCACCTTCAGCTGCCGTACAAAAGAGAGACCAGATGGCTGAAATGTTGTGCTGCTCATTCCATGATAGCAAGAAATTGTCCTTTCTAAAAGGGTGGACAGATTCTGAACGCACCGCTAGGGTTGCGATGTTCCCAATAAGGCGGATGGAGATTTCGTCAAGGCCCAGATTTTTGGCTAAGCCGATATATGGGAAAGTATCAAGTGATGCATTGGTATCTGCGTGCTGCTTCAGTGTAATGGCCTTGTTGAATAAGGCCAAGACAATAGAAGAGTAATCTCCAACACTCAGAGTCTTAGAATTCGGCTCAGTTTCAACAGCAGGGCGGCTGATGGCAGAGTCAAATAATTCCATCCCTCTGAAGATAGCTGCAAGAACTGCGTTGCCATACTCGACTTGGCTTTCCCGACTCACCAAAGTATTCCAAAGTTTGAGGAGTTGCTCCATACATGCGTCAAAGTTGTGTACTTCAGGTATAGTGCCGCAAGATACAAATACCAGGTCTTGAAGCAAGTTGACTACTTCAGGGATCTGCAATTTCCGTCGTTCCTCATCTGCAGATAATCTTTCTGGTAAAAGGTCTATAAATTTTGGCAAAGTGACGTCTTTGAAACTTGTCGGGTTGCGACTTGACACATCCTGAACAGCACGAAGAGCAGCTTCATGCGTGTCCTCCTCCGGACGAGAATTCAGAAGCACACCATTGATCTTTTCCAACACCATCGTCTTTTCGGCTGGAGATAGAAAGTCAGGTATCTTGGTCAGCAGGGTAAGGCCCTCCAGTGTAGTTGTGCCGAAGGGGATATCCGTGCCTGGCCTATGCTCGACTTTCAACATGGTTCCGAAGTATAGATCGACGAAACTCTGTCGAAACTTGAGAAAAGTATCGTGGCTTGCCTTGTCCGAAATATCCTTATTCGAGGGAGACACTTGAAGTAATGAGTTGTCTAGGTCAAGACGTGCCTGGAGAATATTGTTGAAAACACTCAAGAGCGACTTCTTCTCCACAGGCAATTCGACAGTCTGCGCAAGAACATCCAATTTCGGCATGATGGCTCTGGTGACTAAGTTGAAGATATGACTTGAGCTCGAGCTGATAGCTTGTAATATCCTTCCACTGCCCTTCAAGAAGTGTCTGTTATCTGACATTTTGTCATATATTTCGTTCGACACGTCGGATACCAATGTCACGACAGCATTCTCATCCACGTCTCCAACTTGCTTGTGAAGAGACCCGAAGAGACCCTTTAGAATTCGCAGAGATTCTGAAATAAAATCTTCACTTTCTCCATTCCAGATCTCGTATTTAAGCACAGACCAGATCTCCTGGGCATGCTTCAAAAGTGTGGGACTCGAGTATGAAGTGGCGCAATCGTACATAGTGGACATAAACTCTATCTACTTTACGTTAGCATAGTGTGTGCTATTAATCATAGATTCCACATTGCCTTTTTATTTGCCGCCTGGTCGGTATCAAGACTGCTCAAGAGGAGCTTGAATGCGTCATCAGCATACTTATCGCTAGATATGAAGCACTTTTGGAGTAATGCCTTCAGCTCCTCCGGTGAGGGCTTATTGGGATCTAGAGCGGTGCCTCCCAGCGTGATGGGGTAGTATCTGACGAAAAGCTCCCACAGCTTATCGCTTTCGGCTGACTGAAGCTCCCATTCCCGGCTGATATAGGCATAAAGCAGAAGTAATATTTTCAGGCAAGATGGATTTTTCTCGAATTCCGCTAGATCAGCAAGCCCGCCGATTAGTGTTGGGAGGGAAAGATCACGCTCTAGTGGGCGCCTGAACTTCTGGAATAGGAGCGATATAAGACTATAAAGCGCTGAACGAGTGTCTGGCTTTTGAGACACGAAGACGCTACTTTGACCTTGAGCAAGACTAAAGACGGACCGTGCAACTAGGGAGGCGTCGCCTGGTGGAAAAGTTCTCCAGCTCGCCAAAGTTGAGAGCGAGTCAGCGATTTCCTTAAGACCTGCATGATAAGTCGGAATACTGTCTTCATTTCGGAGTCTAGCAGAAAAATATTCCACAAGAGCATGCACTAATGACGTTAGTCTAGATACGAAGATAAGTTTCGAGAACATACCGTCCTGTCTCGAGGTGAGCTCTGTCTGCATAGCTCTCAATATCGAAGGTAAGAGTGCCAGGGCTACCTAGTCAGCATCTGATGCGAGAAAATTCGGCGGAAATCTACCTCTAGCAACGACGAGTAGATCTTCTTCCGGTCCAAGGTATGGGCCGAGATCCGCAATGATTTGAGAGAAGGACAGAACGCCAAGGTCAATACCTATGTTCATTAGCACTATATATTTAAGACCAGGAATGAAGTCCGCACTTCCAGCTAGATCTTTGATGATCCCATTCTCTTCTCCAAGCTCTTCTTTAGACTGTACGGCCATCCAATCTCGGACCGTTTTGTCCCCCATTTTGAATAGTACAACTAGGACTGGTCCCTGAGCGAACGAATAGTTGTAGGACTACCAAGATCTCGTCAGTGGCTTCCCTTTGTGAGAGACTTGCAACAAAATCAGAGCCGGTTATCCAAAGCATCTAAAGGCATTGAAGGCTTTAGGTTCAGGATTGCAATACAACATCGAGGGTAAATATGAAGATCATCGATATTTGATTCTTTCACAGGATAATTCACTCCTACATATTAGATACCCTTTGAAGTCGTTGACTGGGGCAACGTATTCAACGAAAAGCCCCGGAAACAAGATAGGCATTGAAAAGAAACTACACAGAGTCGGAATTTGCTGCGGTAGGCCTATGAACAAGAATAATGTATGAAACACCAATTTGGAGTACAAGCAATTCTGACACCGGGGACCATCTAGCGAAAGTGGTTCACGACAGTGAATAATACCATCGGAAACTTGCACTGTCTGAAGACCATTGAGGAAAGACCCAGGACCTGGATTTCGCATCTTGCAGACTTGGCTCTTCAATCCATTCATATGCTGCTACGCCCATTTGAACGACAATAACATAAAACTTGTAAAGGTTCCGCGACAGACAGAGGAGAGAAATAGCAAATAACTTACAGGGAAAGGAACTCAAGCTTGAGCCTGCAAGCAGGGACCGAATCTAACTGAATCCAACGCCAGCGCAACTTGCAAACAGAAAGACAGCACCACAGAAAGTGTTCCAGCCCAATGCAAACAGTGAAATGCCAAATATAAAATGCCAGGCAGTGTTTCGAAGGTAAGCGTGAAAGCTGGTGTTGACGCGAGAAGTCAACTTGATATCGAAAAAGCATTCTGCCACCGCACCGCCCGCAGACTTTCCCCTTCTTGTGCCTCTTAGCGACGCCCGACCCCTCAAAGTTTGCCCCTCCATCTTATCTTATCGGCATCTTTTTTTTCCCCATGCAGCAAAAGCAGTCCGATCTCGCATCTTGCATAGACAAATTCCTCTTTCGTCCTCTCGTGGCCAATGGGCGATTTTGTGTCTCTTAAGCTTTGAGAGCTCCATGGTCACATATTCGGCTTTGAGGAAAATTTTCGTCGGATGTGGGGCGCATATTAACTCTTTCGCTGAAAGAGCCAAGTAAACAACCACAATGGCTTCAACAGCTCCAGTGAACCATTGCAAAACGATACTGGCTGGAACAGTGGCGAAGGGATTGTTGGCGGAAGTCGCAGATGGCCTCTCCAAACTTACTATCAAGCCCAAGCTGGTCGGATTCCTAGCCAATGACGATCCAGCTGCAAGAATGTATGCGGACTGGTCAGCGAAGACGTGTATAGAAAAGTCAGCTGCTCTCCAAATCTACTATATGGCAGGAAGTTGCTAACTGAATAGTGGTTTTGACTTCGACCTCCGGAGCGTGAGCAAAGAAGACATCGAAGAACAGATCCTCTCCGCCAACACCGACCCCACCATCCACGGCATAATAGTCTACTACCCCATCTTCCCCCGGCCCTCGCGACAGGACGCCTACATCCAGCAGATCGTCGCCCTCGAGAAGGACGTCGAGGGCCTCTCCCACACCTACGTCTTCAACATGTACCAGAACATCCGCTTCCTCGACCCCCCGGCCAACACCCTGAAGTCCATCCTCCCCTGCACGCCCCTCGCGGTCGTCAAGGTGCTCGAGTACCTGCAGATCTACAACTCCATCCTGCCCTACGGCAACAGGCTGTTCGGCAAGACCATCACGGTCGTCAACCGCAGCGAGGTCGTCGGCCGGCCGCTCGCCGCCCTGCTCGCCAACGACGGCGCGCGCGTCTTCTCCGTCGACCTGGACGGCGTGCAGCTCTTCACGCGCGGCCAGGGCATCAGGAAGCACCGCCACGAAGTCCAGGTCCAGGACGAGACCTTCACCGTCAGGAACTGTCTGCCGGTCAGCGATGTGGTCATCAGCGGCGTTCCGGGGGACAAGTACAAGGTCGATCTCGGCCTGGTGAGAGATGGCGCGGTGTGCATCAACTTCAGCAGCGAGAAGAACTTCGAGGCTGCGGCGGTCAAGGAGAAGGCTAGTATCTATATTCCTGCCATTGGCAAGGTGACTATTGCTGTCTTGTTGAGGAATTTGCTGCGCTTGGTGCAGAACCAGAGCGCGGGGAAGGTAGGGTGAGGGAGAAGTAAAGCGTCTATATCGTGATCCTTGGCGTGTGGATGGAGATAAGGCTTGAGTGTTGTTGTATTTGTAGCATTTCTTGAGAAAAGTTCATCGCATTTCTAGGAGAAGAACTTAGACATTATAGAGCGAATCAGAATACCATTTGAGATTTTTGGAGAACGATCCACAGTAGAGTGACAGAACCTTGTCTCTCTAGATCCATCGCTGGAAAATCACGCATCAATCATAACATAATGAGCGAAGGTTTGCTTTCGTAGAACTTTCTTATTTGGAGAAGAAAGGCTAAAAAAGCCTTCCCGCTGCTATCTAAGCTATGCGTCAAAACTCCCTGGCCCCCAAGATTGTTACCAGCCCGCTTTTGCAACACAAATCCAGCATCTATTCATCAGCTGCTTCAACCTCCTCAATGATCTCTCCTTCGCCATCATCCTCAAAAGACTCAGCCGGGACCTCATACAATCTCAACATCGGCTTGTTAGGATCTTTGACCAGAACATACTTGCCCTCCTCGCGCTTGAGACACATGTCAGCAATCGTACGGACGATACCCCAGCCGTTGGAAAGGCTCAGGTTCATCTGTGAGGCGAAGTCTCTGGGCTTCCAGCCTACAACGCCCAGGATTACGTGCTTGTCGTTTGTCTTTGGGTTGGCACGAGAAACGAATCTAGTGATGTTAGCAAACCTCAGAAAAAGCAGGAGACGGGAAAACATACCCAAGCTTCATAACATCAGCACGAGCCATGATACTTTGAACGGTCCATCTAGCAAGCTTGCAACTGTTGTTCTTCATCTCGGTGGCCACGACAGCACCACGTTGGCTGACCAATTTATTCCTCCAGTCCAACGCACCACCACTGCCTTGAGCCTTGTGGTCGAATTCATTCAGCGCCTTCACAGTGATGAATTGGTCCTCACCACTGATTGCATTCTTTTGAACAGCGTCTAGCTCGGTTCGAACGACCAGATGCACTGGGTCCTCGTCATTGAGTGACAGATCAAATCGGCGGTATTTGTAAGCCTTGCTAGCAGGGGGCTCGGTCTCCTCTGCTGGATTGTAGAATGGGTTCTCGTGAGACATCTCAACCTTCTGGGCGTCATTTTCCATCATAACTTGGTTGGCAAAGTTGTGATTGATGTAAGTAGCCTCTTCAGCAAGTGCACTTGGTTGATTGATGGCATCCTTACTACCCTCAGACGCGTCCATTGGTGCATCAGCTGCATTTTCGTTGACGGTGACCATGTCTAGGGTAGCATTGTCTCTCTTGTCGAGGAAGACCTTGTTGCCCTGTCGAACAATGACAATATCCCAAGGATATACTGATCGAGGCGAGCACATGAGCATAGAAAGGATGCTGTCTGTAGCAAAGATAGTGGCTTCGTCTTTCTCAGCGAGCTCCTGGATGACGGGATCGGAGGAGGTGGTGACATTATATGCAGCTCGGTCAACCACGTTCAACTTGCGTTCCGCAGTCTTGACAGCCTGCTTGTCGTATGATCGATCGTAGTAATAGAGGAAACCGTAGCTTTCGACGTCTTCCCCATCATCGGTGTCCAGGTTCAACTTGGCAAGACGATTGAAATCAATCTCCTCCAACATCTTCCAGTCAGGCTTGATGTTGACAGACGCATCTCTATTGCGCTGTGGCTTGTCATAGTCCTTCCATCCGAACCGTCGACCTCCACGCGCACCACCTCTACCTCCTCGACTGTCGTACTGATTATAGCCTTGCTGGCCTCCTCGTCCTCCCACTCTCTGGTATTGACCGCGACCACCCCGGGTATCAGCTCGTGCACCACGCTGGCCCCGTCCCCGGCCGAAAGTTCCACCACGCCCAAATCTCGTCTTGGTCGAGTCGCGAGTGTTGCTAACAACGGAGAAGGAAGACTCGTCTTCGGCAACTTGGACAGCAAAGAGAGAAGACGTGCCAGCGCCGTAGACCTGTTGGTCTGTTTCAAAAGTCAGCATATCCCGTCGCGACATGCGCAAAATTCAACTAGACAAATAGCAAGCATTTCAGCTAGAGGCACAAGATCATACCTCGATAGTTCCGTTGGTATTGTTGCCTTCCGCCTCTACCATCGCGTCCGTCTTTGCCTTCCGCCGTCCAGTCGGCCATACGACCCAATTTATCGCCCTTCGAATAAGGAGCATAAGGAACGCCTTCCAAGGTCGTTTCTGTTGAGACTGGAGGACCCCACGAGTCCTCTGATGGCAGCGCCGAGATAATGTCCGAGAGAGAAACAGGCGCCATGATTGCGGGCTTGTGTGGGTTGACGCTGCGAATTTCGTTACCTGCGCTGGCCCCAGATGTAAATATTTCAATTTGTGGAAGTAGCGGGGCAATTTGACCCCTGCCTTGCGATCATCCGTTAGGTAAATCATGTGACGAAAACGCTTTTCCCGATTTGTCTGTGGGACCGGTTTTCTTCACTTATGTTGTTATTGAGAGCGTATCTAAAACGTTTTATGAATTTGACATGCCTGGTAAGAGCACATGTTCTTGAAGATTAAGCTTAAATTGATTACAAAGTATAAAAAAAGTGTGACAGTTGGATTTAAGAGACCAGAAGCCTGATAGGACGCAGAGAAGTAGTTGAAGGTCGTAGTCGCTCATGTATCAAGAGGGACAACGAATATAATAAATTGGCTATAAAATTAATATGAAGCTATCTGAATCCATATCATAGATGGAGGTACATTCTGTCCAAGAGAGGCTGGCAGACCCTGAGTCGGTGGCGCTACATCAACGTCGTAAATCGTAGAAAAGAGTTATGTACTTTTCAGGATCGTCAAATTTCCATAAGAGGTCCAGCGGTCAAGTAAACGCCACGAAATCCGGAAAAACAAAGTCCCACAAACGCCCAAACATCAGTAAACATAGTCGCCATCTCCTTTGGCGTTGAAGACGGTAGCCAGGGCGTCTCTAACCTCGAATTCTTCCAGCACTGCTCCAAAGCTGTGATGCATTAGTAGGCACACGGTAGGTTTGTGATTCGAACTTACCCGTAACACCTAATTTTGCCCTTCAACTCCAGTGCCAATCTCTCAAAATCATCAGCCCTTAATTCGTTGAATCGAGGCTGGCCGAGTATCATCCCCCAGGCCATCACTGGGGTAATCTCGCCGTCAAGGTTGAGTCTTTTACTCAGATCAAGTAGATTTGCCAGATCGGACTTTGACAAATCCCAGGTCTTCTGTGCAAGCTCATTCTGTCTCGGGCCATGTCCGAAGGGGATCTCGGCTTCGGGTTCTGGCACTGGAGGACATGAAGCCATGAGAGCATGGCCGCAAAATTCGCCCTCTGGTTCGCTGGTACGCTCGACAAGGAACTGCAGATGATCCATGCATGGTCGTTCGAGCCTACGCCGATGTAGTCGTCAGCTACTGCGGGGGAGGCGACATATATGCTCTTGAAGGATCGGTAGGAGCATACGTTAACACGAAATCAATGCCAACTTGATCATGGTCAACCCCTGGCTGAACCTGTTGCCGCGCCAGACTGCGACCATTCATCCCATTCGCCCCATTCGTTCCAAAGGCCTGAGGCGAATGACCTCGGTACTGACCATTCGAATTCGACGATTGTGTCTGTGGTGGTGGGCTATAGCTTTGGGACCCTGCCGCATAGGACCCCGATATGCTCCCGCTGGACGCATAGCCACCCGTGGGCTGAACCCCCAATTCATCGATACCGCCCTTGCCCGTCCACGGGATGCCGTGTTGGGCGAGAAGTTGTTTCAATTGACGGTTTTCTTCCGCCAGGCTTTCCTTGGTCCGCGACACCGAGCTGAAGTTTTCCTTTAATCGAAGTACTTCCTGCTCGAGAGCCTTGATGTATAGCTCTTTCCTTTCGCGATGTGTTCTGTCTGATATTAAATATGGCGATGTGGTGCTCTGAAGTCATTCCTCACCTCTGTGCTTGACGATTTAATTCCTGCCTCCTGGTAAGAGCTGGTTTGCTGTCTGGCTTGGGCCCTCTCCTCTTGGGTGGCTGACCATCGACTAAGGAAATGTCAGCAGTCTCTGAAACCCGTCAAGCCGGATAGCACCTACCACGCGTGTTCTTCTTCTCTGTCAAGTTCTTCAAAAATCCGAGACTCATCGAGAGGGGACTGTTCTTCGTCTCGTTATCTGACTGGCCACTGCTTCCATACCCACTGCCACCCAACTTTGGGCCGTACTGGTCAATAGGGGATGCCAAAGACATGATTGGAGGTTCCAGTGTTCTGTGATCGAAGGGTTTTGCGAACGGCCGTGGGCGGCAGGCTTCTGCTCTGCTTGGACTCCAATCAGCATTACTCTTTACTTAGTCTCGCTCTGGTGCGATGCATCGTGATCAGCGAGTGCCTGCTGGCAGCATCTCGCGATGTCTGGGGCGGTAAGGGTCGCACAGGGGCTCAGAGCAGGGCTATAAGGATGCAGCGGGAAGGATGACATACAGCTTCGCCCGAGAAACAGACTTTTGAGAGGTTCGACGGTTGGTTGGAGTTGCGGGTCGACGGAATGAATTGTTGCAGTCGTTGGATGAAGCGGGGGACTGCCGAGTGAGGGATTTGGAATCGGCAGTGGATGGATGTTATGCTGCTGCTGCTGCTGCTGCTTGCTGCCGCTGCTTGCTGCTGCTGCTCCTCGCACTCGCAGCTCGCAGCTCGAGTGACGGATCGTCGCAGGGGTCAATTGCGCTATGGCGGAGAGCGTCCAGGAGATGAGGATCTAGGGTGCTGAGAGTTCCAGTCCGGTCCGGCGTGGTCAGGTCGGGTCGGGTCTGGTCTGGGGGACTCGAGGATGGGATGGGATGGGATGGGATGATGAGTTGTCGCGGCGAGAGGTGCACACTTCACGCTGCTGGGTCGGAGTCGGAGCTGCTCTCGAGGAATGGTGTGCATATAAAAGAGTTGCAGACCATGTCAGCAGGGAGAAGCGGCCGGGTAGGGTTGGACGGGAATCAAAGTGGGGCGGGCAGTGCAGAATCGAGCGCCCTTACAGCAGCGGCCGGTACCGTACCGGTTGGCAGCGATACAGATTGGACAGAGGGGCGGAGGGGCACAGGCAGAGAAGAAGAACGAGGGAGAAGCACAAAGGCGGCAAGGGTGAAAAAATAAAATGAAAATAAAATGAGACAGCGGAGGCAGAAGAGGCAGAAGAGGTAGAGGAGGCAGAATGGATTGCTGCTCTGACTTCTACCTCTGCCTATCAGCACAGCAGGAAAGGGGAAGGGGAAGGGGAGGGGAGGAACAAGGAGGAAGAAGGGGTCAGTGGGAAGGGCAGGGTAGGGGGGGGCATCGAGATTGATGGCGGCGGCACAGTCGGCCGGACAAGCGAAGAGACAAGAAGGAGTGGAAGTGGCATGGCATAGGATAAGATAGAGTAGAACAGGACAGGCCAAGACTACGCAAGACAGACCGGGACAGGCTAACGACGAGAAAAGACACGAACACGGTAGACGCGTGCTTTGGATGATGGATAGGGGGGAAACTACTGAGGAGGTGGTGGTGGTGGTGGCAGCATGTCGCGCTGGAGAATTCTAGATGTCAGATATCAGATAGAAATTGGAGATGGAGGTGCAGATTTCAGATGCAGCCGCAGAGTCCCCAGTGAGACAGGCAACAGGCTAGAAGATCAGGAGAAGGGGGGGAACGAGAACGAGAACGGGAGCGGGAATGGGAATGGGAATGGGAGCGAGTAGATGGATGGAAGTGTCATGGAAAGATCTGGTGGTGGATTCTTTTTTTTCTTTTTGGTTTTCGTTGCGAGTCAACCCTTACTTGGCGTCGTATTCTGGGCAGTAACCAGAGGTGGAGTGCTGAACGGCGATGTTTCGTTTCTGAGGACCCGGACACGGCTTCGGAAACTCTCTCTCTGGGGCCGTGGAGTGGAGTGGAGTGGAGTGGCTGCCGCCTTTTTCTTCTTCACCCATTCACTCCATCATCATTTGTACTGTCATGTATCTTCCATAGAGTTTAGTTAAGAGTAAGAAGAGTGAGTGTGTATCAGCAGCTACCAGCAACTACTAACAAGTACCAACTCCAAAACCCAGTCCAAAACCCAGTCCAAGCCTTCAGGTGCAGAATAAGCCTGCAAGGCGATTACTGAGCTGGGCCAGACCTTGTCTTGGTCTTTTCCTTCTAACCCCATCCCCATCCCCATCCCCATCCCCATCCCTATCCCCTTCTCCCCCCTTCTCTCCCTTCCCATCCATGGCCTGTCCCAGTCCCAGTCCAGTCCCAGTCCTTGCCCCAAGCCTAAGCTGTAAGCCCAAACTCAAGCCCCCCAAGCCCCCCAAGCCCCCAAGCCCCCAGCGATCTGATCTGCCGAATTCACAGAAACCTTATCTGTCAAAAGAGCCGCAGGCCGGTGCACACCCCCCATTCACACCCCATTCACACCCTATGGACACCACCCTGTTCACCAATTACCCTCCTCCACCACCACCACCGCCAATCCAATATCCACATAACCAACCACATTACTTCCTACAGCCACCCCAACCACATCCCGTATAAAGTACACGCACCGTTGCGTAGAAGCGTAGAATAAAGTTGTGAGATAGTGAGGTCATACGCTACGCGTCCCTTCAAATCTTCTTTTCCCCCCAACCGTCCACCCCCCCCAACTCAAATTGTCAAACTGCCCACTCAGTGACAAGAACAGCTCTGACGCTTCGGGAGAGGCGTCTTCCAGCTCTGGCCCCGCTGATGATCCAAGTAACTATGCCGCTGCTGTAAGTAAGGGCATGTATGGTACACTACACTACACTACACTACACTACATTCCAGTTCTGGTGGCTTGTAACACCAGCGAGGCGAATCGTGTGGCTCGTTCCGGGCAGCTGTTTCAAGAGAGTTCTTGTCCAACGTCTGCTCCCCAGATCTCGACAGAGCCCCTCGTTTGGCCCCTCGCTCCC